>JANAVB010021796.1:20766384-21113884 GCA_029216955.1 Iris pallida | reverse complement strand
GAATGAAATGAGGGAAGATCCTAACAAGTGTTGATATAAGGGGGACTCCTTGGCCGGCCATAGAGTGCTAGGCTAGGGTTTGTGTCACGACCCGCACCCACTGTTAGGGTATGAGAACGTAACAACGCCCAGCCTACGCCGCAGTGTCGGCGGTAGAACGCTGTCCTAGGTCAATCATCTATCAATACCAAAGTACCTGTACAGTTTATACTCTCCGAATGGAGGTGACATAACAATATACATCTCAATCACATCTAGGGTAGAAGAACGAAAGATAGATAGATAGATAGTAACTCAAAAGAACAGTATCAAAGATGAATAAGTCTAAGTGTCTAGTACAACATAATATCCAGAACTGTCAACTCATAATACAAAAGTCTAAGAGTCTATACATCTCCACATCTCAAAATACAACTCAGAAAGTGGGACAAAAGTAAATATAGAAAAGACTGTCTAGACTAAACTGGTCTAGACTACTGGAACAACATCCTCAGCTGCAGGTGGATCCTGCTGGGGGTCCACAACATAAGTATCATCTAGTCCTGCTCCAAAATAGGTAGACACCAGGGCCTCATCCTCATCCTCTGTAATATTTTCAACAGGTCCAATCAGGACGGGAACGAGCACAATACATCTCACGCAGTGCATATCATGTTAGGAAATACGATACAGGCAATAGAGTAAGATACATGAACTGCTGAAAGGAAATATACGCTGTAAAAGAGATAGCTGTAATGAAATATCTACTGTATATAGAGAACTGTAGTGACTAGTGATGTAGAGCACAAGATAGGCATGTGAATGGCTAGAATTTGCACATGATTACACTACTGAGTTTGCACATGATTACACTACTTTGGAATTATTCACATGACCACTTCTACTCCCCCGTTTCCCCAATCAATATACAAGGATCTATACAAGTTACGTTATTGTACATGATATCACATGGGGCCCATGAAAGGGTGCACATGATAGTATACATGAGGGCTCAGTAAACATGAGAGTACATGATCACATGAGTGCACATGAATAATGGAAGCATAGGAGTACATGATGATAGTGAAACACACATAACATGAAGTACCCGATGCTCCCGAGGGGGATAACATCTCATGTAAAGATCCATATAGTACCAATCCGTGTTACCAACGTGACAGCAACAAGTAAAGTAATCTAGAGCAAGAAGTAAAGCCTGAACAAGTATGAAACGGTCAGAGAATGTACTCGCCTGATAACTGAATGTCTGAAGAGGATATACTGCCTGAGGAGAGGTGTCTGGCTCCTAATCAGAGCAATATAAGTCACAATGTATCCACAATGGTAAAAATAAAGTTTACAATGCATACTACATGATTCTAGGTCAATTTGGTCAAAAGTCAACTCTAATAGTCAAACTAGGTCACAGGAAGTCACACTTGGTCAACTCTAGATAATTCTACAGTCAACTAAGTCAACTTAAGTCAAATTTAGACTAATCAAGGTTCTGATCAACTTTAGATTAGTCAACAAGGTAATTGGGTCAAGGGTCAACTATCCAAGTCAACTCTATAAGGTTACTTAACTAACCATAGGCTAACCTGTCTTAGGATACCCAAGATACCATTCTACAAAGCTAAGGTATAACCAACTCCCTATACAAGTACATCACATATAAATATATATAGTACAACACCAAACTTAATCTTATAATCAAGCTAAACCATAGTCTAACTCAATCAAGACTCAACTCTAAGTATCCTACTTAACCCCATACATATCTTCACTCTACATAGGGCTATCTATATAACCAAGTCATAAATAATACCCTTATATAGGTCAAAGTCTAAACCAACTAGTCAATAGTCTAGGTTTTAGTCAAACTTAGGTCACCAAGTCACTCAGAGTCCATCCAAACTATTTCTAGGTCAATTAGGTCAAGGTTTGACCTATAGTTGACTTTGGTCAACCCTGGTCAACACTAAAAGTCAAACTGGTCAACTAGTCCAAGTTAGGTCAAACAATGTTAAACTAGTTAGGGTTAGTCAAACTAGTCATTCTAGGTTAATTTAAGTCAAAACTAGGTTAAGCTAGTTCAAATTGACCTAAGGTTGACCTTGGTCAACACTTAGTCAAATTGGGGTCAAACTAGCTAAGTCTTGGTTTACTAGTCAATTAGGGTTAGGCCTAATGGCCATAGGCTAGTATCATAGCCCATAGGTTAGTATTCCTAGGTCAAGGCTAATGATGGGGTTTTCATATAGACTAATAACTAGGAGTCACATATATATATATATCTATATAATACCCAATATCAATATAGGAATAATACATATAATACAACCCACATATTTATATGTAATGATAACACTATATATATATATCTAATACAATATATATATCATATATATATACATATATATATATATGTAAACAAAACCTATATATATATATAATCATATATATAGAGAGAGGAAAGAGAGACTTAATGAGAGAGAGAGCTAATCAGTGAGAGAGGGAGAGAGACAGTGAATCACAGACAGGGGGGGTTTCAGAACCTGGAACCACACCCCCAACACACACATAACAGAATACATATATACATATATATGTATATACATATAACTACACCTACACACAACCAAATACCCCTAAATTTCACCCACACTCACACATACATATATACTACACATATACATACTAAAATACACTAATACAATGTATAATTTATATCAAAATTGAGTTTGAAATTCATCTTTACAAAACTGGAAAATAATACAAAACTGGAAAATTGGACTGTTTAGGTAAATATAGGTAAACTTGATTTCTCATACAAAACCGAGCTAAGGCTCGATTCGAAGGGTTGGTAACTGAGCCCCTAGGTGTCCTCTAGTGTCTAGGGGGCCTGACACGACACCACGACACATTTCGACGTGTCCTCGACTCACAAAACCCAATCGGGTAAAACTGATACACACGCACACACACAGTATCGTGCACGCGTGCAACTCACCCTAGGACACGACACAGACACTCTCGTGTCTCGTGCACGTGCACGAATGTTCATCTAGGGGTAGGGTACGTGTCCAACACCCTGCACTGTGTCCACGTGTCGTGTAGAGGGGACACGACACGCGTATCAGAGAGGGAAATACGTGGTTTCAGACCGCGTCGTGCAGTGATGCACGCGTCTCGTGTACGCAACACAGGACACGACACATCTCGTGCTCGTGTCCTGGGGTTCGCCCTAGGTTCCTCTACACATGTGTCACCCTGACACGTGTACACGACTCGTGTACATGGGACACGAGACCCGTGTCAGAGCCGTTTTCACGGCTGTACAGTGCAGTGCACGTCCCTTGCGGGGACGATTCCGTGTCTGACACGACACGAGGTCATCCCAAACTTTGGGGATGACCTGTCAGTCAGTGCCCCGTGCTCTATGCCAATTTTGGCGTGTCCACGTGGCGTGTCCAGTGAGTTATTAGTGTCGGGTAGCAGGACACAAAATGTGACAGTGTGCAGTGCAGTGCAGTGTAGTGCAGTGCAGTTCCCGTGAGTTCGTGTCCGATTTGGACACGAAAAAGGACACAACTCGTGTTCAGTCACTAGGGGTTAGGGTTAGCTAGGTCTAGGCTAGATTTTGGTTAAAAAGATTTACAAAACAGTGAGTAAATATTAATGTGACAGTGAGCTAAAAACAGTAAAATACAATGAAATTTCAATCAGGATACGTGTCCGATACGACACCATACAATTCCTAGATTTCACCAAACCCTACCCACAACTATATTATAACTATATGCATGCAATAATGAAGAAAAAATAGTATAATAACTAGGTTTAGATATATTTACCTCTATGTGTGAAATGTCTTGAATTTTCAAATAATGAGGGGGTGTGTCCAAGTCCACTTGTGGGTATGTCCAAGTCTTGTGTCCAACTTGCTAGCCTCCCTTAGCACCCTCTAGGTTGTAGGAACCCAATGCAAGAGGTTTGAAGTGATTTGGATCACTAGGTTGAGAGTTATGGATTTTTGAAGTAAAGGGGTATTTTTCATGAATTTAATTCAATGCAAATGCAATGAATTAATCAAAATATATAGGAAGGGGGTCATGCCAAGGGGGGGGGGGTTCTTGGCTGGTCATAGCAATGGGGGGGTGTCCTTGGGTTGCTTGCAAGCTAAGGGAAGGACTTTGTAAAAAGGGTTTAAGATATTTTGCATAATTTAAGCAAAATATCAATAAATAATATCTAGATATTTATATAGCTTAACTACCATGAATATCTAATCCCCTTAGTCATTCTAGGTTAGGGTTTAACCTATAGATTAGGGTAATTAGGTTAGGGATTAGCAAGTCACTAATCTAAAAGTCCATGAATAGTAATATCTCACTAATCCCACTAAATTCCAAATAAATTCCTAAAAATTACCAAAATACCCCTATGGCTAAAAACCACCAAAATGATATTCTAAGCCTATGGTCAAGTTCTCATGGTCATGGCAACTTCTAGGTTAGAGAAACTAGGGTTTACACTAGGGTTTACTAACAAAGTCACAAAGTCATAAGTCATGACTTAGCATGACTTTAGAAATGGTTTATCTTAACTAAAATCACCAGAAAGTCATACCATGACTAGAATACCACTAATAAATAATAAAAATAATAAATTTTCAAAAATCCCCAATTTTCAGAAACAGGGTGTTACAAGTCTACCCACCTTAAAATAATTTCGTCCTCGAAATTCAGATGGTCGTACTCCTCCTAGGTCAAACCTCCAACAATCAAGGACGAAGCCACTACCTGGGCAACATACAAGGTCAACAAGCAAAATAGGGGTAGTAGACCTATACTGGGTCCTGTCCAAGAATTGGTTGGCAGTTTTAGGTCGTAGGGTGTCCTTAATTCAAATCGAAGCCAAAAGTAACTCCATGGGGTAAATCAGGATAGAGTCTCGGGTCAGAAAAATCGTACTAAGCAAGTGAAGCATATGATGGTATGCCTAAGTGGGACACTAAGGTTATGGGTGTAGTATGTCATGTCTAGGTCATGTATGTGAAGTCAGTTTTGAGAAAACAACTAGTCTTGTGCTCCAAATTTAAAAGTCACGGTAATGTGTCTACGGTGATCATAATTTAGAGTGGGAAGGGTCTATGGCCTAATTTTAACCATAATTGGTGATGCAATAGTGGTACCAGGGGGACAGGTTAAATGGGAAAGTCTGTGGTCTCATCTGGGTACACTAGTCATTCTAGATTAAGACTGTTCCTATGGTATCAAAACGTACAAGCAATCTAAGGTGTCCAAATTGGGAATGTAAGGAAACAACAATCATCAAGGCTATAGGCCGTCTACCATCCTATATGAAAATAGGTCATTAATAAGTGAGAAATCATTAAAGTTACCATTCCATAAAGTGGTAAAAGAAAATTGAAAATTTAGGCACAAACAATCACAATTAGATTTTTGTCTTGACACGATCTAAGTTGATCAATTTCAGGATAAATCGAGACTTGGGCAAGATAGAAAATCAATGAAATCGAGTACGAGCACGAGCATCCAATGATGAAGATCCAGGTCATGATAAATTTAACTCAATTGGATACGAATACGAGGTTCATAGGCGATTAAAATAATTCTAAGGAGAATTGTCAAGGCTGTTGTGGATAAGAATCTAGGGTAAGTTTAACTGTGTCCATCCACGTAGATTGATACATGAAAAAGCGAACCAAAGTACAATAGGTTGATCAGACCATCATGTACCGGTTCTGATTAGACAATATGTTAGTGGGTGGCCACCCAATAAAATATGTCATGACCAAGCTCGAAAATAGATAAGCTTGCAAAACTAAGGCTAATTTAGCAGTACAAGATATAAGGGTGGTAATGATGAAAGGAATTACATAGTCCAAGTTTCTTAGCCAACGGGTCAAGTAATCAGATAAGGTATAAGGTTAAGTATTTAAGGATTCAAGCAGAACACCATCACATGCTAGGTCGAAAGAATTGAACCAAGGTGGATTTCTAATTGAAATAAGAATAAATTTAGTATCATGGCAGAGGTTATAGTTTAGCCATTTGACCAGAAAATCATATCAAGAAAATAGAGTACAGGGAGACGGATTTTAGTAGGACATGGAATACCTACATGAAGGTAGGCTAGTCTAGGTTTTATATGTGAAGTTTGTTGGGAGGTAACAGCTAGTGTTTATACTCTGAATATCTAAGTCACGGTAAAAGACGTCCAATGATCTAGAATAGAAAGTGGTAGTTCGAGACGTGATAAATTGATGCAAAAATTGAAGAGGATCAAATTAACCCATGAAATAAAATTAATCAGGAGTCCAGTAAATAATTTAGGAACACTGTCCTAGGGATTTATAGGCTACTAGATGAATATAGTTAGGGTTCGATCAATCAAGGGTCAAGATTAGGAGGTATCAAATAAAGCCTTGATTTGAGGAAATGTCGAGTAAGTCAGGTTGGGATACAGTCACATAGTTAGGTAGAAAGTGTTTAAGCAAGGTGCAAAATAGAGAGGACAGTTCATTTTAATGAAAAGCAATAGCAAGAGGATTAGATGGCTAGAAACAAATAAGAATTTTCTCCTAATTGTGATTGAGTACCCCCAAAAATAAAAGATATTAATCTAACACTAAGAAATTAAAATCAACAACTACAAAAATTTCAAAATCATCAACTAATACCAGGATTCAAAGTTCTACAGTGAATCCTCCAAAATCAAATTCAATCAAGGGAAAAGAAGTTTAAATCGTAATTTCAAATGAGATTCTCAAGGGTCATCCCAGGAATCTCTCAAAGTATCCTAGCAGTGATTGAGTATCCATTCTCTCTAAGCCTATTCCTCCAATCCTATTACAGGCTGTAGTGATACTCTAGTTCGAATACCACTACATAAACTCGACCTGCATGGGCCACCACTAAAAACGTATCACGACCCGCACCCACTGTTAGGGTACGAGAACGTAACAACGTCCAACCTACGCCGCAGTGTCGGCGGTAGAACGCTGTCCTAGGTCAATCATCTATCAATACCAAAGTACCTGTACAGTTTATACTCTCCGAATGGAGGTGACATAACAATATACATCTCAATCACATCTAGGGTAGAAGAACGAAAGATAGATAGATAGATAGTAACTCAAAAGAACAGTATCAAAGATGAATAAGTCTAAGTGTCTAGTACAACATAATATCCAGAACTGTCAACTCATAATACAAAAGTCTAAGAGTCTATACATCTCCACATCTCAAAATACAACTCAGAAAGTGAGACAAAAGTAAATATAGAAAAGACTGTCTAGACTAAACTGGTCTAGACTACTGGAACAACATCCTCAGCTGCAGGTGGATCTTGCTGGGGGTCCACAACATAAGTATCATCTAGTCCTGCTCCAAAATAGGTAGACACCAGGGCCTCATCCTCATCCTCTGTAATATTTTCAACAGGTCCAATCAGGACGGGAACGAGCACAATACATCTCACGCAGTGCATATCATGTTAGGAAATACGATACAGGCAATAGAGTAAGATACATGAACTGCTGAAAGGAAATATACGCTGTAAAAGAGATAGCTGTAATGAAATATCTACTGTATATAGAGAACTGTAGTGACTAGTGATGTAGAGCACAAGATAGGCATGTGAATGGCTAGAATTTGCACATGATTACACTACTGAGTTTGCACATGATTACACTACTTTGGAATTATTCACATGACCACTTCTACTCCCCCGTTTCCCCAATCAATACACAAGGATCTATACAAGTTACGTTATTGTACATGATATCACATGGGGCCCATGAAAGGGTGCACATGATAGTATACATGAGGGCTCAGTAAACATGAGAGTACATGATCACATGAGTGCACATGAATAATGGAAGCATAGGAGTACATGATGATAGTGAAACACACATAACATGAAGTACCCGATGCTCCCGAGGGGGATAACATCTCATGTAAAGATCCATATAGTACCAATCCGTGTTACCAACGTGACAGCAACAAGTAAAGTAATCTAGAGCAAGAAGTAAAGCCTGAACAAGTATGAAACGGTCAGAGAATGTACTCGCCTGATAACTGAATGTCTGAAGAGGATATACTGCCTGAGGAGAGGTGTCTGGCTCCTAATCAGAGCAATATAAGTCACAATGTATCCACAATGGTAAAAATAAAGTTTACAATGCATACTACATGATTCTAGGTCAATTTGGTCAAAAGTCAACTCTAATAGTCAAACTAGGTCACAGGAAGTCACACTTGGTCAACTCTAGATAATTCTACAGTCAACTAAGTCAACTTAAGTCAAATTTAGACTAATCAAGGTTCTGATCAACTTTAGATTAGTCAACAAGGTAATTGGGTCAAGGGTCAACTATCCAAGTCAACTCTATAAGGTTACTTAACTAACCATAGGCTAACCTGTCTTAGGATACCCAAGATACCATTCTACAAAGCTAAGGTATAACCAACTCCCTATACAAGTACATCACATATAAATATATATAGTACAACACCAAACTTAATCTTATAATCAAGCTAAACCATAGTCTAACTCAATCAAGACTCAACTCTAAGTATCCTACTTAACCCCATACATATCTTCACTCTACATAGGGCTATCTATATAACCAAGTCATAAATAATACCCTTATATAGGTCAAAGTCTAAACCAACTAGTCAATAGTCTAGGTTTTAGTCAAACTTAGGTCACCAAGTCACTCAGAGTCCATCCAAACTATTTCTAGGTCAATTAGGTCAAGGTTTGACCTATAGTTGACTTTGGTCAACCCTGGTCAACACTAAAAGTCAAACTGGTCAACTAGTCCAAGTTAGGTCAAACAATGTTAAACTAGTTAGGGTTAGTCAAACTAGTCATTCTAGGTTAATTTAAGTCAAAACTAGGTTAAGCTAGTTCAAATTGACCTAAGGTTGACCTTGGTCAACACTTAGTCAAATTGGGGTCAAACTAGCTAAGTCTTGGTTTACTAGTCAATTAGGGTTAGGCCTAATGGCCATAGGCTAGTATCATAGCCCATAGGTTAGTATTCCTAGGTCAAGGCTAATGATGGGGTTTTCATATAGACCTATAACTAGGAGTCACATATATATATATCTATATAATACCCAATATCAATATAGGAATAATACATATAATACAACCCACATATTTATATGTAATGATAACACTATATATATATCTAATACAATATATATATCATATATATATATACATATATATATATATATGTAAACAAAACCTATATATATATATAATCATATATATAGAGAGAGGAAAGAGAGACTTAATGAGAGAGAGAGCTAATCAGTGAGAGAGGGAGAGAGACAGTGAATCACAGACAGGGGGGGGGGGTTTCAGAACCTGGAACCACACCCCCAACACACACATAACAGAATACATATATACATATATATGTATATACATATAACTACACCTACACACAACCAAATACCCCTAAATTTCACCCACACTCACACATACATATATACTACACATATACATACTAAAATACACTAATACAATGTATAATTTATATCAAAATTGAGTTTGAAATTCATCTTTACAAAACTGGAAAATAATACAAAACTGGAAAATTGGACTGTTTAGGTAAATATAGGTAAACTTGATTTCTCATACAAAACCGAGCTAAGGCTCGATTCGAAGGGTTGGTAACTGAGCCCCTAGGTGTCCTCTAGTGTCTAGGGGGCCTGACACGACACCACGACACATTTCGACGTGTCCTCGACTCACAAAACCCAATCGGGTAAAACTGATACACACGCACACACACAGTATCGTGCACGCGTGCAACTCACCCTAGGACACGACACAGAAACTCTCGTGTCTCGTGTACGTGCACGAATGTTCACCTAGGGGTAGGGTACGTGTCCAACACCCTGCACTGTGTCCACGTGTCGTGTAGAGGGGACACGACACGCGTATCAGAGAGGGAAATACGTGGTTTCAGATCGCGTCGTGCAGTGATGCACGCGTCTCGTGTACGCAACACAGGACACGACACATCTCGTGCTCGTGTCCTGGGGTTCGCCCTAGGTTCCTCTACACATGTGTCACCCTGACACGTGTACACGACTCGTGTACATGGGACACGAGACCCGTGTCAGAGCCGTTTTCACGGCTGTACAGTGCAGTGCACGTCCCTTGCGGGGACGATTCCGTGTCTGACACGACACGAGGTCATCCCAAACTTTGGGGATGACCTGTCAGTCAGTTCCCCGTGCTCTATGCCAATTTTGGCGTGTCCACGTGGCGTGTCCAGTGAGTTATTAGTGTCGGGTAGCAGGACACAAAATGTGACAGTGTGCAGTGCAGTGCAGTGTAGTGCAGTGCAGTTCCCGTGAGTTCGTGTCCGATTTGGACACGAAAAAGGACACAACTCGTGTTCAGTCACTAGGGGTTAGGGTTAGCTAGGTCTAGGCTAGATTTTGGTTAAAAAGATTTACAAAACAGTGAGTAAATATTAATGTGACAGTGAGCTAAAAACAGTAAAATATAATAAAATTTCAATCAGGATACGTGTCCGATACGACACCATACAATTCCTAGATTTCACCAAACCCTACCCACAACTATATTATAACTATATGCATGCAATAATGAAGAAAAAATAGTATAATAACTAGGTTTAGATATATTTACCTCTATGTGTGAAATGTCTTGAATTTTCAAATAATGAGGGGGTGTGTCCAAGTCCACTTGTGGGTGTGTCCAAGTCTTGTGTCCAACTTGCTAGCCTCCCTTAGCACCCTCTAGGTTGTAGGAACCCAATGCAAGAGGTTTGAAGTGATTTGGATCACTAGGTTGAGAGTTATGGATTTTTGAAGTAAAGGGGTATTTTTCATGAATTTAATTCAATGCAAATGCAATGAATTAATCAAAATATATAGGAAGGGGGTCATGCCAAGGGGGGGGGGGTTCTTGGCTGGTCATAGCAATGGGGGGGTGTCCTTGGGTTGCTTGCAAGCTAAGGGAAGGACTTTGTAAAAAGGGTTTAAGATATTTTGCATAATTTAAGCAAAATATCAATAAATAATATCTAGATATTTATATAGCTTAACTACCATGAATATCTAATCCCCTTAGTCATTCTAGGTTAGGGTTTAACCTATAGATTAGGGTAATTAGGTTAGGGATTAGCAAGTCACTAATCTAAAAGTCCATGAATAGTAATATCTCACTAATCCCACTAAATTCCAAATAAATTCCTAAAAATTACCAAAATACCCCTATGGCTAAAAACCACCAAAATGATATTCTAAGCCTATGGTCAAGTTCTCATGGTCATGGCAACTTCTAGGTTAGAGAAACTAGGGTTTACACTAGGGTTTACTAACAAAGTCACAAAGTCATAAGTCATGACTTAGCATGACTTTAGAAATGGTTTATCTTAACTAAAATCACCAGAAAGTCATACCATGACTAGAATACCACTAATAAATAATAAAAATAATAAATTTTCAAAAATCCCCAATTTTCAGAAACAGGGTGTTACAGTTTGGGGTAGATATTTATGCTTGGAGGGCTTCTACAAGTTCAATTCAAGGCTTCCAAGGTAAAGGCCCATGTAATTTAGGTTTTAAGCTAAATATCTTAAGTAAATATCTAGCTAAATTTAATATCTAGATATTACAAATCTTGACACTTAGTGAGAAGGTTCTAATAGAATATCTAGTCTTATGATCATATCTAGGTTAGGTCATTTCTATGTTAAGGCTTAATAATAGAGATTAGCACAAAATTAATTAATCAAAATTCATTTTCATTAAAAGTCAAAATAACCAAAATACCCTTAACCTAAAAAGTGGTAATTAGTCAACCTAATCACATGGTTAGGTCTCCATGGTCATGGTTAGTCTCTAGGTCAAGTAATTCTAGGGTTGGACTAACAAAACACCAAAATCACAATCCACCATATTAAATAGTATTTAATAATTAAAATTTACCAAAAATTATTAATAAGAGTTAAATTCTATTATTTAATAATCAATTTTACAAAAGTTCAAAATTACCCTCATTTTAGAAAAGTGGTGGTTACACTTTGTCAGAGAAGAACAACATCCGGACTGGGTGGCTAAAGTTGTCCCAGTTATGAAAAAGACAGAAAAGGTCCGAGTCTGCATCGACTTTAGATACCTTAATAAAGCTTGTCCCAAGGATGAGTTTTCTCTTCCGATTACTGATGTCATGTCGACAACACTTGCGGGTTCGAGCGGATATCTTTCATGGACGAATTCTCTGGATACAATCATATTAGAATGAACCCTGAAGATGAAAAACATACTTCTTCTCATACTCCTCCGGGAGTCTATTGTTATACAGTCATGCCGTTAGGTGTCAAGAACGCTGGTACAACCTATCAGCAGGCCATGAGTACTATTTTTTGTGAATATTTACGAAAGACAGTCGAATGCTATGTCGACGATATTGCTGTCAAAAGTCGTCTAAAGGAAGATCACATCCAAGACTTAATAACTAACTTTGATCTAATACGCCAGCATCAACTCAAAATGAATCCCACCAAGTCATTCCTGGGAGTCTCTAGTGGCAAATTCCTCGTATTCGTTATTACCCTTAAGGGTATACACGTTGACCCCAAGAAAGTCAAAGCCATTCAAGAGATGTGTCCTTCACGCAACCTAAAAGAGCTATGAGGATTTCAGGGACGGCTTGCGTACATTAGGACATCCATCTCAAATCTCTCTGAATGCTGCAGACCGTTCAATCAACTAATGAGAAAAGATGTGTCTTTCGTTTGGACCAAAGAATGCCAGCAAGCATTTGAAGACATAAAGTGGTACTCGATGAACCCTCCAGTCCTAGTGCCTCCAGTCACAGGAATATCCTTCCTGATGTATGTTCGAGCAATGGATCATTCTTTGGGTGCCCTATTAGCCCAGAAGAACAAAGAAGGTCATGAGCAAGTTATCTATTATCTCAGTCGTACGATGATCGGTGTTGAACATCGATACAGTCCAGTAGAAAAAGAATGTTTAGCCCTGATGTTTGCTGTCCAGAAAATATGACATTATATCACGGGCCATATCCTTCATGTCATCTCCAGAATCAACCCTTTCCGAGTCTTGATGAAGAAACCCAGTACACTCAATTCCAGACTCGTTACATGGGCTATATTGCTAGCACAATATGATATGGTCTATGTTCCACAAAAGTCTATTAAGGGACAAGTCCTGGATGATTTTTTGGTGGCTCATCCAATTTCTAAAACGTCTAAACTCTATGATGAAATTCCTAATAAAACTTTAGAAACTAACATAATTTCAGAAGGAATCTCTGCTTGGCATCTATTCTTTGATGGTGAATCCATAATCGAACACAAAGGCACTATCATTGCTGGAGTTGGAATCGTTCTGGTATCACCAGAAGGACTGGCCATTCAGAGAGCTTATTCTTTGGACGAATCGTACTGTAATAATGTCGCTGAATACAACGTTCTACTCATCGGTCTCCAATTAGCTAAACAGTTGGATATAGAGTATCTAGAAGTATATAGAGACTCTAAACTGATTGTCAATCAGGTTAGAGATACGTACGAAGTTCGGCATCAGGATCCTATTTTATACCATGAAACATCAGTTAAAATGGCTACATCGTTCAAAGGCTTCTTCATTGAACATGTACGACGAGTTTACAATATAGAAGCTGATCCGCTTGGTAACCTAGCAGCAGTATTAGTGATTCCTGTAAAAAGTTAACAAATGATCATCATCACTAACAGAGAATTATTTTGAATCAAGAATAATTTGCATCTTGAATACAGTAATTTAGTCGAGATTTGCACTACTAGCGAAGACTAGAGAGCACCTTTCATCGACTTTGTGGTACATGACATCCTACCTGAAGATCCCAAAGAAGCCACAATAATTCGTCGGTGATCACTCCGCTTCTAATACAATTATACCTCTAAAATACGCTATCGACGATCATATGACGGTATGCTTCTATGCTGTCTTGTGAGAGATAAAGCAAAATAGATACTACGTGAAGCTCACGATGGTGTCTGTGGTGCACATCAGTCTGGTTCTAAGCTACAGGATCAGATCGGACGCATTGAATATTATTGGCCAACTATGGTGTCAGATGCCATTGAATATTCAAGAAAATACAGAGCATGCCAAATCCATGCAAATTTCATTCATCAACCATCAGAATTCCTGCATCCGACTATAGCATCATGGTCCTTTGAAGCTTGGGGCATGGATGTCATTGGTCCTATTAATCCGCCTTTATCCCGAGGACATCAGTTTATCCTAGCTATAATCTATTAGTTCTCAAAGTGGTCAAAAGTTATACCTTTAGCCGAAGTCAAGACAAGTAGTGTCATTAACTTCATCAAACATTATGTAATATACAAATTCGGTGTTCTTCGACGAATCATCCACAACATCGAACCTCAATTTATCAGTCAGAAGTTCACTCGGTTCTGTGATGACAATAGGATCAACAATATTGCTTCTACAGCCTACAATCCTGCCACTAATGGTTTGGCAAAAGCATTCAACAAAACAATCATCAAGCTTCTCAAGAATTTTATTTCCACCAATAAACATAACTGGAGCAAAAAGCTTAGAGAATGTAGCCTACCGTACTATCGTACGCACTCCGACTGGCTGTACACCTTTCTCTTTGGTGTATAGATGTGAAGCTGTCATGCCGTTGGAGATTCAAATCCCTTCTCTAAGGATTGTCATTGCCAACGAACTCATAACAAAAAATAATGATCGTCTTCAACTTTAGGAGCTTAAAACGCTTGACAAGAAGCGGCTACTAGTTCAACAACACATCGAGCTATATCAAGCCCGTATCTCAAAAGCCTTCAACCGTAAAGTCAAAGTACGAACATTTCAAAAAGGTGAGCTAGTCCTTACCGTCAGACGTCCTATGATTTTGACACACATGAGTAAAGGCAAGTTCGAACCTAAGTGGGAAGGTCCCTAGTTATAAGCAAAGTTTTCTCTAACGGAGCTGATCAACTGTCTGGGATGGATGGCCGAATCGCTATGATGCCAATCAATGACAAATTCCTGAAGAAGTATCATGTTTGAAAGCGTGTATTATATTTTCTGATAAATATTGTATATACTTCAAATCTTTGAATCGCAAGCGTATTCCATCCAGATCTTATGATACATCTTCATTGACCCACAACATCTACTACATCATTACAAGCATCATCTTTTGAAACCCAACTGTTTTAAAAGATATCATGTTCTTTAGTCCCAGTTGGCCTAAGGATAATCAATAGATATACGAATTCACATTCACATTACCTTTGAATTCTGCTATCTACATTAACGACTTGTCATGTCCATATTACCTTCGATATTGTCGTCTCAGGAATGATAATTAAGTTATATTATGTCATGTCCATATTACCTCTGAATAGATATAACAAGTATTGTTATTTTTAAGAGATATGTCATGTCCAATACCTCTAAACATTTTTCTTATTCCTATCTATTGCTTGTGTCTTAAACAGATACGTAATAAGTAATAGAGCCATAAAAAGATCATCAGTTTTTATTCAATGGCGAGTAAAAACATCACAATATTAAATTTTATCAAAATGTTCCAAACAAGAAAAAGGTATTACAATCAGATAACTTTATCTGGAAGGTTGGGTGCTCAGATCGGTGATCATCCTCTTCAGAGATTCAGCACTCTCCATCCTGGAGTTAATCACCCTTTGCCTGGCCAAGTCTCTCCCAGACTCTGGGTTAAAAGTTTGCAGTGAATTAACTTGGCGTTTAATTGCTGCACCCTGAACTTGGACGAATTCATCTCGCTGCCTCATCATATCATCCAGATGAATTGCGATAACTTGATGTAATTCAAGCACTTTTTCTTCACACTTCTTGGCTGTTGTGATTGCCTCGCAAAGCTTGGCCATCTCAGCTTCCAGCTCTTGAAGACGAGTTTGACATTCAGCTGCTTCTTTCTCTTTCTCTGCGGCTTCAGTCTTATAACGCTCCATTGCAGAGGTAGTTTTGGTAATGCTCATTTCTATTTCTCCATACCGTACTGTGAAGGTAACTATAGAATCTTTCAAAGTTGCCTATCGTGTCTCATATTCATGAGCCATTGCCTCATATTCTACATCCACGAGTCTCTGAATGTTGCCTTTTGTCAAATCCTAATAAGATTTTATAGGCTTCAATGGCGAAGGAAGCAGTTCCCCTTACTGATTCATAAGGGTAGCATTTCTCTAAGGCCATCTGAATAAAAGTATTCATAGATAGAAAGAAGGCACTTATATAAGTCTGGACGAGGCTATTTGTCATCGCCGATACGCCAGGTGTCGCCCCTTCGCCAAGAACTCCTTCTTCTGTAGAGGATGGAGTGATCACAGCTTGTGCACTAGGAGATTGTGGCACAGGCATTCTTGAGGAGCTTCCTTCTGCAGTATGAGTCTCCATGTCCATATGAGCCATAGTGGAACTGAAGCTGAAGGCTGTAGACATCAACGGGGCAGCAGCAATAGTCCCCACATGACCCTCTGTAATCAAAAAGCATAATCATTATATATCATGTCAAACAATATCAAAGGAGCAATGGTGA
Organism: Iris pallida; assembly: GCA_029216955.1. Taxonomy (NCBI): domain Eukaryota; kingdom Viridiplantae; phylum Streptophyta; class Magnoliopsida; order Asparagales; family Iridaceae; genus Iris; species Iris pallida. The sequence continues at coordinate 21,097,258 of JANAVB010021796.1, read as the reverse complement.
ATAAAGTCAAAATTTTACCTGAATCTGGCAGCACATATGGAGTCTCACGAGACATAGTGTCTCGCTCCGTAATAAGCCTCGTCATGATGTTCTTAGAGATGGCCGTGTGGCTACTCCCAGCTTTAGAACCACCTGATATGAATTCAGTATGGTCACCTGGCACTGCCACCTCTGTCCCCTTTATTTCAAAGATATGTTCAGCTGGGGTCTGAATCTCCTCAGCATCAACTTCTTTAGGGTTTTCGTCACCATCGATATCAACATCAGAATTCTCACCACCTCCTGGTTCATCGAGATTCCGATTATCATCTTTAAGGATTTGATGACCTTCATCTTCAATAAGGTATTCTTTACCCTCAACAGCAATTTGGCTATCTTCGGTCATCAAATTTTCATCCTCTTGGGCTATTGTTCGATCTTCAGAAGTAGCGTCTCTAAGATCTTCCTCAATCAGATCATCATTGAAGTCACAACCGTCTAGCGCCTCTATCCTCTCTTTGTCTTCTTGAGAGGGTATAGGAGCTCGAGTCATAGAGGAAGCTGGACATTCGAAATGTCTTTTGAGGATAATATATCTTCAGGAGGCACGATCTTCGGAGCATTCTTGGTAGGGGATGGTAACATCACTCCCACTGCAGCAAGTGTAGTCACAGGAATGGTGATCCTGATAAATACTGGTTCCAAAATTGGGACCAAAGGAGTATCCGCTGCAACAGTTGGAGCCAGAATATTCGTTGCTAGAGAATCTGCAAACAGAAAACATACATATCAATACAAATGTCCAATAAATTAATATCTGGAAGGTTAAGAGTATCACCTTTCAAGGATAGTGGATCTTGCGACGGTAATGACAATTCTGGTTGACCAAGAGACTGCCTCAGTACTGAGGAAATAAACGAAGTTACAGCTTCTTGCTGCACAACTTCGATTACCAACAGTTTTCTCCTCATTTTGTGCTTGAGCGGTATTGGAGGAGATCCCTCGGATCCAAAAAGTTTATCCTGCACATCTTGCCTTGTAACACCCAGTTTTCCAAATGAGGGTAATTTTGAAATTTTGTAATTATAATTATTATTTAGTGATATTTATTTCACATTATAATTTTTTGTGATTTTTAATCATTTTTAAACTATTTAAAAACTGTTTTAAGTCATGACTTGTGATTTTGATGTGTTGCTAGTGTAACCTGAGAGACTGCCTAAACTAGAGCCTGACCATGTCACTAGGATAATTTATTTTTAATTTTGAGTATGAGGGTATTTTGGTCATTTGGCCTCTTTGAATTATTTTATGACTTATTGTATTGGTGATTGTTAATTTTGAATTTTGCTAAGCTGTGACTTAAGAGACTGTCCTAGATTTTGACCTTGACTTGATGACCTAGTTAACATGGTATGGACCCTAGTCTAACTTAAGTCAACTCAAGTTAGGTCACTTAGGATCAAGTTTGAAATAGGAAGATTGGTGATTTGGTCCATGGGCTTGAGACTTAGAAATTGGTTCCATGACTAGTGTAATTAGGTCCATAGCCCATTAGACTAAACCCTAACCCTAATTTTTACTTTATAACCAGCCACTAGGGCTCCCCCTTTCCTATAAATAATCTCTTCCTTGTTCTTGCCTCTTTTATTAGTTTTCCAAGTTTTGAAGAAAGAGGTAAAGAGCCATCTTCTCCAATCCATAACTTTCTCATTTCAAGTCCTTTTTGGCTCAAATCTTTTGTATTAGGTTCTAATCAATCTCTACTTGATTTTCATGGAGAAAAATCTCAGGTTTAAATCAATTTGAATATTTTGGCTAGCAAGGAGATCCCCTTTTTTTGAAGCTTTTCATTGAAAGCTCAACCAATAGGTAAACCCTCACAATCACCATTAAATTTTGATTTTTTTACATGAGTGCATAGCCATAGGAGTCCCCTAGCTGCTAGCATAGGTTTGGTGTCGAGTCGTGTCAATTTCGTATCCGTATCGGACACGTATCAGTTTGTACTGCTGTGTGTTTGTTAAAATGCCACAAAGGTTTTAAAATTGATGTTTCTGAAAAGTGTTTGAAGAGATTTGTTGTCTTATATATATATTGATTTCATGATAGACTGAGCACGAATTCGTGTCCTTGTCGTGTCCAAATTCGTGTTGGACACACTGCGTACTGGCTCGGTCGAGTGCCCTGCTGCTCGGGCTTGCTGTGGGACACGACACGGTGACTCAGGTCGTGATTTTTGGTGGACACGAGGGGGCAACCTCTGTCACCATCCTCCTAAAATTTGGGGTTGGTTGGTGGAGTATCCGAGGAGTTATCCCTCTCGCACTGACCCACACTGTCACTGCCCGCGCGTAAAAATGCACATTGATACGCACGTTTAACTTCGATACGGCGACACTGGGACACGGTACAGGGCCATAGACACATATCCCTATATGGGGCGAACACGTGGGCATGAGCACGAGTCGTGTCGTGTCCTGTGTCGCATGCACAAGGCTGTGTCCTCGCTGTACGAGGCTGCCTATGCCGAGTTTCGAAACACTGTGTAATTCGTGTTTTGGACACGTCGTGTCCACTTGTGTGGACACAAAATCACTTCTATTGACACGCATTCATACCTGACACATGTGTGTACACTTTATTTTGGCATTTATTGGGTTTTAGTTTGAAAACTTGGGTTCTTCCCTAATTTTCTGATACCAACTGTCAACTTAAGATTTTCTGAGATTTTCGAATGTACTTTAACCATTTTTTGTGTGTTAAAACCAATTGTTTGTACACCTAAATGCATCTAGGGATTAGCCTACATACTAGGGGTTTTGTGATTAGCAAGGGATCTCAGTTTCGAATTTGTATTGGGCTTGGGATTCAATTGTTAACTGAGATACTATGTACCTACACACACAGTTTTGTTTCCCCATACACACATTGTTAAGAACTGAGACACATTCACACGTTACTCCCTATTTTCCTGAATCCTACCCACATACCTCACCATATCCCACACTCACACGTTGACACACTTTTGCTCACATTCACTTATGACTCATACACACATTTCACTCTGTCAATACTGTTAACTAAACCCATGATTTAAATTCCTACACACACATGTTAGTTAGGAATTAATGTTGAGATGTTTGATCTCATGGTTTAATTGGTTTGTGATGATTTCATTTTGTTCAGGTTGTTTAGATTATAGATGATTTGATTTCGAATTTGGCATTTTCATTTGGTTTCAAGGTTGGTTTCGAATTAGCATTGTTGGTTTCAAAGGGGTTTTCGAATTCATGTCCTGATATTGAACTGTCATTTTGTTCTCTTTCTGAAGAACTATAACCTGAGACTCTGTACACTAAATCCCTGAAATTTCCTAAGTTAGCACACTGTCACCTGAGCTACACATCACTATTTCAGAGTACACATTGAATTTCCTGAGAAACCTATTAATGTTAACTGTCATTGACTGAATGATCCCTGAGAACACACTCATACACATCTAACACATTACATTAGGTTGATTGTACACACACATCACTGTTCATTCACACACTGTTTTCCTATCTACTGGAAAACTGAGTTTCCTGAGAAATTAACCCTATTACACCTACACACAACACATAATCTGTGAACCCAGTGTACTAGGCCCATACACACATAACCCTATACATTTTTTTAGTTTATACACTCACACACAATTGTATTTATTCCAGTTTTTCCCTATGTACACACACATAATCTGTGAATCACCTTGACACCCTATCTATTGATTTCACTCACACTTTTGACACATCCACACATACTTGAATACATACCCTACTATAACCTTCCCTCTTTTTTTTCATGTTCCCTATCAATATATACATATGTGTATGCAAGCATGAGGTTATAAAATAAATGCAATAGTGAGTATCCTATCTATGCAAGCATGGACATATAGAGCTAAATGAATGCATGAATATATGTATAGATGATAACTGAATTGCCCCTTTCACTAAGCCACACATGCACATTGCCTATACCTTCACTACACTATACACATACATGTATACCCACACATGCACACCCTCTCTCAATCTCTCTACATATCCATGTACCCATGCAATGCAAGTATGTATTTATACAAGGATGATGTAATGTGGTATAAATGCAATATTAGATAACATATGTGATATATATATATGTAAATGCCTATGATGAAATGAATGCAAGTTCAATAGATAATGTATGTATAGAGTAGCCTTGATTTCACATGTTACTAAACTATATGCCTAAAACTAAACCCTTGGACCTATATGTAAACTTGAGTTAAGTTGGACATTGCTATATAGTATGTGCACTAGTGTAAACCCTTACCTTCACATGCCATTTACTTGTAATGCACACACACACTTTTTCACCTTGATGCATTGACACTCGCAATTGCACTCTCTCTATAAATAGGAATGTATAATGTATTCATATATATGGTATATAATATATGATGCTTTTGGATTGGTGATTGTTGCTTGGTTGTTAGTCTAGACTGGTTAGGCTTAGTGAGACTTGATGGACAAGGATCAACCTAGTTTGACTAGAGTGTTGACCATGGTTGACCCAAGTTTGACTTAGACCTAGTTTGACCTAGACAGTTGACCAGGTTTGACTTAGAGTTGACTTTGACCTAGATTTGACTTAGAATCATGTTGGTTGCATTATAAACATCATTTATCTTGTTTTAAACATATTATAACCTATACTGCTCTATTTAGGACATTGTGACTCCGGTGCAGACATCTGATATTACATACTCTTTTCAGAGTATCAGGCGAGTACATTCTCTGATAGTTCTCTCATTTACTTGTTAATTACTGTACTTCAGTTCTAGTTATTTGTATGTGATTCTCTGTTACAATACGTATGGATATTTTTGGATTCATGTATGTGACACATATTTATTGTCTGGCCTCTATTACTGGAATCATTTACTGGTATCATCATGTTCTGGCTGGACTCATCTTGAATCATTGTGTCGGATTTCTGGATTCACTTGCTGGGAAGGAAAATACTAGAGTAAGACATGTAGATATACCCCAATTCTGGAATCACCCTCATGCTGGAATCAAACTGGAATGATAGCCATCTCACACCCGGCCAGGTGTATGATGTGCTGGATTACCTATAGCCGTTTACATGTCGATCTCGATATTTTAAAACACACTGTTAGAGTATAGGCTGGACTCACCCTGGAATCATTGATCACTATGACGGGAATCGTCCCGTACTGGATTCATCTTGTATTAGATTCGTCTTGTACTGGACTTACATTGGAGTGACACTTGTCTACATTTACTGTCTGGACTTATATCATGTTACACTGGCTCAGCTAGCTTCTACTTTACAGTCTTTATTGTCATGATTCTTCTCTTGTTTTAGTTACTTACTTACCTTGTACCTTATCTGTCTTTCTATACCATCACCTGAATATAAACTGCCATGTTCATCAATACAACTGTATATAACTACTTTATAGTTCTCTGTCATTTACTTGGGTTTTCTAGATGAGATTGTGCTCGTTCCTGTCCTGACTGGACCTGTTAAAAATATTACAGATACTTGCGCTGAGGATACATGCCCTACTAATTATGGACCCGGAGACGGGACGACTACCTTTGGCCCCGACACTCAGGAGTGATCGGGATTTAGTTTAGTAGACTTGTATCTGTTTTTCAAGTTGAACTTGTTGTATTGATTTAAGATTTGTGTAGTATTTGAGATTGTTGAGATTTTGTTATTATTTTAGTAGTTGTCCTTCTATTTCTTAGTTATTTCTTCTGTGTTATCTTATCGTGCTTAGACTGTGATTGAGTTTCAATATCTTATACTTGTCCTCCGTTTGGAGTTGATCATGATGAGTACATTATACACTGCATGAGTTGATGGTTAGTTAGAGACTTAGAACAGCGTTCTACCGTCGATACTGCGGCGTAGGCTGGGCGCTGTTACGTACTCATACCCTCACAGTGGGTGCGGGTCGTGACATGTCTCCTACTAGTCCCTTCAGTAGGAATTCTACTTTCTTTGGGGATTGGAGAAGGGGTTGTCCTCGTTCCCCCAGAAGAAATCCCTGCTTCAACTTGTCGCGTCTGGGATCTAGTCCTCACTGCAAGCTGTTCAGTAATAACAATCGCTTCTTTCATTTTCTTCTCCCGAGCCTTAGGGGAAGAAGGAGGTTCAGCTGGGGCAGATGGGGTAGATGACTCCCTGACTTTTCGTCTTTTGCTAGTCCATTTTGCAGGAGATTTATCTTTCCGCTTCTTGAGGGAGATTTTTAGCGGATCATTCACCTCGTCAGGAAGGCCGACAAGAGTAGCTTCAAGAGGCTCATCAACATGAGCATTCTCTTTAGCCTCTCTGAACTCTAGGGTGGTTTTGGCCCCCACCGCGATCGTCTGACTCTAACAAAACTATCAGACAAGGTGAAGCCTTCGAAGAAGGTATTGGACAAAGTATAAAAGTTCGCGTATGAATATAACATACGCGGGCCCACTTCAAGAGTAGCAAAGGGCATTGAGAATGTAGCCTTAGTGCCTCGGGCACAATAATATCTCCACCCTCAAGCACCATCGATCAGATATACGGAGGCTTTTAGGCAGATACGGTTCCAGACAACACTCACCCCTGAATCGATATATCAAGTAAGAGGGTCTGATCATCTTCAACCACATAAAAGCAGCTGGTGGTGGACGAGCAGCCATAGGCTCTAAGTCCATGAGTAGGGGAGGAAGATTCGTACATCCAGGAGGAGGAGGAACACAGTAGAATCTTCACTCGAAATCCATATTCAATGCCCTTCGGCAATCAGCAAGGGAGTTTACTTTCCATAGAGATGTGGCGTAACGTCTGATGAAGTCTCCTCCTATGACACCTAAAGCAGGATCCATCGGAATAGGGTTGTGTAGCAATAACCAGTCGAACAAATAAGTATACAGCATCTCAGTACGGAAAAATTTCTTTCGAGTACCGGGATCTGTCATTATGGCATTTATGAAGGAACGAAGACCCGCATTCAACCGACAAGTCATCGCAGAAAGGATGTCCATCTTGTGTCCGAACACTAAACGTACAGCTGCGAATAATACACCTCGATGGATTCTATCAACAGTGCTAGCTTCGGGGACTATGAATCGTCGTAACCACAAGGATAAGAAGCCAGCCAGAGTCGCTTCTCGAGACATTTGTCTTCCACCTTGCCTTATATAAGTCTCGATAGGAGTATCAACCTTAAATTCACGCCAATCCTCCTTCAGCTCATTGTCAACATGCTTTGACCTCTCTATCAATTTCTGGATAGTACTATGGTCAAGTGGTTCAAAAAAATGAGGATCACAATCTAAGTGTTCCTGGACCTTGTCCTCCTGGATGTGGCCCAACAATAGATACGACAACCATTTGGACCAATAACCCGTCCCCTTCGTATGACTCTTGTATAGAAGGGTGCAGATCATAAAGTGGTATAACAACTCATCGAAGATTGCTATTGTTTTTGGATTTTTCTCGGCTAGAGCGTCCAATTCTTTATTTGTTGGCACATACTCTTCATATGGATTTTCACCCATTGGCAAACGAGAGATGTAATGCATTTCCTGAAGAGTGAAGCATATCTCTCCATGAGGGGTCATAAAAGTTCATGTCTTGTCGTTGTATCTTTCTACCAAGGCCAAAAACAAATTGGGATTGGTGTGAATATCGCATGAAGTAGTCCAAATAGGTTCATAAAGTTCTAAATCAAGTAGCTTGTCTCTAAAGTTGTTTAAAGCCCAGACTGAAAGACGGTTCCAACATTTGTTCTCTGGACTCACCAAACTCGTCAACCTCATATTCTTAGCCGGATACTTTCTTTCAGCCTTAGCAAACAGGTTCGCAAAGAAAGAAATTCTAACTGGGATCATCAGGGTGAATCTTCAGGCGGCACGCAGCTTGGTTTTAGGCCCCTCAAGTGAGTGTTACTCCTCTCTGATGAGCTGTAAAATATGTTTCTATTTTACCTAGTCTGTGGGATATCCTTCCAATCTCGGCCTGTTGGAAAGGAGTCAGATACCATGCCACATTTCGAGGATAGCCGATATGGGCATAACTGGATAGAGATAGATGTCTTGTCATATCTGTGAGATATATTAGTCTGTTCCCACTCTGATAGACTCGCTTTTCTCGCTTCAATTTAGGCTGAGAGTCTTTCTTGATAGCTTCACCAAACAAGAAGGCTAGCTTCTTATGGGGAACCTGATCCAAACTTATGAGGGGTTCACCATTCATCAGATATAATAAAGTCTTGTCATCTTGAGACTTTAGCACAGCTCTCATGGTTTCAGGAAGATGGTATTGAAAGAAATGGATATGAGAGAGATCTTCTTGATACTCAGACACCCGGAAGGCAGAAGCCGATTCCTCAGCAAAAGGGTCTTCTCTCAGATCAACTGCAAAAGAAAATTCAGAGTTAAAATCTTAAAAAAATTCTTAAAGAAACACCCTACGCCAATCATGGATGGCGCAGGATATGAAGAACATTCAGAGTGACAGTTCTCAAATCCAATGTCACATCAGTCAGTCAGCACATGATTTGTGCATCACATCAAAAAGCGTATCATGTTTAGACATGACAAATAGCATAGGGCATCATTTTTTATGATTAATTTTAGCCAACACTTTGAAAGAGGTGGTGCAGGTCATCAGATGGCGCAAAGCATCGACCAACACTCTGAAAGAGGTAGCACGGGATGCGGATGCACAAAGCATGAACCAACACTCTGAAAGAGGCGGTCGATATTAGCCTTAGTCGTGCCATACACGAATGGCACGAGCGTTCTCTTCATCTTCTCCTATGAGTTTCTCACCTTCCAGAGCGGAGTTCGCTTCCTCAGCTCTCGTCGACGGTGTGATATGTAGCACCATCAGCGGAGGCACGTGCAACGTAGCACCAGCCACCTTCTTTTCCTTCTTTGTCGCAATCTCTTAGGCTTCATTCGATCGAGTGAAAGCTTTGAGAGTTTGGAAGAGGAAGAAGACAAGAATTCAAGACAGAAAGTTTTGAGAAAGTTCTTCCTCTCTCTTTAGTCGGCTATTTATAGCCAAAAAGAGACGTAATAGTCGTGCAATCCGTACACAAAAAGTGGGTCAGTTACGATTCTTCACTGTGCCAATGGTGCAAAAGGATCGCTTCTTATTCAAATATTTTAATTTTTGAACTTTTCAAATTCGAAAACTTTGAAGGGTGTCTTGTAGAAGCTCCAAATGAATCAAACATTACCATGCACTACTCACAAAAGGAGCCAAGACTCAAATCATCAAATTGCACTGGTCATTAGATGGCATCTGACATTAGATGGTGCTGGCATCAGATGGCGCTGGATGACACGTGGCAATCTTCTCCAAAAAGCAAAACAGTCGTCATTATGACTGACAGCACGATAGTCGAAGAAAATCCATTTCCAATCCCGAACGCGGGGCGCTCGAAGAGATTGTGTCAGATTCGTCATAATGACTGACGGCTGTCTCGTGCTACTTGCAGTTGGCACAAGGTAATCAATAAATTAAGCAGATGGCACTAAACAGCAAATAGCGCCCGGCGCTATTCAACAGTTGGAGCTAATCAATCAATTATCATCCAAAGCAGTTAGATGACGTGGCACGTATGCCACTAATCTCGAAGAACATGCACACGATACTGCCCACGACCACGTACGTCTCTCTAACAGAATGTCACGCGTCCCATGCAGTTAAGTTAACCGTTCACGCGAAGGGTGATGGTGCGCCAATTGTTGTTTGCGCCAATCAGAATAACTAGCTGACAGTTATTTTTGAACTCTATAAATAGAGTTCCAAATTACTTTTCAAGAATCACTAATGATCATAATCTCCTGAGCACTTGCTGCAGCACTCTCCAAAGGCTTTCTTCTTCGACATCGCATCGTCTAAAGGATAAAGTGATCTTCTGATCAGATTCCTACAGTTGTACTTCCCCAGAAATCAACTTGTACACTTGTACACACTCTTCACAGTTTGTAATCACACACTTTTTTTTTGCAAACAATCACATGCTGAGAAAGGTCTGGTAAGGTCCATGAAAGAGTGTTTTCCTAATTCTAAACACAAGTATTGCATCAAATACATGAAATTTTAGAAAAGAAACTAGGCACACTTGGCATGTCGAACGAGATGAGGAACAAATGTTCATTTCTTCTTATGGCTTCTTCTATAAGTGTACTCTAATGAATTTGATAAGAAGATTGAGAGTATTCAAGAACTTTGTTCACTGTTATGGATATTATAGCAAGTAACTATAAACTGGGTCAATTTTTGTTTCACTGGAAAGATAGATGTTTTATTCATTTTCTTAATTACTTTGTCCTTTATGACATGTTTTTACTCAATTTGTAATTTTTTTACGTGATTTGTAAATGTTTAATTCAGTTTGGTGATGTTTTATTCAGTATGGATATTTTGTTTGACAATATTTTATTTCGTTTGGCAATGTTTTATTCAATATGGAAAGGGTTTTTTCAAAGTTAGATTTTGGGTTTCTAGAGTTGTTTTTTTTTTCAGAGTTAGTTTGGTTTTTTTTTTAGAGTTATAGGATTTTAGGGTTAGGGTTAGGTTTTAAATTTAGGTTCTTGTCGGAAGGGTATGAATTCTGGAAGTTGAGAGTGGGATAGATGGAGATCTTATCGGATTGCTTAAATTTTGAGAAACGTAGGAGAGTTTCAGTACTTAAAGCAAGCAATGGCAAAAGAAAAAGAGAGAGAGAGAGAGAGCAAAGCATAATTTTTTATTCATTCTTGAGATTAATTACAACGTCAAAAATAATTTTTATTCACTCATGATATTAATTACAACATCAAAGATAAAAATTTACTCTTGGTTGGTCAGTACATTTTCTTTTGTTGTATCCTAGACCACCACAATACTACAATGAAGATCTCTTGTCAATAAATCCTTCATTATGATACAGTTTTTCTTTAGTCTTCCAGGTTTGCCTGGTACATCTGGTACTCCAATTTAAAGTCTAACTAATGCACTTTGATGATTATAAGGGACCGAAATTGGTTGCATGTATAACTCATATACTCTTCTTAATTTTTCAGTAGAAAAAATTGCAGGATAAAAACTTTTTATACTTACATTACAAGACTTACACGCATAACTTGCATGTAGACATGTAGATAAGTATGATACCAGCTTAAACATGAATAAGATTTATCATTTAGGCGAACCGTATATATTTAGTTTGTTGCACGATCTAATATTTCAAACAAACAATTATCAATGCGCAACATTTGGAGGTTGTATTTTTTTCTCTTTTGATGAAGGCCATAGTTTTTAACATTTTTGGACAATAATTTGTTTCCAAATTTTTAGCAAGTTAACTATTTTGTCTTGAAGCGATATAATATTGGTTTTAGTACAAAAAGCAGTGTTGTTATTAGTTTATCATGTAACTTTTTAATCCATTTATTAAAACATTCAACAAGGTTTTAAGTGTTAATATCTAATTTAGGAGAAGGAGCATAAGTTATTATCTCATACGCAAAAATATGAGTTTCATCTTCTACACCAGCAAGCCATTTAAAACACTCATGTTTTTAGATTTAGTTCCTTCAAACAAATACTCTGCATTCATTTTATTGTAAGATCTTCCAAGTTTATATAACAAGTCTTGACATTGTCTTACTCCGGTTACTGGAGTTTTCAAATTTTGTTTAAATTATCGAGTACAAAAAATGGTGATTCTGGAAAAGTTACATACATATCAATTATTGATCCTTTTTTATCTAATATAAATAAAAGCCTATCTCATTCATTAAAAAAAAGCTTGCAAAAGCAATTCTAAAATTGTTTAAGAACCATGTCCAAGAATTAGTATTTTCACTTTTAGCAACAACGTATATAAATAATTTGATATAATTGGTAGTTAGGATCGTGAGCACAAGCAATAAGTAAGATATTTTGATATCTAGATGAAATAAAAGTATTATCAATATTAATCACAGGTAAACAAGTCCTTAAAAAATTATCAATGCATACTTTGAAACAAATATAAATTCTTTGAAAGCTATTATTTTTTGTAGTCTTTATAAAATATTTGCTCCTAGGATTTATCTCGATAATTATAAAAACATATTCTTCAAGATTAATATATGTCAACATAAAGACCATTTATTTTAGATAAATATATTTTCCAAGTTTTTCAAGAAAATATTTAATACGTATTCAGTGTTCTCTATATATACCATTTATAAATTATGAGGACTATATGACAGATTATCGTGTTTTTAATCCATGCAGTAGTAGCTAGTGGTTGAGATCTTGTTGTAAGTCCACCTAAACAAAAATATCGACTTTCTAACATATGTATAATAAATGCTATACTTTCACCATTACTTTAACATATACTCTCCAATTATAACTTGACTAATCACATTTAAAGACAATTCCCTGGGCATTGTTCAAAATAGCTGAACAAGTAGAATTATGTTCAATTGTTTTATCACTTATAAAACTTCTAAATTTAGAACAAGTTTCAAATGATTTTCCAAAGAATAATTCATGAGTTCCAATATTATCGACATTATCATCTAAATTTTCAATTAAATCATCATTATTTCATCATCATCACCTTCATGTAATATAGGTTCTTCTTTACTAAATGGAACCACTTGGTGATAAGAAGAATTAGAAGCCGTAACAGTCTGGTTAGTAGAAGCATGTTGACTACTTATATTATCAATTCTTGGTGATGGTGGGATAACATAAATATTTATAAACAATGATTGTAAATTAACTTCGAGAACAAAATTTTATGCTTCTTCACCATCTAATAATGAACAAATAGAGAAAAAAATATGCCTCAAAATAAATTTATATCGATGTTCGATAATAAGATTGTGTAAATTATCCATTGCATGTAATATTTCGATACGTTAAAAGAAGTTGGGTGAAACCTCCTTCGTAAGATAGCCATTTAGTGTACCTCCGTATGAGCATAATACTATAAGGCTTTGATTCATATTGAATAGATGTTGTATAGCTTCTAAATTTTGAGCTTGTGAATGTAGAGTTTTTGAACGAAGAACTTCTGGATGGTAAAGAGCTTGTGAACGAAGAACTTCTGATGCAAAGTTTGTAAAGAGCTTCTGACAGTAGAGGAGTTTGTCGAGAGTAGAAGAGTGTGTAGAGGAGAAAAAATGCCCCACTTTAATTTCTAGAATACAAGGAGTTAGTCTTTGAGAGAGCTATTAGGAGTCGACCATTTAGCCAACGATCGAATAGAAATTATGCCAGACGGTCTGGCTAAATGTTTCAGGGATTAAATTTTTCCTGAAGTTATTTCTTCCCAACTAATTTGCCTAAAATATATCATCATGTATATTTTTTCGAAAGTTTTTTGTTGTTTTAAAGTTAAAAACATTGCTCACGAGCTAAAATGCAACCTAGACTGTTTAGGATCTGAGTTAGCCGGCTGTCCCAATCTGAGTCAAGGCTTGGGCCGGGTTTATCCTTCTTGATGTTGATAGGCTGTTTTGAACAAAACACGATCAAAGTTCAAATAGGGTGTTGACATAGTCCAGAACCGACCCACAAACACCTTGCTCTTATTCAATTGAGCATGTAAGTCCATAACACCTTGCTCTCAGTCAATTGAGCATGTAAGTCCATGTTGATTCATAACTGAAACATGTTGCATCAACACTTATGCCTCTCTTAAGATTCGACAGCTTAAAAACACTAGGCATCCAAATTTCGTACATTGTAAGCATATTTTCAGAAAGGACTTTATCTAAAGTAGAAAGCATTCATATGTCAATTAGTTCCAATATAGGAAATCGAACCCAGTCTTCCATATGACCAAGTGTTCCCAACTTTGTGCACCCGCAAGAGCGCTTCAACCAACTTGGTCCTGATTCAGGTCGGTTCTTCAACCCAACTGTTACGCCCCGGTCCCGTAGGATCGATCGTCCTCGCTAAGACGTAATGCCGCACGAGCCTAAATTGTGCTCGTGTAAGGCAGTTTCATAATGGCCGATTACAACAGCTTGCGACGGGGTCGTCGCACAGAAGTTCCAAGCAGAAACATTGAATATACATGACAACACAAGCATTGAAACAAAATCGTAGCCTTTATTGATACTTGAAATAATATTACAAAGGCGCGTAGCCCATATTACAATCACTCAAGCTTACTTTTCTTTCACTTCATAAGTCACTCAGCTCTCTCTCATCTCTCAATACAATTGACGAGCCAGCGGATGCTTCAGATAGCGATGTTCATATATTATGTCCCGTATAAGTCTGACTCCATGTGGCAGTACACCTCGAAACACCAAGGAACTCTGCGCCTCGATGCATCCAAGCGAGCTTCGTGCCAACGAGCTTCTACCTGTGCCTGCACATGGAAACTGTGTGGGTGTCAGTACTCAACTGTACTGGTGGAGTGAGCTTCTCGCCCCCATACAAAATCAACACGTTCATTTACTTTGTGTAACATAATCCCTTATTATTGTCTTTCTATTCTTGCCTTAGGGTTGATTTTAGGACAAAAACTCTTGGCCTATTTGTGTCTCAGACTATCCCCGTGCCATTACACCGATAAATTGATTATCGTTGTGCCTCAAGACCATTCTCGTGCTAGCAACATAAATGTACCAACTCGTGTTTGCCTTTCGTGCCATATGTTGGGACGCAACATGTTTCGTGTCATCGACTTGGTCTGTGCTTCAATATTGAGGCCGTGCCTTGCAACTTAGCATGACTTAACTCAAAATAACTCAAGTCTGACTTATGCAACTCTATGCCAACGACTTAATACTCATCGCCACATTTCGTGCCGAAGCACGCATCTTTTCTATAGCCAAATCTTAGGATTCTTAAGACTTGTATCACAACCGTGCATACCATCTTTATCCTATTCGTGTCGTGCTTGCACTTTCTTTTATTCAATCGACACTGTGCATGCGGATTACCGCTCAGCACGCCAACTTATCTATATGAAAGGTCACTAGCAATGTCAAGCTATCTTGGACTTGGCTGAGGATAGACGGCGATCATCCAATGGGTAGCTAGCCCGTAGAAGTCCCGAATCTCCTATGTGGTTCATCCATCATCATACTTTAGCCAACTCGCTTCCCCCGGGAACGACATGATCCCGTGGCCCCGGCGATCAAGTCGAGGAAGACTACACCTTGTCGATAAGTTGTCCATAACCTCGCACCTACGACATCTTCTAGACTCGACGTAAATGCAAGGCCTACAGATGATACAGCTTTCTTTCTCTTCCTTAAACTTCTTTATCCAAGTCCATACTTTTCATTCTTCATACGAGACTCCCAAGCCACGGGACCGGTCTCGGTAACCGACGGTCGCGTGTACTTTATATTCTTTGATACACAGGGAACGGCTATAGTATAGCCTTCCAAATAGACCTAAACCAACGTGTTCCTAAGTGACCCATAGACCTTGGCATAATTATCCTTGAACCGATCGTGGCTCGTGCCTTAGACTGACTTGTGTTCTATGTGACACTATCGTCCAAGACATACTTTATATGACGAGCCTTGAGATCGTGGGACTATGTGACTTGACAACCGCAGAAAACATGGGACAGTGCTTGCTATGTGAGCCCTTGGACCAAATATTTGTTTTTTTTAAAATATTAATCCTGTAACCATTATTGATCTGTCATCTTTAATGGTAACTAATTAATCTATAAACATGTATTTCTAGGTGAAGCATATGAACCTACCTTCCTATACTAATAATTGATCTGGGTGTATTTTACTCTAAATATCTAGTGGTAGGTTTTTAAAATCAATTTCACCAGTGTCCTTAACACAATAGTTCAAATTTGAAATTTGAACCCTGGCCGACTCATCCAAGCATCCATGTGTTCGATATCAAATCGAGATTCACTCTAATCCTACTAACAATTGATCTTATCCCAGGAGTAGTATATGTAGAAAGGGAACAAGGCCCTCGTTTCCTTCTACAAAACCCTAGATTTCCCTGTGTCCCTCAAGAATCTTGACGTCAGTACATTCAGGAGGTGTTTAGAGAAAGGGGGCATTCGAATTGTCCAGACAGGTATTTTCCTACTCCTTAATCACATCTTAGGATCCCTTAATCTAGCTAGTTGCTTTGGATTAATCCTGTATTTTAAATATTTGTGTTAATGTCTAAGGGAGACTAGATGATGATATAGATGGGAAGGCACCCTGTTACCAGTAGGACCAACCCCATATGAGAAAGGGCATGTGAAGATAGGCTAAGTATCAGAACAATACATGATAGGTAAGAGTCAGAATACCAAGTGTTAGGGTCGAAGGAAGGTTGAGTCATGGTTAGGACTATATAAGCTGTGGTTTCATGTCAAGTCAGGGTGATCCGATGTTCACATAGGTACTTACACCTATCCAGACATCTAAAAGAACATATAAGAAGTAGAGGTATGTTGACTGTTGTGTTATACATTGCACTAGTATAGACAGGGTGTTTCAGATCAGGACTCAGATTGGACAGCAAAGAAGTAAGTGGCTATAATATTTGAGAGAGAGGGAAAGAGTATCAGATAGGGTCAGACCCTCTGACACTTGGTTATCATACCAGGAGTAACAGAGTTAGAGTATAGGTAGTAGTGGTGTTAGAGGATGTGTCCCTATATCATAGAGCATCAGCTAGTAAGTTATATCAATAACAATTGCTTAGAAGGGAGTAGGGTGGTTGAGTGTTTCCAGTTAGAGGAGTAGAAACCTACATGTAGAGTCATCAAAGGTTACCTGTAGCAAATACAACCTTAATGTATCGGTCCTTAGGCTAAGTACCAGCTTGGATACATACATGTATCTGAATATCCTGACCTGGTGATCAAGACTAGGCATGGGGAACTGTGTAGCTTCGGGTCATCTTGTAGTGTACCATGGGTGAGAGGTTTATATGATAATATTCCCATTTTAGGAACGTATACATGGGACCACAGGGATTGGGTGGCACCTGTAGTATCAGAAATAGGGATTACAAGGGAATGAATGCACAGGTGTCAGTAGTAGCATAGGTTAGGGGCCATGGGTTCGAGTAACCAGTTCTGAAGGAGTGACCTCGGGATAATAGATTAGTATGTATAATGTTTCAGTGGCTAACCAGAGTATATACTGGAGGAGGTTTAGGTGTACACATTATGGGTCCCTTATAGGCACCCAAGTGTCCAGATCAAGTGTAAAGGTAGGTAACAGATATTGGTACAGATAACAAGTATCCAGAAGACTAGTGAGTAGGGACTGCTGGTAGGTAGCATATCATACAGAGCATGCCATTGGTAAGGTTTGGAGTCTGGTAGTGGAGTATAGGCTCTAGTGTTTGTAACTCCCTAAGTATATCAGTGTAGTGTTAGATGGCTATACTGGGTTCCTGTGATGGTTTCACATATAAGCTTAGAGGAGTATAGGTATGTATGTCAATTCAAGGCTAAAGTTCATGGATAAGGTAGCTGGTATCCATGCCTGGTAGCAGAACACATAGTGGTGGAACCCTGGACTGATGTATCAGTCACTCGACTGTTGTCCCAGTCCTTAGGCTGACATACCATTCATTGGGTAGGTGTATCATCTGTTGAGAGGTTTGATGCCACTGCTGTACTCGTAAGAAGGGTTCCAGGAAACCACTTATATGGATGCAAGGGGGGTCTGCAAGTATTCCAGAGGCTAAATGAGGTATCAGATACTTTGGGTAATACTAGAGTAAAAAGGTTGAGTTGTAGCAAACAGAGGTGAACAGATCCCAGTTCTTGGAACCAGGATATTAGGCACCTGTGCTAAATGTAGGTATGTGGGAAGGAGAGGTAAAGGAGTATAGAAAATGGGTTAGACCCTGACCTGTAGTACTCAAGGTAGCTGCACTAGCCAACACAAGTGAATATCCAAACTTTAGTATCCCCAAACAAATCAGAAAGGACAGCCACCTATAGATATAAAGGGCTAGTGAGAAGGAATAAAGGGTAAACTAATAGGTATACAGGTAAGTTTATGGACAGCCACATAAGCCCTTTAATCATGGGATAGAATACTTGGGTATGGGTTAGTGGTATCCTAAACCATAAACCCTAAAACAGATTCTTAGACCATACACATAATGAAGACAAATAAAATAGTTAAAATTGGTTTGAGCCCTTTAAATGTCATGTACTGATCATTATGTATATGGTGTAAATAGGGTACTTGGGCCCCGATTCGGATTCTTGACCCGTGCCAACAGTTCAGGACCACAGGCAAGTATACCTTGCCTTTCTTTACAGCTTTATTACATGCTTATCTTCTTACATCATCCAGTTGATTTTGATTTGATCGCTGTCATGTGCTTCTTCATTACTATATAGCCCTTGTTCACAGTTAGCCTTGTAGCCATAGTGGACATATTTTTCACTTGTACCAGATTGAGTTGTATCATAGGACGACTGCGTTATAGAATGAACTGCTATTTTATTATTTCAATTCTTACAACCTGTGAGTCCACATACGGGACGAGGGTTGATCGTTTGTACCTGCGAGTCCACACTCGGGGCGAGGGTGATTTGTATTGAACTGACTTGCGAGTCCACACTCAGGGCGAAGGTTAGTAACTAGTTTCAAACCTGTGAGTCCACACTCGAGGAGAGAGTTTGGTATTCCATTGACCTCTTGTTTACTTGTTCTTTCTGTATTTCATTTATGCGTAGTTGTTCATATATTTATGTCTCGTGATCGTTTAGTCTTTTCCTGCTTATATCATATTTTCTTTTCATGCATGATAAACTGTTAGAAAGGCTTGTATATTATGTATCTTGCTAGTCCTCTGAGGACCTGATGATCTCTTCAGGTTTAGCCGAGTATTGAGCCAGGTGCACACGAGCGGGTTTGAGCCAGTTTCAGACCACGGTACTACTGCAGTGAGACTTAGATTCTTGATAGCTTGAAAACATTTCAGTTCATTTTATATTATTATCCAGTTCATTGATCTAAATTGTATTTTTTTACTATTCTGTGGATGAGATCTAAATTGCCATGTGGATTACAGATCCTGTGACTTGTATATTAGACAGTGTTCTACCGCCGACACTGCGGCGTAGGCTGGGCTCGGATACAGACTCGTATCCGAAAAGTGGGTGCGGATCGTGATAAGTTTTTTGGTGGCCCATGCAGGTCAACATTAATCACTTCGGTTACGTCATTGTACCGACGTGAGCCTGCAAATAGGATTAGACTCTTAGGATCTCATCCACATGCCTTGAACTCATTATTGATCTTCGTCCTTGATTTTTATTGAAACCTTGACTTGCATCTTGCTTGAAATCTTCATACCGTCTAAATGCTTTCCTTTTATTGCAGTAAATGGATTCTCGAGACAGAAACGCCTCCCTGAACACCCCACCGACTGCTGGAGGATTCTTCACATATATGACCCACCGACGCAGGGAGGCCAACTTACTCAGACGGGTAATCCGCCACATCCGTAATTCTCGAGATTTCGTAGAGACGATATTCCACCACCCCTGCAGTTTCCTCTGCATTCTCCACCACCAGCACCCGTTCTGCCCCCAACATCTGTCCCACCACCAGCACAAGTTCCACATCCAGTACCAGCCATGCACCCGGCACCAGCGATGTATCCAGCATTTCCTAAGCACCCGGCACCAACGATGTATCCAGCTCCTATGATGTATCCAACACATGTTCTGCCTCCGCCACCTACACTGGAAAACGTTGCTCTCCTCGAGATCTTCCAGCAGCTCATCACTTCCCAAACGGAGCAGGCCAACACCTTTTGTGACACCTTGAGAGAGGCTCTCCAGACTAGAGACGCTCCTCGGCCACGCCCTGGAACTTCCAAGAATTTTATGGACCTTAGACCCAGAGAATTAAGAGGAATGGAAGGGATTCTCTACGCGAATGAGTGGTTAGAGAATGTGGATCGAATTCATTGGATGACTCGAGTTCCTGAAGACCTGAAGATCGAGTCAGCTAGCATGCAGCTTTACGACATCGCCCACACATGGTATAGAGATGAGCCCCGATTTACCGTACTAGATGTGACTTGGGAAGAGTTCAAGGAGCTGTTCAAGACAAAATTCTATGTCGAAGCAGCCCACGAAGAGTTGGAGAACGAGTTCGAGAGCCTGGAACAGGGCTGTTTGCCATTGATTGTAAAAGTACAGAACAATTATCGAAGGACTGAACTTAGACTCACAATACAAACTCGCTTGTACAAAGAAAGCCTAGGGACGAAAACCTGGGTACAGCAATCTAAGTACAATTGTTTATTTTAGATTCTGGGGGGTGACGATAGAGGCTCGGGAAGGCGACGGCAGCCCTGCCTTACTCCTTGGACGATCGGTATGCAGCCTTGGCTCCTTGTGAAAAGATGGTTGGCGTTGACGAAGAAGTGCTCTTTTTGCTCCTCTGTTGCTCTCCTGGCTTCTCTCTCTTTCTCTGTGTATTCTCTCTCTGACTCTGTATATTTTTTTATTCTTTTTTGTTATCGGCCCCTTTTTTGCAGAGAAATGATGCTGGCTATTTATAAGAGTGGGGTATGACCATTAGGGTTTGCTAATGATCATTTGTTTGGAATGTCGGCGCTCCTTCAATCTATCTGAACCCTTGATCCTGATTATGAATCTAGGCCATTAATGCGGATAGCACCGAATCTTGTGAGCAATTAATATTAACTGCTTTAAATATTCATGACGGATTATACCAATGTCCGATTGCTCGCCACGTGTCCCATTGGCTTTATGATAAATGATATGCCTTGATCTCGGTAATTATGAGGATGACGTCAAATATATTTGTTGAGATTCGGTTAAATCTTTGATTGATCCGATGCCACGTGTTTTAATTGTGGGTCCTGCCAGAGCCGCATAGGATAGGCAACACTTGAACCGCAGGGAGATAATCTTCGTGAGCCGCATAGGACAATGCTTTATTGAGCCGCAGGGGATGAACTCTCAATGAGCCGCATATGCATAGTCTCTGCGAGCCGCTTAAGACAGCATTGTGTTGAGCCGCAGGGACTGGGCTCTCGGTGGACCGCATATGGCTGATTTCTGCTGGTCATATAGGGTGACTTCTTAATGAACCGCATGAAGCTGTTCTCCATTGAAGCCGCATGGGACTTGCCACGTGGCAATCTGGGACTTCTGACGGATCGGGTCAGAGATTTTCTTCTTTTCCCGAAGAGTCTGTCATTATGACAGAGTCATCATTGCATCTTTATGTCAGAGCTGTCATTTGTCAAAGCAGCCGTCGGGGCATTAAATGCGGCCGAATGTAGAGAGGAACTGTTGAAGGCCACGTGGCTTCTTTCTGGGCCGCATGGAACTATCTGAGCCGCATGAGACTCTTCGAGATTTTGAGCCGCATGTTGTATCTGGGCCGCATGAAGCTCCCAGGAATTTTGAGCCGCATGAAGCTTCCTGAGTTCTGTGCCGCATGAAGAATGTTTTATGACCGAGTCGTATGAAGGACGTCTCACGACCGAGCCGCATGAGGAATGTCCCATGACCGAGCCGCATGAGAGACGTCTCATAGCCGAGCCACATGAAGGACGTCTCATGACCGAGCCGTATGAGGAATGTCTCATGACCGAGCCGCATGAAGGACGTCTCATGACTCGCATGAGGAATGTCTCTATCAACCTGTGCACTCGCTTTGTGGGCCCGGGTATCCCGAGTATACGAGTGCGTAGGTATCATATTTGCTCCCCGATATGGGCCTAGTGAAAACACTTGCCCTCGATCTTTGTTGGGGGACTCTTGAGAACCACTCTGTCCGTTTGCTGCCGGGGGCTGGACACGGACAGTTCTGTACAACTTTCCATCACAGGCCCGCTTAGCGGGACGCTCTTGATGGTTAGAGGTTGGGACAGCTGACTGAGCTCGATGAGCCCGCGCTGCCCTGGACTTCTTTGACTTAGCACCCGAAGGTGCGTAATAGGAAGAGTCCAAGTTTGGAGGGAGGGAAGAGAAGTCGGTGCCCTTTTCAAAGGAGGTAAGGGGGCTCTATTTATAGAATAGAGTGAGCCCTTTCTTCTTCTCCTTTCCGATGTGGGACTAAAAGAAATATTTTCCATGCTTCTACAGGACCCTATTCAAAGTTTCCAAATTGCAAATTTGGAACACTTTGAATAAGAAGCATGGAAAGTAGATTTGTTTAGGTGTGGCAATCCAATCAGAGGTAGCATGGACGTGATAGGTTTGGGTACTTCCGTTGGAGATTTTATGTGGACTTATCATCCTTGGCACCTTGGTTTTAGGTACGGATAATAAGTTGAGAGAGGGAACCATCATATTTACTCAAAGGTGGTATGGACGTGGTAAATATAAGGTTGATGGTAGAGCTTTCCTACTCAGAGGTGATATGGACATGGTAGGAGTGAACTCGAATGAGGATACATAGAACAACTCAGAGGTGCTATCAACGTGGAAGTTCTATGCATTGGGTGAAAGAATGCTATGGAACAGCTGGGCTCCGAAAGCATGTGATGATAAGGAAAGATGTGGATGTACTAGGGGACCTAGTACGGCATTTGTGGTCAGCAGAAGACATTTGTGGGCCTATTATCCTTGGCGTACCCTGGTTTAGGATACGGATAATAAGACGAGAGAAAACCAACATACTTACTCAGAGGTAATGAGGACATGGCAAGTATGGAGGTTCTACCGCGGAATCTTTCTACTCAGAGGTAATGAGGACATGGCAGGAGTGGACTCAACGGAGGATATTTGTGGTCAACAGAGGACATTTGTGGACTTATTACCCTTGGCGTACCCTGATTCAGAGTACGGATAATAAGACGAGAGAGAACCAACATACTTACTCAGAGGTAATGAGGACATGGTAAGTACGGAGGTTTTACCGTGGAGTCTTCCTACTCAGAGGTAATGAGGACATGGCAGGAGTGGACTCAACGGACGATATTTGTGGACCTATTATCCTTGGCGTACTCCGGTTGTGGGTACAGATAATAGGTTGAAAGAGAATCGACATACTTACTCAGAGGTAATGAGGACATGGTAAGCATGAAGGTTTCTTCGACGGAGCCTTCCCACTCAGAGGTAATGAGGACATGACAGGAGTGGGCTCAATGAAAAGGGGTACATAGAACGACTCAGAGGTAATGAGGACATAGAAGTTCTTATGTAGAGGGGTGATTTGTTTTTGGCGGAATCGAGACGACTCAGAGGTAACATCGACATGGTCATTTTTTTGGGAATTTGTGGATCTGTTACCCTTTTTGTGCACTGGAAGTGCGGGTAGTGGATCATAAGGAAGGATCTCTTTCGGGAAGAAAGTTCAGAGGTACGGTTATACATGACTTTCTTCCAGAAGAGTGACCGGGATGCAAGTTCATGGGTACCAGCGGGTACATAACTCGACAATCCATATATTTTGGAATCAAAGTGTAAGTTCAGAGGTATCAGCGGGTACATGACTTGGTAATTTGAGATATTTTGTGGAAGGAAGAGGTGAATTCGGCGGTACCAGCGGGTACATGACTCGAAGATCTGGAATATTGTGGATATGAGTTCAGCGGTACCAGCGGGTACATGACTCGATGATACGGAGTATTGTGAAAGTGAGTTCAGCGGTACGGGAGGGTACATAACTCGGCAATCTGGGATGTTATGGAGGCAGAACGTGAGTTCAGCGATACCGGAAGGCACATAACTCGACAATCTGGGAAATTTGGAGGCAAAATGTGAGTTCAGTGGTACCGGAAGGCACATAACTCGACAATCTAGGAAATTTGGAGGCAAAATGTGAGTTCAGTGGTACAGAGGGTACATAACTCACCAATTTGGGAAATTTGGGGGCGGAATGTGAGTTCAGCGGTACCAGAGGGACTCAGCGGTACCAGAGGGTACATAACTCAATCATCGGGGAATTTTTTTTTTTTGAGGATGTCATTTCGGACGTAATACTTCTTCAGGAAGTTGCCGTTGATGGGCAACATGAGCAAATCTCAGTGTGAGCAGCCACATACTTAGCCAGCTCTGACTCTTCTTCGGCCACCCCCTGTGTAACTGCAGATTGAGAGGATGACTTGGGTAGCTTGATCATCAGGGGCTCTGTTGGTGGAGCCGAGCGTGGAGTTGTTGGCAAACTAACGACCCCCAGTTTGGCACTTGATGCTGGACGGGGAGTCGCTGGCTCGCTAGAAGTGTCAGACCTTGCATCGAAGCGATAACCTTTCTTGGGAAGGCGTATTGTCAATGGCCTGTCCGAGGGGTCGATCTTCTCTGTTTGTGGTTGACTGACTCTTGGTAACCTGATGGTTAGTGGCTCCGTTGTGGGTCTCGGCACTTGGCTGGATCTAGGCAGCCGGATTATCATCTGCTCCTCTTGGGCCGAGAGGCTGATCGCGTCCTTCCGCAGAGTGGCGGTAAGGGGTGCGGACCTTCCCGGTTTACGAGCTTGAAGGTGGATCGTCAGAGGTCCTTCTGATCCCGTGGCTGTCTCAGTATGAGCTTGTGCGTCTCCTTCATCCAGGTGCCTCTTCGACTTTTCGTATAAACAGGAGTCCGAGTAGTAAGATTCGACCCCTTTGAAGGGATCGATGTCAGCAAACTCTGTCTTCACGAAGCCGTGTTTGTCGACATATTTGAAGCACTGGTGTAGCGTGGAAGGCACGATCATATAATCGTGTATCCGTGGGCGCCCCAAGAGGATGTTGTAAGAAGTGTCTGTATCTGTGACGTAGCAGGTGACCTCGGATTGGAGATCGCCAATCTGACACTTCAGACGAATCTTCCCGATAGGGTAGCTCCTGCCCGAATTGAAACCGCTGATGGCGGTGCTTGTAGGTGTTAGGCGATGCATTGGGATGCGGAGATGATGTAGCAGACCTTTCGGGATAATGCTTATGGAAGAGCCAGGATCAATGTGCATCCGATCCACTTTTACGTCGCCGATGTATCCCGTGTAGTATAGCGGGCGATCATCTAGGTTGGTTTTGATGAGCATGTTGTCACGCCCCGATTCCGTAGAATCGATAGTCGTCCCCCGGGCGTGATGCCGTGCGAACCTAAGTTGCGATCGCACAAGGCGTATACATAAGGTTATCCGAAACACAACATCAATTTTGAGTACGCAGAGAAATTGAATAACACATTTGAAATGGAAATAGACTTTTCATTGATAATATGAACTTTACATAGACTTCTTTTTACAATCATTGCCGCGCGGGCTACAACATGACTTCGACTTACAAAAATGAACGCCGATGAGATAGTCGTTCCATACATTACACCCTTTTATACAAGCAAAAACCAATACATATTTCCACCTGCTATGGCGGGAAGTCGAGTCGTCATTTTTCTTTGGACTGATGTGCGGGTCTTCTTCAAAAGGAAATCCAGAAAAACAAGCCTTCACACGGACGAGGCTTCAAAAGAATGCACGCCGCCTTGAGCTTTTAGTTGGCACGCCCTTCGTAGTTTGGGGTACCTGCGTGGAGAGCGAGGATCAGTACATTACACTTGTACTGGTGCGTGGCTATTTAAATTCCAAGCTCTCATTTGGTTGAAGAGTTTATATGATATTAGAGTATGAATGTTTCTAACCATCCTAATGGATTACAAACAAGTAATGACAAGCATAGTGAACTTTTACGTTGAAACTTACCCCGGCGGACCGCGCCGCGCCTTTAGAACTTACCATGTTCTTCCTTGTCCATTGTTATCATTTATATTCCAAGTGCAACATTACATGTGTTTGGTCACTGGCATCACAAGCCATCCTGGACGTATAGCTTTGTTAATCGGGATCCTTTCAACGCAAGTAGCTAGCTCCGTTGCAAGTCCCCGCTTAACCTGTGCTGAAACCTTATGCACGACTATACCCTGTTTCCTCCTAGGCCGAAACGGTCCCGTGGCCTCGGGTTGCCGCTCGAGGAAACTATCGCCTTGTCGACAAGTTGTCCATAACCGTGTGAAGACACATTTCCTTTTTAGTTATTAAGACATTAGCCTACATTCTCTTTGAAAACTCAATCCTTTTTCCCGTGTTCGTGCCCTTGCATTTATCCTTTCCTTCGCAACAACAATATTGATTTTGCCTAAGAAGAGGGTCGAGAAGAGAAGGGTCAGCCACTCACCTTGAGTTTACCTTGGCGAGGGAACTTGTTGGTCGCGCTAGACGTCGCCTACGCGATTACCTGAAATCGCACAAGCAACCGATTAGAACACTGCATTATTCAAGAAGTTCGATAGGAAATGCGAGTTCGAAATGCAAGCCATGAAAACCATCGAAAACATTCGCGAAAACGCATTCAGAAAACAAAGCCAAAACCAACGCAAGCGGCGTGAAAAGCAGAGCAACGGGAGGTCTCTCCCGACTCAGCCGCAGAGCCAATCCTCGAGGCGCAACCCGCTGAATATGGGACTTGGTTCCGAAGAAGACATTCCATAACGAGGAATGGATCTTAATTCAACCGTTCCCGTTCGATCGACTCGGCCGGTCCCGACCTATCGGTCCCGATCGAATCGATAGCGACAGTGTTCCTTTCTCGCGCACCCCGTGGACATGTACGGGGCACGATGTAGGGACGGGGCACTACACCATAACCAACTAAGAAAAAGTTTCGTCCTCGAAACTTAAAATAGAACCTACCTCTACGAGAACAATGAAGGGAACTTCTCCTTCATTTCTGACTCAAGCTCCCAAGTCGACTCCTCGACGGAATGGTTTCTCCAGAGAACGCGGACTAGTGGAATAGCACGGTTGCGGAGAAGTTTATCCTTGCGCTCCAAGATTTGCACCGGCTCTTCGACATATGATAAGTCCGCCTTCAGGTCCAGCTTACCCAAATCTACCACATGCCCCGGATCGTGCACGTACTTCCGCAATTGCGAGACGTGGAAGACGTCATGTACCTCTGACAATGCAGGCGGCAAGGCGATCTGGTAAGCTACCGGGGCGACTCGCTTCAATATTTCGAACGGGCCAACAAATCTTGGGCTCAACTTTCCTTTCGCACCGAACCGGGATACTCCACGCATAGGCATCACCTTCAGGAATACATGGTCGCCTTCCGAGAACTCGAGGGGGCGTCGGTGTGTGTCGGCATAGCTTTTCTGCCGGCTTTGTGCTATCTTCAATCTTTCACGTATCAACTTGACCTTCTGCACAGTCTGCTCCACCAGCTCCGGACCAAGTATCTGCCGTTCCCCGACTTCATCCCAGCAAATGGGCGATCTACACTTCCGGCCGTACAAAGCTTCATACGGCGCCATTTGGATGCTGGACTGATAGCTGTTGTTGTATGCAAACTCGGCCAGCGGTAGATGGACGTCCCAACTTGACTTCAAGTCGATAGCACAGAGTCGCAACATGTCTTCGAGAATTTGGTTCACCCGCTCTGTTTGGCCGTCAGTCTGAGGATGATAAGCTGAGCTGAACTTCAACTTGGTCCCCAGTGCTGAATGTAGACTA
Organism: Iris pallida; assembly: GCA_029216955.1. NCBI lineage: Eukaryota > Viridiplantae > Streptophyta > Magnoliopsida > Asparagales > Iridaceae > Iris > Iris pallida. The sequence continues at coordinate 21,069,788 of JANAVB010021796.1, read as the reverse complement.
CTCCAGAAACGTGCTACGAACCGTCCATCCCGATCCGAGACGATAGAAACTGGGACCCCGTGCAGCCGAACTATTTCATCAAGATATATCTGAGCAAGGCGGTCGACGCTCCAAGTAACTTTGATGGCGATAAAGTGCGCTGACTTGGTTAGTCGATCGACGATGACCCAGATGGCGTCATTTCCCCGCGGCGTCCTCGGCAAGCCAACAACGAAGTCCATAGTGATGTGATCCCATTTCCACTCTGGAATGGCAAGGTTCTGCATCTCCCCGCCCGGTCGCTGGTGCTCGGCTTTGACTTGCTGACAGGCCATACATTTTGACACAAAGAGCGCTACGTCCCTCTTCATGCCGTGCCACCAAAAGACAACGCGGAGGTCCTTATACATCTTGGTGCTGCCAGGATGCAAGGAATATTTTGCATAGTGTGCCTCCGTCATTATCTCCTTTCTGAGTTCTGCGTCGTCCGGTACGCATAGCCGTCCCTTCACGCGCAACACTCCCGACTCGTCCTCTGCAAAGTCAGACGCTTTCCCTGTCGATATCAGCTTCCGCATCTTCTCCAGGTAGGGGTCGTCCTTCTGTGCAGACTTGATCCTCTCCAGTAGGCTCGGTTCCACCCGCAGTTGCGCCAGTTTCACGTCTCTGAAACGAACTCGAAGTTCAATGCCCATTCCTTCTAAGTCACGCAGCAGTCGATCGTTGATGCATAATGAAGCTAAGTACTTTCGGCTCAGCGCATCCGCTACCACATTTCCCTTGCCCGGCGTGTAGTCGATTGATAAGTCATAGTCTTTGATTAGTTCGAGCCATCGCCTCTGCCGCAAATTTAGTTCTTTCTGGGTGAAGAGATACTTGAGGCTTTTGTGGTCCGTATAAATCCTGCACGCCACGCCATAGAGATAGTGACGCCACAGCTTCAACGCGAACACAATTGCCGCTAGTTCTAGGTCATGCGTGGGGTAGTTCTTCTCGTGCGGCTTCAACTGCCGGGAAGCAAAAGATATCACCTTATCCCGCTGCATGAGCACACACCCCAAGCCCTGGCCAGATGCATCGCTGAAGATTTGAAATCCCTCCGTCCCTTCAGGAAGAGCAAGTATCGGGGCCGAAACGAGCCGTTGTTTGAGCTCCTGGAAGGAAGCTTCACAGTCGTCTGACCACTTGAATGCGACTCCTTTCTGGGTGAGGCGAGTCAACGGCGATGCAATCTTCGCGAAGTCCTTCACGAAGCGTCGGTAGTATCCCGCCAAGCCTAGGAAGCTTCGAATTTCGCCAACTGATGCGGGCCGTTTCCAATCAGCAACTGCCTCGACTTTCTTCGGATCGACTGCGATGCCCGCGGCGGAGATGATGTGCCCTAGGAATGAAACGCTGTCCAGCCAGAACTCGCACTTGCTCATCTTCGCATACAACTGATTCTCTCGAAGGGTTTGGAGTACCGTCCGCAGATGCTCTGCATGTTGCGCTCGATCCTTCGAGTAGACGAGGATGTCGTCGATGAAGACTACTACGAACTTGTCAACGAACGGACGGAACACCCGATTCATTAGATCCATAAAGACGGCAGGGGCGTTGGTCAGTCCGAACGGCATTACCAAGAACTCGTAGTGGCCATAACGAGTGCGGAAGGCAGACTTCGGCACGTCATCTGGCTTGACTTTGAGCTGGTGATAACCCGATCGCAGATCAATCTTCGAAAATACGGTTGCACCTTGGAGCTGGTCGAACAAGTCGTCGATGCGGGGCAGGGGGTATTTGTTTCGGACGGTGGCTTTATTCAATTCCCGATAGTCGATGCAGAGTCGCATCGATCCATCCTTTTTCTTTACGAACAGCACGGGCGCACCCCACGGCGAGACACTCGGACGGATAAACCCTCTGTCGAGCAATTCCTGAAGTTGTGCCTTCAATTCTTTCAATTCTGCAGGAGCCATCCTGTACGGAGCCTTCGAGATCGGCCGGGCGTCGGGGAATGTATCGATAGTGAACTCTATCTCTCGATCGGGCGGCATGCCAGGTAGCTCGTCCGGGAACACGTCTGGGAATTCTGCCACAACGTCGGTATCACCCGCGTTCGCACCATCCTGCCTCGTGTCACGAACGGACGCCAAGTAGCCTTCGCATCCAGAATGAAGTAGCCTCCGAGCCGAGATTGCCGAGATCACCATGCACGTCGGCGATGCTTCACCACACGAATAGCAGAATTCGGGCACTCCAGGTATGCGGAAGGTGACCCTCTTTCCTGCGCAGTCGATGTTGGCGTTGCAAGGACCGAGCCAATCCATGCCCAGTATGATGTCGAAGTCCTTCATATCTAGAACTATCGCATCAAGACCGATCTTTTGACCCCCAATACATATGGTTCCTCCCCCGCAAGCTAAATTTGTGAGTAGTGGCACGCCCGAAGGCATACTTACGCTAAGATCAAGATCTAACAATTTTACAGGAAATTTGTGCTCGGCGGCGAAGTCCGCCGATATGAAAGTATGCGATGCGCCTGAATCAAATAACACACGAGCAGGTACATTATTGAAATTCAATATACCTGTCACGACCGTGTCGGAAGCGAACGCCTCGTCTCGAGTCAGAGCAAAGACACGCCCCTGGGCATTAGGGCGTCGGGCTTGGTTATCTGGTTGAGTGTGCTGAGGAGGTCGGGGCGCCTGTCCCCGATTCTCTTGACGGGGTGGTTGGGGCGGGGTGTTACGATTTCCTCTTCGGGGGCAATCTTGTTTGTAGTGACCCTTTTGTCCGCAAAAGAAGCATCCCCCCTCGGCGACCAAGCAGTTGCTCGCCTCATGCCCAATGGAACCGCACTTGGCACATCGTGATGATGAGTTATGTCCATGGTAACCGCCATGGTTCGGACGCTTTGATGCGTGAATGTTGCCTCCCGTATGGCTAGGACGTTTGTGATTAGAGTGACGCACAACGTCGGCAGCGCCGGAAGGATGTAGACTCTCAAGACGGAGAGCGTGGTTTAGAGCCTCGCCCGTGGTCTTATACTCCGGGACGCCGACATGCGCACCAATAGAGTGTCGCAGTCCCACTTCGAACCGTCGCACGCGGCACTCTTCAGTAGGCAGAAACGCACCAGCGAACTTGGACAATTTATTGAACTCTGCGGCGTACTGTTCCACCGTCCTGCTCCCCTGCTTCAATGACATGAATTCATTTTCTTTTGCTTGGCGAACGGCGGACGGAAGGTACTCGAGTTCGAAAGCCTTGCGGAACGTGGCCCAAGAGATCGGCGCGGTAGTGTTGTCCGGTCGAATCGCTCGCTTGCGCACGGCCCACCAGTCGTGCGCGTTCAACCGTAGTTGAAGTTGTGCGCAGGCGACTTGCTTTGATTCTTCGATGCCGAGAAGCTCGAAGTGGTCTTCTAGTTCTTCCAGCCAGTCGATCGCAATGGAAGGGCCCTCGGTGCCGCTGAAGGAAGCGCGACACGCCTTCTTGAATTCTGACACTTCAAAGTTGTACCTTTTCGGTGCCGCTGGTTGAAGCTCGAGCTCCGCCGTGCCGACTTCAATGGGTGGATTCGCCGGCACGGTGGTAGTAGGCACGGTGACGGTAGGTGCCGTCGCAGAATTTCCATTGGCCGCAAACGTCTGGACGATCTGCTGCAGGGTCTCCATCTGCTTTTGTTGAAGTTTGATGTGCGCGTCGAAGCGAGCTTCGAACTGGGCCTGTCGTTCCTCTACTCGTTGATGTCGGTTCTCGGACTGGTTCCGCTGCGCCTCCATCATGCGCAGCATCCTTTCGATGGTATCGTTAGAAGGTCCGGCCTGCGGACGATGCGAGCTACTAGAGCCGCTGGAAGCGCTCTGTTCTTGCTCGGCCGTGGGTTCCGCCACTTCTGCGATACGAAGGCAACGCATCAGTCTCAAATTATTACGGACTCATTGTATGGAACAACTTATCTCATCGTTGCGTGGTCAAAGGTTTGAAACTCTAGACGCGAGGCCAAAGGATGTAAAGCCGTGCTCTGATACCATTATGTCACGCCCCGATTCCGTAGAATCGATAGTCGTCCCCCGGGCGTGATGCCGTGCGAACCTAAGTTGCGATCGCACAAGGCGTATACATAAGGTTATCCGAAACACAACATCAATTTTGAGTACGCAGAGAAATTGAATAACACATTTGAAATGGAAATAGACTTTTCATTGATAATATGAACTTTACATAGACTTCTTTTTACAATCATTGCCGCGCGGGCTACAACATGACTTCGACTTACAAAAATGAACGCCGATGAGATAGTCGTTCCATACATTACACCCTTTTATACAAGCAAAAACCAATACATATTTCCACCTGCTATGGCGGGAAGTCGAGTCGTCATTTTTCTTTGGACTGATGTGCGGGTCTTCTTCAAAAGGAAATCCAGAAAAACAAGCCTTCACACGGACGAGGCTTCAAAAGAATGCACGCCGCCTTGAGCTTTTAGTTGGCACGCCCTTCGTAGTTTGGGGTACCTGCGTGGAGAGCGAGGATCAGTACATTACACTTGTACTGGTGCGTGGCTATTTAAATTCCAAGCTCTCATTTGGTTGAAGAGTTTATATGATATTAGAGTATGAATGTTTCTAACCATCCTAATGGATTACAAACAAGTAATGACAAGCATAGTGAACTTTTACGTTGAAACTTACCCCGGCGGACCGCGCCGCGCCTTTAGAACTTACCATGTTCTTCCTTGTCCATTGTTATCATTTATATTCCAAGTGCAACATTACATGTGTTTGGTCACTGGCATCACAAGCCATCCTGGACGTATAGCTTTGTTAATCGGGATCCTTTCAACGCAAGTAGCTAGCTCCGTTGCAAGTCCCCGCTTAACCTGTGCTGAAACCTTATGCACGACTATACCCTGTTTCCTCCTAGGCCGAAACGGTCCCGTGGCCTCGGGTTGCCGCTCGAGGAAACTATCGCCTTGTCGACAAGTTGTCCATAACCGTGTGAAGACACATTTCCTTTTTAGTTATTAAGACATTAGCCTACATTCTCTTTGAAAACTCAATCCTTTTTCCCGTGTTCGTGCCCTTGCATTTATCCTTTCCTTCGCAACAACAATATTGATTTTGCCTAAGAAGAGGGTCGAGAAGAGAAGGGTCAGCCACTCACCTTGAGTTTACCTTGGCGAGGGAACTTGTTGGTCGCGCTAGACGTCGCCTACGCGATTACCTGAAATCGCACAAGCAACCGATTAGAACACTGCATTATTCAAGAAGTTCGATAGGAAATGCGAGTTCGAAATGCAAGCCATGAAAACCATCGAAAACATTCGCGAAAACGCATTCAGAAAACAAAGCCAAAACCAACGCAAGCGGCGTGAAAAGCAGAGCAACGGGAGGTCTCTCCCGACTCAGCCGCAGAGCCAATCCTCGAGGCGCAACCCGCTGAATATGGGACTTGGTTCCGAAGAAGACATTCCATAACGAGGAATGGATCTTAATTCAACCGTTCCCGTTCGATCGACTCGGCCGGTCCCGACCTATCGGTCCCGATCGAATCGATAGCGACAGTGTTCCTTTCTCGCGCACCCCGTGGACATGTACGGGGCACGATGTAGGGACGGGGCACTCCTGCGGAGTGAAGACGATGTTGGGCATTGCTCCCGTGCAGGCACTATCTTGGAGATCCATGGTTGAGTCCTCCCCAGTGAGGTTAGATTGAGCGAGATAGGCATCGGCATTTTGGAGTGCTTCGCTCAATGCAATACGAACGTCTTTGGAGAGCCTCAGGAGTTCATATAATAACAATTTGGCCGGAGTGTTAGCCAATTGTGCTAAGATGTCAAAGTTGTAGGGCCTCTCTAGCCCTTGGACTGCGTCCTTTCGGAGAGATTTGTCGAAGCGAGTCTCCTTCGGCCTAGGCTTGTCGGTCGTCGAAGGCTGAGCCGGTCCCAGAGCATCAGTTGCAGTGGATTGATGATTTTCAGCTGGACTATCAACCACAGGTTGGGATTGCGCTCCAGACCGCGTGACGACGGCTGTAGCTTCCTCGTTGTATGCTAAAATTGTGCGGCAGGTCTTGATTTTTCTACTCTTTTTGTTGGTGGGAGATGGTGTGGGCCGAGTTACTTCTGACACCAAATCTGGATGGACCCACATGACCTCTCCTCTTGAGGTGGTGAGAGGTACTAGACCAGCAGCTTGTTCTCGGGGCGGGGGAAGATTGGTAATCTCCATTGTCACGAGAGGGACGGGAATTACCCCGTCTTGGATCTCCGTTGGAGGGAAGTTGCCAAATTGTACGGACACCATATTGGCTGCTACGGTTACCTCTTCGAAGTCGATGGCCAGAGCGTTCGAATCGATGAGGCTTTGGATGTACCGTTTTAGTTGGTAGCAGTCATGTGTAGCGTGGTGTACATAATGGTGGTAATGGCAGAACTTCAGGTTCTCCAAATCAGCCGGCCGAGGCTCCCGTCTTGGTGGAGGAAGCTGAATTCTACCTCCTTGTATAAGCATGTCTAAGATAGGCTTGACGTTGCCGTCTTCGAAAGAGTAAGTGATCTGAGGCCATTGCTTGTCTGCTGGCTGTGGCTCGGGCTTTTGGGCCGTGTCGGCCACCATAGCCTATTTTCCCTTGCTGTCTCGATTGTTGGAGGGGTTACCCCCATTATCGTTGTTGAGACGCTTGCCCTTGTTTTCTCTTTCTGAGATGTGCAACCCCAGTTGGCGGGCCTTCTTCAGTCGTTCTTCAGCGCTTGTGGCGTTGATGATGAACGCCTTCCAATCTTTGAATTGACTCTCGCCCATCCAGAGACTGATCGTTGGGAGCAGTCTCTTTTGGCAGATTTCGATCAAAGAAGAATCCGGATTTCCGGAAGGCAGCTTCATGGCGGTCTGGCGGAACCGCTCGATGTAGTTCCTTGTTAGCTCCTTCTCCCCTTGGACGACGTCCATGAGAGTGGACATAGTGATGTCTTGTCCTACTTCATAGAATCGTTCCAAGAACATGCGCTTGAAGCCGGCGAAGGAATGGATGCAGTTGTCCGGTAGATTGCGGTACCAATCAAAGGCGACTCCTTCCAATGCTCCAATGAATAACCGTGTGAGGATCGCATCTTCATGGGGCAGATGGTCGGTGGTGACCTCAAAGTAAGTGATGTATCAACTTGCTGAGGTTTTGCCATCATACGGGTTGATGTTGAACGGCTTATATCTTGGTGGGAATGGAACATCCCTCCACTCAGCAGGATATGGTTGCCGTATTCTGAGATCTTGAGCGTTTTCTCGGGCATGAAACATGGCACGGAGCTCTTGGACCTCTTTTCTTACTTCTCGGGTCTCATCTGTCGCGGCGGGGGCTATTATTTCGGGAGGATTATTGCCCAGGTTTGGTGCCGCTGAGTTCGAATCTATATTGACCGCGGGGCCTGTGTTTGTTTGACCAGGCGCTCCTCCTTGTAAAGTGGGCAGGGCCGCTTTAATCTCGTCTACAGACTTGACCAAAGCAAGTAATATGGCTTCGAGACTGTCGATGCGCTGGCGATCACTGGAAACACCTTGATCGCTGTCCGTCATGAACACCGTTCTTACGTGAGGAGTGATGGAAGGAACGGTAGAGGATGTGCCCTCTGAGTCGTACCCATGCACCGAGAAGTCATCGAGATAGGTGGGAATGTTCTCTTCGGGCTCGGACTCCGAGGGAACGGTATCCCCAGCTTCAGAGCTTGCCTTGTCGTGAGAGTTACGGATGTCCTCGGGGGCATCAGCGTCCGTTGCTCCTAATGAAAGAGTTGTTTGTGCGGACTCGGTTCCTTGGAACATCGGATTGTTACGGATGTTCGGAGGAGTGTTACCCCCAGCTCCTTCAATCCCCAGCGATGTGGATGATGAATTTCCCATCGAGGTAAATTTCGTCTTTGAACGGGTGTGTTAGAATACACCAGTGGAGGGCAGCCGTTTAGACGACAGTTTCTTAGTTGTAATGGTTGATATCTTCGGACTGGAGACGCTCATTTTCTTCCTTCTCTCTTCGGTGGGAACTTTTTGAGCAGAATTGCAGGAGACAACAGGAGGTGCCTCTTCTTCTAAGTTCGGGTGTTGTAGCCTTTGGAAGGCGGATGGCCGAGCTTCCGTCATTGCCGCGTTGTTGCAGCAGCAATTGACGATGATTTGGGTGCAGCGATGCCCAAGCGAGGACTCTTTGCACACCGACACTCCTTCTCTTTCCTTGCGTTTGTGGAGGATCGTCTCCCGCAGGTCAGAGGAACCACTCTGTCTGTTTGCCGCGGGGGGCTGGACTTGAGTGGTTGTATACAACTTTCCATCCGAGGTCCGTGTGATAGTCAACGGGACGCTCTGATAGTCAGAGGTTGGGACAGCTGACTGGGCTCGATGAGCCCGCGCTGCCCTAGACTTCCTCCTTCTAGCACTTTTGGGTGCGTAATAGGAGGAGTCCAAGTTGAATGCCACAGAATCTGGCTTATCATACAGAGAATCATCAGGGTCGGGACCGTATGAGAAACGGTCGAAGACCGATCGAAAGAAGCGTGGAACGGACGCTATGCCGCCAGAGTTAGGTACCGTACAGGCTGTCTGCATGCGGTCATCTTCTGCTGTCGGATGAATTGTCTTTGGGCGGTTAGGAGTCACGATCGTGCAGGCTGGCCGCATGCGGTTGGCAATAGTGGCCGCATGGGTTCTCTGCAAGCGGCTGCCTCCTGTAGCCTCATGTGTTTCATCCATGTGATTGGCGACTGTAGCTGCATAAACTATGCGGCTGCCAGATGTGACCGTATGATTCTTCTTCATGCGGCCAGCGACTGTGGTCGCATGAGCCTTTTTCACTCGGCTAGCACCCCTATGCGGCTCAGTTCGCGTAGAGTTCCTCTTTGCCTCTGCAAGTCCAGCATCATAGTGTTTTCTTCTGCCGGACTTGGAGACAGCAGAGTTGTCTACGGTCTGAAGTGGGGCTGCAGAAGAGTCCTTCTCACCGTCTTGAGCAACAGAGGGTACACCGTCGGGGGCTTGGGGAGGAGCAAATGATTTTGGCCTCCACTCTTTGCGAGCCTTTGTCGTGCGGGTGCGCTTCTGGACCGGGCCAGCGCTTCCTTCGGAGAGCATCTCTTCAAACGCTTGTTGGTCGAAGCGGACGACCATCTTTTGTTGCGTGGAGCCAAGTTTGGCTGCATCCGATTGCGTCACCAACTCCTCAACCGTGGAAAAGTATGTCCCCAGCAGAGTCTCCATCGTGTTTGCCATTGATTGTAAAAGTACAGAACAATTATCGGAGGACTGAACTTAGACTCACAATACAAACTCGCTTGTACAAAGAAAGCCTAGGGACGAAAACCTAGGTACAGCAATCTAAGTACAATTGTTTATTTTAGATTCTGGGGGGTGACGATAGAGGCTCGGGAAGGCGATGGCAGCCCTGTCTTACTCCTTGGACGATCGGTATGCAGCCTTGGCTCCTTGTGAAAAGATGGTTGGCGTTGACGAAGAAGTGCTCTTTTTGCTCCTCTGTTGCTCTCCTGGCTTCTCTCTCTTTCTCTGTATATTCTCTCTCTGACTCTGTATATTTTTTTATTCTTTTTTGTTGTCGGCCCCTTTTTTGCAGAGAAATGATGCTGGCTATTTATAAAAGTGGGGTATGATCATTAGGGTTTGCTAATGATCATTTGTTTGGAATGTCGGCGCTCCTTCAATCTATCTGAACCCTTGATCCTGATTACAATGAATCTAGGCCATTAATGCGGATAGCACCGAATCTTGTGAGCAATTAATGTTAACTACTTTAAATCTTCATGACGGATTATACCAATGTCCGATTGCTCGCCACGTGTCCCATTGGCTTTATGATAAATGATATGCCTTGATCTCGGTAATTATGAGGATGACGTCAAACATATTTGTTGAAATTCGGTTAAATCTTTGATTGATCCGATGCCATGTGTTTTAATTGTGGGTCCTGCCAGAGCCGCATAGGATAGGCAACACTTGAACCGCAGGGAGATAATCTTCGTGAGCCGTATAGGACAATGCTTTATTGAGCCGCATGGGATGAACTCTCAATGAGCCGCATATGCATAGTCTCTGCGAGCCGCTTAAGACAGCGTTGTGTTGAGCCGCAGGGACTGGGCTCTCGGTGGGCCGCATATGGCTGATTTCTGCTGGTCATATAGGGTGACTTCTCAATGAACCGCATGAAGCTGTTCTCCATTGAAGCCGCATGAGACTTGCCACGTGGCAATCTGGGACTTCTGACGGATCGGGTCAGAGATTTTCTTCTTTTCCCGAAGAGTCTGTCATTATGACAGAGTCATCATTGCGTCTTTATGTCAGAGCTGTCATTTGTCAAAGCAGCCGTCGGGGCATTAAATGCGGCCGAATGTAGAGAGGAACTGTTGAAGGCCACGTGGCTTCTTTCTGGGCCGCATGGAACTATCCGAGCTGCATGAGACTCTTTGAGCTTTTGAGCCGCATGTTGTATCTGGGCCGCATGAAGCTCCCAGGAATTTTGAGCCGCATGAAGCTTCCTGAGTTCTGTGCCGCATGAAGAATGTTTCATGACCGAGTCGTATGAAGGACGTCTCACGACCGAGCCGCATGAGGAATGTCCCATGACCGAGCCGCATGAGAGACGTCTCATAGCCGAGCCACATGAAGGACGTCTCATGACCGAGCCGCATGAGGAATGTCTCATGACCGAGCCGCATGAAGGACGTCTCATGACTCGCATGAGGAATGTCTCGATCAACCTGTGCACTCGCTTTGTGGGCCCGGGTATCCCGAGTATACGAGTGCGTAGGTATCATATTTGCTCCCCGATGTGGGCCTAGTGAAAACACTTGCCCTCGATCTTTGTTGGAGGACTCTTGAGAACCACTCTGTCCGTTTGCTGCCAGGGGCTGGACACGGACAGTTCTGTACAACTTTCCATCAGAGGCCAGCTTAGCGGGACGCTCTTGATGGTCAGAGGTTGGGACAGCTGACTGAGCTCGATGAGCCAGCGCTGCCCTGGACTTCTTTGACTTAGCACCCGAAGGTGCGTAATAGGAAGATTCCAAGTTTGGAGGGAGGAAAGAGAAGTCGGTGCCCTTTTCAAAGGAGGTAAGGGGGCTCTATTTATAGAATGGAGTGAGCCCTTTCTTCTTCTCCTTTCCGATGTGGGACTAAAAGAAATATTTTCCATGCTTCTACAAGGGCAACCTCTCTATCGACGAGTACACCGCAGAGTTCTTCCGCCTCAGTTGCTTCGCAGATGCCATAACCCCTGCAGCCAAAGCCAAGAAGTTCAGAAAAGGACTATTACATGAAATTTGCATCGCCATCGCCACCAGCCAGGCCACCACATATGAAAGAATTTTGAAGGTCGCACATGCGGTAGAAAAAGAGTTGAAGCGCAATAAAAAGAGATACCGAGACGCACATGGACGAGGCATTAGCCAATTGGGAGCGGTGAAACGTCCCAATGTCCCAAAGGAGACCCCAGCACAGCAGTATCCTCAGCAGCCATGAGCAACCCCACATCAAGTCCAAGACATCTCCACCTACCAGTATTGCATGAAGAGGGGCCACATCCAAGAAGAGTGTCGCAAATGGTTAGGGTTGTGTTGGACTTGTGGTTCCAACAAGCACATATCTCGATTTCGTTCGAAGAGAAACGCGACTTCCCCACCACTACCAGCCGCACAAGGAGGACAAGCTTATGCCACGATCATGGAGAACCCGGCGACACCACAAGGAGGAGCTGACGGAAGTTCATAGTAGATTATAGTAGTAGTATTATTGGTGGGCCTATATTTGACTTTGGCTTGAGGGTACTTTTCTGCTAGCAACATATGCTGGACTATTCGTAGCTTTAATAAATTTCGAGGACAAAATTATTTATATGGTGGGTAGATTTGTGTGCCCTTGGACCAAATATTAGTTTTTTAAATATTAATCCTGTAACCATTATTGAGCTGTCATCTTTAATGGTAACTAAGTAATCTATAAACATGTATTTCTAGGTGAAGCATATGAACCTACCTTCATATACTAATAATTGATCTGGGTGTATTTTACTCTAAATATCTAGTGGGAGGTTTGTAAAATCAATTTCACCAGGGTCCTTAAAACAATAGTTCAAATTTGAAATTTGAACCCTGGCCGACTCATCCAAGCATCCCTATGTTCGATATCAAATCGAGATTCACTCTAATCCTACTAACAATTGATCTTATCCCAAGAGTAGAATATATAGAAAGGGAACAAGGCCCTCGTTTCCTTCCACCAAACCCTAGATTTCCCTGTGCCCCTCAAGAATCTTGATGTCAGCGCATTCAGGAGGTGTTTAGAGAAAGGGGGCATTCGAATTCTCCAGACAGTATTTCCCTACTCCTCATAATCAATCTTTGAATCCCTTAATCAAGCTAGTTGCTTTGGATTAATCCTGCATTTTAAATATTTGTGTCAATGTCTAAGGGAGACTAGATGATGATATAGATGGGAAGGCACCCTGTTACCAGTAGGACCAAGCCCACCATTTTGTCTATGAGAAAGGGCATGCGAAGATAGGCTAAGTATCAGAACAGTACATGATAGATAAGAGTCAGAATACCAAGTGTTAGGGTCGAAGGAAGGTTGAGTCATGGTTAGGACTATACAATAGTAATTGGGGCTATGGTTTCATGTCAAGTCAGGGTGATCCGATGTTCACATAGGTACTTACACCTATCCAGACATCTAATAGAACACATAAGAAGTAGAGGTATGTTGACAGTTGTGTTATACTTTGCACTAGTGTAGGCAGGGTGTTTCAGATCAGGACTCAGATTGGACAGCAAAGAAGTAAGTGGCTGTCATGTTTGAGAGAGAGGGAAAGAGTATCAGATAGGGTCAGACCCTCTGACACTTGGGTATCATACCAGGAGTAACAGAGTTAGAGTATAGGTATTAGTGGTGTTAGAGGATGTGTCTCTGTATCATAGAGCATCAGCAAGTAAGTTATATCAATAATAATTGCTTAGAAGGGAGTAGGGTGGTTGAGTGTTTCCAGTTAGACGAGTAGCAACCTACATGTAGAGTCATCAAATGTTACTTGTAGCAAATACAACCTTAATGTATCGATCCTTAGGCTAAGTACCAGCTTGGATACATACATGTATCTGAATATCCTGACCTGGTGATCTAGACAAGGCATTGGGAACTGTGTAGCTTTGGGTCATCTTGTAGTGTACCATGGGTGAGAGGTTTATATGATAATAGTCCCATTTTAGGAACGTATACATGGGACCACAAGGATTGGGTGGCACCTGTAGTATCAGAAATGGGGATTACAAGGGAATGAATGCACAGGTGTCAGTAGTAGCATAGGTTAGGGGCCATGGGTTTGAGTAACCAGTTCTGAAGGAGTGACCTCGGGATAATAGATTAGTATGTACAATGTTCCAGTGGCTAACCAGAGTATATACTGGAGGAGGTTTAGGTGTACACATTATGGGTCCCTTATAGGCACCCAAGTGTCCAGATCAAGTGTAAAGGTAGGTAACAGATATTGGTACAGATAACAAGTATCCAGAAGACTAGTGAGTAGGGACTGCTGGTAGGTAGCATATCATACAGAGCATGCCATTGGTAAGGTTTGGAGTCTGGTAGTGGAGTATAGGCTCTAGTGTTTGTAACTCCCTAAGTATATCAGTGTAGTGTTAGATGACTATACTGGGTTCATGTGATGGTTTCACATATAGGCTTAGAGGAGTACAGGTATGTATGTCAATTTAAGGCTAAAGTTCATGGATAAGGTAGCTGGTATCCATACCTGGTAGCAGAACACATAGTGGGGAAACCCTGGACTGATGTATCAGTCACTCGACTGTTGTACCAGTCCTTAGGCTGGCATACCAGTCATTGGGTAGGTGTATCATCAGTTGAGAGGGTTGATGCCACTGCTGTACTCGTAAGAAGGGTTCTAGGAAACTACTTATGTGGATGGAAGGGGGGTCTGCAAGTATCCCAGAGGCTAAATGAGGTATCAGATACTTTGGGTAATACTAGAGTAACAAGGTTGAGTTGTAGCAAACAGAGGTGAACTATAAGCCCCCCAAATTTAGGGCTTTTTTCAATTTTATAAATCAATTATTTGTAATAGATATTATTATTTGATTATTATTTAATTTAATGCTCTTTACCGTGACTTTGACTTCTTGAGCGTCAGGGATGCTAATCTCTGAAAACTCTCTTCATCAGTGTGTAGTAGACAAGATTACCTTCATGTTGATATATCATGTCCCATCCAAACTTATTCCCTTGTACTCTTTTTGCTTCACACAACTTCGGATCAATTTAGACCATTTGATCATTAAATAATTATTAATTGATTTTTCCACTTTTATCTTTGATCATCATATGCACGTTACCGTGACTTTTAATTTAGGAGCACAAGGCTAGTCATTTTCTTGAAACCAACTTCTCATGCATGATCTACTCGAGACGTCCTACATCTCTGACCTTTGTGTCCCACTCAGACACACCATCTTGTGCTTCATTTGCTTCGCACAACTTTTGGGTTAATTTAGGCCAATTAATTATCCACCGTAGAATGTGACCTGACTTCCAATTTAATTTCGGAACCCGACATCGATCCAACCTAGTCGACTCAAAATATGGACATGGCCCACATGAAGCCTACTACCCACATGACACTTGTGTCCCATTTATTTGAGTCCCTATATGTTACTTATTTACCCATGATCATAAATACCTATTTAATTCAATTATTGTACCATGTCCGATTTTGATCCGACCCGGCTCAACCAAACCCAGTCCAAGCTTCATGTTTCCCTCCCTCATGACACCCTCACTCTCTTTGCCCTTGAAAAATATTAAATACCTAGACTACCTATTCAAATATTTCTTGGATAACCCCCCTTGATTTAAATCCCTAAGAATAATATATTTCCTACATTAATCCTAGCCCTTGGATTCCTCTCTACCAATCCACACCACTTATTCCCACAAACTCACACACACATCCCCTCCCCAACACATGGCCGGTCCTAACATTTAGGAATCCTTTCATTTATTACACACACACAAAAAATATTCTCTCTTCCTCTCTCATTTTAATATACACACACACAGCTCCTTCCCCTTAGCCGACACCCCCACCTTCATTAACACCATCACAACACCACCACCCCGACACCACCATCCCCGACATCAGCCTCCTTCCTCCTCCTCCTACTCTTCTTCACAACCACCATCATCTACATCACCATCACCATCATCCACTACGTCAAAATAGACATTTTTTGACAGACCAAAACTGTCATAAATCATAATAAACGACAGTTTTGATCCGTCAGAGCATCTGTCGTTAATAGCGCGTCCCAAAATATAAACGACAGTTTTGGAATGTCGTTTCCTAACTGAAAAAAATGACAGTTATTATCTGTCAAATAAAAACAACAGACTAAAACTGTCAAATAAGCAGTGAATTGGTCGGCCATTATCTTTTTCTTTTCAATGGTTAAGGTCTGTCGTTTTTCTGGAAACAAAATTCAAAAAAAAAAATCTCAATTCTTCCATATCAAAGTTATATAAGCATGTTCATCCTCTATATAAAACTGAAATACGTCTAAAAATAGAATTTCATATAAACATCAACAATCATCAACTATAAAAGAAACTTAATCAAAATTATATTAAGTAATAAATGTATAGATATTACATAGCAATATTCTATCAAAATCAAAATAAAACCCCAATGTTGCTAGCTTACAATGACTTAGTTCTCATGATGAACAAAAAGAAAGAATATTATTGCTAGCTAACAATCTCAAGTGTAAATTTATAGAAAGGACAATACACCTGCAATGATAAGAACTTGCATCTACCTCCAAATTATCCGTTTTAATTCAATTGCCTGTATAATCACAAAAGATCATATCAGATACACTCAACTCATGAACTATTTGTTATATTACTCACTCCAAGTGCATACATGTTGTACTTTAAATAATATCAAAATTATTTATATAAGCTGTTTTCTAGTTGTTGCTCATCATAGTTAATAGTTTAAACGAAACTATAAAAATATCCAGTAAAAGAACAATTAGCATCTTTAGTCTTGGATCATAACACGAACAAGCCAAGTCACTACCCAGGAAAAGAACATGTTCCATGCTATGGTAAGAAGTTTAGCATGTTTTGGGGCAACCAATAACAATTCATCCTCGTCTATAAGACTATAAGGGTCCTACAGTGTTAGGATTTAGGAGGCGAATATTTTATGTTGAATTTTATTTTTGCAAATAGATTGCTTTAGATGAACCAAGAAAAGTATGTGTCAAG
Organism: Iris pallida; assembly: GCA_029216955.1. Lineage (NCBI taxonomy): Eukaryota > Viridiplantae > Streptophyta > Magnoliopsida > Asparagales > Iridaceae > Iris > Iris pallida. The sequence goes on along the minus strand of JANAVB010021796.1, from coordinate 21,053,490 downwards.
TATGCTGGTTGTAGTTTATTTCAATCTATTATGTTATTGTGGAAAGCCAGTATGATAAGCTGTAATACATCCAAGTACACAAGGATTTGAAAATAAATATACCAGACATAATAATCCCAGTTCAAGATGATGTGACATACCAACTGTACTTCATGAGGGTCGAGGTACAATGCTTTGCCATCTTGCACTTCAACCATGTAAGTTGAGGCACAAGATTTGCCACCCAAGATGCCCAGGCTCTGAGGAAATGTGAATGTTTTTCGTAGCAAGGATATACCTGACAAAGCACATGAAAAAATGCATACTGAAGATAATAGTGCGTCAAAGAATAAGAAATTCAATAAACTAGTTTTCATTTGTAAGACATCAACCATATCTATATTTAAAAAAAAAACTTTAGACATCTGTCTCCAAGAGTATATTCCATGTCATCTCAAAAGCATTAAGTATCAACGGTCAAAAAGGAAATTTCAGGGCACAAGTGACATAAGGATTTTTAAATTGATATAGCAGTTTTAAAAAATATGAACAAACAACTCCTATTGATGCTCCGGATGACTTGGCAGACCTACATAGTATACTTGTATAATCTGGTAATGCAATAACAATATAGTCATGAAACTAGAATATGGGATGATAGTCATGGCACTGTCAAATATATACGTCCTACTGACCATTCATTTTAGAGAAAGATGAAGCAAATAATTAACTCTAAGTCGCACCTCTTTTGTCCTAGACCTTGTATATGAGACTATTGACTTGAAAACAATCTCTCAAAATAATTACAATTATGATAATATAAACAAGCATGTTTCACACAACAGAACTAGTGCAGGAGCTAGAAACTAAGTACAAATGGGTCTTGTGCCATTCTTATGTTAGCTTGCAGTACCTTTAGCCTTATGAGAGAACCAAAGGCATCTTTTGAAAGTTCACTAATTGGTTTATAATACCTGATTTTCATAATTACACTGTCTTTAAGAGTTTTCCTAAAACCAATATGTAAAAAAATAGATGACGGGAAACAAAAAGATCCCGTTAAGAAAAATTACAGTATGAAAAAAAATCCAATCTCACAAAATCCTAATCAAATATGCAATAACCAGTAGATTCACCTTTTTGGAAAAAAAAATATATAAGGTACTGCAAGATGTTGCCCTTTTTGTTCTCAACAAAATAAGTAATTATAACATGCTCGCTAAAATAGGTTAGTCATGCATGCTCGATTAAAAATAAAAAGCTTGTGTGTCCAATTCTTGACCCAACAAAAATTATGCTCATAGACTTGCACTCATGTCATTGCTAGCTTCTCGTCCTCACCGTTCCATAAGTAACATTGAAATCTTCCTATTGTAACGACTCCTTATGACCTAGCTAAGTAAGTTGATTTAGAAATTTTGCATTATGCCTCATACTTGCACATACATGTCACATGCAACTTATGTGTCTAAATATGACATGCATACATATATGACAAAAATGCAATTACATAAAGTTTATTCTCCGAAAAAGAAAAAAATGATACAAACGAATAAACTATACACAATGAGAACATAGGGTATGCATTGTTTCGGTTTAGAATATCTGGACCATATGGGAAAGAAAAAAAATGATACAATAGAAAGACTACACAATTAGAATATAGGTGATGCAGTATTTCGATTTAGAATATCTAGACCATACGAAAAAGGAAAAAATGATACAATAGAATATACTATACACAATGATAACATAGGGGATGTAGTGGTTCTGTTTAGAATATCTAGACTAAATCTATAGCTTGACCTGGATCATATCCCAACATACTATGGTTTGATACTTGACCCATTCCCCAACCCTACCTCATTAAGTAAATTGATCAAGTGTGAAGTTGATGAACATCTTTTGCATTAGACTTCAACATTTAATTAGCATTTAGGTTATCTCCATATCAGGTAAGATCCATACTCTGGTTTAAATGGGACTTAGATCTTGATTTGGAACCATATACAAACCCATGATCCCTAATTTCAAGTACCGATTAGGTTCGTATTAGAACAGCTTCAATGCAATTCCAGAGTATACTAACCACATTCACCACCTTCAGAAAGGATTTATATCTCAACCATATGCACCTTGACTCTAGCATAGAGAATTTTCAATAACCAAATACATTGTTCCTGTCTTTTCCTTTTTGGTATTACAAATAAAAATTGGAAAAGTCAAGGCAGATCTAAGGAGCGCAAAACTCCATTATAGTCAACAGGAACCAAGGAATCCAAACCATCTGGAGGATCAGAAAGAACCAAAAATCTAGGAAAAAGAAAAATAGAGAAACTCATAAGCCAATATTTTCCTTCGTTTGAATATCTAGCTACCCATATGATCTCATAAATATAGTCATGAGCCGAACATTATGTGATCCTCCAAATCTTGAAAATTTTACGAAATAACTTGAAGCTTCCCAGGATAATATATCAAGAGTTGATTCAAGACAGACTTCTTCAAAAATATATCTTTTTGTGAACTACATCCCTCTTACAACGAAGTACTAATAAGATCATGTTTAGCAAATATATCATGGTCTCCAGATAATGTCAAAGCTTGCATTGCCCTCATGAATCTAGCTGGTCTTAAGCATGTAGCAAGAGTGACTTACTATAATGAACTTAAATGGTTCTAGAGTATCACTCTTTGTATACTGTGATGAACTTATTGGTGTTAAGCAATGTAGCAAGATTGACTTACTATGATGAATTTATATGGTTACTGTGATGAACTTAAATTGCTCTAGAGTATCACTCTTTGTATACTGTTAACACATAGACATGGTTTACATGGGTAATTAAACTCTTAAAGTAAACTAGAATAAGTTGTCATGTTTCCTTGCTCTTTATGGCCATGCTTGAGTTGATTGGAGTCTTCCGATGTTAGATGGAACAAATTTACCTTTATCTAGTCAATTTTAGTGCCCAGTTGTATCAGTAGCTTTAGATGGTAACATTCCAAGATTTGAGCACCCAAATTAGGCAGATTATATATATTTTTGGTACCTTGACAATGGGCATATTTTGGATGTATTGGATTATAGGAGGATGTCAGCTTAGGTCATGTTATTAAGATCTGGAGATGGGCCAGGGAAATGAACTTGCTTAGTTTTACAGATCAGTGTATCCCATGAAACTGAATGCCCTTATATGTCACAATAAATTATCATAGCAGATAAATCAAGGATAACTACAATCTTTGGTCATTACCAACATCAAGTTCTAGCCAATAAAAAGACAAGAACAATAAAAAGCTTACTTGCACGACTAGTGTAGAGTATCTCACATGTAAGCCTGACAGAGCGCAAGTAAGAGATATCCCCCTCTTTAAATTTGATGAACCATATATCATATTCAGGCACAAGATACTTCTGCAGGATATCCACTGATCTGTTACAAAATTTGATATAAAGCTGTTAACAGTGAAAATAATACCAATTTGCTGAATGACATGGACACCCAGAGCTAGCAAGCATGACCACAACCATAATTCTGTAAGTAGCATTATGTACATACATATAATAAAGAAGATGTCCAAATAATAAACCACGAATTTGCCACCATAAAAATTGGATAACCAAATAAAAAATTTAGAAATCTCACCTCCCAGGACTCTGTTCCATTGTTTTTGGTTTCCACGGGACAATTTCACTATCAACGCTCTACAATCAAATACTAGTATATTAGCAACAATATATTTCAAGCAATTTTTTACTTGATTACAAGTACAATTTACCTTTGATAAGATGAAATCACCGAGCCATCTATTGTAGTCAACAAAGTTGGAGTGAAATGAGGCTATAAACACCTAGACGGGAAAAGAAAATGAATTGCTAAATTTCATTATCTTAAACTAAAGTACAGAATGGTTTAACAATTTTCCTTTACTTGGGGTGGGGTAGAGAGAGAGAGAGAGGGTGCACTATTATAGTTAGTACATAATATTGGAACTTATAGGAAATTGAACATCTTTTATGTAAAATTTTGATGGAAGGTCAGTCATGTAAAAGTCTCTTAACATATGTCCAGAACTCTACATAAACTAGCCAAAGTTACATTATAGGTACTTAAGACATCCACATCAAATTGATGAGTTAAAAAGACTCAAGTACCTTTCATCAACCTGATCTTCACAGTAATATCCATACCATAACTTGCAATATGATATATATTAGAAGGATGGAAGTCCTAAAATATGAGGTTCCCTCAAGTAGTTAACCATTGATAGTCGTGTAAACCAAAAATAAAGGAAGTAGATTTTAGCACTTACAACACTTAACACTTCATTGAGACTGCTCCAGCAAATATGAAAATACATATCCCAGTCTGTACATTCCATAACCCGACAAAATCATCCTATTTTTTAAAATAACTCGAGAAATATGAGACATTGCAGTGTCAAAGGATTGAGACAGATATGTAGTTTTTCCTACCTTGCTGGCAGAGATCACAAGTGAAGGTTTCAATGCTTGGGTCAGAATTTCATTTATTGAGTCTCCGTGGCCAACAAAGCTCTGCATATTTTTTGTTCATGGAGACGAATTGAACACAAATATTAGTATTATTGTTAATATTTCTACACACATCTTACATTTTCTTAGGACATTACATGAGAGGAATGTGATGAGAAGCTTTAAAAACTAAAGGACTTATAATTTGTAAGATGAAACAGAGTATAAATTTGTATCTTTAGCAAAAATATGGCTATAATATCATTGATAGAAAGAAAAACAAATACATAGAAGTGGTCTGATCCAGATTTGTAATCAAGTAGAATTTATAGATCACAGTAAACAAAAAGATATAGGTAATATTAATATAGTGCTCTTAATGCTTCATCTTAAAATTGATGAGCATTCCTACTCCTACTTTCATGAGCCTCTAAGGCTCAAGTTCATAGGATAATCTCAAGTTCGAACATATAAAAATAGTGGATGTTACTTAGCAGGTGTCAGATATGGAGGCTAAGAAAAGGAATGTTGAGAGATGAATTTCCAAAGAATATCTTAATAATGTGCAATAGGTTCTCCACTGATGCTGAGCTCATTACACAATGTCACACATGTGAAAATAGTGGTGTTACTTCAGCTCTGGGGCCTATGTATGAAAGGAATCAAGAGGAAAAATGTTCTTCGCTTCAGTAACACAGAAGGTACCATGACAAGGTAGAATGTTCTGCATTGTGCATTAATGCATAATTATGCATATATGGGTCTCGAGGAGCATGATCACTAAGATATGCAAGCATGCCATAAAATATTCATTTTACAGTGCATAAGTATGAAGATTTAGTTTAATATCCAAATAATGTGAGAGGATATCGTGCATTTTATGTTCAAATGCAAATAAATGCACTAATTGAATGATGAAGGTTAATATTGAACATTTGGTTATAAAGAGATCTGGATTCAATTTAATGAAAACCACCTTGATGATACCAAATGCAGTAAAGAAGAACTAGTTACCTAATAAAAACCTGGACACTTAAGAGAGATATGGCCGGAGTTTGTGTTTCCATAATTACTTGCGAGAAAGAAATCAAAATATGGTATCTTTTAAACTGTTATTAAAGAGGACTTTCTATGTTTTATTCTTTAGATTTATTAATTTCAACTTCTAATGCATCTTAGTAACAAAGTGAAGATTTGATGGATTTGTGTTTTTTCACAAGCTTGTCGTATGTGGGCTCCTCTCATGCTTGAGCAGGTACAAGTTTGTGTGCTGTGCACAAATACATATCGTTATAATCACAATATACTGTTTTTAACTCATTCTTGGAAGATGGAAGTTATATATATTTTGGAGTTTGAGGTGGTATTATTTTCTTTGGAACATTGCCTATCTGAGCTGAACAAAGCTGTAAAGAGAACATTGTTTCCTAAAAAAATGTTACTTCAGAAAATCATCATTATTTTTATGCTACACGGTCCAAAGACCTTTGAAGGGTGCAGGCATTAAATCTTTAACAAAACCAAAAAATTTTATATTATAAATAAAATAAATATTGACCATCTACTTGGCATTAAGTTTCCAAGTTTGGTCCAAAAGGCTCACAAAACAGAAACTAGGACTTCCCACAGGTTTCATAGTTTCCATGTTACTTTCTGGTTGCCAAAGACACCCAATACTATGTTGGTTTAACGTGGCAGAGATTGGGTAAGTTTTGAAGATCTGGACAAAGTAAATAGTAAAAAATGAAGAAGCAAAAGTATAATTGTAGAGTAGTAAAATTACCATGCAACAAGGCAATAGATGAACTCTTAGCCTGCTTCTTCAGTTCCTCTCATCATTCAGCTTAGCGACCTATTTGGTCAAACAATCGAGTAAAGCCTTCAACTAATATGGGTGGGTGGGTCAGTCGGTGGTGGAGGTGGTGGTGTGGGTGGGACTATATAGCTTTAGGATGAAAACACTTACAGCTTTTTCAGCATCCTTAATAGTCTCATACTCCACACATGCATGCAACTACAGGTGTAATAATGAAAGAAAACATAATTCAATAAATAAGTAGATGAAAGTTCAGAAAATTATATAACCTGTTGCAAACTATCAAGGGCAAGTGAAACATACTCTTAGAATGTCCCAAATACAGAAGTAAAAAAGAACATACTCCAATAAAATGTCAAAGTAGACCTATCACATTCAGCCACATTCAAATCATGACTAGACAATGTTTGTTTAGATGAGTTATTTTATCTTCAACAATCCACCATTAGTTCTCTATATTGTAAGTGCATAAAGCAAACAAAGGAAGTACCTTGTCTTTACAAGGTTACATGAGTTTGAGCTAAAAAAAACTAAATTTGGTGTACTTAATGTAAGGACCATGCAAGGGTGCATGTATGTATTACATGCTGTATAGAGGCGTATGGGCACATATATACATTTTTGAGTACCCTAACTTTTTTTAAGATACCTTCAGAACATGCAGAACATAGAGACAGAAGTGGTAGATTACATCCTTATTTTACTTGGAACCTGGATAAGACATAAATCATACTAATCAAGTAATAAGACTTCAGAAAATCATCATTGCGAGTAGTTACTTCAGAAAAGAGAGAGAGCAGTTCAAGGGGGTTTGGTTCACTCAGTTGATATGTCAATGTTAAGAATGAGCGTACTACCAAATTGTTGCTAACAATTAGATGAACACATACAAATAGTCCCAAATAGTCATAAATCCAATTACAATTTCTACTTAAAATTCATCTCTGACAACAATAGTCCTAAATTCAAATAGTCCCAAATTGTCCTAAAAGCCATATTGGCCCAAAATTGATTACAAAGTGAACATCTTTGTATCCAATATATGCAACAATAAAGTGATACACAAACATAAATAAATATCGTACAATTGCATCATGTATCAGAGCGAATGAATTTTTGTAGTTTTTGTGTCATGATTGGGCTTACAAGTTTTAGCCAAGGTTTTGTGTGACTGACAAACTTTAGTACGCATACAAATCAAGATGAACTTTAACCTTTATATATTTGTCTAGAAGTAACCATAATTAACATTTGATGAATATTTGTATAATAAGTGTTCAAGATGCTTTAGTAGGTGGGAATTTTCTAAAATGCAAGAGTGAGATTCATATATTATTGTACTTATTGTGGACTTGGTCATATAATAGGCCTACTAATTTAGGATATGCCTACCTATCATGTGATTATGCACCTTCATTCATATTTGTCATTTTTATAAATAAAATTTAATTATGTAAACTTATCAATAAACTGAATAGAAATGTGCACCATTGCTCATATATGTCAACCATGATTTAGGCTAAATCATTGTTTTGTACCATTGATGTAGGCTACAAATAATTAAATAGATTGTATGTATGAAAACCAAACATATGAAGGTAGAACATACCACTTTTGATCAAAAAAGAGGAGAACAGAACACTTTTGTAACTCCACTCATCTTGCTCTTCTTTGTGATATCTGGAAAGAGGAAACTATTTTTATGAAAATAACAACAACTGTCGTTTGGCTATTTCTATGCAAAATAGATATAAACTTTTTTTGGAGGGACTCATGGATGGAGAGCATTTGGTGGTCATCGTGAGCGGAGGAGGGCTTCGGTATAGAAGCTGGCTCTGCCTTGGCTAGGAGGGCTTTGAGTTTGGGGATCATCGACGTACGAAGCTCAGGGGTGCACACAAAAATCTCTGGGGCGTACAACAAAGGAGCTTAGGGGTGCATGCGATGCGAAGGAACAAAGAAGAATTGGGATTTTTTTTGGGGGTTTTCTTTGGAATGATCAAAAGTAGGCTAAGCTTTGCCCTAGGCGAGCACCACCTCCTTCGTACTCATCGACGGTGAAGCAGGCAAACTCCTCGGCATCTTCGAAGTCGCAGATGTCTCTGAGGGAGAACTCTACGCGCTTGTTGTACGAGATCTCCACCCCACCCACGAGGACGCAACGGATGCTCAACGCCTACGTTGGGGCTAGGGTTGGAGAAGGAGATGGAGTTATGGTGAGGGGGAGGAGTGGGTTTGGTAACCCTTTAGGTAGGGAGGGAGGAAGCTTGGGTCGACAATAATCAGAGGGAGTAGGAGGATAGGAAGATACTGAGAGATGGTGGATTGAGCGGAGTCGAGGCAGACGCGGGTTTTGGAGAAAAAAGACGAGGCCAAAATTTTTAATTAATTAAGGAGCCAAAAATTTCAACAAAATTTTAATGTTAAACAACTATTTTAATCCATCAAATCCAAACTTACTATTTTGGTTAAATAGGTTTTGATGTTAAACAACGGTTTCCATCTGTCAAAAATACAACAATAGTTTTAATACGTCGTTGTTGGACAACTCTAACTGTCACAAATCGTCCATTTTGGTGTAGTGATCTTCACAACCTCCACCACCATTAAACTACTACCACCACCATCCCTACTACTTCCCTACCTCACCCTACTGCTGGCCGCTCTACCGTCGTCGTCGCCGTCGCCGTGTTGTGGCCGCGCCGCAGCACCAGGCCAGCACAGCCCATGCAGCACAGCAGTACGATACGGCCAGCAACGCGAGCAGCAGCAACAGCATGCCGCGCCCCGCCGTGGCCGTCGTCGTCGGCGGCGAGCCCCCCCTCCGGGCTGTACGTGGGACGAGCGCACCTCCCCGTGGCGGCCACCGTCCCCCGGGATGTGCCGTCTAGGCTATTCGTGCATTTCGCACAAAATCCCGTCGTGACGCGCTCGGATCGGATCCAGAATGTACGCTTCGAAACACCAACTTTGTGCATGTTTTTCGAGAAATCCGACCGTTGGATCGACAATTTCTTTGCTCTGTCATAATCTTGGTATATAGCTCTTTACTCCTCTCAAGTTTCGTCCTTTAATTTTGTCGTTTGATACATCAAAACTGGCCACCAAGTTGACCGTTTAAATTGTATAATTTTTGGACAGTTTTACGGAGCCAACTTCGTCGGTTCGTATCTCCTCCATCGCATCTCTGTCTGGCGTGCCACTAGTTCCTATGCGCAGCTGGTATAACCCTCTTCCTACCCCTTAAGTTTCGTTTCATTGTGAGCACGTTTGATTAGTTGAATTTGACGTCAAAGTTGGTCGTCCGAATTTGTAATTTCCAACTTGTTAAATTCTATTTTTGAACCCGGGACTCCGGATTCAATTTCTGACACCACCAGTAGACTCGTGGCGTTGTTCTAACATGAATTCAAATATAGTTTGTTAGATTTGGAGGACGTGGGCCCTGGCACGTATTTCGGTGCAAAGCGGGCCCCACAGTCCGAGTCAACGGGACTTTTTAACGTCGGCTCATCGGAATTCAATTCTGGATATACCGTTGAGTTCGTATCGTCATTCTGGACTCGTTGATATATAATTTGCTAGGTTTTAGTGGACATTGGTTTCGGCACGTATTTTGGTGCAAGACGAATACCAATATCCGAATCAATGGGTCATTTTGAGATCGGCTCATCGGAATCCAATTCTGGACATACCTTTGAGTTCATATCGTCATTCTGGACTCGTTGACATATAATTTGCTAAGTTTTAGTGGACATTGGTTCTGGCACGTATTTCGGTGCAAGTCGGATACCAATATTCGGGTCAACGGGTCATTTTGAAATCGGCTCATCGGAATCCAATTCTGGACATACTGTTGAGTTTGTATCGTCATTCTGAACTCGTTGACATATAATTTGCTGAATTTTGAGGACATTGGCTCCGACACACTTTTCCGTGCAAATCAAAATTTTAATGTCTTGGTCAACGGACCAATTTGAGATCGGATCAACGGAATCCAATTCTGGATATACCGTTGGGTTCGTATCGTCATTCTGGACTCGTGGATATATAATTTGTTAGGTTTAGTGGACTAGTATTCTTGTACATTTTTCAGTGCAAAGCGGGTCCGACACGGACACCGTTTTGACCCAAAATTACCTTTTTGCCCCTATGTCCAAATTGGACTTATGGATAGGCTATCCTAGCTGACTTCACCATTCTAGACATGTTGGTGATATTTGTTTCATCATCCGACAATGTTTGTAGATATTTTCTCTGTGTACTACCTTTTATTATAATTAATTCTTATTAAGTTTGTATTTCGGAATTAGTACAACGAAACTGAGATCAATCGATTCCAGTGATCTCGCATCGCTAAAATTGGCAAGATGATCATGTAGATCACTGTGATAAGATTATTAACCTTACTGTTGATTACCTTATCTCGATTTACGTGTCATAGGTTTCGATGTACGAATAACGAGGTACAACTTGATATTTTAATCTTAGATTAGAGTTGATCCTGTTTGACCAAGATATATGGTATCTTGGTAGGTAAATATTAAGAATAGTATGCTTATGCTAATTTTGACCTCGGTTGACCAAGTTTGACTGCTTTGACCAAATGTCAACTATCAGTCAACACTTGGCCTAGAAATGTCTAGAACTTGACCAGAGTTGACTAGTTGACCAAAAGTCAACTGTTAGTCAACATTAGCCTAGTTTGACCTAGAGTTGACCAGTTGATCAAAAGTCAGCTGTAAGTCAACCTTTGACCTAGTTTGACCTAGTTTGACTTGGTTTGACTTCCTGTGACCTAGTTTGACTTAGTTGGACTGAGATTGACCTAGATTACATAGCTTATACTATATAATCCTGCCTAACACAGTTGAACCCTAATTAGCTTATATATATCTTATCTTTAGGTTTATGGCATCACTCTGAGCATCGATCCCATTTGACAGCTCAGGACCACAGGCGAGTACATTCACTGATAGTTTTCATTGTCTTGATATCTGATATATCTGATTCAGCTGTAGTATCTTACTTGATTTCCCGACACGATGGTTCACGGACTATTATATGTTGGATCATGACATGAGATGTTGTTCCTGGATTTTTTTGGTATATTGGTACATTTTCTGTACTTGTATAGACACCGATTCCTGAAAGGGAGTAGCTACCCTCTTAGGGAATCACGTATCATGACGTGTCATGTCCGGATCCATTATACTATTCGGGGATGGAGAATTATTAGGGGCTATGTGATCAATACCATCCTGTCACTATATTCATGTGCTTGCACCACTCTCACCTCACATAGGGTGTAGCGAGATCTTATTCCTCGTGCTCGTTATCCAGGTTGGTCGGCATAACCCTTTTCAGTGATTTTCTTGTGATTGTCGGGCCAAGTGGATAGCCTGTCTTGTACTTTTCCAAGCCGATCACATAACGCTCTAATAATTTATGGCATATTTTATATTTATTTTATTACAGGAGGCTAAGTTCTGTTCAGGAGAAGGGTTACAACCCCGGTCCTTGTTTGATTTACGGGTTGTAATTTGGCTTCCGGAATAGCTCCCAAGTCATCCTAACAATTGTCGTCCTATTCAGTACTCACACCTTGTTATATATTTTCGGTTGATTTTGTCTTGTATTTCATTATACTGTCTCTTATAGAATTTGTCAATTCATATGGAACTGCTGTTAGTGTTTGTACTTGCTCATTTTCCTGACAGGATAACCGTTGATGTTTACAGAGTACATGTTAGCTGATTGCTCTACCTTTTACGGGTATGGCCAGGATAGAGTTTGATGAGACATTACCCCTGGAGCCCGTAGATGATATAGCCCATGTTTAGACTGTTAGATAGGTTTGCCTGGACTGCAATCCAGCTAGTATTTTCAGACTATAGTTTCATGCTATCTATCCTAGTTTGTCTTGTGATTGAGTTATGCCATATTATACCTTCGTACGGAGATGACAGGTACCCTTATATTTTGTCTAGTTATAGTATTTATAGACGACCTATACAGCGTTCTACCGCCGATTCTATGACGTAGGCTGAACGTAACCACGTACTCGTGCCCCTAATCAGGGTGCGGGTCGTGACATGAACAGATCCCAGTTCTTGGAACCAGGATATTAGGCACCTGTGCTAACTGTAGGTATGTGGAAAGGAGAGGTAAAGGAGTATAGAAATGGGTTAGACCCTGACCTACAGTACTCAGGATAGCTGCACTAGCCAACACAAGTGAATATCCAAACTTAAGTGTCCCCAAACAAATCAGAAATGACAGCCACCTATAGATATAGAGGGCTAGTGAGAAGGAATAAAGGGTAAACTAATAGGTATACAGGTAAGTTTATGGACAGCCACATAAGCCCTTTAATCATGGGATAGAATACTTGGGTATGGGTTAGTAGTATTTTAAACCATAAAGCCTAAAATAGATTCTTAGACCATACACATAATGAAGAGAAATAAAATAGTTAAAATTGGTTTGATCCCTTTAAATGTCATGTACTGATCATTATGCATATGGTGTAAATAGGGTACTTGGGCCCCGATTCGGATTCTTGACCCGTGCCAACAGTTCAGGACCACAGGCAAGTATACCTTGCCTTTCTTTACAGCTTTATTACATGCTTATCTTCTTACATCATTAAGTTGATTTTGATTTGATTGCTTTCATGTGCTTCTTCATTACTATATAGCCCTTATTCACAGTTAGCCTTGTAGCCATATTGGACATATTTTTCACTTGTACCGGATTGAGTTGTATCGTAGGACCACTGTGTTATAGACTGAACTGCTATTTCATTATTTCAATTCTTACAACCTGTGAGTCCACATACGGGACGAGGGTTGACCGTTTGCACCTGCGAGTCCACACTCGGGGCGAGGGTGATTTGTATTGAACTGACCTACGAGTCCACACTTGGGACGAGGGTTAGTAACTAGTTTCAAACCAGTGAGTCCACACTCGGGGCGAGGGTTTGGTATTCCATTGACCTCTTGTTTACTTGTTCTTCATGTAGTTCATTTATGCATAGTTGTTCATATATTCATGTCTCGTGATCGTTTAGTATTTTCCTGCTTACATCCTATTTTCTTTTCATGCATGATAAACTGCTAGAAAGGCTTGTATATTATGTATCTTGCTAGTCCTCTGAGGACCTGATGATCTCCAGGTTTATCCGAGTATTGAGCCAGGTGCACACGAGCGGGTTTAAGCCAGTTTCAGACCACGGTACTACTGCAGTGAAGATGAATTTGATGTTTAGCCTAGTTTGACAAAGTTTATTTTATTACATGTCCTTACTTTATTTCCATCTTTTGGTAGTGGATTTGTATCCACCGGACGAGACTTGGATTCTTGATAGCTTGGAAATATTTCAGTTCATTTTATATTATTATCCAGTTCATTGATCTAAATTGTATTTTTTTTACTATTCTGTGGATGAGATCTAGATTGCCATGTGGATTACAGATTCTGTGACTTGTGTATATTAGACAGCGTTCTACCGCCGACACTGCGGCGTAGGCTGGGCTTGGACACAGACTCGTATCCGAAAAGCGGGTACGGGTCGTGACAAATTTTTTTGGTCGAACGCGTGCACGACACATTCCCATGATGCGAGGCTTGGCATAGCCTTTGCTCATCAAGTTGTTGCACGATTAAGTTAGGCAAGAGTTTTTCTGGGCTATCGAAGTCATAGCAAGCACTGTCCCATATTTTTTGCGGTTGTCAAGTCACATAGTCCCACGATCTCAAGGCTCATCATATAAAGTATATCTTGGACGATAGTGTCACATAGAACACAAGTTAGTCTAAGCCCTGTCCCGCAAGTCGATCTGTTTGATCAGCTGCAAGGAGCTACGGTGTTCTCTAAAATTGATCTGCGTTCGGTTACCATCAACTCAAGATCAAGCCGGACGATGTGCCGAAGTTTGTCTTTCGTACTCGATACGGCCATTACGAATTCCTGGTAATGTCGTTCGACCTAACGAACGCCCCTATTGCTTTCATGGATTTGATGAATCGGGTGTTCCGACCATTCCTTGACAAGTTTGTAGTAGTCTTTATCGATGATATACTCGTATACTCGAAGAATAAGCAGCAACACACTGAGCATCTACGGACCGTGCTTCGGACCCTTCGAAAAAATCAGTTGTATGCGAACGAATCAAATGTGAATTTTGGCTGAGCAGCGTCGTATTCCTCGGACACATCATTTCCGCTGAAGGTATCACGATCGACCCAAAGAAAGTTGAAGCCGTTGTCGATTAGAAACGGCCAACGTCCGTCGGCGAGATTCAAAGTTTTCTTGGCTTAGCGGGATACTACCGACGCTTCGTGAAAGACTTCACGAAAATCGCATCGCCTCTGACTCGCCTCACCCAGAAAGGAGTCGCATTTGAATGGTCAAACGACTGTGAAGCTTCCTTCTAGAAAAGCAACGGCTCGTCTCGGCCCCGATACTCGCACTTCCAGAAGGGACTGAGGGTTTCCAGATATTCAACGACACGTCCGGTCAAGACTTGGGGTGTGTGCTGATGCAGCAGAACAAGGTGATATCTTTTGCTTCCCGACAGCTAAAGCCACACGAAAAGAACTACCCTACTCATGACCTGGAGTTAGCTGCTATTGTGTTCACGTTAAAATTGTGGCATCTCTATCTCTGTGGCGTGGCGTGCACGATCTATACCGATCACAAGAAACCTCTCGCTCTTGGGCCTTGGAAGGATAATGGGCCAGTTTACCGGTAAAAAAAATCCAAGACCAGTCCAACTGGACAAACCATATTTTAAAAATATTTTTTGTTTACTTTATTTAATTTTTATAGGAAAAATAATTACAACAATTTATCGGTACATGCTAAGAAGTCTTGGGTCTAACGGGTAAGGATGGCAACGGGACGATAGGGATCAGAAACCATACGCTCCCTCACCATCCTCGAATAGTGTACGAGAATTTGCTCAATTTTAATTTCTTTACCCTCGTTCCGGTAATAAATGTTTTACTGTACACTATAGAAACTGTTTTCATTCCAAATAAAAATAAAAAATATGCTAGCTGACTCGATCCGGCGATGTCGTAAAGCTGCATGCTAGCTGACTCGATCTTCAGGTCTTCAGAAACTCGAGTTATCCGAAGAATTTGGTCCACGTTCTCTAACCACTAATCCGCGTAAAGAATCCTTTCCGTTCCTTTGAATTCTTTGGGCCTAAGGTCCATAAAATTCTTGGAAATTTCAGGACGAGGTCGTGGAGCATCTCTAGCCTGGAGAGCCTCTCTCAAGGTGTCGCGAAAGGTGTTGGCCTGCTCCGTCTGGGAAGTGATGAGCTGCTGGAAGATCCCGAGAAGAGCAACGTTGTCCAGTGCAGGTGGCGGAGGCAGAACAGGTGTTGGATACATCATAGGAGCTGGATACATCGCTGGTACCGGGTGCATAGGAAATGCTGGATACATCGCTTGGACCTTGCCCTTCACTTTTCTATGGATGTGCCGCCAATGTATATTTAGGTCTTCGTATTATCTTGAAGAGGATTTTGGGCCCCTTCCTAACGGTGGACTTGGGCTACACTTAGATCTCTTTTATGTCTCCATAGTATTCAAAATTTTCGTTTAGTTTTGGATCTCTTATAAAATTTAAAATTTTCGTTTAGGTCTATGTTTTGGCCAGCATCATCCCAATCAATCGTTAAAATACGAGATCCAACAAACTTTAATTTAGGCAGATAAACATAGAGAGACCTAAACGAAAAATTTGAATGTTATATAAGGTTATGCTGTAATTGTTCCTACAAGTAATAGTAAATATGATTACAAAAATGGTGGACCTATTGGAAAATGTTATGGTAAATAAATAAATAATACTAGTTAGTAAAAATAAAAATAAAAAATGGCTGTCCAATTGGACCGGCCTTGGATTTTTAATCGAAGTCCGGTTAGTCGGCCCGTTATCCTTCCACTCCCGGGAGCGGGAGGTGGGTGCTGCTCTGTGAAAGCCAACCTCACGCAGTCCCCTCCGCTCTAGGGCGCAAGCTAAAACCAGGCCTTCGCCCAAGCCCAGCTGGCCAACTCCCAACTTGGAACGGGCGGGCCAGACAATTGGTAACCGATTGCAACCAAACCCAAGGAACCGAACCAAAAGTCCTAACCATCCTAAAGCCTCCACTTGGGTTACAAGCTCCAGCTACGAAGCTCGAAGAGCAACCAAGTCGCACAATACTATTAAAAGGCTAATTATAAGGGCACAGCCTTTTTTACTCGGGGCTGTCCAAGTGACTGTTTTCCATTATTTACAAGTTTGCCACTGAAAAAATTACTCAGGGCTATCCAAGTGGTAGGTATAAAAGTTAACTCTTAAATTTTTTTCTTTTCTTCCTCACTCTCCATTCTCTCTCCCTCTTTCTTCTCCAAACCCTAGGTCTGGTCCCCACACTTTTTTCAACCCCACATTTCTCCAAACCCTAGAAGATTCTCCAAGGAAGATTCTTAGAATATTCGGTACGATAACGTCTGCTAAACGACAAAATTTTTGAGGTTTTTTTTGAAGTAATCTTATATTTTGTCCCAATGTAGAAATTATGGAAGAAAGTGGATCATCATGTCTATCAATCGAGGAACCCGGATCTTCCGAACAACACGACAAAACACCCGAAGAACTCTCAGTAAATTTTCGACCGACTGCTACGCATTCGACTGTACAACAGGACTGCCAGACTTTCTGGCAGTCCATAGAACACAAAGGACTGCCATATTACGCGGCAGTCTATTTGTACAACTAGTGTAAAATAGGACTGCTTCAAAATATGGCAGTCCAAGAATTAACTAGGACTACCAGATTATGCGACAGTCTATATGTAGAAATACTGTACAGTTGGACTGCCAGACATTTCGGCAGTCCATAAAACACGTAGGACTGCCACATAACTCAGCAGTCAATGTGTAGAAGTAGTGTTAAATAGGACTGCCAGACTTTCTGACAGTCTATAAAACACGAAGGACTGCCACAAAAATCGGCAGTCTATGTGTAGAACTAGTGTAAAACAGGACTGCCAGACTTTCTGGCAGTCTATAAAACACGATGGACTGCCAGAATGTCTGGCAGTCCTGTTGTACAGTCCTGAAGGAAGGGCAATTTTCCTTGACAGTCTTGAAGTTGTTGATTTTATAATTTTGGTTGTAATTGTGATTGGCAATTTTTTTGGCAATTTTTTTTGAAATTAAATGTAGGGCCTACCACCTCCTATTTCCATTGACTTGAGTAATATATTCTCAATGGATGTCGCATTTGAATCTTATGAAGAAGAATTAGAATGGTGCAGACAAGTTGGAAGGCAAGTAAACACAGTCCTTGTCATTTCAAGGTCATTACGAGGTCCGTCGTGTCGTAAAACTGCTAATCTTGGATGCGAAAGAGGTGGGACATTTAGGCTTCATCGAAGGAAATAAGAATGTGCCCGAAAAAAAGTCCCGGAGAAGGCGGTAGGGTCCAGAAAGTGCGGTTGTCCTTTCAAGATTGTGCTTGTCTCAAGAAATGATAGAAAGTGGACAGTTGATGTCAGAAATGGGATGCACAATCATGCGGTGGCGGAGACACTTACCGGTCATCCCTATGCCGGAAGGTTGAACGAACAGGAGAAGAAGTTAGTTGAAGAATTGTCCTGCTCCGGAGTAGGCCCGGAGCAAATTTATTCCGCGGTACGCCAGAAGAATGAACAGAACAAGTCAACAATGAGGACAATCTACAATGCACTCTCGAGATCGAGGACAAATACCCTAAGAGGAAGAATGGCGATGCAACAAGTTTTGAAGTTACTTGCCGACAATTACTATGTGGAGTACCATAGAAGACATCCGCCGTCCAATGAAATTACCTCTATGTTTTGGGCGCATCCGAAGTGTACGCATTTGGCACGGTCCTTTGCCGATGTCTTGGTGGCTGATTGCACGTACAAGACTAACAAGTTCAAGATGCCACTCTTCCACATTGTCGGCTTCACGTCAACGGGTAAATCATTTTCAGTTGCATTTTGTTTCTTGAAGAATGAAAAGGTAGATGACTATACATGGGCATTGAACAAATTGAAGACACTTTACACTGGACACAAAGAGCCGTCTGTTTTTGTCACCGATCGAGAATATGCATTGATAAATGCTATAGATATCATATTTCCTCATGCTCGTAGACTACTATGTACATGTCATATTAATCGAAATATTCAAGCACAATGCAAGAGCCGGTTTGAAAAAGTAGACGGCAAACTTGATATTGACCGCTTCACAGAATTCTACGACGATTGGGGCCTTGTTTGGCGAGCAAGTACTGTAGACGCTTTTGACAAAGCGTGGTTAGAGTTCAAAGAGAAGTGGAAAAGTAGCAACAAGCCATGTATATCTTATATCAAAGACACATGGGTTGATCCATTTAAAGAAGATTTTGTCTTAGCAATGGACGAATAAGGTGAATCATTACGGCACGACCACTACAAACCGTGCCGAAGGTTCACACTCAAAACTGAAGAAATATATACGTTCATCGGTCGGCGGTTTTGTGTCAGTTTGGCAGTCGATTAATCTAATGACCAACTCGACGGTGAACGAGATCAAGGCTTCATTTCAGATGAGCCTGAATATTGTAAAGCACGAACAAAGGAAAAAGAAGCTTTTGTCTGATTTAATCCATGTATTATTTCACTATGCTTTAGGGTTTATATTTGAAGAGATTGCTCGGGCAAATTCAGTTGGTGTTGATACCCAAGAATATGGTTGTACACATCGACATTCTCTCGGCCTTCCTTGTGCTCATGAGATCAACGAATATCGACGTCAAGGCAGACCTATTCCAGTAGTGGTCGTTGATCAACGTTGGAGACAATTGTCAGTTATGCCTATGGTGGAGAGTCACGATGATTTCTTTTCCTTGCTAGAAGTTAAACTTCTTCATGCAAGATGGTGTGCTGCCCTAGAACCTGAGAGGAAGTCTATTGAACGTAAAATTCAAGAACTTGCCCACCCGGCAAGCAGTCATGTGCAGGAGCCATCTGTTGTCGTTGCCCCGAAGGGTAGACCACCAAGAAGACTTACAAGAACACAGAAGAAGAAGCTCGAGTCTACTAGAAGAGAACTATCATTATTTGAGCATATTGAAAGAAGCATGGAAAGGTTCGTTTGTCCAAAGAGGAATGAGAAGCTTCCTATTCAACGGAAGAAACAGAAAACAAGCGTTGGTGTCACATTCAACATATACATTCATATATTTAATCCTGCAATACGGGAGTATATTTGGTCTATTGAAGATG
Organism: Iris pallida; assembly: GCA_029216955.1. Taxonomy (NCBI): domain Eukaryota; kingdom Viridiplantae; phylum Streptophyta; class Magnoliopsida; order Asparagales; family Iridaceae; genus Iris; species Iris pallida. The sequence continues at coordinate 21,033,899 of JANAVB010021796.1, read as the reverse complement.
TGCCTAAAGATGGACATTGTGGGTACCACGCCCTTGCAAGACATCTAGGTTACTCCGTTAAAGACGGATAGAGGCAGGTTAGAGCAGAGCTGTACGAGGAGTTGGAGTCTCATCTTCCCTTCTACAGTAAATTACTAAGCCCAGATACAGTTGGAGAATTATTGACAAGCATTCCGTACGCCGATCAGACTTCTGGAGAGGAACATTACATGGATATTCCTTCTGCTACATATCTATTCGCTAATAGGTACAATATACCTACACATTCTTACTAACGTGAAAAGTTTGATAAATACTTATACTCCATTTGTATTCGCTTACAGGTACAAGATCCCAATTATCGTTCTGTCGAAGAGAAGTAACAATACTTTTTTTCCAATGATCGCTCCTCCGGCAGACTACACTATGTCCACTTTACATGCCATTGGACTTGATTATAATCACTTCGTCATCCCGCGGTTCATCGGGCACAGTCCTATTCCCCCCCCCCCCCCCCGATCCAGTCTGGTATAAACATGCTCCGGAAGAATCGAACGCTTGGACGACGCTGTACACCGATGCGATCAATGCCTACAAGGAGAAAACAAACTATGTGCAACCTAAACCAATGCCGAAAGACCACTACGATGTATTGATTGACTGATAGTGGGGAGCATCACCGATAGTTTTATCACATTTTATAACTTGAAAGAAGGATAAACATTTCTTTCGTCCTACACCAATAGTTTTGTCACATTTTGTAACTAGAAACAAGGATAAACATTTATGTCTATACCGAAGAATGTGGTTGTCAAAAGAAATGTAAATATTTGGTCCTACGCCGATGTAAAGAAGAATAAGAAGGAAGTTTATTTTGGTATGACATTTGAGTATCACATTTACAGTTGAGTATCACATTTACCATGACTGCCCAGAACACTGGCAGTCCATCGTGAATGAAAGACTGCCAGGAAACTGCGCAGTCCAAGATAGAACTTGCTGTGAAGAAGGACTGCCTAGTTTTCTGGGCAGTCCTTGTTCACAGCAAGTTCTAAATTGGACTGCCCAGTTCCCTGACAGTCCATCGTGAATGAACGACTGCTAGGGAACTGGGCAGTCCAATTTAGAACTTGCTGTGAACAAGGACTGCCCAGTTTCCTGGGCAGTCCTTCTTCACAGCAAGTTCTATCTTGGACTGCCCAGTTCCCTGGCAGTCCATCGTGAATAAATGACTGCCAGGGAACTGGGCAGTCCAATTTAGAACTTGCTGTGAACAAGGACTGCCCAGTTTCCTGGGCATTCCTTGTTCACAGCAAGTTCTAACTTGGACTGCCCAGTTTCCTGGCAGTCCTTCATTCACGATGGACTGCCAGATTTTTTGGCAGTCCTACTTAGAACAAAAGCATACTACAACAAAATGATACGGGAGTTCGACATGAAGTATTCAAAACCTATTACAAAGAAAGCATAATACAACAAAATGATACCGGAGTTCGACATTAAGCCTTCAAAACATATTACAACCAAGACGTCAACAAGTATTCGAAACACAGTTCAACAAAAGCGGCACACAAATTGTTCAAACAAGTACAAGCAAGTCATTTTTTCTCATGACGCATCTTAGTCCGTCGCTCGTTTTCGAGAAACGGATAGTCCGATGCGATGTTCTGCATCTGGTTAGCAACGTCGACATAGTTCTCTTCCTTGCACAGCACGAGACTTTTTCCCAAGTTTCTTACTTTCGAAGCCTGAAGGAAAAATTAAGGGTCCAAATTAGCCAGGTTACTATACTAGTAAACATTAATTCGAAAAAATACTACTTGTCATCTTTTGCAGTGCGTCAAGCAGGCCTGCCCTGTTTGGTAGAGAAGCAGCTACCGGCACTTCATTCCCTCGCGTATCTGGATTCAACATCATACCATGTCCGGCCTCTACATAATAATTTATATATTCATCAGTACAATCCCACATCTGCACCACCGGACGTCGTAAAGTTTTAGCAACTACATGACGTTGCCACTCAGTGAAGAAGTAAGAGCCCCAACGGTAGTTCGGCGGGACATAGGTTGATGCTTTGTTCCCTTTTGAAGAAGTCCTCAAATTCAAAGTGCCCGGTATAGTTTGCACGTAGCCAAACTGACGAAGCACTCTGTCTGGCATATGAGGCTCCTCAATTTCTTGACAGGATATCAGACCTTGAAATTGTGAAACTTCTTGCAACGGACAAGAACTATTTCGAAGATCCTTATATGGATGCCAAATAATCTACATCATAGTATATGTAATCAAGACCAAAGAAGTTACTATTTTACACTATAATGAAATCCTAAGTAAATGAAAATTTAAGTTAGCATTGTCTCACCTCCTTTTCGTTCACTTTAATTGCGATACGCAGGAAAGCTAAAGTTTGCGGATGTCTGCTATCTATCTTAACTGGATTCCACTTGCACATCCTAGGTAGCTGCTCATCATAGTCTTTGTTAAGAGTAGCCCTCTTTAGCGTCGGGAAATGTTCGTATATCCATGCCTGTACATGAAATGTAGATGACACACATATTAATCGACCTAATTTTATTTAAACTAGAAACAAAGTACGATTTACTTGACTCACATGGAGCAGAGTTTGACAACCAGCTATAGTCTTCGATCCGACTCTAGATGCAGTGCCAAGTTTGCGGTAGAGATAAGCTAGTTTACCGCTTCCAAATGATGTTTGATCCACAGTGCCTAAGTTCATAAAATTGTTAACATATTTGGCGTGAATCGAGGTTCCGGACTTGTCCGAAATGCAGACGGCTCCCAAGATGAAGTACATGTATGCCCGGGCCACTACATCGTCGTTGGCGTCGTCCTCATTGTCATCTTCATCGTCTTCATCGTCATCATCGTCAATGTGTGCATTCCTAAGAAAACTCAAAGGAACTCCGTATAACTTCTTAAACTCGGGGAGACTAACAAAATTCTCTGCCTCAATACCGAGTGCATTGGCGACCAATTCCACCATCTCGTCATACATCTCAAAGTCGCCCGTATCATAATTCATCAGCATTGGACCACCATCAACTCTAAGTCCCAAAATGTGGTGGACGTCGTCGAGGGTGATCGTCAACTCCCCGGAAGAGAAATAGAAACTATTTGTTTCGGGATGCCACCGCTCCATAAATGCAGAGATCAGTGCGTGATCCAAGATCTTATACGAGTGTTTCGTAATATGCTGCAACTCAGTGGGGATGATTTTGGCCTTCACACCTTCTTTCAAATAGTCAAAATTCTATGTATTGCACATCTTAGCGTAGTTAATGACCCGCAAGATACGCGAGCTTTTCTGAAAATAAAACAATATAAAGAAAATATAAATATAAAATGTAACTACTATTTTCAAAAGTCAATTTACATCTAAGGTAATGAACTTGCCAGATCCTTCCAAATTTGGTAAGATATGTGGTTAGGCAGGGACGTCAATAGTGAGCAACCGATTGGCCTCACTTCCGGATCAGCTCTATCAGAAGCGACCTTCGCGTGAGAAGGTCCGGAACCATCGTCCCTCCCTCTATGAACAATTGGCAAATCATCATCGGAGGAGGGAGAATCAGGACGATTCTTCTGTTGCTTCGATTTACTTACAACGTGTTTGGTTCGACGTGGTGCAGTCTGAGAGGGTGCCGCCGGTTTACTTATCGTTATTGGTTTTCTACGAACCCGCTCACCTTCACGTGTCTTCCGCTCCGATGCGGTAGGACGTTTTCTTTCACCCTCGACGTCAACGTCCTTCGTCTTCGGAGTCGGGTCGTGACTACGAATATTTAATATCAATCGATTAATACTTAGCAAATATCAAACAAGACTCCCAATTCAGGACTGCCGCTCTTTCTGGCAGTTCTATGTACTGTTAGGACTGCCAGAAAGAGAGACAGTCCACTTGTACAGCAAGTATAACACAGGACTGTCTCACTTTGTGGCAGTCCTTTATGCAGAAAGGACTGCCACAAAGTGCGGCAGTCCTGTGTTATACTTGTTGTACAAGTAGACTGCCTCTCTTTCTGGCAGTCCTAACAGTACATAGGACTGCCAGAAAGAGCGGCAGTCCACTTGTACAGCAAGTATAACACAGGACTGCCGCACTTAGTGGCAGTCCTTTATGCATAAAGGACTGCCACAAAGTGCGGCAGTCCTGTGTAATACTTGCTGTACAAGTGGATTGCCTCTCTTTCTGGCAGTCCTAACAGTACATAGGACTGCCAGAAACATGGGCAGTCGTCGTCGACTCGAGAGGTCTAACTATCATTCCATACTTGGGTTTTTTGAACTAAATTAATAGGATTTTGGGGGGGGGATTGATAACTTTAAGTATTAGGTTTCTTACCTTGATTGAGAGGAACGTTTGCGTGCCATCGTAGGGAGAGATTGTTGGAAAATGGTGAAGACAAAGGAAATGGTGGAGATGAGGATGGAAACCCTTACCCTGACAATTGCGTAAAACAAATAGAGAGAGAGGAGTGGGAAATCGTGGAGAAGAAGAAGAAGAAGAGAATGAGGGAAAATAGGATTTGTGAAGAGAGAGAGGAAAAATTTGAAATGAGAGTGATTTTTGGGTTTGGGGGGGCTGTGGGGTTTGGACAGCCCCCTGAATGAAAACTTTGGACAGCCCGAGTAAAAGTTCCTCAAAGCCTGGCTAGCCCAAATCCTGGCTAGCCCCGAGTAAAAAAGGTTGTGCCCTTATAATTAGCCTATTAAAAGCACATGTCACCTTTGCTCTATTTCCGATGTTGGACTAAAGGGTTATGCACTCCACAAATTTTTAATGGGATTTCATTCTAATCATTTTTGTATGTGATTTGATTCCATGTGTTGGGCTTTTATTCTGGAAAAGACAGTAGCATTCATTTGTTGTTTGTGTTTAATCTAAAATAAAACCTATGCTTGAGGACCAAGTCCCACTCAATTCTATAGGTATATGTTGATTGTAGCAGAGGGCTAATCCTCTCATAATTAATTGTGGTATTTTTATTCAAATAACAATTAAGGTTAAAGATCTTAAAATTGCGAAACAGGGGAGTCCACTTACGACAAGAAATAACAAGACAAATATACCGAATAAATAGCACAAATAGACCAAACACATGATACAACATACTTCAACCATAATCAATCTACGTTCACAAGACATCCAAGAAAAAAAAATTATTGAATCACAAGTAAAATCTTACAATAATTACACACACACACACACACAAAATCATATTGCGAAACCCTCCCTTATGAGGTCAAATACAAACTGGATTGGCAAGGGCCGCACAACGGGCCAAACCGGTACTGTCCAGTAGGACTTTGAGTTCGGGCTGGGTTAAGTTAACAGGTTCGAAGGTCCGGTCCGGACCATCCGGTCCAAAATTCGGTCCGAACCAGCTCTTACTTCATGACCCGATCGACCCCGTCCAGCCTGATCGATGACCCGATTATGTCCGATTCTAGGTCCGAACCATAAATAAAAATAATAATATATATGTATATAAAATATTGAAACTTTGCTAAAATTACTCCAATATAGTGGTATATAAAATTAATGATAGCTAATTTAGTTTAAAAAAGCTCCTTTCTAGTTTTGTAGTTTATTTCTCACTCTCTTTTTTCTCACAAATATTATCATATATTCTAAAATTACTCCAATATAGCAAATATGGTAGTATTCAAAAATATTATCATGTATTAATATTATACTAAATTTAGCTTAGTATAGTTGGAGCAAAAGTTTATGGTATTACTAAAAAATATTATCATATAGTGTAAATTTAGCTAGTAAATTTTTGAATTACATTATTTATTTTCTTAAGTCGTTCCAATTTTTTTAAAAAAAATTATCGGGCCAACCCGTACTCGGCCATGAACTGGCACGGGTCCAGCCCCATCTGGCCCTGTCCATCGTCCATCCGGATTCGGGCCTGGGCTGGGTTTGGATTTCCAAATCTCCGATTAGGACATGCCATGTTCGTCTTTTTCTCGGGCCAAGTCCGGTCCAACCCACAGAAGCGGTCAAGTCCGATTAACCCTGGATTCGAACCAGCCTGGAACACACCTTGAAGTAACGATTCTAATAAGTGAACAAAATATATTTTTTTGGGAACAAAAGTAAAAGTTTTAGTCGTTGAAATAATATTTAGTAAGTCCGCCATGCAATAAAAAACAATCATAAAACATCACATTGAAGTTCCCAATCAAGTTAAGGGTTTAAAAAGAGATTTTGGTATATGCAAAATGTTTGGTCCGACCCTAATTTGTATTTCTAATGATTAGAACTTTGATGATTAATATATAAGAGGGAGTTATAGTCTAAATTTATAGCGTGAATAAGTAGGGACCGGTCCAAAATTAGACGGATACGAGTTTTGGTTGGTTCACTCGTTGGTAAGGATGACAATTTGAATTCGACTGCGATTCTTTTTTTTCGACGGGAATATGTTTGGGGATTTGACAAGGGAAATGGGAACTGGGATGAGAAAAAGTTTTCTGGTCGGATTTGGGGCCGGATATGGGTATAGTATTACCCCCCTCGATAAGTCCTCGAGCCCAATTAATATTTTTTTGTTGGATTGATATTCTCGCTTTCTGTTGTATTGTATAATTTTCTATATCTAGTATTTTTTTATGAAAATAATGTTTTGTTAACATGTTTTTTATTTTTATTTGGAATGAAAACAGTTTCTATAGTGTACAGTAAAACATTTATTACCGGAACGAGGGTAAAGAAATTAAAATTGAGCAAATTCTCGTACACTATTCGAGGATGGTGAGGGAGCGTATGGTTTCTGATCCCTATCGTCCCGTTGCCATCCTTACTCGTTAGACCCAAGACTTCTTAGCATGTACCGGTAAATTATTGTAATTGTTTTTCCTATAAAAATTGAATAAAGTAAACGAAATTTTTTTTAAAATATGGTTTGTCCAGTTGGACTGGTCTTGGATTTTTTTACCGGTAAACTGGCCCATTATCCTTCCAAGGCCCGGGAGCGGGAGGTTTCTTGTGATCGGTATAGATCATGCACGCCATGCCACAAAGATAGTGATGCCACAATTTTAACGCGAACGCAATAGTCGCTAACTCTAGGTCATGAGTAGGGTAGTTCTTTTCGTGCTGCTTTAGCTATCGGAAAGCAAAAAATATCACATTATTCCGCTGTATCAGCACACACCCCAAGTCCTGACCGAACGCATCATTGAATATCTGAAAACCCTCAGTCCTTTCTGGAAGTGCGAGTATCGGGGCCGAGATGAGCCGTTGTTTTAATTCCTGGAAGGAAGCTTCACAGTCGTCGGACCATTCAAATGCAACTCCTTTCTGGGTGAGGCGAGCCAGAGGCGATGCGATCTTCGCGAAGTCTTTCACGAAGCGTCGGTAGTATCCCGCTAAGCCAAGGAAACTTTGAATCTCGCCGACGGACGCTGGCCGTTTCCAATCGACAACGGCTTCAACTTTCTTTGGGTCGACCGTAATACCTTCAGCGAAAATGATGTGTCCGAGGAATGCGACGCTGCTCAGCCAAAATTCACATTTGCTTCGCTTCGTATACAACTGATTTTCTCGAAGGGTCCGAAGCACGGTCCGTAGATGCTCAGTTTGTTGCTGTTTATTCTTCGAGTAGACGAGTATATCGTCGATAAAGACTACTACGAACTTGTCGAGGAATGGTCGAAACACCCGATTCATCAAATCTATGAAAGTAGCTGGGGCGTTCGTTAGGCCGAACGACATTACCAGGAATTCGTAATGGCCGTATCGAGTGCGAAAGGCAAACTTTGGCACATCGTTCGGCTTGATCTTGAGTTGATGGTAACCCGAGCGCAGACCAATTTTAGATAACACCGTAGCTCCTTGCAGCTTGTCAAACAGATTGTCTATGCGGGACAGGGCTTAGACTGACTTGTGTTCTATGTGACACTATCGTCCAAGACATACTTTATATGACGAGCCTTGAGATCATAGGACTATGTGACTTGACAACCGCAGAAAATATGGGACAGTGCTTGCTATGACTTCGATAGCCCAGAAAAACTCTTGCCTAACTTAATCGTACAACAACTTGACGAGCAAAGGCTATGCCAAGCCTCGTATCATAGGAATGTGTCGTACACGCGTTCGACGTGAACAACCAAGTTCTTTGGATGCCTAGACTTATGCCACAAACCGTGCGATACAACTTAACCCGTGGGACGAGCAAAGGCTATACCAAGCCTTAGACGATGGGATTGTGCATGCTTTCATTTACGCAGGGGATGCCTATAACTTAGGCTAATTCATAGCTTTGAGGCGAAGACCAACTTTCCTTCTCCCAAGCCACGGGACGAAGAACCGAGTGTCATTTTGAAAGCACATCGTACAACATTTCTAAGCCGACCGTGGGACCTTTCCATATTCTTAACTCAATCGACCCGACTTTGGATTATTTTATTAGCTATTTAGATTCGTCTCTTTTTATTATCAAGCCTACTTGTGCATATAAAAACTTTCATTTTAATAGAGTGAAGGCCAAGCTGAGGCAAGTTCACCGAAGCCACCCACTTGAGCGAGGAGTCGCCTCGACCGAGCGGGTCTTCGAGTAGCCGTTGCATGGCTAAGTCCGAACGTCGTTGGTGATTCGATTCCTCCGATTGAGCTGAGCAAGACGGGGCATTACATTATACACCACTCAGAAAAAGTTTTGTCCTCGAAACTAACTGAGTACACTTTCGACTGATAACTTGATTCAACATCTAGTGACTCTCGCACGCACTTCGCCTTAACCAATCTCTGAAACCTGACTTGCATCGATGCCTCAATCAATATTCTATTTCTTTTCAAACCAACGATCGCACTACCATCAATCTTTTCTTTGAAACCTACGATTTTGAAATCTTTGGTACCGTTCAGTTCCTAAAGTCTCACTTGAATTCAACGTATCACTTAGTTGGATCGTACACATATTCCAGGCATCCCCGAAATACCTGTATGTCAGCCAAGCCTCGTGATAGAGAATCCGTCATTTTCACTTGAGTCGGATCGTGCACATATTCAAGCGTCCCTGAAATATATGCATTTCAGTCGAGCCTCGTGAGTGGGGTTTCCATAATCTTAAATCATTCTATCCATCAATACCAATCCTATCAATCCTCAAGATCAATCGTACCGAGGCTAACTCTCGAAACATGGACGTCTCACCTAACCACTAGGCCATCTCTCTAGGCTAAAGTCATCCGTCAGTATTGGAATCATAGTTCTCCAACAATAATATCAACACTGACCCTAATCCTAAGGTCAAACCAAAGTTGATAATACAGAATTTTTTACCCAAGCTCATATTACTCAGATTTCTACTTGTAACGCTTAGTCCAAGGGGTCCGAGTCATTCAGCAAAGTCGTCCTATCGTAAGTCTTGTTCAACAAATTCCTCGACATATCAATATCGCTCGTCCAACAAATAATTTGCATAGTCTATCTCTTCTAACACATTCGATATAATCCACTTGTCCATCATATTCCAGTCAAGTATGATACAACATGATTCGTTACTAAACCATAATTCTCATTCCATATTCCCTAAGTCATTTATCACAATTCATGCAATCGATCACAATGTCGTCTAGCTTAACAATATATCATGCCCCAATCTCACTCAAGTTCGATAGTCCACGCGGGACATGAAATCACCATGCATTCTCCAAGGATAATCGTTCTTATCGGGCCACAACTCTTTCTTTGAGTCTAGACTAATTCATTCACGATACGCAGATTGGACTACTCAATCCTCAAGTTTACTCAATCGTCAATCACAAGTCCGACCAATCCTTGAATTCACCTTCGCATCAAACCACAAGTCGAAGAAAACCAAATTGCCATGTCCAGATGTCTCGAGTTCGATCATTCCTACCACATGAATCACCATGTCAACGCTTATACGGAACGATTGCCCCAAATTCGACGTGACGCATGTGCGAGGCAGGAGTTGCGCTCGTGCAAGATAAGATCGTCGAAGTTGTGATCATCCTCGAAGCAATCAAGACATGATCATTTTTATTCAAGCATTCATTTCAATCAAAATCCCAAGTATAACATCCATCAAAACAATAACACCTTACACGATCGTTATTCCTCGAACCAGAGTATCCCTAAGTTATCGCACATCGATATTTGATATGCCTCAATACCATTATTGATATACGTAACCTGACGATCTTCTTTTACAACGAATTCTGAGTCATACAACCGATGCTATCGTCCGAGCTGGATAATCTCCTCGACATTCAAGATCAAAATTCGATCAATAATCCTCGAACTTATTCACATGATCAATTTGTTCAAACCCATAATCACATATGTTAAACCATCTATCTTAAGTCATCGAGCGACATATTTTCTCAAGTCACATCGTTTTATGCTAACTCAAATCATCGAGCAACATCTTATTCCAATATTTAGAGTCATTCTCAAATATTTGAATCATTTCCATGCACACTATCATCCAATCGTGCTAACTTTTCTTATATGATTCATATCGATTTTCCTCGATCGAGTCATCCGTTCGTACACCTTAACTTTTCATCGATTCAATTTTTTTCCTACTCAATCATTCTCGTATTTCATACTTGCACAATCCCAATCTCATGTGTGTCGTTTTTAGTTCGTTCAAATCAATTTCATGCTAGCTATCAAGTTATAACTAACTTTGAAACACTCTTTCTAAGGCTTTGCGTACTCGTCGCTTGCTGATAGACTCGTTGGAACCCTATATCCTCAATCGATCAACATCCCCAAAATTATCACATACACCACTCAGGGATGAAGTTATTCGACAAATCCTCAAAATAATTTTCGAATACAAAATTGAATACTTCGAATGTCCGTTCGAACCATTCCTAAAATTTCAAGCACGATGCATATGTATCGCATCGACGATATCATTTTTTCGATAGTCCCTCAATCGATAGTTATCCTACATACTCAATCGAGTTCAACTCATTATCGTCCGAAACGAATTGAATCCCGCACTCGACTTTGCTAAGGTTGACACAATTCTTGGTGTATATGCCCAGTCTGACTTAGCCAACTGTGCTTACTTGAAGTTAACTTTGTTTAACCAATTTTCGTTCATGATACTTTTAAAAATATATATAGACTTATTGTATGGACATCTCATGGGACATTTGAGAGAGAGCGCACCAACGATATAGATTTGCGGAAGCAACACATCAAAGTTAAAGAATTCAATCGAAAGTCCAAGGACAGAAAGCCATGCTCTGATACCATTATGTTACGCTCCGATCACGTAGGACCGATCGTCCTCGCTAAGGCGTGATGCCGCACGAGCCTAGATTGCACTCGTACAAGGCAGTTTCATAATGGTCGATTACAACAGCTTGTAACGCCCCAATCCCAAAATACGTATTGGGCCAGGATACGGTACATACCAGCAACACTTCATCAATGGGCCAAACCTCATAATAAGCCCATTAGCAAAATGCTTAAGCTGTAAATCATGATAACAATCCAGAATATAGTACAAGTCAAAGGTACACAGCTAATCTCATCCACACAGAAAATAAGACACGAGATATCAAGTCCCATAAAATAATACTAATAAAAAAATTTGTCCAACATGAAACATGAAATGTAACTGTACGGGTAAGACATCCCGAAACCACAGTAAAAAGGAAACAAAGTATTAACTACATGTCCACCGATGAAAAGAAAGAAAATAATGTATCAGTCTAAAATAAAGAGACATGTCTCAAGAGAAGTCCTCGGCTACTATCTCGTCCTCCTGCAAAGGTACGTCACCTGTCTCCACTCTGAACCATAAACCTCTGGGTAGTCCTCGTCTCTAACGAAGCTTGGAGAGATCACCAGGTCCTCAGAGGACAAGCAAGACACATAATATACATGCCTAATTTGACAGTTTTGCAAGGAAGGATAGGAAATAGTACAAGAAATAAAGACTGTAGAGTAGTACAAGAATAAAATATAAGTAAGTGGCATGCCGTCGAGAATCGTGATGATAAATATGACTAAGAATAAATCGGAGTAAACCGCAGCTCAGTAGGGACTCACGGTCCTATAGATCACAGCTCAGTGGGGGCTCACAACCTACAGTAAGTCTCTATCGCAGCTCAGTGGAGGCTCACAACAGAGAGTAGTCAAGTATAGTCATCGTCTATCACAAGGTCCTCGCCTAGAACTACGACTTAAGTCAAGTCAAGATGTCAACAAGTCAAGTGCATCTCAATTATGTCAAAGGAACATGACAGAGGCTAAGCAATACTATCAATAGACATGAACACGATAGAAAAATATGGCTAGTAATAAGAGAAAAAAAGAGTAATAATCTACGTGCACGTAAAACTAGAAAGTACCCACGATATAAAACATGAGAGAAATATGTACCAAGTGAGACATAAAAGAATAACAGTATAAAAAATCATGTAAGTACTGTAAAGTTTGGCAAGGTGTACTTGTCTGATGCCCGAGTGAGGTAAGATGATGTCCTGGCGATGAATCAACAACAGCGCACAAAGAGGAAGGGGTAGGAACAACTTCGGATGCTGAAAATAGTCTATTATCTAATTATAATTAATACTACACCTATTATATTTATTTAATAAATCTTGAAGCTAGGATATGGTATAGGTTTTCGTATCATCTTTCCAAAAAACTAAACGGATCACATTTTCGTTTTCGGAATCTCCCGAAATCGTAAAAATACCGAAACACGTTTATTTTTTAACACTATATACTCAAACAGTTTTGCAGACATTTACAGAAAGAATTTTGTTTATTAAAATATGTTTTTGGAAACCTTACCTCGATACGCTTCTTTTCAAAAAAACTGGAGGCGAAACGAAGTTCGAAGCTAGGAGATATCGTCGTTCCAAGCTGCTCTTGTTGCTAAAAAGAGGGACTGAATTCTAATGACGAATTTTAGAGTTTCTATTGGACTAAAATAATTTCGAATTATGGCTTATAGAAGGGGGATGTATTGGGTTTATATAGTTATTTATTTCAGATTTATCTCCTAAATTAGATAGGATTTGATTTAAATTGATAGAAGTTACTTTGTTATGATATAATATAGATAAAGATGCTTTCCTATTAGACTTAGAATTATGATTAACTTAAAATATAGTTCATATTTATCTAAATTATCTATAACATTATTTAAAATTACTATAGATAATAAATAGAGTTAATATTTATTTAAACAACCTTCTTCTAATCTCATTTATACAAGCCGAAATATTTAATACTAATTTGACATTTATTCTATATTATGTAAATAGTGTACAATATAAGTAACATGTAAAAAGTGATAAAAGTTATGAAATAAATCCTAAAATTTTGAAAAAACTTGTATAATATAGTTTAGATCCTTAATTTACTAAAAAATAGCTTTATATATTTTTATACTAAATTCACTAATAAGCACTGTACTAAATATATGTAAAATATTATATTGGAATGACACCCGGGGTCGGACCCAAGGCCATCACGGCTGACACGAGGAAGCGGACACCGACACGATGCACTCTCTTGTGGTGGAAAAATATTTGTGATGAATAATTGTGGAGGTAAACAATATGGAGGCTTTCCCTATATATAGGGGGTGGAAACTCCTAGCGGAATAAGGATTAGGAAAAATTAAAACCCCTTTTAGATAATCTTACTTTTAATTTAAATTATTTTAAAACCGATTCAATCCAAATCCAACTCAATTAAATCTAGATAATTTCAAATCCAAATTAAATATAGATGATTCCCATCTTTAAATTAAACTTATTTAAATTAAATCAATAAAATCTAATCAAAGTTTAAATTACCACAATAAGTTCCAAATATCTTTTCTAAAAATAATAATAATAAATAATTTCAAAAATCCAAAAATATATGAATAAAAATTTGTACATCCATGCAAATAAGATATTTACATAAAATATAGTTTTCTAAATTAATATCTATATTTGAACAAGAAATAAAATAATCTTTTATAAAAGTAAAAGATAAAGTTTTTGGCAAATATCGTGAAATGTTCTTTTGATATGAAAATATTTGTTTATACTATGTATTGAAACAACATATTTATTCTATCTTCATAAGAAAAACAATAATAAAATATTTTGTATATGAATGAACAAATATCTCGTATTTACGTCTTTACGCATTCGCACTCGAGGTACGATACCAAAATAAAAATCAATACCAAAATAAATTAATAAAAAATAGTGAAAATTTAGGAATTTTACATCCTACCCAACTTTCAAGAATTTCGTCCTCGAAATTAAGAATAAGTAGGGGGTTCGAGAAGGTACAAAGGTATATCGATCAAATTACGACGTTCAACACAAACATGCATTAGAAAATCGTGATCTCGATAACTATGGAAATAAATCATGAATTTAATTTAGGGAGTGAATGATGGTTGCGATAATGAATCTAGGGTGAAGGAAAAGGACGAGTAACTCGAGATGGGGATATAGTTCCATTGGTTGGTCGGTAGCTAACTATCTTGGCAATAGATGGTGGGGCAACTAAGGGGATATCAAGTACGAGCGTTTTGTCATTCCAAAATAAGTGAAAGACAAAGACTATTAAGAGTAGAAGCTATTATCGAATATGAATACGTGGTCCAAAGGCGACATGAATAGTTCAAAAGAGAATTGCCAAGGCAGTCGTAGATGAGACTCTAGAGGCCAAGTTTAACTATATCTCCATCCGTGTTAGAATGATATATAAAAAGCGAACCAAAGTGCACTCGGTTGATCAAACCATCATGCACCGGTTATGATTAGACAATATGTTAGTGAGCGCACGCTCAATAGCATAAGTCATGAACAAGCTCGATAGATGGATAAGCTTGCAAAACTAGTTTATAGTAGCAACATTAGTCAAGATGGTAAAACATAGGCACGTGAGGTTAAGATTGAAAGAAAGTAGAGTTTGGTCAAAGTCCTTAAAAATCTAGGTCATGTCCTATGATGGTACCTATATAGTCGTCCTACTGTCTACTTGTCTAAGACTTGGTTAAGGTCATAAGGAAGGTTAGGTCGTAAGGTATTCAACCCAACTTACAAGAGTTAAACTAGTAGGGTGATCATAGGATAATGGGTCATGTCCACCTAGTATGGGTTACCCTATTAATCTCTATCAATCACGAAAGAAGGGCACGAATTACGATAGAAGGGATCAAGCAAGATGCAATTCGAGGAGTCAAGCGAGAAGGCGGTCAAGTATGTGGATGAGATCCTAGACTCTAATCCTATACGCAGGCTTGCTTGGTACGGTAATGTAACCAAACAATTTATCTTGACCTGCATGGGCCACCACAAAAATATGTAACGCCCCAGTCCTAAAATACGTATTGGGCCAAGATACGGTACATGCCAGCAATACTTCACCAATGGGCCAAATCGCATAATAAGCCCATTAGCGAAATGCTTAAGCTGTAAATCATGATAACAACCAAGAATATAGTACAAGTCACAGGTACACAGCTAATCTCATCCACACAAAAAATAAGACACGAGATATCAAGTCCCATAAAATGATACTAATAAAGAAATTTGTCCAACATGAAACATGAAATGTAACTGTGCGGGTAAGACATCCCGAAACCACAGTAAAAATGAAACAAAGTATCAACTACATGTCCACCGATGAAAAGAAAGAAAATAATGTATCAGTATAAAATAAAGAGACATGTCTCAAGAGAAGTCATCGGCTACTATCTCATCCTTCTACGAAGGTACGTCACCTGTCTCTACTCCAGGACCATAAACCTCCGGGTAGTCCTCGTCTCTAACTAAGCCTGAAGAGATCACCAGATCCTCAGAGGACTAGCAAGACACATAATATACATACCTACTTTGACAGTTTTAACATGCAAGGAAGGATAGGAAATAGTATAAGAAATAAAGACTGCAGAGTAGTACAAGAATAAAATAAAAGAAAGTGGCATGCCGTCGAGAATTGTGCTGATAAATATGATTAAGAATAAATCGGAGTAAACCACAGCTCAGTGGGGACTCACGGTCCTATAGATCACAGCTCAGTGGGGGCTCACAACCTATAGTAAGTCTCTATTACAGCTCAGTGGGGGCTCACAACAGAGAGTAGTCAAGTATAGTCATCGTCTATCATAAGGTCCTCGCCTAGAACTACGAGTCAAGTCAAGTCAAGATGTCAACAAGTCAAGTCCATCTCAATTATGTCAAAGGAACACGACAGAGGCTAAGCAATACTATCACTAGACATAAACACGATAGAAAAATATGGCTAGTAACAAGAGAAAAGAAAGAGTAATAATCTACGTGCACGTAAAACTAGAAAGTACACATGATATAAAACATGAGAGAAATATGTACCAAGTGAGACATAAAAGAATAGCAGTATAGAAAAGCATATAAGTACTGTAAAGTTTGACAATGTGTACTTACCTGATATCCGAGTGAGGTAAGATGATGTCCTGGCGACGAATCAACAACAGCGCACAAAGAGGAATGTGTAGGAACAACTTTGGATGCTGAAAATATTTATTATCTAATTATAATTAATACTGCACCTATTATATTTATTTAATAAATCTTGAAGTTAGGATATGTTATAGGTTTTCATATCATCTTTCTGAAAAACTAAACGGATCGCATTTTCGATTTCGGAATCTCCCGAAATTGTAAAAATATCGAAACACGTTTATTTTTTGGACACTAGATACTCAAATAGTTTTGCAAAAATTTACAGAACAAATTTTGTCTATTAAAATATGTTTTTGGAAACCTTACCTCGATACGCTTCTTTTAAAAAAACTGGAGGCAAAACGGAGTTCGGAGCTAGGAGATATCGTCGTTTCAAGTTGCTCTTGCTGCTAAAAAGCGGGACTGAATTCTAATGACGAATTTTAGAGTTTCTATTAGACTAAAATAATTTCGAATTATGGCTGATAGAAGGGGGATGTATTGGGTTTATATAGGTATTTATTTCAGATTTATCTCCTAAATTAGATAGGATTTGATTTAAATTGATAGAAGTTACTTTGTTATGATATAATATAGATAGTGATGCTTTTCTATTAGACTTAGGATTATGATTAACTTAAAATATAGTTAATATTTATCTAAATTATCTATAACATTATTTAAAATTAAACCCCCTTTAGATAATCTTACTTTTAATTTAAAATATTTTAAAACCGATTCAATCCAAATCCAAATCCAACTCAATTAAATCTAGATAATTTCAAATCCAAATTAAATATAGATGATTCCCATCTTTAAATTAAACTTATTTAAATTAAATCAATAAAATCTAATCAAAGTTTAAATTACCACAATAAGTTCAAAATATCTTTTCTAATAATAAATAATTTTGAAAATCCAAAAATATATGAATAAAAATTTGTACATCCATGCAAATAACATATTTACATAAAATATAGTTTTCTAAATTAATATCTATATTTGAACAAGAAATAAAATAATCTTTTGTAAAAGTAAAAGATAAAGTTTTTGGCAAATATCGTGAAATGTTCTTTTGATATGAAAATATTTGTTTATACTATGTATTGAAACAACATATTTATTCTATATTCATAAGAAGAACAATAATAAAATATTTTGTATATGAATGAACAAATATCTCGTATTTACGTCTTTACGCATTCGCACTCGAGGTACGATACCAAAATAAAAATCAATACCAAAATAAATTAATAAAAATATATAGTAAAAATTTAGGAGTTTTACACAGCTTGCGACGGGGTCGTCGCACAGAAGTTCCAAGCAGAAACATTGAATATATATGGCAACACAAGCATTGAAACATAATCGTAGTCTTTATTGATACTTAAAATAAGATTACAAAGGTGCGTAGCCCAGATTACAATCACTCAAGCTTACTTTTCTCTCATTTCACAAGTCACTCAGTTCTCTCTCATCTCTCAATATAATTGACGAGCCAGCGGATGCTTCAGATAGCGATGTCTATACATTATGTCCAGTATAAGTCTGACTCCATACGGCCGCACGCCTCGAAACGCCAAGGAACTTCGTGCATCGACGCATCTAAGCGAGCTCCATGCCAACGAGCTTCTACCTGTGCCTGCACATGGAAACTGTGTGGGTGTCAGTACTCAACTGTACTGGTGGAGTGAGCTCCTCGCCCATCCATACAAAACCAGCACGTTCATTTACTTTCTGCAACATAATGCCTTATGATTGTCTTTCTATTCTTGCCTTAGCGTTGATTTTAGGACAAAGACTCTTGGTCTATTTGTGTCTCAGACTATCTCAGTGCCATTGCACCGATAACTTGATTATCATTGTGCCTCAAGACCATTCTCGTGCTAGCAACATAAATGTACCGACTCGTGCTTGCCTTTCGTGCCATACGTTGGGACACAACATGTTTCGTGTCATCGACTTGGTCCGTGCTTCAACATTGAGGTCGTGTCTCGTAACTTAGCATGACCCAACCAAAATTGCCTTATGGCCCTTCTTGACTTAACTCGAAATGACTCAAGTCTGACTTATGCAACTCTATGCCAATGACTTAATAATCAACGCTACATTTCGTGCCGAAGCACGCGTCTTTTCTATAGCAAAATCTTAGGCTTCTTAAGAGTTGTATAGCAACCGTACATACCATCTTTATCCTATTTGTGTCGTGCTTGTACTTTCTTTTATATAATCGATACTGTGCATGCGGATTGTCGTTCAGCACGCTAACTTATCTATATGAAAGGTCACTAGCAATGTCAAGCTATCTTGGACTTGGTTGAGGATAGACGGCGATCATCCAATTGGTAGCTAGCCCGTAGAAGCCCCGAATCTCCTATGCAGTTCATCCAGCATCATACTTTAGCCAACTCGCTTTCTCCGGGAATGACATGATCCCGTGGCCCCTGTGATCAAGTCGAGGAAGACTACACCTTGTCGACAAGTTGTCCATAACTACGTACGTACGATGTCTTCTAGACTCGACGTAAATGCAAGGCCTACAGATGATACAACTTACTTTCTCTTACTTAAACTTCTTTATCCAAGTCCATACATTCCATTCTTCATGCGAGACTCCCAAGCCACGGGATCGGTCTCGGCGACCAACGGTCGCGTGTACTTTACATTCTTTGATACACAGGGAACGGCTATAGCATAGCCTTCCAGATAGACCTGAACCAATATGTTCCTTAGTGTCCCATAGACCGTGGCATAATTATCCTTGAACCGATCGTGGCTCCTGCATTAGACTGACTTGTGTTCTATGTGTCACTATCGTCCAAATCATACTTTATATGACGAGCCCTGAGATCGTGGGACTATGTGACTTGACAACCGCATAAAACATGGGACAGTGCTTCCTATGACTTCGATAGTCCAGAAAAACTCTTGTCTAACTTAATCGTACAACAACTTGACGAGCAAAGGCTATGCAAAGCATCGCATCATGGAAACGTGTCGTGCACGCGTTCGACGTGAACAACCAAGTTCTTTGGATGCCTAGACTTATGCCACAAGCCGTGCGATACAACTTAACCCATGGGACGAGCAAAGGTTATGCCAAGCCTTGGATGATGGGACCGTGCATGCTTTCACTTACGTGGGCGACGCCTATGACTTAGGCTAATTCATAGCTTTGAGGCGAAGACCAACTTTCCTTCTCCCAAGCCACGGGATGAAGGATCGAGTGTCATTTTGAAAGCACATCGTGCAACATTTCTAAGCCGACCGTGGGACCTTTCCATATTCTTAACTCAATCGATCCGACTTGGGATTATTCCCTTAGCTATGTGGATTCGTCTCTTTTTTTATCAAGCCTACTTGTGCATTTGAAAACTTTCGTTTTATTAGAGTGAAGGCCAAGCTGAGGCAAGTTCACCGAAGCCACCCACCTGAGCGAGGAGTCGTCTCGACCGAGCGGGTCTTCGAGTAGCCGTTGCATGGCTAAGTCCAAATGTCGTTAGTGTTTCGATTCCTTCGATTGAGCAGAGCATGATGGGGCATTACATTATACACCACTCAGGAAAAGTTTTGTCCTTGAAACTAACTGAGTACACTTTTCGACTTATAACTTGATTCAACATCCAGTGACTCTCGCACGCGCTTCGCCTTAACCAATCTTTGAAATCTGACTTGCATTGATGCCTCAATCAATATTTCATTTCATTTCAAACCAACGATCGTACTACCATCAATCTTTTCTTTGAAACCTACGATTTTAAAATCCTTGGTACCATTCAGTTCCTACAGTCTCACTTGAATTTAATGTATCACTTAGTTGGATCGTGTACATATTCCAGGCGTCCCCGAAATACCTGCATGTCAGCCAAGCCTCGTGATAGAGAATCCGTCATTTTCACTTGAGTCGAATCGTGCATATATTCAGGCGTCCCTGAAATATATGCATTTCAGCCGAGCCTCGTGGGTAGGGTTTCCAAAATCTTAAATCATTCTATCCATCAATACCAATCTTATCAATCCTCAAGATCAATCATACCGAGGCTAACTCTCGAAACATGGACGTCTCGCCTAACCACTAGGCCATTGTAGAGCCTAAAAATTAAGATACGACACCCATTAAAGTGTTTAACCATCAGATGGTGCCAAAATATTGTATTGCGCTAAACAAACAAGTTGCGCAGCATCAGGTTACGCCAACGCCAGGTTGTGCTGGAGTCAGGTTGCGCGAGAGCCACGTGGCGTACTTTCTCGAGAAGCTGTAACGGCATCATCATTACCTGACAACTAACAGCACGAAGATTAAGAAAAATCTATTCGAATCCCGCACAACGCGACGCTCGAGAAGATTTTGTCAGCATGTAATTAATGTTGACAGCTGATTCGCACAAGTCATTGTATGGCAAGAGGATTAATCAGTAAAACACAGAAGACCTAGTCAAAGGCGCCAGTCGTTGAGTTGCGCCTATGTGCAGCCTGACAAATTGGTGCCACTTGATCAACTCTTATTTTAAAACAGGGTAACGTGGCGCGCAAGCCATCAACTTCGCAGAGTGTGCCCACTACACTGCGCACGACCACGTGCATCTCAATCAAAGTATTCCACACGTCTACAGCAGTTGGTGCAAACCGCTCGTGCAGGTTGTTACGTTGCGCCCACGCACAACCTGATGAAGCACGCACAAGGTGATCAAATGGTGTTCACGACAGAGTGACGTGGTGCGCAAGCCATCAACTTTGCAGAGCGTGCCCACTATACTGCCCATGACCACGTGTATCTCAATCAAACGATGCTACGCATCTACGGCAGTTGGTGCAAACCGCTCGTACAGGTTGTTACGTTGCGCCCACGTGCAACCTGATGAAGCACGCACAAGGTGATCAAATGGTGTTCAGGACAGAGTGACGTGGTGCGCAAGCCAGTAACATTGTAGAACGTGCCCACTAAACTGCACACAACCATGCGCATCTCAATCAAACGATGCCACGCATCTACAGCAGTTAGTGCAACCGTTTGCGCAAGTGAACAGAAGGCGCACAACCTGAAGCGCGCGCAATCTAGAATAACTGCTAAACAGTTATTTCAAGAACTCTATAAATAGAGTTTCAAATCAATCTCAAAGCATCAAGAGTGATCATAATCTCCTGCTAAAGTACTGTTGCATTCTCCAGAGGCTCGTGTCTTCGATATCACATCGTCCAAGGAATAAAGTGATAGTCTTCTGATCAGATTTCTATAGTTGTACTTCCCTAGAAATCAATTGTACTCTTGTACGCTTTTCTTAGTTTGTAATAAAACTTTTGTTCTTTGTAAACAAAATGGCGACTCTGCTGGGGACGACTTTCTCCTCCGATGAGAAAGTGACAACTCAATGTGATACCGCATCAATCGGCAAGACGCAGAAGACTCTGGTCGTTCAAGTCGACCAGACAGCCTACGAGACCATGATTAATGCTGGGGGTGCCAAGCGCACTGCTGCTGCTGTTAAGAGCAAGATGTGCTCTGTTTGGACTCCTAAGTCCTCAGTGGCACAATCTCCTGCCTTTGTGCAACTTGTGCCCATCACTACTTTGGCGCAACCTAAAGAGACAGTCTTTTGGCTAATCTCTCCACTTCTCCAATTCTAAAATCGAAAGAGACTGTCTCGACACACTGCTGTCCAAAATAAGAGAATGTGCCCTTTGGCCTTCTCTTCCCTGGCACAACCTGTACCTGTTCTTACTTCTGCGCAACTTGCGCCCGTCACTGTTATTACGCAACCTAAGGGAGACAGTCTTTTTGCTAATCCCTCCACTTCTCCGGAGACTTTGTCTCGACACACCGCTCTTCAAAATAAAGGAAATTATCCTTTGGCCTTTTCTTCCCTGGCGCAACCTGCGCATGTTCCTGCTCCAGCACAACTTGCGCATATTCCTGCTCTGGCGCAAACTGTACATGCTTTTGCACTAGTGCAATGTAAAGAGAAGCACTGTTTAGTGACTCCCTCTTTGTCACCAAACCAGAAATTTAGTGAGAAGCCACTAAATCCAGGAAAACGCTCTTTAGCCTTTCCTCATTCTGCTCGAGTCATTGACTGGGTGGAAAGTACTACCAATTCAAATAGGAATTCTATTCTCCTTAACAGAGACAACCAAATCTCTGTCAGGAAGATGGGTTCTATTCAGAATAAACCTTCCATGCAAAAAGGTATTATGCCTACTCCAAAGAGGTCATGACAGGATCTACCAACCCTATATATCTCAAGATCTCGACAAGGCAAACTACTAGTATCTCAAGTAGATGCACAAGTAGCTCCTGCGTCAGACTTGTGCACCTATATCAACAGGTGCCAGTCAGGGTCAACTTCGGAAAGACACAAAACGGAACCTGCACCAGTTGCTAACTTGTACCAGAGGAAGAATGCTGAGGTAAAAAATCCTATGACTTATGCTAATCAACTTAGCATGTCCTTGTACACTCACGGTATAAGACAACTCAGGAACAGGAATCATGTCCCGAATATCATCAAGGACTACGTTCCTGCAACTTATTCTCGTCCTGTTAATGACCCCCATGAACTCCTAATACAGAAGCGGAAGGTTGCAAATCCATTCCGTCCAGCGGTGGTCCAACAGCAAGACCATCATTGCAACCACTATCATGAAGTTGTCATCAAATGCTGCTGTTAGTCAGCCAAGCGGTCCGTCTTTGACCATTTGAATTATGTTCAGACTCCTGAACCAATCGTAGTGGATGAAGATGAATTACTCTTTGCTTTTGTCAATATGACATCTCGAAGCACTAGGGTGGAAAATGTCCAAGACGTAATGCATCCCACAATCCTAGTCAGCAATACTTAGATCGGATTCATGAATCCGGTGAAGGAGTATACCAATATACTAGATCAAGATGCCGAGACACAATTGGTCAAAAGAATCTTCTTGATTCAAACCAAGATTCTTTCAGTCAAAAAGATATCCCTATCGCTTATTCTGTGGGTAGTTCTTTATGTGACTTGGATGCTGATAGTGAAAGTTCTGAAAGGACCATTCTTTCTACTAGCTCGTCTTCAAGGGCTAGAGAAGTGACTGCTTATGCCGTCACAGAAGATCAAGATACCTCCATTTCTTCCAGTCAAGAGCAGATAATTACTGTTTTGGAGGCTAGTTTGAAAAACATGGCTGAGATGATGGCAGACATGCGTGCTGTGATTATGGCACAACATATAGTTCTACCAGTCGTGAATCTAATTTCGACTCAAGAACCTGTAACAATATCAGTTTCCACCAATATTGATCTGGGGGTACAATCTTCTCACACTGCTTCCATTCCTGCATAGGCTATTCCAAGTCAATCTGGTGTCGGGGTGGTACTTATCATGCGGTACCCCCTCCTAACACATTGAATCAATCTACTACTCCACAATCAACAGGAGATACCAATGAGGTCGTAAAACTCTTATGTACTCAATTTGAAGCTTTCAAACAGAAGGATGGCCTGCAGAAGCTTGGGATCAAACAGCCCTATCCCATAGAATGGAAAGAGGTCCAATTTTCTCCTAAATATAAACCCCCTACTATTATGCTGTTTGATGGAAGCACATCTCCAAGTCAATACCTCAATCACTTTAAGTAATGACTGATCAACTTCAACTAAATGATGCTCTTCTTACTAGAATATTTGTTGGTTGTTTAGCTGGTGTAGCATATGACTGGTATCGTAGCTTACCAGATAGGTGTATAACCTCTTTCGCTGGCTTCAAACAAATATTCTTGGAACAATTTTATGAGGGAACCAACGACATGACTATGTTTGCTCTCATCAAAATTAAACAACGACATAATGAAATGACTGAACGTTTCATTGAACGGTTCCGTCGTAAAGCACTCAAAATGCCTCTCGGAACTCCAGATACTTTAACTATAGACACTTGTAAATCAAACTTGTTATCTATAATCAGCATGTGGACAGGATCAACACAGTTCCAGGATTGGCCTTCTTTCATAATGAACGCCAAAGCCGCAGAAGAGAGCGCTGACAAATTGAAGTAATTAGGCATTCAAATGCCTAATCTTGACAAAGATGAATGTGCTACACCAAATAATAATGGTTGTCAGAATAATCGTAAGAGCAAGGAAACTTTGGCCATTAACCTCAAAGGCAAAGAAGCCCTAGCCATCAATGTAAATCAGCCAACATCTACCCCTACAGCACCAACACAACGGGCACCTCGTCCAAAAGAAGAATACTCTTTCGATGAAGATGATATCATGAGTATCTTTGATTGCCTCATCAAGAGCAATAAACTCCAACTGCCAGAACCTAAATGGCTAGATGAAGTTGGTAAGACTGACCATCCTAAATATTGTGTTTACCACAGGTTTATTGGACATCCAACTCGAGCGTGCTATGTGCTCAAGAGTAAAATTCAAGAGATGGGCAATTCCGGTGCAATCACTCTCCAGCAAGACGAGAAAACTGTAACGGCTAATGTCGTCTCTTTACAGTTTAGAGATTTTCTAGCTCAACTTGTGTAGGATGGCATAATCCCCATTCCGAGAACTACTCTGAAAATTGTTAATCTTCCACCTGCACGAATAGATGGTCTTGTTCCTCTGTCTACTGATAGAGGGGAGATCATATAGATCCATCCAGATTTAGTGGCGGACTTTGAAACACCATCTTCTTCTACCAAGTCTAAGAAGGCCACTAAAAATAAATTATGTCATATGATTTCATTTGGTGAGCATTGTCTTCCACCTCTAACTACTACCTTCATCCCGACAGCAGATAATCCTTCTTCTTCTTCTTCCACTGATAAGACAACATTTTCAAAATCAGACACCAAATACCAACCAACTTTCTATCTGTACAGTCCCCAATCTCGTGAACTCATGACGAAGATGGGATATGATCTACAAAAGGCATCTGGTTTGAATCATGAAAAGGGATCTCATGTACCTCTTTCCCTATGTCTTTCTTATAACCAATCTCGGGTGGGTTTGGATTACTGGACAAACTCTCCATCTTGCTAAAAGAAACTTCTAGAAATAAAACCCAGGCAAAGAGTTGCAATATGGTGTCCTTTGAGCCTGTATCCGAAGAAAAAGTCCTAACTGGTACCAGATCTGGGAAACCTTACCTAATAGACTATTCAGAAGGTCAAGAAAACCCTGCTCCAGCTCTGGAGGCTCCTCAAGCATCATCTTCTCCTGTTGTCAATAATCCATCACCTTCATCACCCCCGATAGAGCCAACTCTTCCCAAACCGACGACAGCCGACAAAGGAAAACAGCCTATCCGTTTCGACAACGTATTGAAAAAGACTTCAACCTTGGGACTTGAGAAGCCGTATAACTTTGATATACTGGCTCAGCTGGTCAATACTCCGACAAGATTGTCAATTTTTGAGCTACTCCGTCTTTCGAGGGAGACTCGAGAAACGTTGAGTGAAGCTTTGATGCAAGCTGATACTTGTCTAGCATTCCTCAAGAAGACAGAGGAAGAGCCTATAACATGTCTTCATTGTCATAGTATGATGGAGCTGATGCCAAACATCACCTTTACACAAGACGATATGCTGTTAGAAGATAATCGTCATTATCGATCCCTCTACTTCACAGGATATATTGATACCATGAAGGTCGATCGTATCTTGATCAATTTTGGATCTGCACTTAGCATCATGCCAAAGACTCTACTAGATGCATTGAAGATTCTCGTACATAATCTTTCAACAACCATCACGACAATCTTGGGATTCAATTCTGGGAGAAGTGAACCTTTGGGAAAGATTCGCCTGAAAGTTCAAATAGGTAATCTTCGTACAAAGGTTACTTTCTACGTGATCGATAATCACGGCTCTTACAATGCTTTGCTAGGAAGACCCTTTCTACATGAGCATAACATTGTACCATCCACTTTACATTAATGCTTCAAGTATGTGGATGTCAATGGACAAGTCCAAAAGGAAGTAGCCGATTTAAATCCTTTCAGGGGCACTGAAGCATATTTTACGAATTCTCGGATGTACAAAGAGGAGTTCATGAAAGTTGTATTGGCAATGGATAGTGAGGAAGATCAGAAACATACTTCAAAAGATGTTCTCATGATCCCTGTCAAAGGACGTGCTATTTGTCTTCCTTCTTCTCAGACATTGACTATACATCTTTTCTTCCATAACAAACAACCTCCTGCTGTAGAAAAGGAACAAAGGGAACTCGTCTCTTCTGAGCCTCTTGTTATCGACCTTCGTCGTAACAAACCTTCTCCTTCTCCTCCTTTGGTTATTAACCTTACTAAGCCTTCTATGAAGACTAAGGTTATAAATGATGATGTACAAATCAATAAAGTAGCATCTCCTTTACAGTATACTGATGTCTTTTATTATACTCGATGTTATTTAAAAATGTTAGATAACTTCGAACCACTTGCCATAGGAGCAGTTGAAGCTTTCCGAAATAAAGTATTGCTCGAGCCAATACAGGACTCCTTCTTAGTTCCTTCCAGGAAGAAAGATGAACTTCCTATACTTTTCAGTAAAGAAACAGAACAGAAGATCACACCCGATAGTGAAGAAGAAAATTACGATAACGGAAGACTTCAACTACATCGTTATAGTCAGCAATCAAAAGATATCATTCAAAAGATGGGCTATAATTTTAAAGCTGGTCTCAATGGCGGCAAAGGAAGGCGAACTCCTATTCGTATTCCTGCTCCGAAATGAAAATCATAACAATACTACAGCAAAACGAAGCGGAAATTAGGTTATACTTCACCAACTCCGACTCCAGAATCCTCCGAATCCGAGAAAGAAGAACGATCTAACTCTTCTGATTCTATCTTATGGGATTCAGACACCAGTGTAGGGTACGTCCGTCGAGTGACTTTATCTTCCAATATGGTGACTGCTGAGTTCTCGAAAGATGAC
Organism: Iris pallida; assembly: GCA_029216955.1. Lineage (NCBI taxonomy): Eukaryota > Viridiplantae > Streptophyta > Magnoliopsida > Asparagales > Iridaceae > Iris > Iris pallida. The sequence goes on along the minus strand of JANAVB010021796.1, from coordinate 21,006,543 downwards.
GAAGACTTTGCCGAAACTTTCGAATCTGATCCTTGGGCACAAAGGATGGATACTCAATGGGAGCTTCGCTTTAAGCAACGTGAGCCACCTGCTGAAGATCAGTTGGTTCAAGTCAATATTGGAGATAAAATTTCTCCAAAACCGATATTTGTCAGTAAAAGCCTCCTTGAAGCGGATTAACAAGAACTAATCCAACTCATTAGGGAATATATTGATGTATTCGCTTGGATCTATGAAGACATGTCTGTTTGCAAAAACAAAAGTTGATCTTTATTTCAACAAACTTTGTAAAAAAGATTACAAAAATTCTGGAAAAGTACAACTATAGAAATCCGATCTGAATGACGATCGCTTTATCCCTTGGACGATGTGAACTTTGAAGACGGTAGCCTCTGAAGATTGCAGCAGCACTTTGGCAAGAACTCCTGATCTCTGGTGATGATTTCTGATATGTGTGTATGTATGATCCCCCTAGGAAGGACTTGAAACTCTATTTATAGAGTTCTGAAAATAACTACTTTTTAGTTATTCTGGACTGCGCAAGATGGATTGCGCAGACTTTGTCTTGCGCTGGGATGAACTGCGCAGGCGGTTACTCGATCGTGGACCATCTGTATGTGACGCGTGGCATTGTTTGATTGAAATACGCTTGATCGTGTACAGACGATTGCCACATGGTGAGTAATTGATGGCATGAAGGCCACGTGTACTTTGTTAGTTATCTTGATGGAGTGCGCCACCTGAATTGCGCTGGCTTCGAATTGCGCTGGGATGGACCGCGCTGGGATGGACTGCGCAGCAGAGAGTCTGGCAGATTGTGCTGCATGTACAGCTGTCCTCGAGCGCTGTGCTGTACGATAAATGAACAGTTTCCTCGTTCTCCGTGCTATCAGCTGTCAGAAGATCTGATTCTCTGTCAGATAATAATGACGAGGCCACGTCAGCTCGCGCACTTGGATGAGTGCGCAGTTCAACCTACGCAATCGAATTATTGCAAAATCTGTCTTCTGTGCAGTTTGCTTGAAGGATGTATAATTTGATTTTCATGACTTTGTTGATGGGTGCAACTTGATTTTTAGGACCTACAAGACCCCCTTCAAAGTTTTCGAAGTTTGAAGATAGTCAAAGCTTCGAAATACTTTGAATTTTGATTCTAAAATCAAGTTGTGCATAAGATGACCTATCTGCGCAATCGGAGGAATTAGCCCCTGTTTATTCGGCACAATCTGAGGAGTTTGTTTATTTTAGAAAACTATAAATAGTTCTCAGTTCTCTCTCTTCCATTCTTTACTTGCTTTCAAACTTCCGAAAGAGAAAACTTCCCGAGCTTTCCTGACTCTCCTTCTTCCCGTCGATCTCAATGGCTCCAAAGCGCTCCACCACCAAGAAAGGCAAGGCCCCCGCTGAGTCTTCGGTTCGTGCCGTGTCGTGCCCTTCTCGTCATGAAGCTGCTCACCCAGCACTGCAAGGTAGTAAACTAGATCGAAAGACCCTTTTTAAGGTTCTTTAACACTGTTGATCCTTCGAACCTGTCTCTTTTTAGAGATTTGGTCATACTGTGCCGCCCTGTTTAGGGTTTCGGTTGTACAAACCCAAATAGTTTTCATTTTTATGAAGACTATTTTCTTGCGCAATCGGTTAGAACGCGCTGGCAAAAGTCAGCGCAGTCTGCTGATTTGCGCAAGGCTGTCCAGCACAAACTGATGCTTTGTGCAAGTTATTCAGCACAATCTGATGGCTTGCGCAAGTGCATGAGTTAGCGCAACTGGACAGTTTGTGCATAGAAGCTATTGTTGCGTAATCTGATACTTACGCAATTTGCTGACAAAATCTTTGATTTTACTTGTACTGACTATTTTTCTGTTTGATGCAGTTAACATCAGAGAGGACCCTGAGTATGAAATATTTACAGGGTCCCTTGCTGAGCCAGAATTTAAAGAAGATTTGTCCCATGTGCTCTTTCCACAATATGCTCTGCCATCCTCCCGCCAAGCTATCTTGGTAGCTCAGGACAATGAGACTTTATTAAGTTTGATGAATGGGCAGCCCCTGCAGTCTGCTGACGCCATTACCCACAAGAAACCCATGTTCTTATTTGGTGAAGCCATTGACAAGAGTTCTCAGCCAAGACCCCGTGTTGAGCAGAGACTCTTCCAAAGAAAGGAGAAACTAATCCTGTTACCGGATATTGCTAGATGCCTCCCTCTAGCCCGTTATGCCCATGCAAGCCATCCTAGGAGGATGGACTGGGATATTACTCCCCTCCAACAGGCAAGGACAGAAAAGATCTGTGTAAAGAAAGGCCCAAACAATAAAGACATGTTCTATAGCTCCTCTGAGCGACATAGCACTTTACTTAGAGGGTTGAATCCAGGGTGTATCCCTCCAGAGAACTCTTCTTTGCTGCTGCCGGTGAGGACAGCAATCTTTGCTAATGAATACGCAAAGGTTGAGGGCAGATACCCGGATCAAGACATCCGGCTGACAGGTCTGGTGAACCCAGACAACAGAAGGTGGAACTGCATAGCCAACTGGATATTGGCTCAGTTCGAAGACAAGCTTAAAGAGATCGAGATATATCATGCGGTATACGCTACCGTGTATGGATTCCTCCCAAACCCTCATCTGTTTCTGGCCTTGGCAGAGAGGTATAATTATAGGACAGGGACATTCATGACACCCTGCAGGGAAATTGGATTAGCCCTTCATGAGATGAAATACATCTCGTGCCTACCAACGGAAGACTTCTCTTATGAGGAGTATGTTCCGACAATCGACAAGTTAGACAGACTACGTCGAGAAAATGCAGAGATGGTGGCTGTTTTCGACGAACTATTGTTCCATTACAACATATGGTCCCTGTACTATAAGAGCGGTTCTTCCGGCACCTGTTATTCATCAAAGTGGTTGCCTTATCTTTTTCTTAATCATATCATTGAGAAAAAGACTAAGGATCATGGCACATGCAACCCGACTTTCTTCCAATCCCTCAGCCACAGTGAAGTAATAAGACTGATGGAAGAAAATAAGAAAATGGATATCAAAGTTAATGATGAACATCAATACCCTCCACTCAAGACTGGAGATTTTGTCGAGAGTTTTATGAGAATGGGCTACAGGCCCATGTCCAGAGAAGCCCAGCTGGCAGGACTCCTGACATACTGGCTCCGTCGATTCGTTGTACCCGGAGCAAGCGTCGTGGACTGTTTCCACTGCGGCATACTTTTTGCTGCTGTCCGGTTAGTCTTCGGCTACCGGATGGATTTGCTATCAGTGATGACTTACAGAGTGAATGTAGGTCTTCGTCTGTATGTTGACTCCATGATCAAATGGAAGGGTGAGAAGGGGAACTTCCCTCGATTGGAGTTGTCTTACACCTATTTATTCGGATGGTTGCTTCTGCACCATCAGTCATTGATGAAACCCGACATGGGAGCAGTCGGTGGTAGCTTTCTGCGAAGATTCTCCCGGGGCAAGTGGGTGTACATTAGTCTGAAGGACTGCAGACGCGTCCTGAACCTTGGGAAGGGATGGAATTTTTTCTGCGTTGCCCCTCCAGTCGGTTATGAACATATATCGACAAATTTAGTTGACCTTGGGAGGCAACCATTGGGTCGGGTAGCTTTTAACTGGCTAAAGACGATCAGACCATCGCATTTGGTATACAGATTTGAAGAGGAGTGTTATCTGGAACCATATTTGCCAAGTCGCTTCGCTCGTCAATTTGGTTACGACCAGTTCCATGTAGGCAACGCTATAACTTGCCTACAAGGAAAGGGGTATCTAATTGATGGTGCCAGAGCATGGGCTTACTATAACGCTCGAGACACAAGGACAGTATTCTCGATGCCAACCAAGAATGATCATGGCCCTAGAATGTTATATACATATTCACTGTTTTATACAGCTGCAAATACTTTCGCCGAGAATTTCAATCTGGTGGATAGCTTCGTGACGGCGACGCATTTGAAGATAGAAGCAACTGCTGTACTAGCTCCAAGAAATGATGAACAATATGAACCAGTGGATGATCCCTTAGAAGCCTCAAGGGATGCTAACTTCCCTGAGGAAGTTAATGAACCGCTGAGAATTTCTTTGAAAGTTGTTAAGTCTCCGGTCAGGGAAAGAAAGAGAAGGATTAATGAACCTTCCTCTCCGGTTGCAAAGAAGAAACTCCTCTTAGACCCATCAGAGAAAGTCACTACCAGGTCGCAGTCTCGGCAACTGGCCGAGTCGACCCGAGAAGAAGCGACCACACCGACTTCTCTTCCGCAACGGGTTGATGTGGTGAATGTTGAGAGTCCAGAGAGACCTCTTCATCGAAAGAAACTGGCTTTTAGGCAAAGAAAGAAGGTGATCCTGTCCTCGGTGGTGGCCAGTGCTGCTGCTGGAATTACTATGTCATCTCCTACTCCTGCCTCCGAGCCTAGGCAAGAGACTCCTTCCCCAGAGCCAAGGGACGAGACTGATCAGAGAGAGGAGGCTGCAGAGCCTAGGGAAGATATTATAGAGGAGGAGCAGGAAGCTTTGCGATCTCCTTCACCAGCGGTAGAAACTACTCAACTTCCTGTTGCACCAGGAACAATCCGCGAAGAGGAGGATCGTTTAATGATTGAAGCATTAAATAATTGTGACTTTGGTCTTTAAGATGATATTGATCATACTGCTGCAGCTGCCAGCGAGGAAGCACCTGAGGATAGCCTGAGCACTGAAGATACATCAATAGAGGCTATTGATGATACTTTGAATCAAGAAGAGGACATTGATGTCCATAAATCTCCTGAAGCTGTTGAAGACACACTAGCTCCTGAAAAGGATGTTGAGGTGGATATGTCTCCTGAAAAGAATATGGGTAAGGAAGTAGCGCCGGAGGAAGCTACTACCACTAATCCCGAAAATAAAATTATCATTCTTCTTTTCATAGATTAATGGCTAACATCTCTATTTTTGATCCATGTAGAAATCGAATCATCTCCGATTCCTCCTTGCACTGATATAGTGCCGATAACGATTATCGCTAGCAGTAGCCGACATTTCTCGGGTGGTTCTGAGGCTGAAAGTAGCCAGGCAGTAATGTCTGAGACTGCCTCTGATAGACTGGAATCTGTACCAACAGACGAAAGGCTTGTTGCTGGGACAAGTCATGGTAAGATTGCCTTTGATCTTTTGATCCTTTTTTAATTAATTGTTAATGACAACAAAATCAATGATAGGTTTATTTGTCCTTACAGAAGAACAACTGGGAGGAGCAACCAGTTCTACTTTAGCTCCCTTGTTTAAAGAACCCTCTATTCAAGTGCAAGAACGTCCATCGGCACAGGCACATGCTGCTTCATCATCAACGGGAGTAGCTGCTACCCTTGGTGCTTTGACAACTAACCAATTTATCATTAGTTCTTTCAGCAACCTTTTCTTTAATGCATTGGGACCCCTAGTAGATAGGGTACTAGAGAAAGAAGTTGTTGATTTCACTACTGTTAGAAGCCCAACCTCTCATTTGATAAATGCCATCCGAGGTCAAGGAGATGAAGCTCAAGCTATTTTTCTTGAGCACATACTAGATGAGCTAGAAGCATCGGTTAAGATCTACAAAGATCTTAATCGAGGGGAAGTGGAATCCTTAGTACAAGCTGAATTTGAAAGGATGTCTCAAGAAGTTGCCATTGAGAAGGCTAATTTCCAGACTTTCATAGACACTTATACTGCCAAGGCTTCAGAATATGATTCTCAAATGGAGATAGCCACCTCTGCTGCTGGAGAGAAGGAGGAGAAAGTTACTGAGTTGAAAGCGAAATCTGTTCGTCTTCAAGAGGAGATTGCCCGTCTCCAGGAAGAGTTGAAACTGGTTCAACATACTCTAGAAGATGAAGTCACACAGCATCAAGCTGCCACTCAGCAACTGAACATTCTGACTCAGGAACGAAATGAATATATCATAACTCATCAGGCTGAAATCTCCCGCCGCTTAGTAACCTTACCGACTTTTAATGAAAAGTCTGGAATGGAGGAAGCCAGGAGGCGCGTGATGGAATCCCGTGAGGAGCGACTAAAATCTTTAAAGCAGCAGATGGTTAACTTGATGACACCACCGATCGAATAGAAAGATTTTTTGTATCTTCTTGTTTTGTAATATGTATCTTTGTAATGTCTTTCATCTTTGATCAATAAAAAGACATTTTTTGTGGCTCTATTATTTGTTGCATATCTTATTCAGATATAAATAATAGCGATAGAAAATATATTCAGATGTGCAAGACATGATATATTTCTTGATTCTGGAAAATAATCATATTCAATTATATCTGCTCAGAGGTAATATGGACGTGGCAAATATAACTTATCGAACATCATTATTTCAATAGACAACTTAATCAAAGATGACAAGTTGCTGATAAGAACGAACTGGATGATTCGTCAAAATGTGTGAACGAAATGAATCATCGGGATGAACGGATGGACCGTCAAATGAATTAAATGAACGGGTGAACCTTCAAATGAATGTAATGAACGGGCGAGCCGTCAGATGAATGGAATGAACGGGTGAACCGTTGGATGGATAGAATGAATGGGTGAACCGTCGGATGAATGTGATGAACGGGTAAACCGTCGGATGATGAACGGGCGAACCGTCAAATAAATGTGATGAACGGGTAAACCGTCGGATGATTGTGAATGAACGGACGAACCATCAAATAAATGTGATGAACGGGCGAACCGTCGGATAATGAACGGGTGAACCGTCAGATGGATGTGTGAACGGGTGAACCGTCAAATGGATGTGTTGCTTCGTTGTCGTACGAATTTCTGTCTATAAATAAAACAGAAAATCAGATGGGATGGTCACTTCAACATAAAGATGTCGTGTGGAGATGCATCCAAGAAGGCTGAGATCGCCTCAAAGGTGGAAGCGGGTACTGAGGAACGTCCAGTCGAGCCGACCAAGCCAAAATAGATAGCAACGGGCGAAAGTTCATCTGCACCCAACCCGCCAAAGGACATCTTGGACTTCCTCCTTGAACCAAGGAGGAAAGACTGAAGAAGAAGAAGCCATGAGGATGGTTGCTTGCAAGTTCCTGGTGGGTTCCAGCAAGAATGTTCTCGGCTCTTTTGCTGATCATGTTTTTAATAAGGACGGTAGTAGCCCGCGTCCCAATTTTGAGAAGGATGATAGTGACCTTCCTTGATATTATGTACTATCATTCATGATGAAATAAAATAAACTTTATTTATGAACTTGTCTGATAATTACAAGTAATGTCTGTTACATTTATACATAATACTTTTTGAGGAACTTGCCATTGATAGGCATCATTGCAACTCGACCATCTAGCTCTGTGAGTTGATAGGCTCCATTTGAGAAGACTTTGCTCACGATATATGGTCCTTCCCACTTTGCATCGAACTTGTCTTTGCTCGAGTGAGTCATAGTCATAGGACGTCTGACTGTTAAAACAAGCTCTCCTTTCTGAAAGGCTCTGACCTTAACTTTGCGATTGAAAGTCTTTGAGATGCGGGCTTGGTATAACTCAATATGCTGTTGAGCCATTAACCGCTTCTCATCGAGCGCCTCTAATTCTTGAAGTCGGAGAAGATCGTTGTTCTCTGTCGTAAGTTCGTTGGCGATAACAATCCTCAAAGACGAAATTTGAAGTTCTAAAGGTAGAACTTCTTCACAGCCGTACACCAAAGAGAAGGGTGTACAGCCTGTAGGGTTGCGGACCGTAGTACGGTAGGTCCAAAGACATTCTCCAAGCTTTTCACTCCAATTTTGTTTGTTAGTAGACACAAACTTCTTAAGGAGCTTGATGATAGTTTTGTTGAAAGCTTCAGCTAAGCCATTAGCAGCAGGATTGTAGGCTGTCGAAGCGATATTGTCAATCCGGTGATCGTCACAGAACCTTGTGAACTTTTGGCTGATGAACTGAGGTCCGTTATCGTGGATGATTCGTCGAGGTACACCAAATCGATAGATAACATGGTGTTTGACGAAGTTGATGACACTGCTGGTCTTGACTTCAGCCAATGGTATAGCTTCGGCCTATTTGGAGAAGTAGTCGGTTATTGCCAATATGAACCGATGTCCTCTAGAAGAAGGAGAATTGATGGGACCGATGATGTCCATGCCCCAAGCTTCAAAAGGCCAGGAAGTAGCAGTCGGATGAAGGAATTCCGACGGTTGATAAATGAAATCTGTATGGATTTGACAAGCTCGACATTTTCTTGCATATTCGATGGCATCAGATACCATAGAGGGCCAATAGTAAACCATGCGTCGAATACGATCCTGTAGCTTAGGACCAGGTTGATGTGCTCCGCAGACACCATCGTGAGCTTCACGCAATACTTGTTTTGCTTCATCACCAGTAAGACAGCGCAAGAGTAGGCCGTCATAAGTTCGCCGGTAGAGAGTTTTGGTGGTCTGATTATAGTAGAATCGCAGAGACCGTCGATGAATACTCGTAGCCTCCTTGGGATCTTCAGGAAGTATGTCATGGACCACGAAGTCGATGAAGGGAGCTCTCCAATCTTCATTGGTAACATTGATTTCAGTAAGATTACTGAACTCAATATTACGATTGTTTTTGATGCAGAACAATTTCCGATTAGAGATAACCACCACCTGCTGTCTTTTGATAGGGATGGCTAAGACTGCCGCAAGATTAGCCAAAGCATCTGCCTCAGTATTGCAAGCTCGGCGTACATATTCGATGAAGAAGGCTTTGAATGATGTAGCCATGTTGATTGTCGCTTCATAGTAAGGTACTAGATCTTGATGGCGAACTTCATAGGTTCCTCTAACTTGGTTAACAACCAGTTTAGAATCACCATAGACTTCAAGATACTCGGCGTCTAGTTGTTTGGCTAGCTGAAGGCCAATGAGTAGAGCATTGTACTCCGCCACGTTGTTGGAACAAGGCTTATCTAAGGAGTATGCTCTTTGGATAGCTGACCCGTCTGGAGAAACAAGGACAACTCCAACTCCTACGACAATGGCACCATTGGGTCCAATCCTGGATGCACCGTCAAAGAATAGACGCCAAGTAGGAAATTCTTCGGAGATTGTATTAGATTCCAATGTCTTATCTGGAATTTCATCATAGAGTTTGGATGTCTCTGGAACAGGATGAGCTGCTAAGAAATCTGCCAGTGCTTGACCTTTGACAGACTTTTGAGAAACATATATCATATCATATTGGGCTAGCAGAATGGCCCATGTTGCCAGCCGAGAATTGAGTGTGCTGGGTTTCTTCATCAGTACCCGAAGAGGATTAACTCGGGATATGACATGAATAGTTTGGCCAATGATATAATGCCGAGTCTTCTGAACAGCAAACATAAGAGCTAAGTATTCTTTTTCGACCAGACTATAACGGTGTTCAGCACCAATCATAGTACGACTGAGGTAGTAGATAGCTTGTTCGTGGCCTTCTTTGTTCTTTTGGACAAGTAAAGTACCCAATGAATGATCCATAGCACGGACATACATTAAGAATGGTATGCCAGAGATTGGTAGCACCAAGACTGGTAGGTTCATGAGATATCGCTTTATGTCGTCAAATGCTCGTTGATATTCTTCAGTCCAAATAAAAGATACACCCTTCTTCATTAGTTGAGTAAATAGTCTGCAGCTTCCAGACAGATTCGAAATGAATCTCCTGATGTACGCAAGTCGACCTTGGAATCCTCGTAGCTCTTTTAGGTTGCGTGGAGGATGCATCTCTTGAATGGCTTTGATCTTCTCGGGATCCATGTGTATACCCTTAGAGGTAATGACGAAGCCGAGAAATTTGCCACTAGAGACACCCAAGAATGACTTGGTGGGATTCATTTTGAGTTGATGTTGGCGCATGAGGTTGAAGATAGTTCTCAAGTCTTGTATGTGATCTTCCTTTAGACGACTTTTGACAGCAATATCGTCGACGTAGCATTCGACAGTCTTGTGCAGATGATCTCGAAATATGGTACTCATGGCTCGTTGGTACGTTGCACCAGCGTTCTTGAGACCAAATGGCATTACAGTATAGCAGTAGACTCCGCGAGGAGTGCGAAAAGAAGTATATTTTTCGTCTTCAGGATTCATCTGAATCTGATTATATTCGAAAAATCCGTCCATGAAAGATATTCTTTCAAATCCACAGGTGTTGTCGATCATAACGTCCATGATAGGAAGAGGAAATTCATCTTTTGGACATGCTTCATTAAGATCCCGAAAGTCGATGCAGACTCGAACTTTTTCGATTTTCTTTAGAACTGGGACGACATTGGCTACCCAATCAGGATGTTGTTCTTCTTGAATAAAGCCACAAGCGATGAGCTTCTTGACTTCATCATCGATTGCGTCCATCATTTCTGGCTTGAAGCGTCGTTGTTGCTGTTTGACCGATTTTGCATTCGGCAAGATGTCCAATTTGTGAGTAGCAACTTTGGGATCTAGACCTGGCATGTCTTCATAGCTCCAGGCAAAGACGTTAATGTATTCTTGAATAAGAAGAATTAATTCTTGCTTATCTGCCTCGGGAAGATTCTTGCTGATGAATATTGGACGAGGTGACCCGCTCTCTCCTACGTTAATTTGAACTAATTGATCTTCGGTAGGAGGTTCCCTTTGTTCGAATCGGAGTTCCTATTAGGTATCCATTCGTTGAGCCCAAGGATCTGTTTCAGGACTTTCTTCAACATCCTCGTCATAGCCTTCTGGAAGTTCGACGGAGACCATGTTAGAAGATACAATCAATCGATGAACTTGACCGATGCTGGTGTCAGAATCCCATGATCTGGAATTAGAAGAATTGGAGCGCTCCTCACTATCGGATTCAGAGGCTGCTGGGGATAATACCGGAGGTAAAGCATATCCGAGATCTCTTTTGGTCCTGCTGTAGTACATCTCTGACTTCTCTTTCGGCACAGTTGTACGGATAGGAGTTCTTCTACCTTTACCGTAGTTGAGGCCACTCTTGAAGTCATAACCCATCTTTCGGATGATGACTTTTGATTGTTGATTGTAACGATGGAGTTGAAGATGACCCGTGTCGTTACTTTTGCTATCATCCGTATAGCTGAATTGTTGTTCCGGTCTTTTACTAAAAAGTATTGGACTCTCGCCTTTCTTTCGAGCGGGAACAATACGATATGAATCCTTTGGATGTTCAAATGAGACTTCTGTTTGAATAGATTGTACAACTCCCATTGTAAATGATTGAAAGCTATCTAACATATCCAAATAGCACTTTACATGATAAATGACATCAGTATACTGGAAAGTAGATACTTTTTTATTAATTTGTACATCTGTATTTACAGCAGGACCTTTATCCTTAACAGGCTTGGTCAGATTGATTACAAGAGGGGGAGAAGAAGAACGTGGAGGAGGATTGGCTTTGTTACGACGGAGGTCAATAACAAGCGGCTCAGAGGAGGTGAGCTCCCTTTTATCAATAACAAGTGGCCCAGAAGAGGTGAGCTGCCTTTTTTCCTTGTTACGACGTAAATCTATAACAAGTGGCTCAGAAGAGGTGAGCTCCCTTTGATCCTGACCATCATCAGTTGGTTGCTTCTGAACTGGCAAGTGAATAGCCAGTGGCTTGGAGGACTGAGGACGATAAACACGCCCTTTGACAGGTATGATGAGGGTGTCATTAGGCACTGCTTCTTGGTCTTCTTCAGCGTCAAAAGACAGGACGACCTTCATGAACTCATCCTTGTACATACGAGCATCGTTGCAGTATGCTTCGACGCCTTTGAAAGGATAGAGATCAGCAACCTCCTTTTGAACCTCTCCATTATCATCGACATATTTGAAAAATTGATGGAGAGTCGAAGGAACAATGTTATGCTCATGCAGGAATGGTCTCCCCAACAGAGCATTGTAAGAACAACCATGGTTGTCAATGATGTAGAAGGTCACCTTTGTGCGAAGATTGCCTATTTGGAGTTTTAGGCGAATCTTGCCCAGAGGCTCACTCCTTCCCTGATTGAACCCAAGAATGGTGGTAATTGTACTGGAAAGACTATGCACTGGGATCTTCAATGCATCTAACATTGTCTTCGGTATGATACTGAGAATAGACCCTGGATCTATTAGAATACGATCGACTTTCATCGAGTCGACATATCTTGTATAGTATAAAGGATGGTCGTGCCTATTGTCTTCCATCAGCATGTCATCCTGTGTAAAAGTTATGTTTGGAATTAACTCCAACACACTATGACAATGAAGGCAAGAGACAGGCTCCGCTTTCGGCTTCTTCAGAAGGGCTAGACAGGTTTCTGCCTGCATGAGAGCCCCACTCAGAGTTTCTCGAGTCTCTTTGGAGAGGCGCAAGAGCTCAAAGATTGACAGCCGGGCCGGTGTATTGGCTAACTGAGCCAAGATATCAAAGTTGTAAGGCTTTTCAAGTCCGGAAGGAGACGACTTCTTCAAAGGTTTGTCGAAGCGGACTTGTTGTTTGCCTTTGTCAGCGACTGTCGGCTTGGGAGGAATAGGTACTACAACCGGTGAGGATGTAGTAGGGATATCCTCAATGGAAGTAGGTTGCACGGGAGCAGGCTCAGAAGAAGAAACAGGATTCTCTTGAGCTTCGGGGTAATCCTTTAGATAGGCTTTCCCTGATCTGGTGCCTAACAGGGTTTCTTCGTCAATTATGGGGTCAAAAGATACCATATTGCAAGTCTTTGTCTTGCCCTTGGAGCGGTCTTTCTTTTTGGAAGAGGAAGAGGGAACTTCGAATACCGAGGCCAAATCTGGATGAATCCACATAATCTCGCCATTGTCAAGAGACAAGGGGACGAGACATTCACTTCGTGGAGGAGGGAGATTCTCGATCTCAAGAGTAGCTTTGGGGATAGGAATGACACCATGCTATACCATCTGCGGCGGAAAGTCACCGAACTGAACTGAGACCATGTTTGCGGTAACAGTCTTCTCGTCTTGCTGCAGAGTAAAAACACCAGCATTGACCAGCTCTTGAATTTTGCCTTTGAGCACATAACATGCTCGAATAGGATGTCCAATGAATCTGTGATAAACACAGTACTTAGGATGATCAGTCTTACCGACTTCATCGGGCTTCTTTGGGTCCGGGAGCTAGAGCTTATTGCTTTTGATCAAGCAATCAAAGATGCTCGCTGTGTCATTTTCGTCAAAATAGTACTCTACTTTCGGACGAGGTGTACTGGAGGAGTAGAAGCAGACGTAGGTGGAGCTACGTTGACCGCCAGAGATTCTTTGTTCTTCAAGTTGATGTTCAAAGTTTCTTTTCCTTTACGGTTGTTCTGGCGATTGCCACCACCTGATGTCTGATGTTCATCCCGGTCGGGGTTAGACATTTGTACCCCTAGCTGCTTGAATTTGTCGGCGCTAACTTCAGCTGCTTTAGCGTTGACAATGAAGGATGGCCAGTCTTGGAACTGAGTAGATCCCGTCCACATGCTGATTATAGGCAAAAAATTTGCCTTGCAGGTGTCTATGGTGACAGCGGCCGGAGTTCCATGAGGCATTTTCAAAGCTTCCCGGCAGAACCTTTCAATGAAACTCTCAGCAGTTTCATTGTGTCTTTGTTTGATTTTATTGAGGGCTGACATAGTCATGTCGTTGATCCCCTCATAGAATCGTTCCAAGAAGATTTGCTTCAGACCTGAGAAGGAAGTGATACAACCATCGGGCAAGCTTCTGTACCAATCGTATGCTATGCCAGCTAAACAGCCAACGAATACTCTGGTAAGAAGGGCGTCATTTGGTTGAAGTTGGACAGTCATAACCTCAAAGTGGTTAATGAACTGACTGGGAGAAGTGCTGCCATCAAATAGCGAGATTGTTGGGATTTTGTACTTAGGGGGAAATGGGACTTCCTTTCATTCAACTGGGTAAGGTTGCTTGATCCCCAACCTCTGCAAGTTGTCCTTCTCTTTGAAAGCCTCAAACTGAGTGTGCAGTAGTTTGACAGCTTCATTGGCATCTTTCACTGATGTAGAAGGAGCAGACTGAATCACAGTGTTGGGGGGAGGAACAGCGTGGTAAGCACTACCCCCAGCACCTGACTGACTGGGCGTAGGTTGAATCTATACAGGGGGTACTTGAGTAGATTCTACCCCCAGTCCTGTATTGACAGGCACCGACGATGCTATGATTTCAGGATTTATAGCAGGTACGGTCGGTGGTACTGTATGCTGGGCCACAATAATAGAATGCATACTTGCAACCATTTCCGCCATGGTCTTCAGCTTGTCTTCTAGTGCAGCTATCCGTTGTTCTTGACTAGCCGAACTGGAAGCATCTGGGTCTTCAGTGACAACATAAGCAGTCACTTCTCTAGGTACAGCGGAAGACACTGTCTGTTCCGAACTTTCGCTGTATGCATCGTAGTCAGAAAAAGAATCATCTCCTGAGTGAAAAGGAGGGAGATGACTGGAAGGATCTTGAAGATTCTTTTGACCGATTGTGTCTTGGGTTCGGGATCGGGTATGTTGGAATACTCCTTCAGAGGATTCTTGGAGTAAATCCAAATACCGTTGGCTTGGCCTGCGAGGCTTGCCGTGCTTGGAGCACTTCCTACCCCCAGTGTCTCTGGAAGTCATGTTGACAGAAGCGTACAGAACTTCGTCTTCGTCTTCTGACATAGGTTCAGAGTTTGAAAAGTTCAGACGATCGAAGACAGATCGTCTTGTTGTCTGAAAACAACACTTGATGACAACCTTGTGATTGCAATGGTGTCCAAGTGATTGCACTGGGGATGTTGAGATATTGTCCCGTTTTTGCTTGAGGTGTTCTCGGAGATCGGGAACAGCAACGGGACGAGAAGAAGTTCGAGATATGTGTTCTTTGACAACATTCGGAACATGGTTCCGATTCTTCAAATGTTTTGTCCCTTGAATGTACAGAAAAGTACTCATTTCGTTGGCATAGGTGTCCGGATTTTTGATCCTGGAAGTTTGCTTCTGATACTGGTTGGTCTTCGGCGTTGGCTGTTTATGTTTTACCGAAGTTGGTCGATTGAGATAAGTTCTTAGATCAGCAAACTCACCCCCAGGGGTTTCTGTCTGAGACACCAATAATTTTCCCTGTCTTGAATGGAAGATTTTGAGAGTTGGGAGATCTTTGAACTCTGCTACCGGAGTAGGCAGAATACCTCTCTGATCAGTACACTTCCCTTTGGCAAGGAGGGAAGAAGAATCTGTACTGACTAGTGCCGGAGCACGTTCAGATTGATCTTCTACGGTAAAAACTGAGGACGACTGAGAAAAGACCAAAGGGCCTTTTTCTTTGTTTTGTGAAGAAGGGTTAGCTAAAGAGCGTTTCTCTCTGTTGTCTTCCAAGTCGTGGGACGAGGAAGTTTGAGAAAAGACCAACGGGCCTTTTCCTTTGTTCTGAGGAGGAGGAGGAATAGCCAAAGGACTACCCCCAGTGGGTTGCGCAGGAGCAACAAGATGCTTGGGTAGAAGAGCAGAGGTTTTACCCTTGCTGTGAGAAGAAGAGAGATTAGCCAAAGGGCTGTCTCTTTTAGACTGCGCTGGCGCAGTTTGCGCATGGGTTGATGGCGTACTGGCAGGTAGCGCATGAGTAACTCTGGCAGAAAGTCTTCTGGCCTCAGTCACAGTGGCTTGCGCAGCAGGAGTCTTGTTGCCAGAGTGTTTGGGTTGCACTCTGGTTGTTGGAGTGGTGGATTGCGCAGACAGATTTGCAGCCAACTGCGCCAGAGGAATAGGAGTCTTGTACTTTGACAAAGCAGCATAGGAAGTAGGTTATGCACTGGCCAGGGGAGCAGCATACTGCGCATGGGCAGTAGCAGCAGACTGCGCAACAGAGACAGCAGTCTTGGGCACAGAGGCAGTAGACTGCGCAGCGGGCTGAGCAGCAGAAACAGTGGACTGCGCAACAGTCTTGGGGACCCACACTGGGCGCACTTTGCTCGTGGCAGAAGTTGTTACAGTGCGAGGAGTGGTCCTGGAGTTGATCATCGCCTCGTAGGCTGTCTGGTTGACCTTTACAACCAGCGTCTTCTGCGTCTTTCCGATAGACGCAACGTCACATTGAGTTGTCACTTCCTCGTCGGAGGAGAAAGTCGTCCCCAGCAGAGTCGTCATTTTGTTTGCAAAAACAAAAGTTGATCTTTATTTTAACAAACTTTGTAAAGAAGATTACAAAAATTCTGGAAAAGTACAACTATAGGAATCCGATCTGAATGACGATCGCTTTATCCCTTGGACGATGTAAACTTTGAAAACGGTAGCCTCTGAAGATTGCAGCAGCACTTTGGCAAGAACTCCTGATCTCTGGTGATGATTTCTGATATGTGTGTATGTATGATCCCCCCTAGGAAGGACTTGAAACTCTATTTATAGAGTTCTGGAAATAACTACTTTTTAGTTATTCTGGACTGCGCAAGATGGATTGTGCAGACTTTGTCTTGCGCTGGGATGAACTACGCAGGCGGTTACTCGATCGTGGACCATATGTATGTGACGCATGGCATTGTTTGATTGAAATGCGCTTGATCGTGTACAGACGGTTGCCACATGGTAAGTAATTGATGGCATGAAGGCCACGTGTACTTTGTCAGTTATCTTGATGGAGTGCACCACCTGAATTGCGCTGGCTTCGGATTGCGCTGGGATGGACCGCGCTGGGATGGACTGCGCAGCAGAGAGTCTGGCAGATTGTGCTGCATGTACAGCTGTCCTCGAGCGCTGTGCTGCACGATAAACGAAAAGTTTCCTCGTTCTCCGTGCTTTCAGCTGTCAGAAGATCTGATTCTCTGTCAGATAATAATGACGAGGCCACGTCAGCTCGCGCACTTGGATGAGTGCGCAGTTCAACCTGCGCAATCGAATTGTTGCACAATCTGTCTTCTGTACAGTTTGCTTGAAGGATGTATAATTTGATTTTTATGACTTTGTTGATGGGTGCAACTTGATTTTTAGGACCTACAATGTCGGGGTTGGATCCTCAGATCGCTACCCACAAGCTCAACATTCTACCAAATACGAAGCCAGTCAAATAGCAACAACGTCGATTTTGACCTGACATGATGGATGCCATAGAAGCTGAAGTTAATAAACTCATCACCTGCGGTTTCATCAGAGAAGAACAACATCCGGACTGGGTGGCTAATGTTGTCCCAGTTTTGAAGAAGACAGGGAAAGTCCGGGTCTGCATCGACTTCAGAGACCTTAATGAAGCTTGTCCCAAAGACAAATTTCCTCTCTCGATCATTGATGTCATGATTGACAATACTTGCAGATTTGAACGTATGTCCTTTATGGATGGATTTTCAGGATATAATCAAATCAAGATGCATCCAAAAGATGAGAAACATACATCTTTCCGCACTCCTCTTAGAGTCTATTGCTACACTGTCATGCCATTTAGTCTTAAGAACGCTGGTGCAACTTATCAGCGGGCCATAAGTACCATCTTTTGTGATCATTTACGAAAGACTATTGAATGTTATGTTGACGATATTGCTATCAAAAGTCGTCTAAAAGAAGACCATATTCAAGATTTGAGAACTATTTTCGATCTAATGTGCCAGCATCAACTCAAGATGAATCCCACCAAGTCATTCCTAGGAGTCTCTAGTGGAAAATTTCTTGGATTCGTTATTACCTCTAAAGGTATACACGTTGACCCTGAGAAAATCAAAGCCATTCAAGAGATGCATCCTCCACACAACCTAAAAGATCTACGAGGATTCCAAGGATGGCTTGCGTATATCAGGAGATTCATCTCAAATCTCTCTGGACGCTATAGACCGTTCACTCAAATCACGAAAAAAGACGTGTCATTTATTTGGACTGAAGAATGTCAACAAGCATTTGAAGATATAAAGCGGTACTTGATGAATCCTCCAGTTCTAGTACCTCCAGTATCAGGAATACCTTTCCTGATGCATGTATGAGCAATGGGCCACTCCCTAGGTGCTTTATTAGCTCAGAAGAATAAAGAAGGTCATGAGCAAGCTATCTACTACCTTAGCCGTATGATTATTGGAGCTGAGCATCGATACACTCCAGTAGAAAAAGAATGTCTAGCTTTGATGTTTGTTGTTCAAAAGACAAGACATTATATCACTGGCCAAACTATTCATGTTATTACTAGAGTTAACCCTCTCCGGGTCCTGGTAAAGAAGCCCAGTACACTCAATTCTAGGCTTGCAACATGGGCCATATGGTTAGCACAATATGATATGATTTATGTTCCTCAAAAGTCTGTAAAAGGTCAAGCCCTTGCTGACTTTCTGGCAGCTCATCCAGTTCCCGAAACATCTAAACTCTACGATGAGATTCCAGATGAAACCTTGGAGTCCAACATGATTTCGAACAAAATTCTTATTTGGCGTTTATTCTTTGATGGTGCATCCAGAATTGGACCAAAAGGTGCTATTATTGCTGGAGTCGGAATCGTTCTCGTCTCACCAGAAGGGTTAGCTATCCAAAGAGCTTATTCTTTAGATGAGTCGCGTTCCAACAATGTGGCTGAATACAATGCTCTTCTCGTTGGTCGCCAATTGGCTAAACAATTAGATATTGAGTATCTTGAAGTTTACGGAGACTCCAAACTGATTGTCAATCAAGTTAGAGGCACATACGAAGTTTAACATCAAGATTTGGTTCCATATCATGATGCAGCGATCATGATGGCCACTTCATTCAAAGGCTTCTTCATTGAGCATGTACGTCGAACATGTAACACGGAAGCTGATGCTCTTGTTAATCTTGCAGCAGTATTAGCAATTCCAGTTAGAAAGCAACAAATGATCGTCATCACTAATAGAGAGTTATTTTGTGTCGAGAATAACTTAAATACTGAAGTTAACAACCCAAACATAGAATTTAATAATTCAGTTGAAATTTGCGCCATCAGTGAGGACTGGAGGACTCCTTTTATAGACTTCGTAGTCCATGATATTCTACCCGAAGATCCCAAGGAGGCTACAACAATTTGACGATGGTCACTCAGATTTTACTATAATCATACTACAAAGACACTCTACCGACGAACGTTCGACGGCTTACTCCTACGTTGTCTTGCGGGAGAAGAAGCAAAACAAATACTTCGTGAAGCTTATGTCGGTGTTTGAGGCACACATCAACCTGGTCCTAAATTACAGGATCGCATTCGTCGTATGGGCTATTATTGGCCCTCAATGGTATCTGATGCAATCGAGTATGCAAGAAAGTGCCGAGCATGTCAAATCCACTCTGACTTCATTCATCAACCGTCAGAATTCCTTCACCCAACGGCAGCATCTTGGCCCTTTGAAGCTTGGGGAATGGATGTCATCGGTCATATCAATCCTTCATCTTCTAGAGGATATCGGTTCATATTAGCCATAACTGATTACTTCTCAAAATGGGCTGAAGCTATACCTCTAGCTGAGGTCAAGACAAGCAGCGTCATCAACTTTATCAAGCATTATGTGATTTACAGATTCGGTGTTCCTCGATGAATCATTCACGATAATAGGCCACAATTCATCAGTCAGAAGTTTACCCGATTCTGCGATGACAATATGATCAATAATATTGCTTCTACAGCTTACAATCCTGCAGCTAACGGGTTGGCAGAAGTATTTAACAAAACCATCATCAAATTCCTCAAGAAGTTTGTTTCTACCAACAAACGAAACTGGAGTGAGAAGCTTAGAGAATGTCTGTGGGCTTACCGTAATACTATACGTACTCCTACAGGCTACACACCTTTCTCTTTGGTATACGGATGTGAGGCCGTCTTACCATTGGAAATCCAGATCCCTTCCTTAAGAATTTCTATTGCCAACGAACTCACAACCGAAAACAATGATCGTCTGAGACTTCAGGAGCTTGAAGCGCTTGACGAGAAACGGCTCCTAGCTCAACAACATATTGAGTTATACCAAGCTCGTCTATCAAAAGCCTTCAACCGTAAAGTCAAAGTCCGAACATTTCAAAAATGAGAACTAGTTCTAACCGTCGGACGTCCTATGACTATGACGCACATGAGCAAAGGCAAATTCGAAAAGAAGTAGGAAGGACCTTATGTAGTAAGCAAAATTTTCTCCAATGGAGCTTATCAATTGACTGGAATGGATGGTTGAGTCGCCATGATGCCCATTAATGAAAATTTCTCAAGAAATATTATGTTTGAAGACCAGGAAGAAATATCAACACAGAGACTTAGAATGTAAATAAAATTCCTTTTTATTTGTATAAATTTAGACAGAAAGAAATACATAAAAATTAACAAGGACCAGAACCCTCTTGATTGAAAACGTATTTCGCAAGAAGCTCGAAGACATTATTGCCCGATGCTACCAGTAGTTCGCAGGTGGCCTTCCTTAGAGCTTCTTCCTCGGCAGTACTTCCAGGCTCCACCAGCTTGGCGAGAATGTCCTGCTTCTGTCCAGGGACAGCCGAGCTTTCTCTGATTTCTGGCTGAGTAGGCGGCAGAGGCTCATCGGAAGGAGTGTCGAGGGCAACTTTGATCTTCGAGATGACTTCCATCTCCTTAGGTGAATCTTCTGAAGATATTTACAAATAAGAGAAAAGGAGTGAATAATGCTCTCAGAAAAGTTCTACACTATTTATAGACAGAAAAGCCAAACATTCTGTCTCGAGAGCCAAAGCGACCTTTTCTTGAAAAGGCATGCTTATTCATCAGTATTTTCATCTCTACTTCATTGCAGGAATGGCCCCACATTTATTATCATTTATTTACTTTTTCGTAAATAAAGCTATAGATAATAAAAACTCAAAATTCCCGTGGAGTCTATCCAAATCATCAATTCCGTCTTTTGAAATCCAACTGTTTTAAAAGATGTCTTTTCTTTATGATAAATCCAGATATTATCTTTTTAGGCATGATATTCTGTCTTTAATTCCCAACGGACTTGAAGATCATTTATAGCGAAATGAGTTCACGTCCATATTACCTCTGGATTCTATTTTCTATATCATCACATCAAGTCAAATCATAAAGAAGAGAAAATCATTATTTATTCCTTCTTTAAAAATATAGATACATCTTAATGGAAATCTATTACATCTCGGATTTTTATTCTAAATTTAACAACTGAAGGTCTATTACATCTTTGGATCTTCTTGTTGGTGCCGGTTCCTTGTCGTCTCGACCTGAAGCAGCGAGCAAGACAACGGAATCAACTCTGGTCTTCTCTCTCAGAAAGACGAGAGGAGAACCCCAGAGTGCATCAACTCAAAGAAAAACTGTTATCAATACAACTGGTGGAGAAGAGACGACCCTTCATGAGAGGTAGGAATAAGATCACCCTCGTGATACGATTCCTAATTCTGTCTCTCCACCGTCCAACTCTCATGTATAAAGGCCCTTCCTACTATCTTGAAGAAGCCCTTTTAAGCATGAAGAGTTCTGAGCTCTCTGATGTGTGTGTCAAAGGTGTTTCACCTTCATAACATCTAAGATCACCGATGCCAGTTCTGGGAATTTTCGTCAGTTGGTCTCCTACAAGCATCAGAAAGAAGAAGAGAATACAGTAAATGTTCCTTTCTTATGGCAATTATTTATGTACAATTGGAGCTAGAATATTATGTACGTCCATAGACATATATTTCGGAAAGAATAAAGCATGAAAGCATGAAAATTGCCACATGTCGTTCAGAAATTTGTGTTAACCGAGAAAAGTTAACGTGTCAAGACAGTTACACAACAAAACTCAAATGCGCCAGGATATAATAAAGTCCAATTTTTTATTTCATAATGGAAAAGAGGACAGACACTACAGACATAGGCGCTATAGGCCATTATTTAAAAAGACTCTTTCGTATCACATCACTTCTTCTTTCCGTCCTCAGTCTGATGCAAGGCAGCGCTCAGTTCCTCCATGTTATGGATTCCCGAACGATGCATCAAACGAAGGAATTCTTCCCTGCATTCTAAGGTGCCACGCTCTTCAGAAGAAAATGATGGCCCACCTCTGGAATGAGCGAAGGCTATTGGGGTCAGGCCAAAATAGTCGAGGAAGTTTTTCGCCCTCAGGGACGGGTCAGCCTCCAACAAAAACTCCGCAGGCGCGGAGTATAACTTCTCCTCAGAAGCTTTGTCGTTGTCACTGTTGTTCGTCCCCTTCTTCATGTTAGATGCCATGAGAATGAATAAAGATGAAGGTAGAACTTCATGTTCATATATATACAGTAGAGATTGTGTAGTGCCCTGTCCCGCTCAGTCAATCGGAGGAATCGAAACGTCAACGGCGTTCGGACTTAGCCTTGCAACGACTACTCGAAGACATTGCTCGGTCGAGGCGACCGCTCGCTCAGGTGGGGTAGTTTCGGTGAGCTTGCCTCATCTTAGCCTTCACATAATAAATCGCATATTTTCAACTTGCACAAGTAGGCTTGATAATAAAAGAGATGAATCAACATAGATAAGGAAATAATTGCGACGGGTCGAATTGAGTTAGAGTATTAAAAGGTCCAACAGTCGGCTTAGAGTTGGTGCACGACGTGCTTTGAAAATGACATTCGGTCCTTCGTCCCATGGCTTGGGAGAAGGAAAGTTGGTTGAGTAGGCGAAGTTATGAACGTAGCCTAAGTCTTAGGCGTCGCTCGCATGAATGCTTCATAAAGCATGCACGGTCCTATCGTCCAAGGCTTGGCATAGCCTTGGCTTGCCCCATGAGTTAAGTTGCGTTGCACGGCTTATAATATAAGTCTCGGCACCCAAATGACTTGGTCGTTCAGAAGTCGAACGCATGCGCGGCACGTTTCTGTAATAAGAGGCTTGACGCAGCCTTTGCTCGTCGAGTCGTTGTGCGTTTAAGTCAGGCAAGTTATGTTAGGCTATCGGAGTGGTAGCAAGCACGGTCCTACGAGTTCTACGGTTGGGTATAACCACATAGTCTTACGGTCTCAAGGTCCGTCGTATAAAGTATGACTAGGGTGATAGCATCGCGTAGATCAGAATCGATTTGAGGCACGATGTACTGACTTAGTGTTTAAGGCCTGAACCACGGTTGATTTAATGAGTTTTGGAGAAAGGACTATCGAATAGGCATTGAGTTGAATGAAATGATATGATAACATGAAAAGAATGCTCGCGACCGTGGGTCGTCGAGGGGTCTCAAATGATAGAAGTCTTGATATTGGTTTTAAAAGAAATGGTAACATTGGAAGAGGAATGACTGTGTGAGACGTCAGTTGGAGTCGAGTCTTGCATGGTCATTGGACAACTTGTCGACAAGGAGGAGTTTCCACGAGCGGCAACCCTGGGCGCCATGGGACCGCATCGTTCCGGAGGAAAACATATATAGCCGTAGCTGGACGAACCGCTCGGGTTATTTGGGAACTTTTAACGGGGCTAGCTACTTGCGTTGAAAGGGTCGCCGAATAGCAAGGCTATAGTCCAGGATAGCTTGTGATGTTAGTGACCAATTCATATAGATGGGTCGGCACAGGCGGCAATCCGCGTGTGTGCCTTTGGATTGAGTCAGTTGAATGTGTGTACAGTTAGAACATAGTGTCTGGGCCTCAGATTTGGCATCAACGTAGGCATCGTGCTTCGGCACGAGATGCGGCGTCGGGTCTTAAGTTGTTGGCATATAAGTTGCATAAGTTGGTTTGAGTCATCTTGAGTTTAAGTCAGGAAACGTCGCAAGGCAAAGTCGATCAAGTGATACTTAGTCTAGAAGTCTTGATTGGGTCTATTGGTTATCAAAGTAGCAAGGGCTGCGAGGCGGCGATATGGTGAAGTCACATTGAGTTGCGAGGCGCGGTACGATGGATTTGTAGCACGGTCACACGGGAATGGAGTCTTATCGTGTAGTTGCGTCTCGGATTTTGGCCGAAAGGCAAGCACGACTTGATAGGTTAACATTGTTGAGTCGACGTTGTTGTTGCAAGCACGGGATGGTCTAGAGACACAAAATAGGCCAAGGCGTTTGTCCTAAAACCGATGCTAAGGAAAGAGTAGAAAGACAATTGATAAGAAGAGACTATATTGCACAAAGTAAATCAAACGTGTTGGTTTTGTATGGGTGGGCGAGGAGCTCATTCCACCAGTACAGTTGAGTACTGACACCCACATAGTTTCCATGTGCAGGCATAGGTAGAAGCTCGTGGCGTGGGGCTCGCTTAGATGCGTCGAGGCACGGAATTCTTTGGCGATTCGAAGCGTGCGGCCGCATGGAGTCAAGACTTATACGGGACATAATATATGGACGTCGCCTTCCGAAGCTTCCGCTGGTTCAAGACTTGTATTGAGAGATGAGAGAGAGCTGAGTGACTTGTAATGTGAGATGAGTGAGCTTGAGTGCACTTGAGAGACTTGTAATCTTGGTCTTGTGCCCCATTGTAACCTTTGTTTCAATATCAATAAAGAGCTTCTTTTGCATAACTTGTGTTTTGTTCTAATTTCCGCTGCTATTATTCAATGTCTCTGCACGGGACTTCTGTGCGACGACCCCGTTGCAGCCGCTGAAATTGGCCGTTATGGAACCCGCCTTGCACGAACGCAATCTAGGCTTGTGCGGCATCACGCCTTAGCGAGGACGATCGCTCCTACGGGAGCAGGAAGTGACAGATTGGCCCCCGCCAACACTTCATATTCCCAATAAACGGGCGCGTATCATTTAACGAGGGAGAAAGTAAAAAGATTTTTTAAAAAAGAGCGCCCCATAAATAGGTTCATCGTTGGGAATGAACCAAGTATTTAATGCTCTATTTTGCGCGACACTAACATTGCGCCACATTCAACATGCATAACCATCAAGTTGCACAGCAATCGGGCTGCACCATATCTTATCGCGCAACATGTCAAAGTTATACCCAAAAGACAACACAACTTTTCGAAATGCTGCGCAACACGAGTCAACAGCACCTAAACCCTAATAAGGGAGGCGCCAGTTATGGAGTATGCCCAACTCTAAAAAGAGTAAGCGCACATTGTCAGAATCAAGCCAAACCCTAAATAGGGTGGCCGATGATCATTAGGGTGGTCGACAATCAGGTTTATAGTCGAACGCTTATCTTTTATGGCCGGGTTGGCCGTCTCTTGGTGTGACGAAGGTAGAACTTGTGTGGATGACTCGGCCATAGTCTTGTCCTTCTCAGCAGCAGAGCGTTTGGGTGCCATTGCTGTCGATCGAAGTTCTTAAAGATCGAAAAAAAGGAGAAGAAGGTAGGGTTTCTTTCGAGTTATTTAAATGATGTGAAGAATGAAAGACTCAAAGTGTACGGCTATTTATAGCCCAAAACGGTTACATAATCTATGTTGAAGAAGCGGGCTCGAGTTGACTGGTGCAACTCGAAAGGTTGAGCCTGGCGCAATCCAAGCAAAACTAGCATAATTTAAAGTATTTCAAAACTTTGAAGTATTTTTCAAG
The DNA here is from genome assembly GCA_029216955.1 of Iris pallida. NCBI lineage: Eukaryota > Viridiplantae > Streptophyta > Magnoliopsida > Asparagales > Iridaceae > Iris > Iris pallida. The sequence continues at coordinate 20,981,212 of JANAVB010021796.1, read as the reverse complement.
TTTCGAAAACTTTGAAGGAGGTTTTGTAGAGCCTAAAAATTAAGATGCGCCATCCATTAAAGTGTTTAACCATCAGATAGTGCCAAAATATTGTATTGTGCTAAACAAATAAGTTGCGCAGCATCAGGTTGCGCCAACGCCAGGTTGTGCTGGAGTCAGGTTGCGCAAGAGCCACGTGGCGTACTTTCACGAGAAGCTGTAACGGCATCATCATTACCTGACAACTGACAGCATGGAGATTAAGGGAAATCCATTCGAATCTCGCGCAATGCGGCGCTCGAGAAGATTTCGTCAGCATGTAATTAATGCTGACAGCTGGTTCGTGTAAGTCACTGTTTGGCGCAAGGATTAATCAGCACAGCACAGAAGACCTAGTCGAAGGCGCCAGTCGTTGAGTTGCGCCTATGTGCAGCCTGACAAATTGGCGCCACTTGATCAACTCTTATTTTAAAATAGGATGACGTGGCGCGCAAGCCATCAGCTTCGCAGAGCGTGCCTACTACACTGCCCACGACCACGTGCATCTCAATCAAATGATGCCACACATCTACAGCAGTTGGTGCAAACCGCTCGTACAGGTTGTTACGTTGTGCCCACGCATAACCTAATGAAGCATGCACAAGGTGATCAAATGGTGTTCAGGACATAGTGACGTGGCACGTAAGCCATCACTTCGCAGAGCGTGCCCACTACACTGCCCATAACCGCACACATCTCAATCAAACGATGCCACGCATCTACAGCAGTTGGTGCAAACCGCTTGCGCAAGTTGTTACGTTGTGCCTACGCGCAACCTGATGAAGCACGCACAAGGTGATCAAATGGTGTTCAGGATAGAGTGACGTGGTGCGTAAGCCACTAACTTCGCAGAATGTGCCCACTATACTGCTCACGACCACGCACATCTTAATTAAACGATGCCACACGTCTACAGTAGTTAGTGCAATCGTTTGAGCAAGTGAACAGGAGGCGCGCAACCTGAAACGCGCTCAATCCAGAATAACTGCTAAACAGTTATTTCAAGAACTCTATAAATAGAGTTTCAAATCAATCTCAAAGCATCAAGAGTGATCATAATCTCCTGCTAAAGTGCTGTTGCATTCTCCAGAGGCTCGTATCTTCGATATTACATCATCCAAGGGATAAAGTGATCGTCTTCTTATCAAATTTCTATAGTTGTACTTTTCCATAAATCAATTATACTCCTGTACTCTTTTCTTAGTTTGTAATAAAACTTTTGTTCTTTGCAAACAGCCATCTCTCTAGGCTAAAGTCATTTGTCAGTATTGGAATCATAGTTTCCCAACAATAATATCAATACTGACCCCAATCCTAAGGTCAAACCAAAGTTAATAATACGAGATTTTCTACCCAAGCTCGCATCACTCAGATTTCTAAACATCGAGTATGTATTTCTCCTATTTACACTTGCAACACTTAGTCCAAGGGGTCCGAGTCGTTCAGCAAAGTTGTCCTATCGTAAGTCTTGTTAAACCAATTCCTCGACATATCAATATCGCTCTTCCAACAAACAATTTGCATAGTCTATCTCTTCGAACACGTTCGATATAATCAACCTATCCATCATTTTCCAGTCAATTATGATACGACACAATTCGTTACTAAACCATAATTCTCATTCCATATTTTCTAAGTCATTTATCATAATTTACAGAATCGATCACAAGGCCGTCTAGCTCAACAATAAGTCACATTCCAATCTCATGCAAGTCCGATCGTCCACGCGGGACATGAAATCACCATGCATTCCCCTAGGATAATCGTTCTTATCGGAGCTCAACTCTTTCTTTGAGTCTAGACTAATTCATTCACAATACGCAGATTGGACTACACAATCCTCTAGTTTACTAAATCGTCAATCACAAGTCCGACCAATCCTCGAATTCACCTTCGCATCAAACCACAAGTCGAAAAAAACCAAATTGCCATGTCCAGATCTCCCGAGTTCGATCATTCCTACAATATGAATCACCATGTTAACGCTTATGCGGAACGATCGCCCCAAATTCGACGTGACGCATGTGCGAGGTTGGAGTTGCGCTCGTGCAAGACAAGATCGTCGAAGTTGTGATCATCCTCGAAGCAATCAAGACACGATCATTTTTATTCAAGCATTCATTTCAATCAAAATCCCAAGTATAACATCCATCAAAACAATAACACTTTATACGATCGTTATTCTTCGAATTAGAGTACCCCCGAGTTATCGCATATTAATCTTTGATACGCCTCAATACAATCGATGATATACGTAACATGACGATCTTCATTTACAATGAATTCTGACTCGTGCAACCGATGCTATCATCCGAGCTGGATAATCTCCTCGACATTCAAGATCAAAATTCGACCAATAATCCCCGAACTTATTCACATGATCAATTCGTTCAAACCCATAATCATATATGTTCATCCGTCTATCTTAAGTCATCGAGCGACATATTTCCTCTAGTCATATCATTTTATGCTAACTCAAATCATCGAGCAACATCTTATTCCAATCCTTAGAGTCATTCTCAAATATTTGAATCATTTCCATGCACGCTATCATCTAATCATGCTAACTTTTCTTATACAATTCATATCGATTTTCCTCGATCGAGTCATCCGTTCGTACATCTTAACTTTTTATCAATTCATTTTTTTCCCACTCGATCATTCTCGTATTTCATACTTGCACAATTCCAATCTCTTGCACGGCGTTTCTAGTTCGTTCAAATCAATTTCATGCTAGCTATCAAGTTATGACTAACTTTGAAACACTCTTTCTAAGGCTTTGCGTACTCGTCGCTTGCTGATGGACACTTTGAAACACGCTGTCTTTCACATCGTTGGTAGTTTAACAAGCTGCTAATCTCGTCAACACCACTCTAATTAACATATTTTGCTCGAGGAACCCACAACTTCCTCGACTTTCAAATCCCATCTTGCCTTTCTGACCTTATTCACTTGTATGTTGCCCTGAGAATTAAAATTGAAATTCTTTTCACTGATAGTTAAGAGAGAAAGATTACACCGACATAGATGGCAAGCGGACAATAAGCTGCGCCGTCAGCCCTTTTTAGATGGTAAAACCAATCCTCTTAAATACTACATCCATAGACCTGGGAGACATGACATTACTGTGCATAACTTTTTGGACTCTCTTAAGAAACTCTAGCGCGTCTGGTACTAGAAAACCAAATGAGTCAAATGTGAACGGTATGAAAATGTGTTGATTGTTGGTGCACGCTTTCTCGTGTTTGGACACTTTGGCTGAGGCCGCTTTAAGAGCAACTTGTCCCACGGTAAAGCCTCCGCTCCCCAAACCCACTAGTGGAAAAACTCCTATTAGGTCCACACATATATGTTTTCCCCCTATCTATCCATAAACCAGAACATCTGCCGATCTGAGTGTCGATCTTCCCTCATGTAGATCAGACAAGAAGTTCACAGGTGCCTCTTTTTTGTAGAAATCCCTGCACACCTAAGTACATCAAAAAGAACATCCCTGACAAGATCATGCCTGTATTTGAAACCTGGAAGCTCCGTACAGTGAACTGCATGCTCCCCGAAGGTGTCCAAACACACCTTACAGCACAATGGACATGGCTCATCCATTGGAAACAGAGAAATCATGAGATGGTACCCGAGGATAGTGTGGTACTCCACTAGTGACATGTGTTGGCCTAACCCGTCAATTGGGATAGCCAAGAGAAAATCTTGAGCATACACGGCTTGTAGACATCCAAAAACCGCTTTATGCCTAGCGGTCATATCAAACTTGACTTTCATATCCTGAACAAGTTTACTAAAAAGGGCACTCGCCAAAGCATGTTGGGCTTTGGGGGGACGGTGTGTCATGCCCCGGTAACGAAATACGGAGACGGGCTAGGCCAGCTACCCTGTATGAGGTACAAAAACGTCATACGTCGATTGTGGCTATCAAGAGACTAGGAGGTACATGCTACAATCAGGTCTTCTATGGTCTCACAGAGCATCTATGTTTCAATCAATCAACCAAAAAGCAGTAATAATGATCATATAAGATAAAACAGTAAGACGTCCCTGACGCTTCATCAAAATGATTCATGAGTCTAGCTACACAAAATGTTGAGCTAGTACCGAGAGTTAATAGAATATAATAGTAGTTAGCTGCAGTCTGATTTAATTATAATTATGTAAAAGGAAACTAATGTCCAGAACAGCCAGCTAAACGGGTGCCGGTGGCTAAATGCCAAGTACAAAATGAAGGTAACTGAGCGGTAAAGAAGAAACTTACCCATGGTCCCTGCCGTCCATACTCCTCGTGTGCACCATTGTTCGGATAGAAGGTTGGATCCTCTGGCTCTGCTACGATATCTGGCCAAACAAAACCAGCAGGGTCAGGCCCCAAATAGCAAGTACCACAAGGGAACACATAATAAATAAGACAAAACCCAATGAATAAATTAAGACCTATTTCAAGAGTTATAGGCTTATACCACATCATCGAGGCAATACGGCACCCTTACAACCAAACAAGGACAAAAGGTGCCAATATCGTACCGGGATAAGATACATCCTATAACCATGGTCAGGTTAAGGGCTTCTGGTCGGAACTTCGGTCCATAGCCTATCGCAGCACAATAGCCCAACCCAACAACCAAACAAGGACATGGGTTGGACCACGCACCACGATAGTCCATGTTCCTCAGTTACTAACAGAAGAAACATATCACAAGCAAGTCAGTTTACAAGCGGTCAATCAATCCTACGACTTTCTATGATTTGCCTGGGTTATCCCAGTAATGCAAATATATAGGAATCCTCATATCGTATCGTATCGAAGTAGGGCTAGCTAATCCATTATATATATATATATATATATATATATATATATATATATATATATATATATATATATATATATTACACGTAGCATATTGATTATGCACCGGTCCCCCGTAAGGCTACCGTGCTAAAACATATAACACAACACGTAGGAATCGGATATAGTCATCCACTATAGGCGGATGAAATCGTATCCGTGGCGGCCAACCAAATACATCAGGACAGGACCTGGGGTGGCTGGTGACGTACGATCTCAAGATTCTTTTCCCTTCCAATGCTTCTACCAATTTAAGTTGCTTAGATTAACCTTATATTGATCTTGGAATTGCATGTCGTGGTCACATGGTCATCCTCATATATGTCGTACCATAGTACGTGTACCCTAAGTATAAATCCACATCGGCTCAAGGAGTCCCAAATCTAGATCCGTGCTTAGTGTAATGCATCAAACAACAATCAATATACCACGACACTATTACTGACTAATTACCATGACTGTGCTGGAAAGTATGCATGTATTGACATATAATACGAATGATCACTTAGCACGCAGAGTCACACCTCAGTGCACTCACTAAATAGCACCATGGTGCACACTAATATTGTACCTCAATACAAACTTAGAAAAGGTACCAGCACGTATACAGATAATCAAGTCGGAAACATGGTCAAGTCAGGAAGTCACATGGACCCCTCGTGACATAGAAGTCACATAGGACACGTAAGTCTCAGACATTCATGGCACACTAAGGTCAGGACAGGAAGTCAAGGTTATCCAATTAAAGTGAGACGTGAAGATTCTTGAAGCCAAGACAAAGATATACAACTTTTATATTTTAATTTTTTCAAGATTCTAGCTACAAAACAGCTCAAACGGGCAAAAACAGTAATTTAGGGTGATTCACGCACGGGTGCGCTGCGCATGCGGACAAAACTGCCCATGGCGTACAGTGCGCACAAGCACGACGCACGGTCTGCGCACTGCACGCAAAATGCATTGCGCGCGTAGGTAAAAATGTCCATGGCGCACGGTGCGCGCAAGCGCAGCGCACGACTAATGAATGGCACGGGCACGCGGCACGCAAAAATATACTGCGCATGGGAGTAAAACTGTCCACGGTGTACGGAGTGTGCAATCACGGTGCACGAGCGCACGACCAATGAATGGCGCAGGCGCACGACACGCAAAATGTACTGCCCGCGCGAGCAAAACTGCCCACGGTGTACGAAACGCGCAAGCACGACGTGCGACACGCAAAGCACGCACGCGGCACTGTTTATCGTCCCGACAGCACCGAAGATGTGTCGGAACCCATGAACACAAATATGCCATAATTCTTTATACGTAGTCGAAATCAAGCGGTTCAAAAGCCAAAATTCGATGAAATCAAATTCTCTAAAATATGGAACAACTAGTTTTCAAAAACAACCAAGTTTGATAGATCAAAACCACTAAAATCTATAAAACCCTAGTTTTGAAACTTAGATCTACACAAAACTAGCCACTAATATCAAAAACACTAAGTACTAAACATGTAGAGAATGTAGGGATCTATAATCTAGACTAATAATATCAAAGGAACAATCTAGAAATGAAAATGCAAGAATCTTTCCATTTAAGCAAGGTGTACTTGCCTAAAAGTTGCTTTGAGGAAGCAAATGAAAAGTTATGAGAGAGAGAGAGAGAGGGGGGAAGAGAATATATATAGTAGGATGGATTGGTTCAACTAAACCCTAACCCTAACGTGACCTAATCATATAACTAATGACATGTTAAATGGTGCATGATACAACTAATTAAATTAATTAAATAAAATCCTAAACACAACACGGTCCAGAAATCTTATCATCGAAATAGTGAGCCACGCCTACAACCAGACAGGGACAAGGGATGGTATACTAATCTGCAACAAGATACTATTCCATACTATGGCCAGTTATAAATACATGATACATGCAATCAGAATACAGGTGCCAGATACAACATATAGAAAAATAAAAAATTTACGTATTTCGGGAATGAGGAGTGACGCGGTGTCCTTACTAGTAAACCTACTAAGGTCGAAAGCAGGAATCATAACACGAAGGAAGTCCACGGTAGTCTCGAAATCAGAGTCCATACCACGTACCCCACTGTCTCGCAAGATATGATCTTGTAGCACCCAAGATTGGGACTTGGAGGCCACAAAAGCATACAATGAAGCCTTTATTGCCGAGTACAGCCCATGGCCACTGACCCGAATAGGCAAAGAAGCCATGCGCCATTGTAAATCTCCAAAGAACTGGCCTTCGCAAACCACAATGTCCTCAATTAAACCTCGTAACCCTCGATCGAAGCAAGATGATGCCTCTTTCATGTACCTGGGTTGGCATGTCCTTAGGCCAAAAAAAAGTTTGGCAATACCTATGCAAGAGCGGAGTAAGAGAAGCTCAATCTGAGGATCATGCAACTGTGGGAGAAGATGCATCAACTCAACAGCCGTGGTAGCTCTCTTCATTGATAACCCCTCGATGAATCCACTATCTACGTTAACAACCCCTCCAAGCAACTTCACACCTAACGGTGGCCTTGCAATGTCCACAAGGAACAACCCCTCTCGAAGCTTCATGCCGTCACACGAAGGCCAAAAGAGCTCAGTTTTGTGGATGTTCATTTCAGGACCCCTTCCTGGACCGGTCTCATGAATAATGTCAAGCGCTTTGGCCACCTCCTCTAAATCTCCAATGACAGTCCCATCATCAAGATACCATGCATGGAGAAGAAGCTTGCAATTGTCCCTAATTTTATGTACTAGTGGATGCAACACAAGAGCAAAAAGAAGCGACCCCAGAGGGTCACCTTGTTGTACTCCAGTGGCTGACCAGATATGTCCATCTCCAAGGTACAACCTCGCTGCTTGACCATACAAAAACTCCACCCACAAAAAAATAGATGGGCACCTCGCCCTCACCTCCTAAAGTAGTGACGTTCTGTCTAATAGATTGAAAGTTTTTGAGAAATCCACTGTAAGCATGGCTAGAGATCCATTTTCATGTCGCTCACTCAATATCCTGTTGAAACTATGCAAAATCGCCTCCGTACCACCAGATATGCCTACCCCAAACTAAAAATCGTTAAGATAATTCATCATTTCTTTACCCACTCCTTTCCTGGTGATCTTGGACACCAAACGCCTCCATATAGTCCCTACTGCGATAGGATGTATTCTATTATCAGGCTTTAGCAACGACGTAAGAGGTGTCGAAGCTATGAACTCAGTCAAACTCAATGGACACCTTCCTCCTAGCCATAAGTTAACCACTAGAGTGATTGCATGTAAAAGATCTGTAGCCATAGCAGACCCCTCGCCACACAGTGCATCCAAGATGCGTTGTGCCCTCAAGCCGTCTCTGCCATACGAAGTCCCTTTGGGAAATGTTTAACACATCCGATAACAGTGTCAGTCTCTACCACGAGGGGAGCTTCAGAAAATATGGTACTTGGTTTGGAAGGAGGTGACTTGTACGGGTGTTTAGCCTCCAACGCCTTTATGGTATCTTCATTATAAGGAGCCACCCCAGAGGAGCACAACACCTTCACAGCCCCCGTGAAGTGCCCATCTGCAACCTTGCGAAGGTACTATCTGATGTTTGTGTTCGTCCAATTTTTCTCCTCCTCGCTGTCATCTTTCTTGTGACCAAAAGCCCCACGTCCAGAGCTATCTAGCATACTGCCAACTAACTTGGAGATATCATCTGCTTCTTCCCATGTGGCTAACGCAGTCAAAATACGATGTTGTTGAAGTGACTTTCTGTTCCCAGACCTGCTATCCCGCCTATTCTTAGGTATGAACACCTACAACGTACAACGAGGAAGAAGTACCAACCTGACCTAAGATGCCACAAAGGCCGGCTCAGCAACGACTCTATAGAGAGCAACTTTCAGTGCCTGGGAGAAAGCAAGCCGACAATTATAAGGGATGCTCTTCACAGTGGTAATAGGTGCCTTGAAGACTCTGTCAAGAAGTTCCGCATCTAAAACCATCCCTCCTTTACATTGACTGTCTCAGTGCACTTCGTAGACGGCTTCAAAATCTCTACAATACGACTCCCAACCTTCCCTACCTCATTAATAACTCAAACAAGACCATCAGAGTGATGGCAGGCTCGACTCTCTGCATGTATACTCATACATCTCCCACAAATCCATTGTCCAAGTCCCTTCAATGCCTCCTCCGTCAAAAGAAACAATCTTTGGTCGCTCGCAATAGCGTTATGTATCACCTTCTTACGCTTGTCGCTGCGAAGGTGTAAATTCTTGAGATGAGAAACCATAAACGAGAATCCCTTGCTTCCCTTCTCACTGTCCGGACAACAGTGAAACTGTCACGACCCGCACCCGCTATAAGGGCACGAGTACGTAACAGCGTCCAGCCTACATCGCAGAACCGACGGTAGAATGCTGTTCTAGGTTGCTATCTAATAACTCATGCAAGTATATAATGTACATATCATAAATCTCAACTCTGAATGGAGGACAAGTATAAGATATGATACTACTCAATCACAGTCTAAGCACGATAAGATAACACAAAAGTCTAAATGACTATATTAAACTCAAAACAACAACTTAAATAAACTACTAAAATAATAATATCTGAAAACAATCTCCATACAATGTCAAAATCTCCACTTATTACAATTTAAGTTCTAAGCAGAAACTAAACAAGTCTACTAAACTAGTCTCTCGATCACTCCTGAGAGTCGGGACCCAAGGTACCATCTTCGGATCTATAGCAGGTAGGGCATGTAACATCTGTAAAATTTGTCAACGTATCGAGCACATCTCATCTAGAAATCTCAAGTAAATAACAAGGACTATAAAGCAGTTATAGGCAGTTATATTAATGAACATGGTAAGTTTAGACATGTAATGAAGTAGAACAACAGTTTAAAGAACAAAAAAAGTAAATGCAGTAAATCATGAGAGAATGGCAATAAAGACTGTAAAATATAGCTAACTGAACTAGAGTAAATGTGATACGAGTCCAGACAGTAAAATGTAAGTCAAGTGTGATTCCAGTATGAGTCCAGTAAGTGATTCTAGTAGGTGATTCAAGTAGGGTGATTCTTGTAGATGATTCAAGTTAGTGATTCGAGTAGATGATTCGAGTTAGTGATTCGAGTTAGTAATTCGAGTAGATACAACACATTGCACGCTCGGCCAAGCGGCGATGGCTATCGTTCTTGTAAGGTGGTTCTTGTTGAATACGGTATATCGTATATCAGGCCTAGCAGCGACGGCTATCGTTCTTGTAATGATGATTCTTGTATGATTTTTATATTTAGAACTTCTAGATATTTCGAGTAGATGGTTCTTGTGAGTGGTTCGAGTAATGGAGGCTAGACAAGTCAAGTACATGTATTACAAGTGGATGAATCTAGAATACCAATACGTGTTGTGACAGAGAATCAAATAGAACTGAAATACAGTAATCGTCAAGTAAATGAAGGAACAATCAGAGAATGTACTCACCTGATATCCTGAGCGAATGATGTATACAGATGTCCGAACCGGAGTCACAATGTCCTATTTAGAGCAATACAGGTTATAATGTGTTCAAAAGGTAATAATTGAAGTTTACAATACAATCTACATGATTCTAGGTCAAAGTCAACCATGGTCAAATTTAACTGATTGGTCAAATAGGTCCTAATGGGTCAATATCTAGTGTATTGGACTACATGGGCTATTTAGTGCTAGGCTAATGTGGCCTTGAAGTCTCATTCCAATTCTAGGTCCCTCAACCTATATATATATATATATATATATATATATATATATATATATATATATGTGTGTGTGTGTGTGTGTGTGTGTGTGTGTGTGTGTGTGTGTGTATACTACCCTCTCTTTAGGCTATACTAATCCCAAATCTTTGCTAATACTCTAGCTAATCTTTTAGCTATCCCTCACTACTAACCTTGCCTAAACTTATTGTTTGAAACCCTCTTCTCACTACTGTAATCTAAGTCCCAAGAGGACTGGTACCAAGAAGAAGAATTGATGTCTGGACAATGGGACAGGTAATGACTGAAACATCCTAACATAAACTAACTAATCCTACATGATATACACATCACTGCCACATCTAATACTGGTATCTATTACTTATATAGGACACTCACTTAAACACACATACAAATCTGAATACCACCTTACCTCTCCAACCTTCACAAAGCCAAACCCAAGTCAATCTAATCCACATTCACATCTAACTACTGCTGTTGCTGCATGCCAAGATGTGGCTTGCTGTTGCTGCTACAACTGATTGCATTTTGCTGCTGCTGCTTGCAAACTTGCTGCATGATTGCTGCCAAGTAGAAGCCTGAGTCCACCTTCCTTCCTCTACCTAAACTCAACTCAACTCTAACTCACCCTCTACTCACTAATGAATACCAAAAACCTTCACCCTCTATATCCCAGAAAACTAAGTCCTATAACCCAACATCCTTCTAACACTCAGAAAACTGAACCAAACCAATTAAGTCATAAATCTGATACTCTATCCTCCCTACCTTCATTCCTACTAACACTCAAGTTATACCCACACACCCTCTCATCTAAGAAACTGAACTAAACCCAAAAACTGTACTAAACCCCACACATCTAATACAAATAATACTAGATATGAAAATGTATCCTAAACTCAGGAAACTGTAAACCCAAATATTTCAGTCAATGATCAAATAGGAAATAGTATTAAGGAGATAAATGCATACATGAACATATGGTGCATGAAATGGACTGATATCAAGTTTATCTGGTATCAAGTCCAAGAGGACTGAACCAAACTCACAAATCCCATCTCCTAAACAACATACAAACATTCAATTATATAACATATCTATATAAATACATACATACACACACACACACACACACACACATATATATATATATATATATATATATATATATATATATATATATATATATATATAGTATGTAACTGAAATGAAAAAAATGAAGTCTGAAAAAGAGGGGGCCTGAACTGCAAACAAAACCTGGGCTGTACTTAGGTCTGATACCACTAAGGACTGATACATGGTTCTGATATAAGTCCAAATCAAGGACTGGTACTCCAAGTTCCAAAGGAACTGAACATCAGGGAATAACCAAAATATAAAGGGACTGAACCAACATATGATAGATACTAAGTAAGCCAACTGTGAACTGATACCAAAAACAGAGCATAAGTATCAAGGATGTACTAAACAATATTACCAAGGGACTGAACTAAATAGTGGCAGAACAACTAACCCACGACTGAGCCTATACAAATAGGACTAAAACTAAGAAGTGTGCAGTGAGTGAGTGTCACATAGTGTCAAGGCAATGATGTGGAGTGTCCATAGTGTGTGTTTGAGTGTCAATAGAGTGTTCAGGTGTCACTGTGTCGAGTGAAGTGAGGTGTCATGAACTAGTGTGTGTGTGTCCACATGTGTGTCAAATGTATGTAGCAGTGAGTGTAAGTGTTTGGCATGTGTCCAAGTGTCCTACAGCAAGGTGTCACAGTGTCAACTATCAAAATGAAACGTGTCCAAGTGCAGAACTAAACAATAGAGAAGTGTGCGTGTGGGTGTGCTGATCGAGTGAGATCTGTGAGTGAGATTACATCTCGAATACACAACTAAATCGACCCAAATTTCTTAGGTAGTGTGTCAGACACAACCCCTACCATTCCCAACAAGTGTCACCCAAAATCGTGTCATGTCCAGTAAGTTTGGACACAACAGCGGCAGGGGAGTGCACAGTGTCTCGTATAGTATCCCTGTGTCCAATTTCGACATGGAAAATCCTTCAAAATCAACTCAGTCAAATACAAGTAAAATCTACATATAATTATCTTTCTAAAAATATAATTTTTACAGAAAACAGAGAATAAAAGTTTCTAAGGGGCATTTCGTCGAACACTTCGAATGCCCCTTCGATACTCTTGCGATACGCACACTAAATGGATTCGATTTGAACCCAAACTTAGCCTAGGGCTAGGGAGACCCTAAATGAATGCATCTATGGAAAGAAAACAGAATATTAATAGGTTTAGAGGTCATTACCTATTGTGAGTTGGAATCTCAATGAAAAGCTCCTAGATCTAGATCTCCACCAAGCTCTAATGGTCAAATTGCTCCCAATCCTTACTAGCTAGCCAATAGAGACCTCTTCTACACAATGAGAGTGATTTGCAATTGATTTGGTTCAATTTGGAGGTGATTTGAAGAAAGGGGACAAATTTGGGGAAGAAGAACAATTTTAGGGTTAGGATTTGTAATGAAAGGAGGCAAGGGGCCAATGTTCACTTATATAGGTAGGGGGGTCCATACTTGGCCGGCCATGGGTGAGTCTAGGGTTAGGGCTAGGTCCAATTTAGTTTAAAGGCCTTTTTTTAGTTGTAAATCAAGCCTTTTAGGTAAATGCCTAAACTAGATTAGGTTTCTACAAATATCTTAGGTTCAACATAATATCTAGATATTCTAGAACTTAGCTAACTTATTTAATTCTACTAACCAAGCTTCTAAGGTCATGATCAACAGCTAGATTAGGGTAATTCTAGGGTTAGACCTAATATATCAATTAGCACATTATAAATTAAATAAAATTCAAAAATAATCAAATATTCACAAATTACCAAAATACCCTTTGCTCCAGAAAGTGGTGGTGATAGAAACTCCCAAAACGGACAATGCAAGCCCCCTTTCGAAATTGTTTCCATCATGTTTTCCCCCTATCCACCCGTAAACCAGAATATCTGTCGGTCTGAGTGTCGATCTTCCCTCCTGCGGATCAGACAAGAAGTTCACAGGTGCCTTTTTTTTGCAGAAAGCCCTACACACCTAAGTACATCAAAAATAACATCCCTGACAAGATCATGCCTATATTTGAAACCTGGAAGCTCCTTACAATGAACTGCATGCTTCCCAAAGGTGTCCAAACACACCTTCAAAATTGCCCTTGACTTGATTTTCAATAAAATCCATTCAAGCATTTCGTTAGTGTAGCTGGGTACTTCTCGGAAGGACCAGTCACTTGGTGTTGTTAAGCCCTCACTGCACACTTCCCATAGTAGTATATTTCTATCTTCATGGTTGGTGATTTTTTGATATATGAAAACCAATCAATCTATTTATTAGGGGCGGGGGTAAGTACTCTTTCTAATGGAAGGGGATCAAAGGGATTACCTACAACTTCCATTGCCAACCTCCGACTTGCAGAAGAGAGTTTTTTTCCAGATCAACGATGAGCAGCATATATATATATATATATATATATATATATATATATATATATATATATATATATATATATATATATATATATGTAGCAAATGACCTTTAGCCTAGTGGTTAAGAGAGATGCATGCGGCCTAAGTGGTGAGGAGTTCGAGCCCCAGTAGAGGCGAGTTCGCCACAATTACCCATTGCTTCAATATATATATATATATATATATATATATATATATATATATATATAAATATATATATATATATATATATATATATATAATATATATATATATAATATATATATATATATATATATATATATATATATATAAGAGTTTGGAAAGTAAATTAAGGTGCGCACCATTAAATCCTGATGGGAAGAAGTACGAAACAAAAAGCATATTAAGGTGATGTAAGCCCTCGGCTCGGCTAAGGTTATGGAAGAACATAGTAGGTTTTAAGTAAAAATGTTGAAGTCGTACGTTGCAGGAGATTCATAAACATCATTTGAAGGATAAAAACGAAGTCAAATTGACTAGTTGTTGCAGTCTTGTTACCACTCTTTATTTTTTGCTCCTACGGTGGATATTGATGGTATTCATGAACGTATTTATGGATCTCTCTTGATGAATCAAAACAATATTCTCTTTGGAGTCGTTATTTGTACTTTTGTAGTTATAGGTTTTTTTCTTTCCATTTTGACCCGATATGGGACATTGTTGATGAGTGGTTATACGATGGCAGTCCTTATGTTGCACTTCTTACTTAGTGTATGTCACCCTCATTTCTCGTATTTTCCGTATTCCGTATTTATACTCGTATCTGGATTTTGGCATGTATTTTTATTTTTTTCAACTTGTGGAATTTCGGTATTTCTCGTATTTTGGGTTTTGACATGGCTCGGTTTTAATTGGTTTGGGTTGGTTTGGTTTGGTTTAATGTGTATTGGAACACCTTAGCCTATGCTCCACCCTCATACACCACATCCTACCCTCTTTAAAACTCCACCAACTTTCTCTCTCTCCTCATAAACCTCCATTAATCTTCTTCTTCTCCTTCCTCTACACAACACCAACCCATAGGCAAGTGCACCTTGCCACCACATGAGGACCCTATTTTATTTGTCCATTTGCTAGATTAGGACATGGTGATCAACATTAGAACTTGGCATTTTGTGATTTGGAGTCCCCATTGTTCTAGATCTAAGTTTTTCCCTATTTTGGATTTATATGGTTTTGATCTATTTAAGTTGGATTTTTATGGGTTTTGATGTTTCCATGTGGAAGAGAATTCCATTTTACCCTAGTTGGAACTTTGGAAATCCGGATTTGAAGTTCGGATGGCCAAGTTGTGATGTTTTGAAGTTTTGGGAACCATTGGAGCCTCTTCTCAGCTATGGAGAAGAAGACCCTGCGTGCGTGCTTTTGTGCGTACGCAGCTCTCCTGCGTGCGTATTTTTGTACGTACGCAGCTCTCCTGCGTACGTACTTTTGTGCGTACGCAGCTCTCCTGCGTGCATGCTTTTGTGCGTATGCAGCTCTCCTGCGTGCGTGCTTTTGTGTGTATGCAGCTCTCCTGCGTTCGTGCTTTTGTGCGTATGCAGCTCTCCTGCGTGTGTGCCTTTTGTGCGTACACAGCTCTCCTGCGTGCGTACTTTTGTGCGTACGCAGCTCCCCTGCGTGCGTGCCCTTGTGCGTACGCTGCTCCCCTGCGTGCGTGCTCTTGCGCGTACGCTGCTCCCCTGACCCCTTGCTTAACCCATTGGCTCTTGGAGTTTTGGTCTTATTTCTTTAAGGTTGGCTCTTCTATAGCCCTGTATATTGATATTTTATTAGATATTTTACGCCCATTTTATATCCTTACGCCTTTTGTCATGAACTTGATTTTACTTAATATGTTTGGAATGACTATTGTACATGGCATGGTATGACAAGGAACTAGCATAACACGACAGTGACCCGTAGTGGTGCACTCCTGACATGACCAACCTGACATGATAGTGGCTCGTCGTGGCGCACTCCTGACAAGTACCCTGACATGAATTATCTTGATGCTGTTGCGACGGCTAACTTGACTCGTATAATCAACTTGACACCGTGGGTGTTCCTGCTTGCTAGCTTGTGCAATCCACTTGTCTTGTCTTGTCTTGTATCATGTCTAGGACGTGACTCCCTGGTTTCCCACGGTCAGGGATTCGCACTGAACATGGATTAGGCTAATGACTAGATCTAACTATAGTTCATGGAGAATTTCCAGTCACAGGCAATCTCGTTATCTGGGCGCTCTTAATTGGACTTGTAGCTTGCCGACGAGTAGAGCACATTTCCAGCGCACTGTCATGTGTTGCACCCTCTAAGTCACCTAAGGGTATATCGTCTCCGGGGCGATGTACCCAACCATACTCTCAACCCGCGGAAGGATAACTGGATGGTCTGCAGGGCTTGGGACTGGGAAATTCTCATTTGCATCTTGTTAGTAATTAAGACTTGTGATAACCCTAGTTAGTTAAGTAGTAAGCCGTAGTAATTGCTTGGCCGCTTGTGAATGGATGGAGTCCAGCCTTGTCTAAGTCTTGTCTAGTACCAGTACCTGACTACTCTTGAACTTGACTGTTTTACTTATTATTAAATAATAAATGAGTGAAGACAGAGTGCTATTCAGGCGAAGGGTTACAACCTCGGTCCTTGTCTGGTTTAAGGGTTGTAACCTGGCTCCCGGAATGGTCCCACGTCACTAGTCGTTTATTGTCCTGTTGCACTCTTTATTTACTTGTACCTTCTTCCTTTTCTTTTCTTATGTTCTGATATGCTGGCTTTTGTTCTTATTTCGTGGCCTCCTTTATGGCACTTGCTCTTCTGGGGTTTGACCCAACTGGTTTTGTGTGGCCAGATTTCGGAGCAGCTCCCGAGGATCTTCCGAACCTCCAGCCCGATGGTGGCGACTAGAAGGAACCCGGGCTACGAGTGGGTTTTCTATTTTGTTTCGCTCACTCTATTGTAAAGTTATTCTTTTGAGGCGTTTAGCCGACGAGCACCTGTTAGCTCGATGCACTTTACTTACTGTCTGCCTACGGGCTGTAAACATGATTAACAAATCCTAGGGTTGATCATGTATGACTTAACTCTTGCTAGTCCCCGCATTTTGTACGACTAGCTTCATGATCAGTTGAATATGTAATATTTGGGACGCCTTATTATTGTATATTTAATGATCATACATCTTGCGATCTTACTTACTTGTCACGATCCGCTACCCAAATTGTTGGGCCAGGCCGAGTCATGCCCAGCCTACGTTGAGATAAAACGTAGTAAGCTGTTCTAAAGACAACTGGATAAGACTAAATGTGCTAACAGTTCTATAAGTGAAGAAGAATCATAAATGCTCCAAACACAAAAGTCGTCGTATACAGTAAAATGTCCAAGTACAAGTGAACTGAAAAGTAAAACTGGATACATGTCCAGTTACAAAATGTATAGTCTAATACATGACTACTCTCAAAAGTCTAAGTAAACAAAAGACAACTAGGCGAGGTTCCCCGCAGGAACATCCTCGTAAAGCAGAGCCGGGTCCTCGGCAGTAACTCCATAATAGGTGTCGCAGAGTAACTCCTCCTCAGTAAGGACACCTACAACGTTATCCTGTCAGGACGGGAGCAAGTACTGAATCTAGCAAACTAGCATATGAAACATGAAAATGAACATGTGAGGAAATAACTGGAAAGCATGGCATCACCCAATCTATCATGGCAAGGATACATATGTCATAGAGACAGATGTATATGTAGTGTTTAAAACTGTAGCAAATACGTGATCGGTTAATAGATATACAATGTACTGTGGTACATATAAATAAAATGTACATACGTACAAGTCAACAGGCATAGGTGTACATCCGTACAGAAATGCGGGATAATGGCCTGCGGCAAGGTATGCATATAAAATGCGATCTCGCTCGCTACTGTAGGGGGGTCGTGATCACGTATAATACTATCAGTTTCCCCATAACCCATATTCTAATTATGTGAGAGATACATCAAGACTGTTTTAAGCATGGTAGTAACTGGAAGTACAACATGTAGAGATCTAACTTGCTACCCCAAGGATCAGCATTTAACATGGTGGGATTTGCAGTTCATTTATGTGATAATATGTAAATTTCGTAGAAAGTACTTGCCTCTAGCAAAGCAAAACAAAATAAGCTGCGATAACAGTGCTATGGATGTCCGGTAACTCGTCGCTGTAGAAGTAAATATAATAACTTAGTTTTTACACTAAGCTAAAACACTAGGACACTAATTTGTGAAACACGACTTGTGATTGGGCACCTAGCCAAAATGATGACTTTGGCATAGGAGACCAATATGGGGTGACACACTATGTTAACTAACTTTCTAGGGTCTTTACACTAGTGAGGGATGGGGTTCAACACGACTAAAACTCCAAATATCACAAAAAGCTACAAGTCGTAATTAATCAATAAATAAATTAAAAGATCATTGTGTTCTAACAATTTTAGAGATAGACAAAAAGCCTAGTTTTGTTTAAAACAAAGTATCAAAGTGATCCTTATTAATCATAGAAATTTATTATAATTTTTCTGGAATTTATTAACCAGTACAAATATTTTATAAAAATAAGTTTTCCTAAGTATACAGAAAATAAGTTTTGGTTCCATATGCCAAACTAGTGGCAAAACAGTAAATTAAATACTACAAAAATTATACTAAATTAGCTAACTTAACATAGTATCTAAAAACTATTTTTCCATAATTTTAGCAATACTTTAAGTATTTTTAGAAAATCAAAGACAGCAATGCACACAATAATTAATTATCTGCGTATTTTGTCCATGTATGTAATTTGAACCAAACTTCAAATACAGGACCCAAGGCCATGAATCAAGTCCAATATGACTTGTACAGGTCTTGAATGTGTGAAAACACATTTGGGCCCAAATACCCATGCTAGGCTTGGACACCAAATGGTTGCAGTAATTTAAATACAATAAAAATACAATTTGGTAATAGTCAAACTAAATATTATTATTTTAATAAGGTAAAGTTTTACATAGTAACTATAAAAGTATGAATATTATCTTATAAAGATAATTTATACTAAGCTAAGTAAAATACATACATAAAATAGTGTATATATATATATATATATATATATATATATATATATATATATATATATATATATATATATATATATATATATATATATATTTTTTTTAATAAAATAGTGTATATATTTTTATAAAATAGTGTATATATTTGTGTATATATATGAAAATATATATACACAAATATAGGGATGTTTACATATTGGATATATATATATATATATATATATATATATATATATATATATATATATATATATATATATATATATATATATATATATATATATATATATATATATATATATATATATATATATATAAAATATATATATATATATATATATATATATATATATATAAATTACATATATGAATATATATATTTTATTTTATTTTTAGATATATATATATAAGAAAATACTTATCTATATAACATATATATATATATACAAAATTAATGTATACATATATATATAATAGTATATATATATATAATAATATATATATACATAAGGAAATATATATACATAAATATATATGTATACATAATACATATATAATATATATATATATATATATATATATATATATATATATATATATATATATATATATATATATACATACATAAAATAATGAAGTATACATATATATATATATATAAAAACAGTAAATATATATATACAAAATTATAGTATATATAGAATAATACATATATATATATACAAATATATGTATATACATATATATATAAATATATATATAATAAAAAGAAAAAGAAAAAGGAAAAGGAAAAGAAAAGGGAAAGGAAAGGCAGCCAGGGGGCTCGAACCCGAGCGCACAGCAGGGGGGGAGTTCAATACTGCAGCCGCTGGCCAGTGGGTCAGTTGGCCCGCTATGTTAGAAATAGGATCCTAGTTAATTTATTTATGATTAGGCTGGTTTTATATATATAAAAAATATATATAAAGCTGTCATGTGTCCAGACAGTTAAGGACACAGGATTTTCTCGTGTCCGTGCTATGCACGACACGCACGAAGGCTAGAACGCGTGTCGAGACGCTGGACTAGAGTCCCCGTGTCCTGGCGAGTCTCTCACGTGAAATCGAGACACAGCCGACACGAAAACAGACTGGTACGTACGTGTCCGACTTCTCCACGAAGTTTCGAAGACGGAGGCGGAGGCTAGGGGCGTCGGGACGGCGGCGGAGCGGTGGCGATCGACGCGTCTCGTCGGGGCGCGTCGAATGGTGGTGGTGGTTGGCGATGAAGGTCGTCGGTTGGGGCGGAGCAGTGTTCGCCGGAGTTAGGGTTTTGGTGTAGGAAAGTGGGGAAGAAGGAGGGCGGCGGTTGGTCGTGGGGGAAATCTAGGGTTAGGGTTGAGGTCAGGGGAGACAGGGGGAGTTTATAGGAGGTTTGTGGCGGTGGGGACAGCCAGAAAAGGCGGGGGCAGGGCGGTGAGTCGGTCGGGGCAGGGGAGTAGGTAGGCAGAGGAGAGAGAGAGGGAGAGCTGTCGTGTGAGAGAGGGGGGTTTGGTAGATTTGCAAAAGGGCCCTTAGAAAATAGGATTTTGCATAACAGAATTATTAGTGAGAAAATGCAAAATAGAATTTGCATTTCCTAATTAAAAATATTTCCTTAATTACAAACTGATATAAAAACATATCTAAAAATTGCAAAACCTATTTAATTAATTCCAAATAATTTGCAAAGTAATATTTTTATATTTAAAACTCATTTTAAAAATATAGAAAAATTCCTAAAAATCCCAATAATTACTTTAAGGCTAAAAATTAACATTAAAAATTAATTAGCACTAATAAAACTAAAATTGAAAAACAGGGGCTTACAAGTCTTCCCTCCTTGAAAACTTTTGTCCTCGAAATTCACAAGGATTGAAGACCTAACAATATTCTAACATAGCAAGCAATGCAACAAAATGACTAAGGCTGCGATCGAAACTAACCTCTAAGGTATCAAGCGGGAACGGGTGGTTCCCACGCAGCGGTTGGATCGAACAAGTAAGGGTATCTCTCCCTCATGTCCGACTCCCTCTCCCAAGTAGATTCACCTGGGGAGTGACGGCTCCAAGCTACTCGTACTAGGGGTATAACCTTTTTCCTCAGCCTCTTCTCTCTCCTGTCTAATATCTCCACTGGCTACTCAGAAACTGTAAGGCTCGGTCCGACCTCCAACTCTGAATGATCTAGCACATGACTGGGGTCTGGAACATATCTCCTCAGCTGAGATACGTGAAAGACATCGTGAACTCCTGCTAGGTTGGGTGGAAGTACAATCCTGTAAGCTACCTCTCTGATCCTGCCAAGTACCTCGAACGGCCCGATGTATCTGGGGCTCAGCTTCCCTCCTCGTCCGAACCGGATCGTCCCTCTAGTAGGTGATATCTTCACTAGCACCCTATCACCGTCTACGAACTCCATCGGTCTGTAACTAGCATCAGCCCAGTGTTTCTGCCTATCCTGAGCTACTCTGAGCCTGTCTCTGATCATCCCGACTTTCTCTGCTGCATCCGTGATCATCTCTGGCCCAAGCATAACTCTGTCTCCGACATCATCCCAAAAGAGCGGTGTGCGGCATCGTCGTCCATATAGCGCCTCGAAAGGAGACATACCAATACTGGCCTGGTAGCTGTTGTTGTATGAAAACTCTACCAAGTGCAGATGGCTCTCCCATGATCCTCCGAAGTCCAGCACGCAAGTCCTCAGCATATCCTCCAGTGTCTGTATCGTCCTCTCGGACTGCCCATCTATCTGCGGGTGGTACGTCGTACTGAACTTGAGCCTACTGCCCAACTCCTCCTGCAAGCTCCTCCAGTAGTGGGATATAAATCTGCTGTCTCTGTCTGACATGATGCTCACCGACACTCCGTGTAGGCGAACTATCTGCTGCATGTATAGCTCTGCCAACTTCTCGGTAGAAAGTCCCACCTTGAAGGGTATGAAGTGCGCACACTTCGTCAGCCTGTCTACGATGACCCAGATGGCATCCTTCCCTCCTTGGGAACGAGGAAGCCCTGAAACGAAGTCCATCGTAATATGTTCCCACTTCCACTCGGGAATGGATAACGGCTGCAACAAACCAGCTGGCCTCTGGCGCTCCGCCTTGACCTGCTGGCAAACTAGGCATCTCGAGATGAAACGTGATACATCCCTCTTCATCCCGTGCCACCAAAGATGTTCCCGCAAGTCACGGTACATCTTGTTAGCACCAGGGTGAATAGAATATCTCGATCGGTACGCCTCCTGCAAGACTGCCTCTACCAGCTCTCCCTTCGGCACGCACAATCGGCTGCCATGCCTTAGGGATCCATCCTCTGCTATAGTGAAGTCATCTAGCAATCCAGCCAATGCCTGGGGTCGAAGTCTGCGAAGGCTCTCATCTGTAGACTGTGCCTCCCGGATCTGCTCCATCAATCCTGACTGAATGTCAAGCGCCATCATCTGTATCACTGATCCTGGCCGAACTAGCTCGATACCGAGCTTCTCCAGATCCTCCCGCAAATGCCGATCAATCATCAGGTACCATGCCATCGGGTGCCTGCTCAGCGCATCCGCCACCACATTTGCCTTCCCGAGGTGATACTGTAAATCGATGTCGAAGTCCTTCATCAACTCCAACCATCGCCTTTGCCTCATGTTCAGCTCTTTCTACGTGAACACATACTTCAAGCTTTTGTGGTCAGTAAAGATTTCCACACTCTCTCCGTATAAGTAATGTTTTCATAACTTGAGTGCAAAGATCACCGCAGCTAACTCTAGGTCATGGGTAGGATAATTCCTCTCATGAGTCCGCAACTGCCTAGATGCATAAGCAATTACTTTCCCATGCTGCTGTAGAACACATCCTAACCCCTTCCCAGAAGCATCACTGTAAATGGTGAAACCTCCAGAACCTGAAGGTAAAGTCAGAACTGGAGCGGTCGTCAGCCTCCTCTTCAGCTCCTCAAATGCCGTCTGGCAATCCTCTGACCAGATGTACTCTGCGTCCTTCCGCGTCAGCTTCGTCATGGGTTCCGCTATCCTAGCAAAGTCCTGGACGAACTTTCTATAATAGCCTGTTAAACCCAAAAAACTCCTGATCTCTGAAACTGACGTCGGAGCCTTCCACGTCTCAACTGCAGCAATCTTCCTGGGATCCACCGAGATTCCATCTCCAGTGACTACATGGCCGAGAAACTCCACTCGGTCTAAAAAGAACTCGCACTTCGGCAATTTAGCAAACAATCTCTCCTGTCTCAGAATCCCCAAAACTATCCGCAAGTACTCTGTATGCTCCTCCGGCGTCTTCGAATATATCAGGATGTCGTCAATAAACACCACGACGAACTTATCCAGATACTGGTGAAATGTCTTATTCATCAAGTTCATAAAGACAGCTGGCGCATTTGTGAGACCAAATGGCATCACCAGAAACTCGTACTGCCCGTACTTCGTGTTGAACGCCGTCTTCTGGATGTCTGCTGGCCTAACCTTCATCTGGTGGTACCCAAATCTCAAGTCTATCCTAGAAAACACCTTCGCCCCGCTCAACTGGTCGAACAAATCATCTATCCTGGGCAAAGGATATTTGTTCTTGATGGTGATGGCATTCAAGGCCCGGTAATCAATACACAACCGGACTGTACCATCCTTCTTAGGCACAAAGAGCACTGGTACTCCCCATGGAGAAGCACTGGATCGAATGAAACCCTTTTTCAACAGGTCGTCAATCTGCTCTTTCATCTCTATGGCCTCCTTGGGATTCACTCTATAGCAAGCCCGGGATACTGGTGATGAACCCGACACTAAATCTATAATGAACTCCACATCTCTGTCAGATGGAAGTCCTGGGAGATCCTTTGGGAATACATCCATAAACTCCCTAATGATAGGGTGTGGCGGTGCTGCGTCCCCGACTGTCGCACAACAGTTCGGCTCTAGGCTGATCTCCGGCCTTGTCCTCCTGACACTGAATGGTGCTGTGCCTGGGGGACTGAACAAAATACTACCCTCATGGCAATCTATAGATGCATGGGCATAGCTAAGCCAGTCCATCCCCAATATGATATCATAACCGGGGAGTGGCATCACAAAGAATTGCCCCCTGAACTCTCTCCCGGCTATAAAAATAGAACATCTATAGATAGATCTAATAGGCACTGGTCCTCCTCCCGTCATCACTCTACTAATCTCCGCAGTAGGTGTAGCTACTAGATGATGTTTATGCATAAACTCTAATGATAGGAAGCTATGAGATGTACCAGAATCAAACAAACATACAGCTAGAAAAGTATACAAATAAACATGACCTGTGATGACGTCAGCTAAGTAATCCGACTCCGAAACCTGCTCCGGCTCCGGCTCAAGGGCTAGGCTATAGACCTTCCCCTGAGGTCCCTTCTGCTGCTGCAGATGCTGCCCGAACCTCTGCTGCTGAGTCGGGAGCGGTCCTCTAGTCTTCGCTACTGGGCAGTCCCGAATCTGATGGGTGGTAGACCCACAAACTAAGCACTGCCCCAATCTCTTCCTGCAAATGGACCTGTCGTGCCCTGGTCTTCCGCAGAAAGAACATATAGCTCCTTTCTGCTGCTGCCGGGGTCCCGGGGCTCTAATTGGCGGGGTCTGATGATGTGGTGTAGGGGGACGGTAAGTCTGCTGGGGTGGCGTCGGCGCTCTCTGCTGGAAAGCCTGACGCTTGGACGGTCCCTCATGATGTACAGGAGCCGGCCATTTGCTAGACAGAAGATGCTCCTCAATGCTCCGGGCCAACTCTAGGCTCTGGTAGTAGTCAGTCGTACCGTTCGCCACTATAAGAATGCCAATGTCTGGAACTAGACCATGGCAAAACCTACGGGTCATCTCCTCTGGATCAGCAACCAGACTAGGAGCGAAACGGCTCAGGCGACTAAACTCTGCCGTATACTCGTCAACAGAACGGTTCCCCTGCTGGATGTTCTAGAATCGTAGCCCCATGGCTACTCTAGCAGTGGTCGAAAAGAACTTTTTCTTGAACTGGGTCTTGAACTGGTCCCAAGTGGCTCTACCTCTCGCGAACAACGGCTCATTCCTGAACCAGACTCCGGCTAAGTCTATCAGCAGAAATCCTGCTGCCTCGACTTGAAGGTCATCCGGCATCCTAACTCCCAGAAGCTTCCTCTCTACTGAATCTAGCCAGTCATCAGCTACTACTATGCCCTCAGTCCCTGAGAACTCCTTGGGATTCAAACCCATGAAGTCCTTGATTGTCCCCGCTCTCTGCCGTGGCTCTACATGTGGTGGGACCACGGGACGTCCCTCAGAACGCTCCATGCTCTGGCGGAGTAGGGTAGTCTGCTCCTGATGGGTTGTTAGGAACCCCTGGATCAGTGTGAGCAGCTGGGTCTCGTCGAGTGTGACGGAAGCCTGGGTGGGTATAGTGATAGGGGGTGGTGGAAGTATCGGGGCATGCTGGGACTGGGATGTGGAAGGTGGTATCTGGGTCTGTGGATCTGTGGAGTGGAGAAATGTGGTAGGTGGAGGTGTATCAGTCAACGGGTCAGCTGACTGGATAAGGAGGGCCCCATTCTCGGGGGTAACATACTGGGATGAACGAGTAAGCACCATCTAAATTACACATAAAAAGACTTATAAGGACTTATTTAAAGTAAGTAATCATATGCAAGAAAATCTAATTATAATAGCAAACATGTGATATATTTTCTATGTTGCAATCCTAGTATTCCTCTAGGTATTCTAAGCGTCTTTCCTAATGTTGTCTAATTACCTTAAGTTCCTAATTGCAGGCATGCTTGGTACAATAACGTAACCAAACAGTTTAGTCAGGACCTGCATGGGCCACCACTAAAAACATGTCACGACCCGCTACCCAAATTATTGGGCCAGGCCGAGTCATGCCCAGCCTACGTTGAGATAAAACGTAGTAAGCTGTTCTAAAGACAACAGGATAAGACTAAATGTGCTAACAGTTCTATAAGTGAAGAAGAATCATAAATGCTCCAAACACAAAAGTCGTCGTATACAGTAAAATGTCCAAGTACAAGTGAACTGAAAAGTAAAACTGGATACATGTCCAATTACAAAATGTATAGTCTAATACATGACTACTCTCAAAAGTCTAAGTAAACAAAAGACAACTAGGCGAGGTTCCCCGCAGGAACATCCTCGTAAAGCAGAGCCGGGTCCTCGGCAGTAACTCCATAATAGGTGTCGCAGAGTAACTCCTCCTCAGTAAGGACACCTACAACGTTATCCTGTCAGGACGGGAGCAAGTACTGAATCTAGCAAACTAGCATATGAAACATGAAAATGAACATGTAAGGAAATAACTGGAAAGCATGGCATCACCCAATCTATCATGGTAAGGATACATATGTCATAGAGACAGATGTATATGTAGTATTTAAAACTGTAGCAAATACGTGATCGGTCAATAGATGTACAATGTACTGTGGTACATGTAAATAAAATGTACATAAGTACAAGTCAACAGGCATAGGTGTACATCCGTACAAAAATGCGGGATAATGGCCTGCGACAAGGTATGCATATAAAATGCGACCTCGCTCGCTAATGTAGGGGGGTCGTGATCACGTATAATACTATCAGTTTCCCCATAACCCATATTCTAATCATGTGAGAGATACATCAAGACTGTTCTAAGCATGGTAGTAACTGGAAGTACAACATGTAGAGATCTAACTTGCTACCCCAAGGATCAGCATTTAACATGGTGGGGTTTGCAGTTCATTTATGTGACAATATGTAAAGTTCGTAGAAAGTACTTGCCTCTAGCAAAGCAAAACAAAACAAGCTGCGATAACAGTGCTATGGATGTCCGGTAACTCGTCGTTGTAGAAGTAAATATAATAACTTAGTTTTTACACTAAGCTAAAACACTAGGACACTAATTTGTGAAACACGACTTGTGATTGGGCACCTAGCCAAAATGATGACTTTGGCATAGGAGACCAATGTGGGATGACACACTATGTTAACTAACTTTTTAGGGTCTTTACACTAGTGAGGGATGGGGTTCAACACGACTAAAACTCCAAATATCACAAAAAGCTACAAGTCGTAATTAATCAATAAATAAATCAAAAGATCATTGTGTTCTAACAATTTTAGAGATAGACAAAAAGCCTAGTTTTGTTTAAAGCAAAGTATTAAAGTGATCCTTGTTAATCATAGAAATTTATTATAATTTTTTTGGAATTTATTAACCAGTACAAATATTTTATAAAAATCAGTTTTCCTAAGTATACAGAAAATAAGTTTTGGTTCCATATGCCAAACTAGTGGCAAAACAGTAAATTAAATACTACAAAAATTATACTAAATTAGCTAACTTAACATAGTATCTAAAAACTATTTTTCCATAACTATAGCAATGTTTTAAGTATTTTTAGAAAATCAAAGACAGCAATGCACACAATAATTAATTATCTGCGTATTTTGTCCATGTATGTAATTTGAACCAAAGTTCAAATACAGGACCCAAGGCCATGAATCAAGTCCAATATGACTTGTAATGGTCTTGAATGTGTGAAAACACATTTGGGCCCAAATACCCATGCTAGGCTTGGACACCAAATGGTTGCAGTAATTTAAATACAATAAAAATACAATTTGGTAATAGTCAAACTAAATATTATTATTTTAATAAGGTAAAGTTTTACATAGTAACTATAAAAGTATGAATATTATCTTATAAAGATAATTTATACTAAGCTAAGTAAAATACATACATAAAATAGTGTAATATATATATATATATATATATATATATATATATATATATATATATATATATATATATATATATATATATATATAAATTACATATATGAATATATATATATATATATATATATATATAAGAAAATACTTATCTATATAACATATATATATATATATATATATATATATATATATATATACAAAATTAATGTTTACATATATATATAATAGTATATATATATAATAATATATATACATAAGGAAATATATATACATAAATATATATGTATACATAATACATATATATATATATACATACATAAAATAATGAAGTATACATATATATATATAAAAACAGTAAATATATATATACAAAAATTATAGTATATATAGAATAATACATATATATATATACAAATATATGTATATACATATATATATAAATATATATATAATAAAAAGAAAAAGAAAAAGGAAAAGGAAAAGAAAAGGGAAAGGAAAGGCAGCCAGGGGGCTCGAACCCGAGCGCACAGCAGGGGGGGAGTTCAACACTGCAGCCGCTGGCCAGTGGGTCAGTTGGCCCGCTATGTTAGAAATAGGATCCTAGTTAATTTATTTCTGATTAGGCTGGTTTTATATATAAAAAAAATATATAAAGCTGTCCTGTGTCCAGACAGTTAAGGACACAGGATTTTCTCGTGTCCGTGCTATGCACGACACGCACGAAGGCTAGAACGCGTGTCGAGACGCTGGACTAGAGTCCCCGTGTCCTGGCGAGTCTCTCACGTGAAATCGAGACACAGCCGACACGAAAACAGACTGGTACGTACGTGTCCGACTTCTCCACAAAGTTTCGAAGGCGGAGGCGGAGGCTAAGGGCGTCGGGACGGCGGCGGAGCGGTGGCGATCGACGCGTCTCGTCGGGGTGCGTCGAATGGTGGTGGTGGTTGGCGGTGAAGGTCGTCGGTTGGGACAGAGCAGTGTTCGCCGAAGTTAGGGTTTTGGTGTAGGAAAGTGGGGAAGAAGGAGGGCGGCGGTTGGTCGTGGGGGAAATCTAGGGTTAGGGTTGAGGTCAGGGGAGAGAGGGGGAGTTTATAGGGGGTTTGTGGCGGTGGGGGCAGCCGGAAAAGGCGGGGGCAGGGCGGTGAGTCGGTCGGGGCAGGGGAGTAGGTAGGCAGAGGAGAGAGAGAGGGAGAGCTGTCGTGTGAGAGAGGGGGGGTTTGGTAGATTTGCAAAAGGGCCCTTAGGAAATAGGATTTTGCATAATAGAATTATTAGTGAGAAAATACAAAATAGAATTTGCATTTCCTAATTAAAAACATTTCCTTAATTACAAACTGATATAAAAACATATCTAAAAATTGCAAAACCTATTTAATTAATTCCAAATAATTTGCAAAGTGATATTTTTATATTTAAAACTCATTTTAAAAATATAGAAAAATTCCTAAAAATCCCAATAATTACTTTAAGGCTAAAAATTAACATTAAAAATTAATTAGCACTAATAAAACTAAAATTGAAAAACAGGGGCTTACATTACTTGCTTGTGATTGAGACATTAGGCTTGTTCATGACCATAAGAGACTGTTGGCTTGTAGTAAACCCTCATATATCTAGACAGCCGTGACCGTATATCGAGGTAGTTTCCATTTCAATATACGTAGCTGGCTATGTCTGCCCCCGCTCTCCAGTATTCTGGTTCTGGGGCGTGACATGGTTTATGTGGTGGCCCGTGCAGGTCTTGTCAATCAAAAAATGTGAGGGTTTACCGAATAGATGTCTCAATCAGTATTCGCCCTTGATCTCCGCCCATATTTTCAAATCCCTGAAATTCTTGCCCTGATTACATGCTTGTATCGTTGATCTGTCCTGGTCCTTCCTTATTGTTTCCCTGTGTCGTCTTCCTCAGCGGCACTGTACCTGACCCTACCGATCAGCAAGGAGGAGCACCTTCCGTGGACCAGCAGCAACCTGGAGATCAAGCCCAGCATTCCGGAGTCGCCTCCAGAGTGATACCTACTGGAGGAGAACCCCCAGTTCGGCCCGTCCAGCCTGCGGAACTTGATGATGGCACCTTGGTAGGTCTCATCAGGACCTTGATAGCTTTCCAGAATCGCAGAGGAGACGCCTTGCACCAGGCTGTGGCAGATGCTTTGACCAGAGGCGGTCATCCGGGAAACAACGCGGCCAACAGCTTCAAGCGCTTGAACCCTCCTTTCTTCGACGACAGCGAGGATGCGATTACCGCGGATGCATGGCTTCAGAATACCGAGGTGATTCTGGAAGCAACTAAGACACCCGAGAATGAGAAGGTGGCGGTGGTACGCCTGCAGTTGTTGGACTTGGCTCGCAGTTGGTGGGCAACGCAATCCATGGGATTAGTGGCATCCATTGCTTGGGCAGTATTTAGAGAGAAATTCCAGACAAAGTATTTCGATACTGTGGCTCGGTACGACCTGCAGACCAGATTTACCAACTTGAAGCAAGGAGGCAGAACGGTCGACAGTTATGCATCGGAGTTTTCTAGACTCAGTAGGTTTGCCCCCACCTTGGTGGCGACCGAGTTTGATAGGGCCCAGCGGTTCCAGCAGGGACTGCATTTGGAGATCTTGTTGGCGGTTGAGCAGTTCAAGCACCAGACGTTCGATGCAGTCTTGAGAGCAGCTAGGAGGCATGAGTACACCTCCCAGAGGATCATGGATAGGACCGGAGGTAGGAAGCGGTCCCACAGTCAGATGCACCAATCATCAGCTCCAGCCCCGACAGCTAGGGGATTGACCATTGGAACTCCGAGGCGGACGGCCTCAGTACCGTCGGTTCAGCATTCGACCTCGACATACCCGCAGTAGCAGAAGCAGAAGCAGACTTCCGCAATGGGATGTTCACATTGCGGAAAGCCAGGCCATGTAGTGGCGGATTATCGTAGGGCACAAGGATTGTGCCTAGCTTGTGGAGCGGCAGATCATAAGATAGGAGCCTGCCCGAATAGGGGTAGTTCATCCTCTTCCAACCTAACCAGTCCATCGGTTAGGGGACCAGCACCTGTGCAGCAGCAGCAGTACCCGAGGCCATTGTTGCCTCAGGCCCAGGCATTCCAGCAGCAGTGTGCCCAGGCTCCAGTGTAGAGCAGGCAGAGAGGTTTTCAGCAGAGGGGACCCGCAGCTAGAGGTCAGGCCATGATGATGGCTATGGAAGAAGAAGTTGCACCAGGTGAGGTAGTGGCAGGTACTATTCTCGTCAACTCCTCTCCAGCATCTGTATTATTTGATTCTGGTGTATCGCATTCATTTATGTCTGCACGATTCGCGACACGAATAGGATTGGAGCCCGAGTCATTATCAGTGAGGCTCAATATACTTACTGGTAATGGCCTTGTGGGAGTAGATCGAGTGTTTTCCTCGTGTCGGATCGTAGTTAGCGGTAGGGAGTTCCCCGCTAGATTCATAGAGTTTCCTATGGCAGACTATAATGTAGTCCTAGGCATGGATTGGTTGAAGAACCAGTATGCTAGGATAGACTACCATATTGGCAGAGTTGTCTTTATTATTCTCGACGAGCCAGAGTTTTCGTTTTCCAGAGGCGCAGTGGAGCCATCTTTCCCAGCATTGCGGATGGCAGTAGCAGCAGTGCAGTTACCCCGGATAGTTGAAGAGTTTCCAGATGTCTTTCCAGAGGAGCTTCTAGGGATGCCGCCGGAGCGGAAGATTGAGTTCACTATAGACTTGATTCCCGGGACAGCACCAGTATCAGAACGAGTCTACAGGATGGCGCCTTCAGAGTTGGAAATTTTATACAAAATGATTGAAGAACTGAGGACCAAGGGATTCATCCGTGCAAGTGGATCGCCTTGGGGAGCCCCGATGCTTCTTGTGAAAAAGAAGGATGGTACGTCCAGGCTATGTGTTGATTATCGTACCTTGAACTTGGTGACAATCAAGAATAGATACCCTCTTCCGAGGATAGATGACTTGTTTGATCAGCTCAGAGGGGCTTCAGTGTTCTCGAAGATCGACTTGCGGTCGGGATACCACCAGATCAGAGTCAGAGAGCAGGACATCCCGAAGATAGCATTCAGATCGAGGTATGGACATTGGAAGTTCCTTGTTATGCCCTTTGGAGCGACCAATACGTCGGCCGTATTCATGGACCTCATGAATCGCATTTTCATGCCTTACTTGGATCAATTTGTGATCGTGTTCCTAGATGACATCCTGGTCTACAGCAAGAGTGAAGCAGAGCATGAGCAGCATCTCAAAGTCATCCTCCAGACGCTTAGGGAGCATCAGTTGTACGTCAAATTCAGTAAATGCGAGTTCTGGCTCGATCGCATATCATACTTGGGTCACATCATTACCCGAGGAGGAGTGGAAGTGGATCCCCAGAAGATTATGGCTATCGAGTCATGGCCGGTACCCAGCTCAGTGGTAGAGGTTCGCAGCTTCCTTGGATTGGCCGGATACTACCGGCGGTTCGTTTCAGATTTCGCAAGGATTTCAGCGCCGATGACCCAGTTGACTCGCAAGGATGTACCGTTTGTTTGGACAGCAGAGTGTCAAAAATCATTTGAGAAGTTGAAGCAAGGTTTGATAACGGCTCCCATTCTCACCCTTCCAGATGGGACTGGAGGATTCACAGTTTATTGCGATACTTCAGGCAGAGGATTGGGGTGTGTCTTGATGCAGCATGGGAAGGTAATATCTTATGCGTCACGTCAACTACGTGATCATGAGAAGAATTACCCGACCCACGACTTGGAATTGGCGGCGGTAGTGTTTGCTTTGAAATTGTGGAGACACTACTTGTACGGAGATAGAGTGGAGATCTTTACTGATCATAAGAGCCTGAAGTATGTTTTCACCCAGAAGAACCTTAATATGCGACAGAGAAGATGGCTCGAGCTACTGGTGGACTATGATGTGGATTTGTAGTATCATCCCGTGAAGGCCAATGTTGTAGCAGATGCATTGAGCAGGAGAGCCGGAGTTTATTTTCTGACGGCGCAACCAGAATTATTGGCAGATCTTCAGAAGATGGGAATTGAAGTGGTTCTTCCAACCAGCGTGGCATTGATGGCCAGCCTACAGGTTCAGTCCAGCATAGTTGAGAGAATCCGGATGGCGCAGTCAACAGATTCCAAGATCCAGCGACTCAGAGCAGAGTGTGAAGCAGAAAGAAGGCCAGAGTTATGTATCCATGAAGACGGTACACTTCGGCACGGCACTCGTCTTTGTGTACCCAGTGGAGATATCAGACAGGAAGTCATGGCAGAAGCCCACAGTTCACAATATTCTATTCATCCGGGTGGTACGAAGATGTACCATGATATTCGTCAGCATTTCTGGTGGAATGGCATGAAGAGGGAGGTAGCCCGGTTTGTCTCTCGGTGTTTGGTTTGCCAACAGGTTAAAGCTGAACATCAGAGGCCCGCTAGACTTTTTCAACCCTTACCGATCCCGGAATGGAAATAGGAACATATAACCATGGATTTCGTGACCGAATTGCCCAGATCTCTGGCCAGCAGAGATGCTATTTGGGTAATTGTGGACAGGCTTACCAAGGTGGCACACTTTCTTCCATTCAGAGTTGGACAGTCGACGGCGCAGTTAGCAGAGATGTATCTCAGGCAGATTGTCAGGCTTCACGGTGTGCCAGTCAGCATCACCTCGGACAGGGATTCAAGATTCACATCACACTTTTGGCGCAGCTTGCAGAAGAGTTTGGGGACTCGCCTTCAATTCAGCTCAGCTTATCACCCGCAGACGGATGGTCAATCAGAGCGCACAATCCAGACTCTTGAAGACATACTGAGATCTTGTACGCTCGACTTCGGTAGTTCGTGGGAAGATCACCTGCATCTCGTAGAATTCTCGTACAATAATAGTTTCTAGGCCAGTATCCAGATGGCTCCGTTCGAGGCTCTGTATGGTAGGAAGTGCAGATCCCCGCTAGCATGGAACGATGTCGGGGAGAGGCAGATGCTCGGACCCGAATTGATTTCCCAGACGGTTGAAGTGGTCAGGAAGGTCAGAGATCACCTCCGAGTTGCCCAGGACCGCCAGCGCCATTGGGCCGATGCTCATCGGCGTCTCTTAGAATTTGATGTCGGCGACCATGTATTCCTTAGGATCTCGCCTAAACGCGACGTCATTTGCTTTGGCATGCGGGGAAAGCTTAGTCCTAGGTATATAGGGTCGTTCGATATTCTAGAGCGAGTAGGAGATGTATCCTATCGTCTTGCTCTTCCGCCGTCGCTAAGTGAGGTGCATGATGTATTCTATGTGTCCCAATTACGACGGTATATTCCGGACCCGAGCCACATCCTAGACCATTCAGAATTGGTTGTTGGTACCAACCTTTCGTATGAGGAGAGGCCCGTGTCTATATTGGACCGGAGGGAGAAGATACTCAAGAACAAGACTATTAAATTAGTCCGTGTTGCTTGGGGTCATCACTCTCTAGGTGAGTCAACGTGGGAGCGTGAGGACGACATCCGATCGCGATATCCCTACCTGTTTGACTCGTGAGGTATAATGTATTTCTTATGCCTTACGTTTTTCCTTCCTTGCTTGTATTGTATGATTGTATGATTGCACTGCTTAGTATAACTTGCATGTGCTTAATGTAACTTGTCGTGACAATCTCTAGCTCCTTGATTAAATTTCGAGGACGAAATTCTTTTAAGGTGGGTAGAGTTGTCACCCTCATTTCCCGTATTTCCCGTATTCCGTATTTATACTCGTATCTGGATTTTGGCATGTATTTTTATTTTTCTCAACTTGTGGAATTTCGGTATTTCTCGTATTTTGGGTTTTGACATGGCTCGGTTTTAATTGGTTTGGGTTGGTTTAGTTTGGTTTAATGTGTATTGGAACACCTTAGCCTATGCTCCACCCTCACACACCACATCCCATCCTCTTTAAAACTCCACCAACTTTCTCTCTCTCCTCATAAACCTCCATTAATCTTCTTCTTCTCCTTCCTCTACACAACACCAACCCATAGGCAAGTGCACCTTGCCACCACATGAGGACCCTATTTTATTTGTCTATTTGCTAGATTAGGACATGGTGATCAACATTAGAACTTGGCATTTTGTGATTTGGAATCCCCATTGTTCTAGATCTAAGTTTTTTCCTATTTTCGGATTTATATGGTTTTGATCTATTTAAGTTGGATTTTTATGGGTTTTGATGTTTCCATGTGGAAGAGAATTCCATTTCACCCTAGTTGGAACTTTGGAAATCCGGATTTGAAGTTCGGATGGCCAAGTTTGTGATGTTTTAAAGTTTTGGGAACCATTGGAGCCTCTTCTCAGCCATGGAGAAGAAGACCCTGTGTGCGTGCTTTTGCGCGTACGCAGCTCTCCTGCGTGCGTGCTTTTGTGCGTACGCAGCTCTCCTGCGTGCGTGCTTTTGTGCGTACGCAGCTCTCCTGCGTGCGTACTTTTGTACGTACGCAGCTCTCCTGCGTGCGTGCTTTTGTACGTACGCAGCTCTCCTGCGTGCGTGCTTTTGTGCGTACGCAGCGCCCCTGCGTGCGTGCCCTTGTGCGTACGCTGCTCCCCTGCGTGCGTGCTCTTGCGCGTACGCTGCTCCCCTGACCCCTTGCTTAACCCATTGGCTCTTGGAGTTTTGGTCTTATTTCTTTAAGCTTGGCTCTTCTATAGCCCTGTATATTGATTTTTTATTAGATATTTTATCCCTATTTTATATCCTTACGCCTTTTGTCATGAACTTGATTTTACTTAATATGTTTGGAATGACTATTGTACATGGCATGGTATGACAAGGAACTAGCATAACACGACAGTGACCCGTAGTGGTGCACTCCTGATATGACCAACCTGACATGATAGTGGCCCGTCGTGGCGCACTCCTGACAAGTACCCTGACATGAATTATCTTGATGCTGTTGCGACGGCTAACTTGACTTGTATAATCAACTTGACACCGTGGGTGTTCCTGCTTGCTTGCTTGTACAATCTACTTGTCTTGTCTTGCATCATGTCTAGGACGTGACTCCCTGGTTTCCCACGGTCAGGGAATCGCACTGAACATGGATTAGGCTAATGACTAGATCTAACTATAGTTCATGGAGAATTTCCAGTCACAGGCAATCTCGTTATCTGGGCGCTCTTAATTGGACTTGTAGCTTGCCGACGAGTAGAGCACATTTCCAGCGCACTGTCATGTGTTGCACCCTCTAAGTCACCTAAGGGTATATCGTCTCCGGGGCGATGTACCCAACCATACTCTCAACCCGCAAAAGGATAACTGGATGGTCTGCAGGACTTGGGACTGGGAAATTCTTATTTGCATCTTGTTAGTAATTAAGGCTTGTGATAACCCTAGTTAGTTAAGTAGTAAGCCGTAGTAATTGCTTGGCCGCTTGTGAATGGATGGAGTCCAGCCTTGTCTAAGTCTTATCTAGTACCAGTACCTGACTACTCTTGAACTTGACTGTTTTACTTATTATTAAACAATAAATGAGTGGAGACAGAGTGCTATTCAGGCGAAAGGTTACAACCCCGGTCCTTGTCTGGTTTAAGGGTTGTAACCTGGCTCCCGGAATGGTCCCACGTCACTAGTCGTTTATTGTCCTGTTGCACTCTTTATTTACTTGTACCTTCTTCCTTTTCTTTTCTTATATTCTGATATGCTGGCTTTTGTTCTTATTTCGTGGCCTCCTTTGTGGCACTTGCTCTTCTGGGGTTTGACCCAACTGGTTTTGTGTGGCCAGATTTCGGAGCAGCTCCCGAGGATCTTCCGAACCTCCAGCCCGATGGTGGCGACTAGAAGGAACCCGGGCTACGAGTGGGTTTTCTATTTTGTTTCGCTCACTCTATTGTAAAGTTATTCTTTTGAGGCGTTTAGCCGACGAGCACCTGTTAGCTCGATGCACTTTACTTACTGTCTGCCTACGGGCTGTAAACATGATTAACAAATCCTAGGGTTGATCATGTATGACTTAACTCTTGCTAGTCCCCGCATTTTGTACGACTAGCTTCATGATCAGTTGAATATGTAATATTTGGGACGCCTTATTTTGTATATTTAATGATCATACATCTTGCGACCTTACTTACTTGCTTGTGATTGAGACATTATGCTTGTTCATGACCATAAGAGACTGTTGGCTTGTAGTAAACCCTCATATATCTAGACAGCCGTGACCGTATATCGAGGTGGTTTCCACTTCAATATACGTAGCTGGCTATGTCTGCCCCCGCTCTCCAGTATTCTGGTTCTGGGGCGTGACAGTGTAGATATCGACTCAACCCTTTGACACGTTGCCATCAATCTATTTCTTCTCCCCTAATTTAACACTGCTAAGATATCATCATAGTAGCCATGGCTTCCCCCATCCCAGTAACTGAAGGTAATAATCCAACCAAGATGAGAAGCATGCAAAGCGAACGAAGTGAGACTATCATGGATTTTCAGAAGGTAAGCAATCCAATATATATCAAGGCATAGCCCCTCTTCTCGACCACGTTGAACGACCAATTGTGCGTTTCACTTTTTAGAAAATCGGTGGGGGGGGTGGGGTGGGGGGTTAAGGCAAAGCTTATCACAACCCGATTCCACAAACCCAACTCTAATATACCATTTAGAACATATAATAGTTCCAAGAATAAGTTAAGGGCTAGTTTGGATTATGGTCATGTTTCATCCCATTTGTTCATATGTCTATTTATGTAATTCTCTTTTGGCGAGCGTCTCAGAAACGCTCATTTGATCCCAAAATCAATGACACTTTAAAAAAAAGTCCATTTGAACCTCCAAAATAACATCACATTTGAAAAAATATCCATCTGGAATGAAAATCGTTCTCGTGTCTTACATTTGGCCTAAGGACTAATTTGGACTGCAGTTATGTTTTATTTCATTTGTTAGAACATCCATTTTCTAGATGCTATCTGGGCTATCGTTTCGAAAACGCAAATTTGAGCCCCAAAATGAATATTACTTTGAGAAAAACGTTCATCGAAAATGAAATGTGTTTGACTCGTCCCTTACATTTGATACAAAATAGGGTTGCAGATAAAATCTATAATATAAAGCACAGTGGGTTTTTGGTCCGACCCATGTGCTTTGGTTCAACGATGATGAAAGGACTAAATTGCCCCTCTCTTTATAAGAGAGGAGGAGGTCCCATGTTGGGTGCGGAGCAACCGGTTGTTCCAACGGCACCCCCGCCTCCAGCTCCTCTTCCACCGTCCCTCCCTCCGCCGCCTCCGCTCCATCCTCACCCACGCCGTCATCGCCGGCCTCTTCAGTAACCCCTTCGTCGCAAGCAGCCTCCTCCACCGCGCCGCCGACGCCGACCCTTCCTTTGCCGCCTCCCTCTTCTCCGCCATGACCAACCCCAACCCCTTCTCCTTCAACACCGCCATCGTCATCTCCGCCGACCCACTCTCCATCTACTCCCAAATGCTCCGCCTTCGCGTCCCTCCCGACTCCCACGCCTTCTCTTCCTTGCTCAACACCACCGCTGCCGCCGCCGCCACCAAGTTGCTCCATGCACACGCCCTCCTCCTCGGATTCTGGCCTGACCCCTTCGTGCAGACCGTCCTGCTTACCGCCTACTCCCGACGTGGCTCCGCCGACCACGCCCTGCGGGTGTTCGACGAAATGCCGCACAGGGACGTCGTCTCATGGACCGCCGCCGTCTCGGGCCTCGCCGCCCTCGGACGTCCCGCGACGGCCCTGCGCGTCTTCGCCTCCATGAGGCCCCACGCCGCCCCGAACGCCGCCACCGTGGTCTTTGCCATGTCCGCCTCCGCCGGGCTCGGGTCCCTGGTGCTGGCCCGGTGCCTGCATGCCTACGTCGAGAAGACCGGGTTCGTGTCCGTGCCATTATGACACGGGTTATCCACTAGTATAATTATAATCCAAAACTAATGTTTTAAATCTAGGGGTGCAACTCGGGCGGGTTGGGTCGGGCTTGAGGTCAACCCGAGCCCAACCCGATGAATCATAAGTCTAGCCCGAGCCCAAGCCCGGCCCGACCTCGGGTTCAACATATGAAGCCCAAGACCAAACCCGAAGGATCGGATTTGGCTCGGGTTGAACTCGGGTTGGGTCGGGTCCATCGAATTTATCGGGCTCTAATATACTAATTAAAATAATTTTATACAAAAGTAATATTAAACACATAATCAAATAGCAATCAAGTCTTGATCATTACAAAATACAAACTAAAATAAGATTTAGGATAAATAGTTGAAAAGTTTGGGTGAAGAAATTTAGGATTTACACTTTTTTGTTTAAGAAGTATGGCAATATATATATATATATATATATATATATATATATATATATATATATATATATATATATATATATATATATATATAAGTCGGGTTTCGGGTTCTTCGGGTAGCCCGACACATGAACCCGAGCCCAACCCGATTTATGATCGGGTTCAAATATTTGAACCCAAACCCGAGCTCGAACCCGAGTATCTTCAATCCTAACCCAACCCATTATCGGGTTTATCCGATCGGACTCGGATTTAGCCCGCTCGAGTTGCACCCCTATTTAAATCCGGATGAAACTTAAATGCAATACAAACGGACTCTTTATTGGAGGCTTTCTTTGTGAGTGAATATGGATTAGATGGGTTCATTCAAGAAAATTATTATAACATAGCTAACCCTGTGGTTGTCAGTGGAACCCAGTGGTTGTCAGTGCGAACACGCCCAAAAAAAGAGTTCACTCCTTCTCAAAGTCAAAAAGAACGCAACTTTGCTGGAGAGAGAGAGAGAGAGAGAGAGAGAGAGATAATGTCTAGTAGCAGGAGATCCGGCGCCTGCGTCCGGTGCTGCCTGGTGATCTTCGCGGTGGCGTCGGCGCTCTGTGTCTCCGGACCGGCACTCTACTGGAGGTTCAACAAAGGATTCAGAGACAAAGCCGCCGCCGCCTCTTGTCCTCCTTGCGTCTGCGACTGCCCACCTCCGCTCTCGCTCCAGAAGATCGCTCCCGGTACTCACTACTCTTCGTCATTCATAATTATATTGATGCTTGTACTTATTTATTCTCGGTTTGGTACTAGATCTGAGGAATAAATCCATTAGAGTTGGTGACTTTTAGTTCTAATTTCGCTATATTCATATTACATCTGGGTTTGGAAGTAGATATGCGAAAAAACCATTAAAGTTGGCAGCTTTTTGATAGTTGGAGTGGGTATTCTGATTGATGCTATATCTGGGTTTGGAAGTAGATCTGAGGGGGAAAACCCCAAATTTTGTTGTTCTGTTATGGTTGGAGATTGGAATTCTGTGCTAAAATGGGATCTTGGGTCTAGATTGAGTGAAGGTTTTACAATTAGGAGAAACCCATCTCATGTATTCGATTGAAAGTCATCTCATTTATGTACTTTAGGTCATCCAAGCATTATCCTGTTCGGAATGGCGTCAGCTATCGAGCACTCGAACGCCCCATAAGAGAATTGACAATGTTTTTATGATGTGACGGTTGACCTGACGTCGTGCCGCCAACCCTCTCTTTGTGAGTGCTAGTTGGTGGGTAGGTATACCTATGGAGTTCAAGCTCATGGAACGAAGGAGGCATATATGTATTTGAGATGCACGCGGTTTTAAGGGGAGCCATTTACTAGTATTTGTGCGATAGGGATAGGATAGAGAAATACCTCAAACCTATCTTTGTTTATCATCTTCAATTCATTTGTAGAATTAGAAAATAGGCGAATTGAAAGAGATTACCATATATCGTTTTATTGGCAGAACTAATAGAGTTTGATGATACATTATCTTTTTAAGGCCAGTCAAACCATTTATTGTTTATCATCTTCAAGTCATTTTTAGAATTAGAAAGTAGGCGATTTGAAAGAGATGACCATATATGGTTTCATGGGCAGAGCGAATAGAGTGATATGATACATTGTCTTTCTATAATCTACGGATGGAAGTGGATAGGAACGAAACCCATCTCTCCGTTGGCCTTGAAAACAAGGATTATGGATTAAACAAAATCATCTTGAGGATAAATTTGGATTTATAATTTGACAAGAGTGGAAATAGTAATGGCATTTTCATTCATCGATCAGGTTTATGTTTGGATTTTCTTAGAGATACTTGTGAAATGCATCTCGACACCTTTAATTGCATGAGCGCCCCATGGAAACACCACCTCCAATTTGTTTTGCTGATCGAAGTGCCATTGGTATATGAATAGTTTGCCATGTTTAACTTTTGGTATTAACATATATTGATTGTCTTATGTGAATCATCCCCATTATGATAAAAGAAGGCTTGGATAATGATGATGATGATATGATCCTAATAATTATTGCAAGGTGATTCCACTAGAGATATGCAAAGTAATCCTCGATAATCCGTTTTTATATGACGGGGATGCCCACTATCATCGATGAGCACAGTAGTATGAGCTCACCAAGGATAGGAGAAGTTTATCATCACTCGAGGGCGAACCAACAAATCCGCCGATTTGATGACGGCCTGCCAAGCAAAATGTCTCGTAAACACTTGTCAAAAATTCATCTTGGTCATGATCCGCTCGATATTCCTAGAAATTGGAAGTATTTTTGTACTAACATCATCTTGCAAGGAGCACAAGGATGAGATTACTCGACTCCTTGGCGAACACAATAGGGCTATTTGACGAGATCCGTAGGTTACCACCAAGTCGAACAGTAGAGCATAAGATCCAGCTGATATCTGACACAATGCTTCCTAATCTTGGTATGTACAAAAATTTGATGCTGGAGAACGAAGAGATAAGCGGCAAGTTACAGAGTTTCTCGAGAACAACGTCATCAAGCTAAGTAGCTCCCCTTGTGTCTCGCCTGTGGTCCAGGACCCGAAGAAGGACAAAGGGTGGTGGTGGATGTGCATCGATAACAATGCCCTTAACAAGATCACCATCAAGATCCTCTACCCGCTGCCTCGTATCGACAGACTCTTCGACCAACTGAAGTACGCCAAGATATTCACCAAGCTAGACTTGAAGTTTGGATACCACCAAGTCCGAACCCACAAAGAGGAGACCTGGAAGACCATATTCAAGATGTAACAAGGGCTCTTGAATGGCTTGTGATGTCGTTCGGACTATGCAACACTCCTGCAACATTTATGCGGCTCATGAACGACATCTTGTGCCCCTTCCTCGACGACTTTGTCCTTGTCTATCTGGATGATATTCTCATCTTCTTCCTCTCTTGGAAGAAGCACTTGGAGCATGTCAAGATGGTTCTGGAAGTACTAGAGCAATATTAACTACGCTTGAACCGCAAGAAATGCAAGTTTGGTCAT
The DNA here is from genome assembly GCA_029216955.1 of Iris pallida. Taxonomy (NCBI): domain Eukaryota; kingdom Viridiplantae; phylum Streptophyta; class Magnoliopsida; order Asparagales; family Iridaceae; genus Iris; species Iris pallida. The sequence goes on along the minus strand of JANAVB010021796.1, from coordinate 20,938,948 downwards.
TCTTCACTAGTGTATCTCAGATTTGTGGTTGGTAATGGCCAACTCTAGATTGACCTAGAGAAGGCGCGAGTTATTTGAGAATGGTCGACACCTCAATTTGTGACGAAGGTCAGAAGCTTTGTTGGAGCATGCCAATACCTTCGAAAGTTCATTCGGAATTGCTTGCTGCTAGCGTCTCCTCTTGATGCCTTGACGAAGGCAAACAACAAATTCGAGTGGATGAAGCAATACGAGGACACATTTCAACTATTGAAGAGAAAGATCACTTGAGGTGCTTGTTTTAGACTTGCCAAGTCTCAAACGATCGTTCAAGCTCGAGATTGACTCACTAGAATACGCTATTCGGGTTATCTTGTGCCAAGATGCAGCAAGACCGAGAAATGAAGTGGATGTCGTACCTTCAACAATACAACATGCTCAATTACAAGAAGGGTGTCTAGAACAAGTTGGTAGACATGTCGTCGAGAACATCATCATCAAGTACATCAACATTGTCATCAAATACAAGAAAGGCGTCTAGGACAAGCTAGCAAACATGTTGTCGAGACCCCGGTTGCGACTCTTATCCTCTATGTCCTTATGCATGTCTAACCATTGCTGCACAAAGAGTACACCGACATGTATGAAAGGGACCCAGTGTTTCCAAAGATCTTAGAGGAATTAGAGCAGAAAGAACAACATATATTGCCTTACTTGACGGGCTCCTTTACAAAGACACAACTGTGTGTATCAAAAGAAGCAGATCGGCTGCTCTGGATACTGGAGGCACACACTTCGAAGGTGGTTGGCCACTTTTGGGTGACAAGACGGTAGGCTATATGCAATGCTACATCTACTGGCCTGGATGCAGCAACATGTAGCCAAATTCACAAAGGATTGCGTGCTGTGCTATACCTCCAAGCCCTCGAACCAGAAGCTGGGGTTGTACCTACCCATGCAAGTTCCAAGCCGACCTTAGGATAGTATCTCTATGGACTTCCTGGGAGATCTCCCGCGATGGGAGAATGAATACTTATTTGTGATAGTAGGTCGCTTCTCAAAGACGGTGTTGATTCTTTATAATAAGACGATCATTGGGGAGGAGGGACACGATTGTTCTTCCAACATGTCTGGACCCATTTTGGGCTACCTAACTCGATTGTGTCTAAGCGTAACTGTCGTTTTATGACTTCCTTTTGGAGGTCTTTATGGAAGATGGACATGAAGCTCGAGAGAAGCACACCATACCATCCGCAAACCGACGACCAGGTGAAGGTTGTCGATCGAACAATGGTACACTTAGTGTGGTGTTATAACTCTAAACATCCTAAAATTTGAGATGAGGGATTGTCCTACCTACAGTTCACATTCAATCGGGCGATGCGCAGATCGATGATGAAATCACCTTTTGAGGTATGCTTGGGTTATTTACCGAAGAGTCCTTCTGGCTTGGGGATTATGGTTAGCTCTACAATGCAACTTCAAAGGAAAAAGGAGAAATAGCAAAAGCTCAATGTTTCTTAGAAGGGATCCAACGTATGCATAGCAAGGTGGAACAACAACTGTGGAGATCCCAACAGAAGTACAAGGAGCGGCATGATCGACATCGAGTGCATACTAATTTTCAAGAGGATGACCCAGTTTGATTGCACCTCCGAAAGGAGAAGCAGAAGGGAGTTATGCAAAAACTAAAGCTCATTTGCTACGACCCCTTCAAGATTCTCCGAAAGATCAACAACAACGCTTTCCAATTGGAGTTGTCGGCTTATATGGAGTTTTATATTGTCGTTAACGCCAGCAACTTAAAGCCTTTCGTACTGTCAATGTTGAATCACGAGTCAAAAGATATTCTTCTATCAAAAGATGACTTGGTCATTGATCGAGAGATGACACATTCAAAGGATACTATACTGGAGAAGAAGATCATCCAGACCAGACGCAACACGCAGCATGAAGGAGTCCTTCAGAGTGGGTCGAAAAAGTCATCGTCCAAGTGCTGCAAAGTGGTTCAATCGAAAAAAGGCCAATATGAATTTTTTCACCTCCCGTTCTAGATCCACCAGGAGTTGGCTCCTTCCAGAGAGGATCTCTTAGTTGAGATGTTTTCGGTTGGCACCATATTTGATGGTTACAATCAAATCGTGGCAGATAAAAATTGTTTTGATGTAGGTGTTATAGTAGATCAAAAAATTTGATACAATTTTTTTTTAAGATGTCCGACGATACGCACGGGACTTAGTGCATGCTGCATTGCACGCCCGTTGGGCCCACTGAAGGAATAATACGCCCCCGTGGCTTGATCCATTGATCTTTCCAACCGGGATCTTATATCTCTCATCGATAACCACAAGAGCCACTCGATTCGTACTTTTTTGATACAATTGTTCAGCAGATCATGACAAATCGTGTTGAGATTGCGTGGTTGCAACTGATGCTGTTTTCAGTCAGATCGTGAAAGATTTGGTTGTTTTTCTTCTATTTCTTTGTTGCTATGTTGTACAATATCTTGGAGGCTATAAACCTTGAGGACTACTGTAAACTATCCAAGAACGAATGAAAACATGCCTCCACTTTTAAGGAGAGATTCCACGAAAATTCCACTTAAATATTTTCTTCCTCTCATATAGATCATTTTTTTAATCCTTGATTGACACTATCTATAGCTTCGCAAAGTCCTATGCTCTCTCTTCTTCTAATGCCACTCATCCATATAAACATTATCATTTCAGCTATAATGCTGTTTCCTATACATGTTTCTTGGTTCCAAGAACCACAACATTCTGACACATAAAGCATAGATGATCTTACAATGGACTTAGGATTATTATTTTGATTTCAGTTGCTGATCCCCATATTTTTTATGGTATCAAATTAACTAATGAGCTTCCTGTTGGCTTGATATATAATTTTAAATGGATAACTCCTTTGCCATTTAGTTGACATTCACCTTAATCATAGAACTAAACTTCTATTTTATCACGATGGCTTTAAAATCATCGTTTTCTTGTCATAGACAAAGGTGACTTTGGAATGCATTGTGACCGAATATTGAATATTCCCCGCTCTTCCCTTCCTCTAGCCCTCGACAAAGAGCTCACTAATTACCGGAAGCATTGGGTCGACAACCATTATGTTGCAGCAAATCTGATACACAAATGGCTCAAACCTTGCATGTGACTTTTACACAAATGACTCAAACCTTCCATGGGTATCTGCCAACCTACTTTGTGTATCATTGAAGCCATCTGATCAGCTAACCATTCAAGTAATTTCTCTCTGCTGCCTTTAAACTCAAGTTGTTTTGACTAGAAAACAGTCTCATCAAGCCGTTTTAATTGCTATGATATCTTCAAACATATGCTCTTAATTGCTCTGAGAGTAATCACACAATGGCATGTTTCTTTGGCCCCATAATGTATCATGTTAACCTCTTGTAGTCTTTTGGAACTCCCTTGATCTTATTACATCCTGCCCTCTCGCGGCTTATCTTAGTAAATGATATATTAGTTCTGATGCACCAAATTTTTCATGCAACAAGCATTCTTTACAATTTGGCCGCTGCATTACTTCACATTAAAAAACACCAAAAGAGAGAAAATTTGTTGCTTTTCTGTCAGATAGAATTTGATGTCTGGAAAACTTCTACCGGAAAGTGCAACAGATGCACTGCAAATATGCACCATACTTTGCATAAGGAGAAGGAGATGGGGTTTACTTATCATGAAATAACACATTGGCTAATTATGTTTCTCCTACCGTAGGATAAGACAAGTAGTTAGATAGCATAACTGAACTCTTAGAAAAAAGGGAAAAAGTCCTGTCACTTGGATATTAAAATGGTGAGGGGGTTCTATTATTAGTTTTTTTTTTTGTTTTTTTTATTGAACTTAATAGACGAAATATACCTTTCCTGAGGTTAAAATACTTATTCATTTAAGCTTACTGAATTTGTTGCATACATGATATGATATGATTGTTGCCATGTAGTTGTACTGTATTATGTTGTCCTGTAATCTGTGTACTATTTAACTACTTAGTGCTTACAGTAAGCAAGAATTGGTTTCTTCTATATGTTGGTTATAGAGGCTGTGACATGTATTCTTACAAGCTCAGAACTCCCTTTATGGAATGGCATGTGGTTATTAATTCTCTCTTTTTTTTTCCTTCTTTTTTTCTTTTGCAGGACTGGTCAACCTCTCCGTTACAGGTTTGAACTACATACTTACTATCCGATCCGTAGACAAACTTGATTTGATGTATCAGAAATTTTATCATCTCGAGAGAGAATTGATCATGGTAGAATGTATTACTTCTGGAGATCACAATTCTATTATGACTCTAATTAATATGGTTGATGGGTCTCAACTCAAGATCATGTACTTTTGTGTCTTAATTCAAATTCGTCGAGTTTTAGAGTCTGGCTGCTTTTAGCCCTTTGAAGTTGATGTGTCCTTTTGAAAACCCCTATGGTTTTCACACTCTAGGTTATGCAAGTTCTATGATAAAATTCAAAGAGCAATAAAATTCACGGACAAATAATGAGACGGAATTCTGCTGCGTAAGCAGGTGCAATTGGAAATAAATTATAAACATGAAAACTCACTTTTTCCCAGTAATGCCTGGAACCTCCTTACTGCTGGACTTAATAATTTCATATTTTTACGTATTTCACTTTTGCATTGAAGTGGATTTTACTTGGTTGCAGACATGTTTTATCGGACTATTTTACACCGAGGAAGTATAAATGTATAATCATTTCCTTGATCGGGCTATTTTACACCAAGGAAGTATAAATGTGTAATCATTTCCTAGATCATGATTTACTGATTATTATGGATCTAATTTCTTGGTTTGGGTACCCCAAAAATTTGGGATAAAGGCTTTATTGTTGTCTGTCGTTGTCGCTTTAATCTTTGTTATATTAGTTTACCATTTAGTGTGATATGAGATTTCACTTGATTGTCAATAGTTGAGAGCTTAAAAATGCTGGAAGATAGGAATTGTTCTCTTGAAGTTTAACATGGAAGGCTATGTAAAAGAAGAAATTAACAGCTACAGTTTTTTTTTTCGGGATAATAGTTTATAGTCAGGATGGCAAAGTTCATAAAGTGTCATGGAGGGATCTTGTAAGCAACTCCATAAATGTCCACGAGTTGTCCCCAAAGGAGTCTCGAGCTTTAGTGAAAGTGATCTCGAGAGTCCTGGTTCCGTCAACTTTAGTCTAAAATAGCTTGTAATCTGCTTCAGAAATGTCCATGAACTGCCCCTGCAGGAGTCTTCAGTTCTAATGAGCTTGTAGTCTCAAGGATATCATAATACTTGATCCTAATGTTAACACTCACTTGCCAAACTCTTTATCAAAAGCCTATTAGTTGCAAAGTACTACTCTTTGTTCTCTTCTTAATCCTCTATGTGGTCTAAAATAGACTGCGGGAAGAATGATCCGGAGCTGAACAAGGAGATGGAGAAGCAGTTTGTTGATCTTCTCACGGAGGAACTGAAGCTGCAGGAGGCTGTAGCAGCAGAACACACCCATCACATGAACATCACCCTGGTTGAAGCCAAGAGATTGGCTTCTCAGTACCAGAAAGAGGCCGAGAAGTGCAACGCAGCAACGGAGACGTGCGAGGAAGCCAGAGAACGGTCCGAGGCTTCCCTGAGGAAGGAGAGGAGGATAACGCATATGTGGGAACAGAGGGCTCGTCACCATGGCTGGCAAGATGCCTAATGGTTTCATGCCTCGCCCTTACTTCAGTATTTTTGTCACTACTTATTTAATTGCTTTCTTGATGGATATACAATTTTTACTTTATATATATATATATATATATATATATATATATATATATATATATATATATATATTCATTAGCAAATATGTATTTCTAATTCAAGGAGAATCCACAGCTTTACTAGATATCTATGATGCAACTCTGATAATACGTTTCATTGGAATAAATGTTGCGAGTGGCCATACTGAGTTTTTGGTTTGCTTGTTCTGAAGATGGGAAGTGAATTGTACTCGCATTTGCACTATCAATATAATCGCATCAGCAAGAAAAGAAGAGGAAGTCTTCGTCACTTGGAAGTCTCTGTGGGCTGATTAAGGATAGGTATTTTCCGAAAGGGAACTTCTGGTCGACTAGTAGCAACAACAACTTTTCGGTCACGGTTAAATCGTTGTTCGCAACGAGACTCATGGCTAAGATAAAGCTGACTAGGGTAATATGCTCAGGGGCTCAAACCAGCATCTGGTATGACCCTTAGATCAAGCACTTTAGCTTGATTGAGAGGGAAGACTGACATGTTTACGAGTTAATGGGTTCTTTAAAAAGGTGAGTTGGAATTTGCAGGACCGTTTGATTGAGGCTGCTCATGCGGAAGACATATGTGCGGTGGAGATTGATCGGCAGAGGATGGAAGATTACCGGGTTTGGGAAGATATGGAGAGAGGACCTTCAAGTTTTGTACGACTTTGAACCAAATTAGGACCTACCATGAGGAGCTAGGCTAGGTGGAGGTGGTATGAACTAAAGGGACGGCAGTCAAGTAGTCTATGTGCTTTTACAAAATGATCAGGAACACGTTTTCTACACGGGATAGACTTACCATGTTTGGCATTCCCTGTGAGGATACTAGGTGTTGCTTATGTGGAAAAGAGGACAAATCTAGGGATCATCTGTTTTTCGCTTCTGACTTTGCTTGGAAAAGTTGCCCAGAGGTCTAAAATTGGCCTTCTCACCCCGCATGATAGAGCTCTTCCCTCTGCTTTGAATGATATTAAAGCACAGAAAGGTAATAGAGCTAGAGGATACCGACGACTCAGAATAATGTTTGAGGCGTGGTCTGGTATGTGTGGAGGGAATGAAATCGACTTATCTTCGAGGGGATTTCTCTCATAACTTTTGTTGTACAAAAAAAATATAGATGCTGACATAGATATTCTAGACCTTAAATCAATTAAATAGTTTTATTATTATATTAACTTCAAATTTAAAAAGGTGAAGAAGATAAAAGGAGAAACGAACAAATAAATTAACGAATAGTGTCTACAGTAAACCCTGAAACAAACTCAAATGAAATATTGATGAAAGTGGAATGAAAGATCTATAAATGTGAAAGACCACTCTCTTCTTTTTTGTATTCTATTTTTTTAGGAAGAATATATATATACAATCATCCAATCCTCTTAAAAAAGGAAAAATAAACTATTAGTAGGTTTAATTTTTTTTCAAAGAAAAGAAGAAGAAAATCTAGTCATGGAGGTAAACTGATAGTTTAACTTTTGGGAAAAAAAATTTGGTCAAAGCTCCTAAAAATAAGAAACCTAAAATTATTTTATGTTCCATATGTTTGGATATTCATTTAGTTTTTTTGGGTTAAATTTTACATAGAAAGCTAGTTTTTCGCTTTTAGTAAAAGTAATAAAGTTACTAAAAAAGAAAAAAAATAAAAGAAAAAATCACACGCCAATTAATCCACAATCGCCTGGCATTAGGGCATGTTTGTTAAACATGAAGTGGATTTGGATTTTGGTCCAAATCCTGAATTTGTAATTTCATAATTTTAGACCAAAAACTATTTAATAAAGTTGGAATTTGGAATTGAATGTGGACATAATACGAATTCTTTATTTGGGTAGTAGGAATTAAACTAACAATATAAACAATTGATATTAACAAAATATTATGATTAACTAATTAAATATTATAATTTTATATAATTGTCTAATATTATAGTATAATAATGATCATAATTATAAATGGTTAGCTAATAATTATAAAATATTAATTATCCAATTATCTAATTAAAAAAATAGTTTGGTTAACTAGTAATCATAATTACTAAGCACGGATGATTAATGTGAATAAAATTATTTTATTAGTTAATTATAAATTAAAAAATAACTAATTATTTTAAATATTAATAAATTATTTTAATTTTAATTTTAGTTAACTATATTATTATATAATAATATACTATATATACTAATTCATTATCTAGTTAAATTTATAATAACCTATTAGTATTATATATTTAAATATTATATATTTATTTTTATTATTTAAATTTTCTAACAAGTTATTTATATTATTTATTTATATAAATTAAAAATAAATTTTTTATATATAAAATATTAACCGAATATTAATTATATTATTAGTTAATTAATTATTGGTTAGTGTAACTATTTAATAGAATAATAGAATTATAAAAAAAATAATTTCTAAAGGCACTTCATATTTTATTTCAGGATAGTCCAGTCCTAACATAAAGTAGGACTGTCAACTTTGTTGACAGTCCTAAAAAATTTGAATATTAAGATAGACGACTGTAAATGAAGTTGACAGTCCTCCTTAATGTTAAGTTGGCAGTCCTAATAGGCGGTCTGGAGTAAAATGTGGAGTGTCTTTAGAAAGAATCCGGATGAAAAGCCCCCCAGCAGGAGTCCCTAAAAGCCCCCAGCAGGAGCCCCTAAAAGCCCCCCTCCCTAGTGCACCGTTGGATCAAGCGGACTGCGTGGGGCCCGCGGGTGCATCCTCTCGATTCAACGGTGCAGTAAGAGGAGGACTTTAGAGTGGACATCCGGAGGGACCGGCAAGGTTCGAGCCCCCCAATTGTGTGTGTGTGTGTGTGTGTGATTTCAAAAAAAAGAGGAGGACTTTTGAGGAGCTCCCGCTGGGGGCTCTCGATCCGGACTCCTTTAGAAATTACCTAAAAAAAAAACCACAATCCAACTTGGGTGTTTTTCAACTTTGATGCTACTCCAAAAATATATTTATGGGAAGATTTATGAAATGCCCAAAAACTAAAAAAGTTTTATGTAAAATCCACCGCTAAAAAAACTTTCATCGCGTGCTGTAAGCCCTCTGAATTTTTAGGGTTATTTTAAATTTTTAAATAATTTATTTTTGATAAATATTTTTATTATATTTAGTTTTGATAATTAAATATATTATTCGTGACTTTAATTTTTGGAGCGCCAGAGATGTCATCCCCTCGAAACGCTCTTTATGATTCTTGATCTAGACAAATTTATCTTTCTGTTGATATATCATGTTCCACCCAAACTTGTTCCCTTGTGCTCTATTTACATCGTAGAACTTTCGGGTCAAATTAGACCATTTGAATTATTATTAAATTCCCACTTTTATTGTTTATCATCATGTGTACCTTACCGTGACTTTCAATTTAGAAGCACATGACTAGTCATTTTCTCCAATCCAACTTATCATGCATGATCTACTCGAGACACTCTCCGCCCATGACCTTCGTGTCCCACTCAGACGCACACTCTTGTGCTTCATTTTTATCGCACAATTTTTCGGACAATTGACCCAATCTCGATTCACCCCACTGAGTCACATTTAAAATTCCAACTTGTATTGGAGACACCATTTTGACCCAAACTGGTCGACCCAAGTTATGGACACGGACAATTCTGAGTCTACTACACACGTGCCACTTGTGTCCCATCCAATTTAGTCCCTGTGTACTATTTATTTATCAATAATTATCATCGACTAATTTAAGTCATTTAATTTCCGGGACCCAATTAGATCCAATTGCGACCCGACCAGACTCGAGTAGACCCAACACCAAGCACCATGACAACACCCCTTCATCATGCTCCCACACACACAACACCCCCTACTCCTACAACACACCAAACACCAAAAATACCACATCCTTCACACCCCACAAGTACACACACATCACTATCACCCTCTCTCCTAAGAAAGAAAACCCCCTCTCATATACTCTCTTTCTCCCTTCCCTCACTAGCCGACAGCCCACCCCACTCTCTCTCTCTACTCACGGATTGACTCTCTCTCCCCTTATTTTTGAATCAACATCACACACACCATCCCTCTTTCTCTCCATCACTACTTCCTCACACATCACTATCACCCATACTCACTCCCTCACTCTAGCCAACCTAGGATAACCCCCATCCCCCTACACCCGAGCCCCCCTCTATTTCAGTCCTCTCTCTCCTCCCTCTCATCATCTCTCTCTCACAGCTCCCACTCTCCCTCCCTCTAACCCGACAGCCACCCCACCATCCTTTCTCTTCACCATCTTCTTCTCCATCTTTATCATCTCCTCTCCTCCTCCTCCTCCTCTAGCCGAGACCACCACCACCATTCTCTTCTCCTCCTCCGCCTTGCGTTTGCTGCTGCTGCGAACTGCTGCAGTTGCTGCCGCGTTACTGTGCGCGCCGCGCGCGAGGCCGGCCACCGTCGACCTCCCCTCTGGCCGGCGGACCCAGGGCGCCCCCTCGACCAGGCCGCACAGCAGCAGCCTTGAGCTGCTGCAGCTGTTGCTGCTGCGTGTGCTTCGCGCACCGCCGCGAGCGCGGTCACGCGCTTCCCGCGCCGTCGCGCGCGCGAGGCTGGCCACCGTCGGCCACCCCAAGGTCGGCGACCACCCCCCAGGCAGCGAGGCACTCTTCCCGAGCTCATTCCCGCGTTTCGGAGCCGTACGCACGCGTACTCGGCGTACGACGGATTCCGACGTCCCCGCGTCGACGGGACGAGCTCGCCGCGCCGTAGCCACTGTCCACCCCTCACGGCGCCCCCCCGCTGTCGTGGCGAGTCTACGACAGAGGTGAATCTCTTCCCTTCCTCTTCCATGCACGTTTCATTTGTTGTGTATATATATCTAATTGTATATATATGTGTACTCGAATGCGTATATACTCGTATACATATGTATATTCCTATTTACTTATATATATATATTCTTGTATATATATAATACATGTATGTATATATATGTTTTCATATATATATATAACTCGTATTTATATTTTCCTTTATACGTGTATACAACTTATATACGTATATTTTCGTATATATGTTTCCGTATAAAGATTACGATATCTATATATACGTATGTTGTGTATATATATATATAACATGAGACTCCTATAAATATATAATTTTATATATACGTTTTTTTTGTATATCATATTTTGTATATATACATTTTCCTATATATATTTTCATATATACGTTTTTGTATATAAAACTTGTATATATTTCTTAGATATATATATTTCCTATATACGTTTTCGTATATATACTCTTATATCTATTTTCCCGTAAATACGTATATATTTCCGTATATACGTATATATATTTTCGTATATAACTCTTATATATTTTCTATATACATTTTCGTAGATATAACCCATATATATATATTCTCGTATATATGTTTCCTATATATATATATATATATATATATATATATATATATATATATACTTTTATATACTACAATTCCGTATGTACATTTTTATATATAACGTTTTCGTATATATATTTTCGCATATGTGTATATACGTGTATACGTATACTCTACATTGTGTGTGATTCGAAATGTAAATCATGGATGTTCTCTTAACGTAAATCGTGGTTGTTGTATTTGTAGGTACACCAGACGATACGATCTTGTCCGACGAGCCCGGATCTTCTCTTGCACCTCCCGAAGTTTCAGGCAAGTATACCTTGCCTTGTATTACTGATTTTACTCATTCGATTCGTATTGTACACTTGGTAGAGTGGACGTAGTTGTGTGTCCGAGAGATATCTCGGGTACAGTCGATGACGGCATTGTCATCGAGTTTCATGCATTTGACTTAGTCATAGGTGACATCCCTAAGTTGTGGAATCATAGTCATGATTCCCATAACCCTGACACGTGTTACGACACGGCACTGAGTGAGTTCGTACCATGGCACGGGCTTGCGCATCTGGCTAGCTACCAGTGCAAGGGCCCATGCTCTGGTACATAGAATGGTTAGGTATGTCTAGTAATTGTGACCTTGCATTGAGAGTCGGAATGTTCAAGTGGTGGATACGACTTGGACATTTACGAGGGGCAGGGGAAGACAATTAATAGGCGTATGGGACAGCCAAAATCCTGGGAAAGGGCCAAGTCGCTCAGTGTTGCCCGGATGAGTGGGACCTCGGCTCGTGATCCGACGTCGGCCCGTGCTTCGACGCCAAAGCCTTATTACCTACCCATACGTACTAGGTTTGTCTTCAAAGTGCATTCACTTAGCTGGTTAGTTCACCCCTTACAGTTATTCAGTATTTACCTTATAGCATGTTTACTCTGTATCTTGCTATGTCCCCTGAGGACCTGGTTGCTTTCCAGATTTAGATGAGCACTTGCAGTTGGCTGGGTGCGAACCGAGACTTGAGACAGGACTTGCTGCAGAAGACGACGAGGTGCTTCCTGAGGAGTTTCCTTGACACAGGGTATGGTGTTGTTTAGGTTATGAGCATCATTATCTAGTTAGTCGATGCTCATGACTAGTTATCTTTCTGCTTTCAGTATTTTTCATTCAGTGTTGTACTCCGTGGGCCTGTACCCACCAGACTATTCAGTTGTATTTATTTCAGACTCCATGTTATTTCCAGTTTTATATTTCAGTATTACTTTCCTTGTTCCTGTGGATGAGATCTAGATGTTACCACTTACCTGTGTAGTATAGTTATTTTTACAGCGTAGTACGCCTAAGTGAGTCCATTAAATTGGGCAGCTCACTTTAGGTCGTATCAGCTGGCCAGGTTATGTCCTAATCCCATACATTTTGGGAGCGGGGCGTGACACGTGCCCAGAATTAGAGAAACTTATCCAAAGCGGGTTCCAAATGACCCTTTTGCCCTTCCTTTTAATTTATTGGAAACACCCACAAAACTGCTCTTAAAAAAACGTTTCAATACTCCATCTTCTTCCATACGCTGCTCACTTTCGAATCTAGGTTTTCTCCTCAAAAATCTTCAAAAACTCGTCGAAAAATTTCGGAAAGACCGGGACGAACGACAAAAGTGCTAAAACGGAGGTCCAAACATCATTTTTTTGCGAATCTAAAATTTCGGAAGGCCGTCTAACTATGAAGCTGTTACTTTCAGTCTCCTCGACGATACGCTCATTTTGCGACAAACGGGACCTCGTTTCGACCTCCCAGTCAAAAGTTATGGCCCTCCAAAGTTTCAGCTAACCATAAAATGCAGGAGAATGGCATTCTCCGTCTTAATTTACACGGAGAATGACCATTCTCCGTCTTAATTAGGACGGAGAATGACATTCTCCGTCTTAATTTACACGGAGAATGGTCATTCTCCGTCTTAATTAGGACGGAGAATGACATTCTCCGTCTTAATTAGGACGGAGAATGACATTCTCCGTCTTAATTTACACGGAGAATGGTCATTCTCCGTCTTAATTAGGACGGAGAATGACATTCTCCGTCTTAATTTACACGGAGAATGGTCATTCCAGTGTTAAAACGCAGGAGAATGACCATTCTCCGTGTTAAATGAAACGGAGAATGTCATTCTCCGTGTTAAATAAAACGGAGAATGGCATTCTCCGTCCTAATTAAGACGGAGAATGGTCATTCTCCGTGCTAAATTAAACGGAGAATGACCATTCTCCGTCTTAATTAGGACGGAGAATGCCATTCTCCGTGTAATTTATCACGGAGAATGGTCATTCTAGTGTTAAAACGCAGGAGAATGACCATTCTCCGTGTTAGAAACACGGAGAATGTCATTCTCCGTGTTAATTAGGACGGAGAATTCCATTCTCCGTCTTAAATAAAACGGAGAATGCCATTCTCCGTCCTAATTAAGACGGAGAATGACATTCTCGGTCCTAATTAAGACGGAAACGGAGAATGTCATTCTCCGTGTTAATTAGGACGGAGAATGGCATTCTCCGTCTTAAATAAAACGGAGAATGGCATTCTCCGTCCTAATTAAGACGGAGAATGCCATTCTCCGTCCTAATTAAGACGGAGAATGGTCATTTCCAGTGTTAAAACGTGTAATTTAGTTTTTTCAGGAATAAAGAGTTTCGTTCTTCTTTCAAAGCGATGATAATTCTTATGGAAAAGAAGAAGAAAGATCTTCTCTCCACAATTGAAGATCTGAGTTCAAATGTCTCCACGATGAAGATGATGATGATGGTGATGATGATGACGAGCGATGATCTGAGTTCGACTGAAGAAAAACACACCGAACTACGAACGATCTTTGCGATCTCTGCTGAATATGAGAGCAATGGAATTCAGATTTCCCGTGAAGAAGAAGAAGACGAAAATCGCAATCCAGATCTGAGTTTTTTGAATTCAAATACATATAGATGACCAATTCGCGCGGAGGGGTAGTTTCGGTATTATAAAAATAGCAGTTTCTAGCGGGTGGCATCTAAAAGGGAATCTTGGAATATTTAACGTGAAAATACTTAATTCTGGGTATTTCATAAAACTTATCCAGCGGGTGGGCATTTCATAAAAGCCCACCCCGAAATTGGGTTTCTCAGCAATTTCCAGTATATTTATTGATTACTATTTTAGCTATAAAGCCTCGAGAAGAAGAGGAAGAAGAGCTAGAACCATTTTTATTTTTTAGGGTTTTAGCAAACACGAGCAGCAAGTAATGGAAGAAGTGGTGCTGGCTTCCTCTTCTTCGCTCGACTCGGGCATCGGGTCCTGGGAGCTCCGTTCCGGGTCCGAAAGAACTCGGTACCGGTCCTCCGCCACCCCTCCCCACTCCCTCCTCTCCCTCCCCCGCCGGAGCCTTCTCCTCTCCTCCTCCAACAACCAGATCCTCTTCTGGTCCCTCGACAAAGTAACTATTTGCATTCCACCCCCCCTTTTCCTACCACAACTGCAATTAATTGATTTGTTTGGACTTTATTTCCTTTGCAGCCCCAGGTGGAAGTCCGGAGCTTTCCGGCCGAGCCCATCGGCCCTCTGGTTTCCGACTCCGACGGCGCTTACGTCATCGGCGGCGGCGCCTCCGGCTCCGTCTACTTGTGGGAGGTGAAAAAAATGTCTCCTTTTCCCTACTTTTCTTCTTCGATGCGCCCTGGCTGTTGAAACTGTGTTGTTAAAAGTTCCAATATTAGGATTTCACGTTCGCATATTGTCATTCTTGCTTAGGCTAATCTTACTTGTGAAATACAAGCCACATTTTGGTTTTTTTTTTCGGACTAAAATAGTGTTGTGTTTGATAAAATTATTCCATGAAGATTGTGTTTCAAATCACTATTTCAAGTCAATCTCATAAATGTTAGCCTTTTAAGTTGTATCTTTTCAAGATGACACTATTTCAAAAATAACGGTTGGCTGGTAATAAGTTTAGAAATACCATTTTTATAATTTATTTTTCTAAAAGCAACATCATTTTAATGAAGAATCACCGAATTGTGCGTAGGGAAAGAACTAGGATCCAGTGCTAGTATCCTTTCTCGCAAAAGTTCTGGAGGGGCCAATACTAAGTATTTCATAATCATACTATAGTTAATGAAAAATTTCAATATGACAAGTTGTATCAAGAAAGTAGCAAGAAAGATTCTAGGAGTTTCAAAAGGTAAATGTTGGATCTTGAAAGAAAGTTGTTGGTGGAACAAGAAAATTCAAAAGGTTATTAAGGCAAAAAGAAGTGCCTATAAAGATTGGCACAAGTGTAAAAGTGAATTTTTTTGATAGATATAAAGTAACAAAAAAGGAAGCTAAGAAAGTTGTCAGTGAAGATAAATCTAAGGCCTATGATCATCTATATAGGAGGTTAGGAACTAAAGATGGTGGGAGATGTTTATAGGCTTGCTAGTAGTAGGAAAAAAAAAGAATACAAACTTAGGTAACATTAAGCATATCAAGAGCTAGGACCAAAATGCATTAGTATGAGAATGATATTAAGGAGAGACGGAAGATGCATCTTTAGAAGATATTTAATGATACATAAGGCATAAAAATAGATATTAAGAGGTGTTTAGTTTAGGTTCAGTGTTTAGTCTATATTCAGAGTTAGCTCAAGATAAGTCATATTACTATTGTCGTAAAATTAGAATTTTTGAAATTAAGAATGCATTAAATAAAATGAAAAATAGAAAAACGGTAGTATTTGAAGGAGATAGTAAACCGTGTAAACTATTGTGGTGAGATTTGAAGAAAAACAATTTCATAGTAATGAGTGTATTAAGGATAGTTATGATAGAGTTAAGATGAGCATGTAAACTATTGGAGGAGATTGCGCCCTATTGTTGTTGACTTACATTAAGGATAAACGTCGTGTTTTTATCTCTTTGCGATGATTATGGATGAAGTTAGTAGGCCTATCTGGGAGGTTCCAAGGTGTATGATGTTTGCTGATGGTATTGTGTTGTTTGATAAGAGCAAATAAGTCTTAGATACTAAAATAGAATTGTGAAGAGAAACTTTGGAATATAAGGGATTCAGAATTAGTAGAACAAAAACAAAGTATATGAAAATGTAATTTCAACTCGAAGCAAAAAAATGAGGGGGAGTCCATATATATGGACAAGAGATACCTAAGGCTTCAATATCTAGGATCAATCATTCATCATGATGGAAATATTCAGAAGGATGTCATATATATAATTAAAAATGGATGGTTGAAATGGAGTGTATCTATAGTACTTTATGATCGTAAGATACCTCTGAAGATTCTTGAAGCCAAGACAAAGATCTACAACTTTCATTTTGAGTTTTTCGAGATTTTAGCTACAAAACAACTCAAATGGACAAAAACAGTCGTTTGGAGTCACGTTGCGCGCAAGCACGGCGAGCGGCGCGCAAGTTGCACTGCGCGCGCGGGCAAAAAGTGCCCACGACGCACGTTGCGCGCAAGCACGGCGCACGTTGCACGGCAGAAAATCGTGCGCGGTGCGCAAGCACGACGAGTGGGCGCGCGGCAGAAAAATGCGCGGGCGCGCGGCGCGCAAGTTGCGCTGTGCGCGAGGGCAAAAGTGCCCACGACGCACGTTGCGTGCAAGCACGGTGCGCGGGCGCGCGACGCGCAAGTTGCAATGCGCACGAGGGCAAAAGTGCCTACGGCGCACGTTGCGCGCAAGCACGGCGAGCGGGTGCGCGGCAGAAAAATGCGCGGGCACGCGGCGTGCAAGTTGCGCTGTGCGCGAGGGCAAAAGTGCCCACGGCGCACGTTGCGCGCAAGCACGGCGCGCGGGCGCGCAACGCGCAAGTTGCAAAGCGCGCGAGGGCAAAAGTGCCTACGGCGCACGTTGCGCGCAAGCACGGCGCATGGCGCACGTTGCGCGCAAGCTTGGCGAGCGGGCGCGCGGCAGAAAAATGCGCGGGCATGCGGCTCGCAAGTTGTACTGTGCGCGAGGGCAAAAGTGCCCATGGCGCACGTTGCGCGCAAGCACGGCGCGCGGCAGCGAAAACACTGCACGCGACGCTGTTCATCGTCCTGACAGCACCAAAAGGTGTGGGAAACTCATGAACAAGAAAATGGCATAACTAACTCAAAATAAATCGAAATCAAGTGGTTCAAAAGCCAAAATTGGGTAGAATGAAATTTTCTACAACATGGAACCATTAGTTTTTGAAAATAACAAAGTTTAAGAGATCAAAACCAAGAAAAATAAGAAAAATTACAAACTTAGATCCACAAAAATGTAAGCTTTAAAATGAAAACTTCAAGTTCTAAAGAGGCTTAAAATCATACGAGGAAGAGAATGGAACAAACAAAAATAACATTGTTCAAGATTTGACAAGATGTACTTGCCTTGGTTTTGGAGGAGGAGCAAATGGAGGAGTAAATGAAATGAATGGAGGAGAGAGAGAGAAGTTCGTTTTTGTACAAAATACTTCTCATCTCAACCCAACCCAAACCAACTCATGCCAAGTTGAACCAAACCAAAGTAAACCAAGTACAAGATTAAACCAAGGCAAGGTTAAGAAAGATAAGTCAAAACACGGGTCACCTAACAAATATCAGAATCTCGTACACGTATACTGAAAATACGTATAACGAAAAACGGGAGTGACAGGTATGCCGTCGGTATACACTGATATACTGGCGGTATGCCAGTCAAGGAGAAATCTATAAGTTGGAAATTTTTTAAAGCGTTCCAAAAATCAAAAAAATACAAAATACAATACAAAATATGTATCCGCATATAAATACCGATACAGTGTGACGAGTCTCACAGTTCATCGAAAGAGACATTTATTGATTCTTCGATAGAGACATTTATTGATTCTTCTTGAGGAGGCTCTATTGGTGTAGGGGTGAGCATCGGTTCGGTTCGGTTCAAACCGAACCGAATATGTGAAAACCGAAATAATCCTAAACCGTATTTCTCAAAACCGAAAACCGAACCGTTTTTATAAAAACCGAACAAAACTGAACCGAATTAATTCGGTTCGGTTTTCGGTTGGTTCGGTTTCATGGGCCAATGTGCATGGCCTTCAAGTTTTTAGCAAAATGAGCCTATTTAAATAACAAATTTTTAAAAAATATATGACATTATTGTATTTATGAATTGTTATATTACATAGAGTGAAAGATATTAGTATATAGATTGATGGTAGATAAAGAGAGTGCTCAAATAAGCACCGACATAGAATATGAGAAGAGAGTACGCTCAGTTAGGGGTTAATAAACATTAGTATATGTATATTGTGGATAGTTTGATAAATTACTAAATCTAAATCGGTTTCGGTTCGGTTCGGTTTTTCGGATGAAGAACCGAAAACCGAACTGTTATTTCAAATTTTCAAAATTTTAAACCGTAAACCGAACCGATAATCGAAAAACCGAACCGTTTGTCATATTTCGGTTCGGTTTTCGGTTTTCAACCGTTATATGCTCACCCCTATATTGGTGGACTCTTCGGGTGGAATAGTCTCAACTTCATTGTTAGATGAAGGACTGGTATCTCCAAGAGAAGAGTTTTTCAATCCAAGAGAGATGTCATCAACATCATTTGATGATGAGGATGTAGAAGTGTTAAGTTCATCAAAAGAGACATTTATTGATTATTCGACAACAAGATTTCTTTTGTTAAAGATATGAAAACCTTTACTATGCATAGAATAGCCAAGAAAGGTATCTTCATAGGCTTTTTCTTCAAATTTGCCTAGGTTATCCTTGGTGTTCAAAATAAAACATTTGCATCCAAAAACTTTGAAATAATCAATAGAGGGAATTTTGTTAAACCAAAGCTCGTATGGAGTTTTCTTAGAAATATGTCTAATTAAGACTATTTATAACATGTCGTGTTAACGGCTTCCGTCCAAAAATATTGGGGAAGTTTGAATTGGTTTAACATGACCCTTGCCATATCGCTAAGGGTTCTATTCTTTCTTTCCACAACTCTATTTTGTTGTGGAGTTCTAGGACGAGCAAAATCAACCAAAATCATTCTTTTCACAAAACCTTTTAAAATTGGCATTATCAAATTCTCCTCCATAATTACTTCTAATTTTATTGATCATAATGCTTTTCTCATTTTAAACACGTTTACAAAAACCAACAAATTCACGAAAAGTATCACTTTTACTAGCAATAAAAATAACCCAAGTAAATCTCGAGAAATCATCAACTAAAACAAAAGCATAGAGTTTTCCACCAAGACTCGCCACTCTACTAGGGCCACATAAATCCATATGAATGAGTTGAAGAGGTCTAGTAGTGCTTACTGAGTTATGGACTTGAAAGAAGACTTTGTCAACTTACATTTCTCACATTCTTCACATACCATGTCTTTCTTGAAGGGAATGCTTGGGAGTCCTCTGACGAGCTTCTTGGTAGCTAGTCGGTAGATGGTGTCCATGTTGGCGTGTCCAAGTCTCATGTGCCAAAGCCAACTTTTATCATTCTTTGCTACTAGGCACTTGTCATTGTTAGTATTCTCAACAAGATAGAGAACATAAATGTTGTTCTCTCTAATCCCTTCATATACAATAGACCCACTAGTGCTATCGGAGATGAAGCACTTGTGTTTGACAAATTTAATATCATAGCCATTATCCGTAAGATGGCTAATAATAAGAAGATTGTGCTTGAGATTTGTAACAAGACACACACTTTTAATGCATGGATAAGGAGGGGAACCGATATTACCATTGCCTATGATATACCCCTTGAGATTGTTGTCGAAGGATACATGTCCTTCTTCATCGATAGCGTTGCAAAGAGTGAAGCGTCACCGGTCATATGCCGTGAGCAACCGCTATCGAGTATCCATTTGCTTCTAGCATGCCAAGGGGGGTTCACCTACAACACAAGTTGAAGATGAAGATTTTGGTACCCAGGAATGTTTGGGTCCTTGATTGTTAGCTTTAGGAACTCATTTAAACATTCTCATATCAACATGTTTTCTCATTTGACAGTAATGAGAGGTGTGTCCTTGTAAACCACAGTAGTGGCATATCATGGGTGATATAGGTCTGGAGACAAAATGTGTGTTCTGTGTATAAGGAGTTCTAGTGAGCTGAGGATTTTTAGCAAGAATATTTTGATGATGGTAATAGAAAGCATGATGATTTCTCTTTACCAAGGGTTCTCTTCGTGTAGTGTTTTTGTGAATATGAATCTTGTGAGTGTTGTGATGTGTGTTGGTATGCCTAGGATTATGGCGTTGTGTGTTCGTGTAGACTTTGCCCTTATCACCAAGTTTCTTGTTGTTCACAAGAAGGTCATTGTATTTGATAGAGGTTGCATATTCTCTTTGGTTAACAACAAGAATCTTGTGCATAGCAAATTCATATCCCTCCTTGATGGATTGAATCTCGACATCCCTTTTCTTGATGTCGTCTTGTGATTCTTGGAGTCTTAGTCTTAAGGACTCAATCTCATCCGTGTCAGACATATGAGATTTTCCTTTTATATCAAAAATGACACTAGAGAGCCTTTCTATTTCTTGCTTGTAGAAGTCAATCTCTTTGAGAGATTTCTTATATTTATTTTTTACGATCTTGTGTTCATCGTGTAGTTCAAGAATAGCATTTTCTAAATCATTGTAAGAGAGCAGTCATAGAGGAGTCATTGAGTATCTCGGTTGCCATGAGACAAACATTTGCATTGTGCTTGCATTCTTTGTCGTTATCCGAGTCGCTAGCATCGCTTTCACACCATATGCTAGTGTTTGCGTATTTCCTGGAAGATGAGCTTCCCTTGTTGGACTTCTTGTATTTGTTGGAGTCTTTTCTTGCTATGGGACAATCCCTTTTGATATGTCCGATTCTCCTGCAGTTGTAGCAAGAAGGTTCTTCATCGGTGTCCCGTCTTGATCGGTTTGCTTTGTTGAACTTAAGGAACTTTCGGAAGTGCTTGGCGGTGAGAGCAAGATCTTCATCGTCCAATTCGTCATCGTCGGAGGTATCCTTTGAAAAGGACTTTGTAGCCTTGAGAGCTAGAGACTTCTCTTTTTCTTTAGCCTTTTCCTTCTCCTTTTCTTTTAGGGAAGATTCTTCTTGGTCCTTCATGTCTAACTCATGTGTCATGAGTTTTCCCATGAGGGTCTCATTGTTGTCAGGTCGTTTTCTTCAATGATAACGGTAGCTTTAGGATTCCACTCTTTCGTTAGTTTTCGGAGAATCTTTCTAATCTTTTCATGAGTGGGATATTCCTTGCCAAGAGAAGAAAGATGGTTAATAATATCACCGAATCGAGTAAACATCAAAGTAATAGACTCATCTTGTTTCATTTTAAAAGACTCATATTCTTGTGTGAGTCTACTAATCTTTGATTCCTTAACTTAAGAAGTTCCCTCGTGAGTGACTTCTAAGAGTTTCCAAATTCATTGGAAGTCTTGCAAGTGGAGATTCTATTGAATTCGTTGCTATCGAGAGCACAATAGAGAGCGTTCATAGCCTTAGCATCTCGACTAACAATCTTCTTACCGTTCTCGGTGAGTTTATCTCTAAAGGTGTCTGAAACTACTTCCTCAATAACCAAGGAAGATGTAGGAATGCCATTAATAACACAATCCCATAGATCGAAGTCTAGGGATTTCAAATAAATGCTCATCCTAATTTTTCAATAGTTATAGTTAGTTCTATCAAATATAGGAGGTCTATTTGTGGAGTGTCCCTCATTGTGGAATGAGTTGGTACTAGGATTAGTGGCCATAGATCACTCTAGGGAGGTAAATCCAAATCGAGAGACGAGGCTCTGATACCAATTGTAGAACCCTAGAGGGGGGTGAATAGGGTAATAAAATAATACCAACAATTAAAAGCTATTTAGAGGATAATATATGAGAGAGAGAATCAAACACTCGATGTATCCTGGTATCCTCCCGAGGGGCACTCCAGTCCCGGAACTCTCTCCGACTTTAATCCACTATTTGAGTAAATAGTTACACACGAGTTTGGATCCGAAGAACTCGTCAACTTCAACACGAGTTTGGATCCGAAGAGCTCGCCAACTTCTTACACACGAGTTTTCTTCCGAATGCTCGTCAACTTCAACTTTTTTAGGAGAAGGAAAAAGACTTTTGATCTTCTTAAACACTTGAAGATCTTCACCACTTGAATACTCTAGCACTTTAGGTTTGATGACAAATGGAAGCTTTGTAGAGTAATGGTAATGCTCTCTTGGTAGTTGGAAATTTAAAGCTCAAATGGATAAGTCTTTATGAAGAGAGAAAATCTATTTATACAAATTTCAAGTAAAAAGGAACTATCAGCCGACAACTGGATTATCCGACGGATTTCTGCGGAAGTCCTCCGGATTATCCGTTGTACAACAACGGCTAGAAATAGAGCCGTTGGATGCATTTAATGCACTTGATAGTTGTCGTTGGATTTGAAATTTAAATAAGGCCAGCAAGGACAAGCGGATTATCCGTCGGATTTCTGCGGAAGTCCGGCGGATTATCCGAACTTTTGCTCACATAGGCTGCTGTGGTTGAACGGATTATCCGTCGGATTTCTGCTGAAGTTCGGCGGATTATCCGAACTTTTGCTCACTAACTTGCTGTTTCCGATCGGATGATCCGTCGGATTTCTGCGGAAATCCGGCAGATTATCCGGTTCTTCATATTAGCTTAATTTGAATTTTATACCAAGTTAGTTTGTCATCTTTACCAAAGTGCGTACATAATCTCCTAGACGCTTACAGATTATAGGACGGACGAAGGAGCTTTTGATCATCTTGTTTGCCATTATTCTTTGTCACCATCTTCTTTTGAGTGTTTGCGATATATGTCTTTTGACGAAGATCTTTTTCCAGATGCTTCTATCCTTGTCTTTCTTGTTTGTCAGTAATCCTGTAGATAATTAGGGCTAAAACAGTGCAGAGGTTAAAAGTAGTCAATCTATCAAAATCGATGTGCCAACAGTTTGGTGTGGTGTTGGAATGATCGGAACACTAGTTAACTAACTTGAGTGGAGGAGAAGTAAATGTGGTTGAAGCTATAGAGGTCGATGGCACTGGCAGAGCAAGGGATGACCGAGACCGGAGAAGAATGAGTTGCGAAGAAAATTGGATTTTGAAAATTTCAAGGCCACAAATCCTAACAAAAATAGTCATGAAATGTTCCTAATTTGAGGGCTAACTCTAAATTTTTTATCTGGAGCCCCTAGCTAATTTTTTTGTACTATAATTCTAGGGTGCGCTTTGTTGCTTTCATTACCTCTTACATTTTATTTGTAAGATGTCTACTTATTCTATGACTGAATGGTTTTCAACCATATTTCACTTACTATGCCTATCCACCCCGATCATTTCTTAAAACCAGGTGGCAAGTGGCAAGCTGCTCAACAAATGGCATGCCCACTACAGGTCTGTCAGTTGCCTCACCCTCTCCGATGATGAGTCGCTATTGATCTCTGGGTCAGAAGATGGATGTGTCAGAGTTTGGTCCCTCATGATGTATAAACACTTCCTTACTTTAAATTCATATTGGAAATATAATTCTGTAGTTTTAATTGCTTTGGCTTGTTCTACTGATCCTGCAGGATGTTTGATGACATAGGAAAGGAGGCTGGAAGGAATCTCTACAGATACAATTTCTCTGAGCATACTTTACGTGTTACTGATGTTGCTTCTGGTCATGGGCTTTGCAACTCCATTGTTGTGTCATCTTCTGAGGACCGTACCTGTAAGGTTCGCTATGTTACCATTGATGGACCACTAATAAGTAGCAAATCTTGTTGAGAGTACTACGAACATAATTTGCAGTAGATTCTTTGAAGCAACAAATGCTATATCTATTCTACTATATAATGCCAAAAGTTAGGCTTAACTGTGTAATTTTTTCTTCCAAAAATACCGTTACATGTCTATTCCAATACAAAAAATAATCTATTCTACTATGAGTAATTAGGTACTTACAAGATATGTCTTTTGGTATTCCAATGCATTAGTTTACTCTTTGGATGTCTTTTGCTTTTTCCAAGTACATACAAAGGTAATTAAGAGAATTAAAATACGTGCAACGCACATGCATATATACTAGCTCTCTTTAAGACAGGAATTTCCGATATTTCATGTGTAATACAAAATTCGATGCACTTATTATGTTGATAAAGTTATTGCTAAGATTGTCGTGGAAGGTCCCCACAACATTGTCGGTTTGTCAACATAGGCTTAATTTTTTAAGCTGCACATCCACATTATATAATTGATATTTATCCATTTCGTGGCAATGTAGCTTCTATCATGGAATTGACATTAGCTCGTACCATGAAGTGAATAAGGTTTGATGTCATAATAATTACACCTTTTAATTTGTAGAAGGATAATAAAGAATCTCTTGGAGGAGATGATTTACAATATAATTTCTACAAGAAATATATTTCGAAGAAGTGTGCTGATGGATGTCGGGTCATTGCGCGACTGCTTCACTCCATTCATGACCCGATGACAAGACTTGGGCTTTCTCATGCCTTGCGTACTCTTCTAACGTTGCACTTGACGTAGTGCCTAACGTAGTCTGCAACGTAGCTTGTGGCTTAGAAACTTATGTTCGCTAAGAAGCCTTGAAGAGATCGGGGTCACTTGGGGCTGATTCTTCTCCAATGGAGCCCGAAGGCTAAATACATGAAGAATTCAGCGAAACAGCACTCCAATTGGTCGGGGATGCTTGGGATTGACCTTCGAATGGTTAGCACGGACGAGCGGGGACACTTGGGATTACCGTTTCCGATGAAGCTCACATATCTAGAAAACTGATGAGGCTTACATATCTAGAAGACTAAGGAGCTCCCAAGAACTAATAAGAGGCCTGAAAGTCCATTGTGAAGATCTATCTTGTGAAAAGCGTGCTTAAGCGAGATTTAAAATTAGGACGCCTCGCTTAATGAATTTTTGCCCCAGAAAAGATCAATGCTTAAGCGTGCTTAGGCATCGTTTAGTAGCACCTCGTCTCGCCTCAGGCGTCTCGCTTTACGATTTTTGATTTTTTTAAATAAATTGAACCGAATCTTTTGTTATTTACATAGTTGGATAGTTGAAAAACTTTAAGTAGGAACTTCAGAGACAACTTTTATGTTTGATGGTATTTTGATAACTATGTAGTACGTATGCATTGTGTGGCTTGTAGTTTGCATTTTGATTCTAGTAATATTGTTACTTTGCTTGATTGATAATTGATATTGTTATTCATGCATATACTAGTAGGATTGTATGAAAAAATATTGAAATTTATGTGTATATACTATATAGAGTATTTTACATATAGGAGCAAAAAAAAAAGTGAGACGCTAACTAAGTGCCGCTTAAGCGCCATTAAGCGAGGCGACATCCTCGTCGCCTCGCCTCGCCTTGCCTCACGCTTCATACAACATAGATGAAGGCGTCGGGGTCTATTTTCTTATGTGAGAAGGAGGACTAATCTGGAGAAAGAACCATTATCAGCCCATTGATTGGATATTTATAGCATTACTTGGGACAAAATAACCCATTTAACCGCCTACAACGAGGCTAAATAGCTAATACGCGAGGCTCAATAGCCTGCAAAGCTTGGATCGGGGCTCGTAGTAGAGCTACCCAGTAGATTGTCTGCCTTTACGAGGAGTTATCCCCAATTAAGTTGCAATAAGCGACCACTAACTTAGTGAGGCTGTTAACCACAAAATGGATAATTTTTCCTAAAATTCCATTCGGGATAGAACATGTCAAACGACCTTGTGACCTATGTTGTCACAGGCGACGCCTAGGCGTGTAGGTCGGAGAGGGCTCGCCTGGACCTGGAATTTTTTTTCCTGTGTGAGGTGATGCTCGCCTAGGCGTCCGCCTTGGGTCAACCAGAGGAAAAAAAGGCGCCTAACTTAATGTATATTGCTTAATGCTTGATGCTTATTAGTTATACTACATATTTATTGTATACATAATTATTATATATAATAAATATTAGTTAAACTTTGCATTGCTTAATGTTTATTGCTTATTAGTTATACTACATATTTATTGCATACATATTTGCAGAATTTTTTGCAAAGAGCACCTAGATCTTGGGCGGACGCCTAGGAGAGGCGGGTGGGCTCTCGCCTCGCCTAACGCCAGTACAACATAGCTTGTAACATCCGATGTTAGAGGAGTTAACGTCTTGCAACGCAGGATAGCCACCTGGCTAGGCTATGCCTACAACGAGGCTAGCCCCATTGGCTTAGAAGCTCGCTTGAACAACGGAGCTAGCCAACAACGGAGTTAGCCACCTTGCTCCAAAAGTGGAGCAAGTCAACATGGCGCAAAAGCTCTCTTAAACTATAGGGCTAGCCGGCTTAGCCAATTTGACTTGTAAGCTTGCATGTGCGGCAGAGCTAGCCGTGTTGGCTAAAAGCCTGCCTGAACGTCGAAGCTGAGTTTGGAAGCTCACCTGTACGACTGAGCTAAAAGCTTGTCTGAACGGCGAAGCTAGCTATTTATGCTTATCTAACTTTGCGTGCATGGCAAAACTAGCCTATCTTAGGCCTCTCCTCCTCATGTTGGGCTAGGCTCCTACATTTATAGGAGTAAGTTATGACATCCTCTTCTAGCCCACACATGTAGGACTAAAGGGAATTGTCTTTTTTCTTTTTTCTTAAGTGTCAACAAATAACTCAGCCATTGCCTACTAGTTTTTCCTTTCTAACTGTTTTCTTCATGTTCTTCATACTAATCGTCTGTCTTTGAAAACTTTTATGGTGCACATTTTATGATATAACGTTAGCAATCTTCTGAAGAATTCTATGTTTCTCAGTGTTGTAGTTTCCCATATTCGTTGCAGTTCAGCTTTATTCTATCAGCATATTATTAACTCACAATCACATCTCAGATTAAATGCTTATGGTTCATTTTAATTCAACTTCTAGCCTTTCAAGTGCCTCTGCCAGTTTGTTTTCTGGTTGTAATAGCCTTTATGTTAATTAATAGTTACATGAAAGCCACATCCATATTTCACTTATCCTTGATCTTTAAATCTTTACACACGAAGTTCTAGTATCATATCGGCGTGTCTCTCCGAATTCCATTTTTCTTTTCTACAACGGTGATGGCTTGTTTTCTTCATTTTCATGTTTTCAGCTAGACTACTATGCTGGAGTTGTTTTGGTTATTTTCACATTTTATTGGCCCATGTTCATTTAATATTCCACTTTCTGATGCCTGCTTTAGTTCTTTTTTTTTTTTAAACTTCTAATTATATCTGAAAATGAATTTTCAAATGACACAATTCGGAATTTTTTTTTTTGGTAACCAACATTTCCTCTTCTTAGTTCGTTTCTTACGAATTGTTTCCTGAATATACGTTTCAGGTTTGGAGCTTGTCTGAAGGCAGATCGTTGAGGACTATTACTTTTCCTTGTATAATTGATGCCATTGCAATCGACCCAGGAGAGCATGCATTTTATGCTGGTGGTCGAGATGGCAAGATATACATTGCTGCACTAAATGCTGAATGCAACCCAAACAACAGCTATGGAGAGTTCATCATAGGTTCCTTATCGGATCAAAGGTGTTAGCTGTTTAACTGTAGAATAAATTTCACAATGTGCATTGACCTAAACTTGTTTATGCCTTTGACATGTTAGCATGCATACAGTTTTTGACTTAAACCACTTAGCTAATTAGTTATCTTGTTATGTAGAGCTAGTTATTTTTTTGATGTTTGAATGCTAGAATGCATAAAAAATTCGCAAAGCATCACACCATACCCTGTACGAGTTTAACAAATAAATGTTGCATTTCTTAGAACGACTCATACCCTGTTACCCGGACTCTCCACTTTAAGGAGAAGTACCCGTGTCGACCCTTTAGGACATGGGTATGGGTATGGAATCCGTACCCGATCCTCCATGGTGACAATCGGATCCTTCATGGTGACAATCGAAAGACTGGTAGTGAAGTAGATAATTTATTTTAATGTGGTAATGATGTAGATAGTTTATTTTAATGTGGTAATGGTGTAGATAGTTTATTTTAATATGGTAGACTGGTAGTTAAGTAGTAGGGGAGCTGAAGGGACAGTCCCTTAGGGACTTATTCAACTAGTTGAGTAAAGTTTACTAGTAATTTATAATTACAGGTTGTCTTTTTACGAAACCTTAGTCATATCCCCGTACCCATACCCAAAATTTGGATCCTTTTTAGCCGAGTCCGTGTGTCCTTCAATTATGAGTTTGAAGGACCCGACTCTTGGATATGTACCCGTACCTGACACCCGTACCCGAGTCCAGGTAACATAGTCTTTTGCAACTAGAGTAATTCAAGATTATGTTTGCCCTATTTAGATCACTGTTATTTGGTACAAGTTTTGAAGAAAACATATAAAAATTTAAGTTTTTCTGGTGTTCTGATAGGTTATCATTAGCCTCTCTCCCTGTTCCATTATCCCTTCCTTTTGCACCGGGGCATCCAACATGGGTTTTTCACTGTTGGCAGAGCTGGTGGTAGATTTGCAAAAGGAGGGAGAGGTCAGGGTTAAGGTTGGGATTGGGGATATTATTAGTGGGTTAAGGTTAATGAAAACTGCATGACATGATATGGACACAGATGTTGGGACTTGGGAGAAAACTAGAGAGGTGTTGTAACACCCGACGTAAAATGACTAGGGGCAGCGGAGGAGGACCACAACGCAGTCTTTGGTGGAGAGGGAAATGTGGGTCATTGGAGATGAAATTGCACCATCTTTTGAAACCAGACTTAAGTTAGCAAGAATCTTGAGGGAAAGGAAGGGGGGTGGGGGGGGGGGGGGGGGGATGTTGAACATGATAACATCTTTGGAGATGTTTGAAAAGGCTATATATGGTAGAGCTTCTTGTTTCTCTTCCTCTACTCTCATCCTCTTTGATCGAGAGCCATGGTAGTAAACAGTTTATGGAAAATCATAAGATTTATAAACAGGCAAATGGTGGTTCTATAAGTCTGATTATGAGTATACTTCTAATTGGAGTACGAGTGGGAATGATTGGAAAAAGAAAACAGTATGAGAAACAATGTACGTAATACAAATAGACAAGAAATTCCGAATCTCATCCTCATTAGAATTAACCCCATGGTGTTGGGGTTACTAACGGTTTGACATGTTAATGCTCTACTTGAACCTAGCTGGCTTGATCAGTTTAGTCTAGAGTCTCAACCCAAATACTAAACTCTAGAGCTCAATCCAATCCGACATGTTTGACATGTTTACTTGATGGGTCACATTGATCATGACTGGGATTGCTATAGGTTCCAGTCGGGTAACTCCCACAGCTTCAACTTTTGGAGCAGACCCTTAACCCATACAAGCTTCAGAATTCAGATTGGGTCCGGATCAGTTTAGGGTGTACCACATCTTATGAATATTTTACGACTCATTGGAAACACAACTAGTGGGCATGTACATGTCGCGTGTCCCGATGGACGCATGGACACTAAATTTTGGTAGGGATAAGTATCCTAAATTTAATAGGTTATTGTAGTAGTGCACACTTGGTACTTCTGTAATTATCAAGCTTTTGAAGGTTCCATTATCCTATTGGTTTGGAAAAATAGAGGCTCATAAAATTCTATGCTCTTGCATAACGTATACTATCCCTAAAGACGGGACAAATGCTCTCTTATTGTCCTAACATACTTTATATAATAACCATTTATATTTCTTCCTCAATAATCCACTTGCCTAGTCAGATCCCAGTTGGCGAAGTATCTTCTTTTCAGAGGTCAAAAAGACGTATTCCCTTATTGGCCATTGAGAACCTAAGCATGAATTGGTCTTTTAGCTGTTAACTATTTATGCTTCTCAACATAGTTGAATTTTCTTGTCTCGTTTTTACACTATTTCTATTGTCATAATCATAGTCAATAACGCTGTTCTAAAAGGCGGTCTAGGTGGCCGCCTAGGCGGCGCCTATGCGCTTGGTGCCCGCCCGATGTCCGCCTAGGCGCCCGTCTAGACCCCGACGGCCGACAATGCATGTTTTGGGGTTTTATAGACTTTTTCTGCAATTTTCAGTAGGTTTTTTGGATTTTTAAAATTTATTTTTGAACCGCCTAGATCTAGGCGGCCGCCTAGGCGGGCTAGGCGCTGGCGGTGAGTGCCTGCCCGACTAGCGCGTAACGCTTTTAACAACCTTGGTCGATAAGAAGTCTTGACACGTAAAAGTTCACAGTACCTCATGCTTCCATGATTAGTAATTCATTCCAACTTCATGGCTATTAATATTAGAGTTCTACTCATGGACAAATACAGGCATTGGGCTAATCATTTCTCACTTCTCATAATTTTTTTAGCTATTATAATATATCTGTACATTTATCTTTTTATGTTCCCAAAGCTTTCTTTTTGTCTCATTTCTAACTTGCACCATACTGTTTTGTTTTTTGCAGCAAAGCTGTAACTTGTCTAACATTTAGTGTGGATGGAGTTACACTCTTGTCTGGATCAGAAGATGGTTTGGTCCGAGTTTGGGATACTAAAAGTCAG
Organism: Iris pallida; assembly: GCA_029216955.1. NCBI lineage: Eukaryota > Viridiplantae > Streptophyta > Magnoliopsida > Asparagales > Iridaceae > Iris > Iris pallida. The sequence goes on along the minus strand of JANAVB010021796.1, from coordinate 20,908,282 downwards.
CATGTTACTCGTGTACTTAAACATGGGAAAGGTAATTTCCAAGTTAGCATGGTCTCTTTTACTGAATATTATTTATGAACTTATCATTTTCTTTTTCTTGGATAAGTTTCTATATTTCAATTGTATCATTGTTCATATTCCTTCCATATTCCTTTTAAGGAAACACCTGCTAAGGCCATTATCATACAAAGTAGCATAAAAAAGGAAACATATCGTAATTCTCTATTCCTAAGAAGTGGAGTATGATCCATGATTCTTGGGATTATGATCTGATCACTTGACTAATTTGTACAGTTATTTGTGTAACTTTTGGCCTCAGTCCTTGTCTGGTAAGCTGTTATTTCTCTGTGCATCTGATTGCATATTTACTCTGGTCACTCGTCAGCTCCATAAATGTCTTGGATGTTCTCGTGATTACCTAGATCTAAAACTTGGTGGTAAGAATATACATGGTTCTCCATTAACTTTTAAAAATCAAAAGTTTGAAGGTATTAAAAATTTCTTTATTCATGTGGGCATAGTGAACAATATTGAGAAGTATGATTTTCACCTGGATATTTTTCTCTTCTATTTGAACAATAATAAAATTTAACTGTATCCTAACATATGTGTGATGGTGGGTTCACTTTGTATCTTGCTCTGCAATAATATATGACAAAGTTGGAGGGTGAATATTCATGTTGCAGATAAATTCTGGGAAAGTTGACCTGATAACTATTATCAGTTGCTTTACTCCTATTTACTTGCACTTTTACAAACTTCAGATATTTGACAGTCTAATCTGAAGTTAGCATTTCTTATAACAAGTTTTTCATTGATTACCCATGGTTGTCTAAATGTATATATTCTTTAGATTCATTTCATAGGAATGTGACTGGCAGTGTAAATTAAAAAAAAAAAATTCTGCCAAACCATGACTCTTGTGAAATTTGGTAAGTAAGCAGAGTCTGGTATATTTGAGTGACTTAGTGTAAATTAAAAAAAAAACATTCTGCCAAACCATGACTCTTGTGAAATTTGGTAAGTAAGCAGAGTCTGGTATATTTGAGTGACTTAGAGATGGTTTTTGACTTGTACTTACTACGTAGACTGAAAGTGGGACAAGTTGAGTTGTAGGATCATGATTTAAGGTGCTACTGGAGCATGGCTAACTTCAACTTTGACCGAATTTGAGTCAGGTCATTATTTACAAAAGGGACTTCCCGTTAAACATTTGAGTTGAGTTGGGTAGAGTGAGTTTGTCTTGTACCGGACATGTTTAGATGTTTATTTCATGTTTAGACTAGTAATCATTGTGTAGGATCTGCAATAATACTGACCATTCTCAGGTTCAGTGTGCTTTCATGTGTAAGCACTGGCCATTCAGGGTCTTAGTATGCTTTTGTGTGAAAGAGCAGTTCAGTTTAATGGGTTCATTTGACATTTGGAGGTTTCGTTCTTTACAGTGTGCTTCATGATGTCTTATCTTCCTGAAAGTATTTCACCACAACTTTTAGGGATTTTGATGTTTAATTTTGAATAAACATTTACAGTAAAATTTAATTGAAGACAAGTATACTTCAGTACGAGCAGGAGAACATAAGCTCTTAAAATGATTTAGGTGTCTATTGGATGATTATTTGGTTGCTTTTGTTATGATTGATTGAAGTTCAGATGTTTTCTCCATATGGTTATAATTTTTTCTTCTTCTTACTGTACATGGATTCTCGCTTTCCATTTTTGTTGCATAAAAGCTGACAAGCATGAAAGGAAAATGACTGCTTCTGTACAGGTCCTGTCAATAATGTTATTTTAGTTAGACAACCAATCCGATCGACTCCTCAAGTATTGGCAAATACTCAAGTTCCTCCATCTAGAAAGCGCATGCATTTGACAGTTCCACCCCCTTTGGAAAAGTATGTCAATTCGACAGATGGGGAAGCTGGTTATAAAGCCGTAACCATGCTTCAATCGCCCTGGGATGATCTATGGAACAACATATACTGCAGCTCCTATGTGATGAGCAATCAAATCAAGGATCTTCAGGTTTCTACTTTACCTCTGCCATTATTCCTTCTTTACATTATATTATGATGACACTTTTATGTTTATACATAACTTTGCACAGCCTATATAATTCTCATTAATGTAACTTATGCTCTCTGTAAACTTCGTGCTTCTCTTTACCTAAAAGTTTGCTAATGTATTATGTCCTGCTCCGAGGGACCATTGCCATCTCTTCTAAATTATGATGTTATAGGATAAAAGCTACATCTGAAAAAATACTCTCATGTACCTTCTTGACCTGATTCATCTTGAAAACTTTGCAAGTTTTCCATGTAGCACTATATGATTTAATCTTATATATATATATATATATATATATATATATATATATATATATATATATATAATAAATGACCACTTGCCTTCAGTTTTTATTATATATATATATATATATATATATATATATATATATATATATTATAAATGACCACTTGCCTTCAGTTTTTATTAGGTACAAAGGTCCCAACCCATTAGTTTGATTCTATTTTTGTAGCAACTTCGAATTGTAGGTCCAATAGATTTTAACTTGTTCAGAATCTTGATGACTAACCAATTTTTGAAGCATGTCTTTACACTTCTCAATGAAGAGATGCCATTCCCTTGAAATAATGGTCCGCATATAATAAGATATGAACTCTTGTGACATACTTATCCATCTTTTTTTATTCAGCTTTATGGATCCTTTGTCACCATTCATTTGTTTATGACTATTTTGTATCAAGGCAAGATCGAATCCCATGCCATAATTTCCATCACAGGTTGTGTCCCCTTTGTGCTCACAAGAAAGTCATGCTTTTACAACGTTTTGTAGGTCCCAACACCCTACATAACGCCGTGACTCATATTTCTTAGTGTCCTTTTGTAGCAACTAGCGTGCTATTTCAAAGTGAATGGTTAGACCGTATAGTTTCCTCTGATAAATCATGATCACTTGGGGGAAAGAAGAGAGAGAGAGATCAGAAGGGAAGGGGGAGAGGAAGGGGGTCGATAAGACCGAATTTGAGTCGGGTCCTTTTGTAGTACTCAATGTGCTATTTCTCCAATAAATGTTAACATGGTTTACTGGTTTGGTGTGTGTTTGTATGGAGTTAATACTGTGCTGCTCCAGATCTTGTATCCACCATGTCATTAGCATAACATTTGGCGACTTTTTATTGTGACAAAGTGATCTATAGAGAGGAGAGAGCATGGCTTATAAGATGAAGGCACGACCGATATTCGACAGTGAGAAGAGATTAACTTAAAAAATGATGGGGGATTAAAACTCTCTAGATGGTTAAAAGATGGATACTCAAAATTTCAGAGGTTGATTCTTGCAGTTAAAGGTATCCAACATATTGTATAACTAAAGACGTGAATGCTTCCAAGTTCTAACATGTTAAGGTTGAAGGTGAATATGTTACAGGCTGAAGGTTACAGTTGCGCTGTGCTTAGTCTTTCTTTCTTTTCTTTTTCTTTTTTTTTGCAAATTACGTTCACTCATGATTCTTTTGAATTGTGTCCTATGATCATGTAAAAGAAATTGCCTCTGTTGATTTGTTTTTTAAAGACTGCTGCTTGTTTTAAGAATGTCCTTCTACTTTTTCTTTCAGCAAAGCGGCTCTGCCGGTGGTGCTGAAATGGAGGTGGAAAGATTAAGGCAAGAGTGCAAGAGATCGGCAAAAATGGTCCAGCAGTGGAAGAAGTTGTATCATGACCTGCAAAATGTATGTGTAAACGAGTTCCTTGCTGAGGTCCAACTGGGGGGCAGCTGAGGTAACAACCTCAAAAGTTCTGTACTTCTTCCTATGATTTGTTTATCCGAATCCATTCTTTTAAAAATTTGTTTACCTTCCATTACACTATTCACTGTTTCTTACTGTAAGTGTAACTCTATGAAACTAAAAATCTGATCTGGGTGTTCCCAGTTTTCAAGAAGCACCCTGGTTAAATTTCGGAGATGATTGTACAGTTTCCTCGCATCATTCTTAACTTTGCTATATATTTCCACATATGGGTATAATTATTGTTTACTTGAAGTTGTTTTAGACCTATTTTCCACTTGAAACTAGTGGAACAAGGATGACAAATTGATTGTCCAACACTACAAATCTTTTTTTTTTTTTTTGTTATGATGAGGAAGACAAAGTAATGGTTCACTTCAGAAAGAGGTACACGTTGGTTAAACACAACTACCTATAGATTTCTTCTAAACTAGGTCGAAATCTTCTAGACGTTGGGAGTACTGATACATCTTCCTCAGTTACAAAAAATAGTCCAGTTACATTCAGTATAGCTGTCTTCCGTAAGTCAAGGCTTTGCTCCTTCTCGACTGTTACCATGTCAATTTTGTAAAAGACGATCAGTTGTAGCAAATTCAGTTTCCTTAAAAATTAGCCGCAATCAGTTTATTTTCAGAAGAGGGTTTCCCATGCTAGGGTTAAGCTTTTTTGTTGTTGTTGGAATGTATGTTCGTTAATTGTTGTCTTGTAGATCTCTCTCTTTTTCTTTTTGTTCACTGGCGTCGTAATTGAGGCTTGAATAACTTTTTGGAGTTTTGAGTTTTTGACGAAACCATGACAAAGACAAAAGCATGATTCTCCAAATCTACTATATCAGAGAACATATCAACAATGAGCTTTCCTGGACCAGTCATTCATAATTACTGTCGACATCTGCAGCTCAGACTCCTTGAAAGCATATCAAGAAATTTTTAGAGTTATTTGTATTTATCCCTCAATCCTAATTACTAATTCTATTACCTCCCATTTTTTTAGTTTTTTTTCTAAGGGCTCTACCAAAATTGCTTGGGGGCATCACTTGGGGGCAGCCCAAGAAGGTGGAGAATTTGCTAGGGGGAACCCAAAATTTGCTAGGGGGCAGCCCAACCCCCCAAACTCTTCATTTCATTTCATTTGTCATTCTACACTCTCTCTCCTCAAGAAAAAAAGAACTCTCTCCCTCTCCCTCTCCTAAAACCCTAATTTCTTCTTCTCCACTACTCCACTCCCAATTCCTCCACCAAGATTTCTTTCACAACCTTCGTAGATTCGAAGACATGACACGCAAGTCAAAGCAACCGGAATCTAGGTACGTTCTTCCTTAATTTCTTCGAGAATTTTGTACATTCTATTCAAAATCCTAGAATATTTTTAATTCTTGAAAAAGTTTTGATAAAATAGGTTTAGAATCTCTTTATGGTTCTCTTTCCTAATTTTCGAACACAAGAAACCCACATTTTATGTTGAAATCCTAAGCCTAGAACACGACAAACTAGCATCTCGTTTTGGCAGTTCGGGTCTCATAACAGTGGGACTGCCAGGCATGTGACAGTCCTAATGTAAATCAGGACTGCCACAGTCCTGATTTACGTTAGAACTGCCACATGCCTGACAATCCTACTGTAATGACATATGGGGGTGGGTAACTGCATGATGCTCATATGCGGGGGGTAACTGCATGTCCTATTTCTGTTTCAATTATTTAATAACTGTATGTTGTCATATAGTCCACCGACCGCTAACAAAAGAATACGGCCCACCGCGTCAAAGCGGAAGGAATGTGCAGGACGTCCTCTCGAGCGTCTGATAACAATTTTCGAACCGGCGTCCGAAGCTCGGAGAGGTTGCCAAAGTGACACTAGTGTCGCGGTCGCCAACAAGCTTGATCGCATCGACGACGTGGTCGACTTCCCCTTCATGAACAATAGGGAGTCTCATTCAAAGGCCCGACATGATATATAGTTGGATCTGGATATTTTTCTTGTTTCAAACTTAAGTTGGATGTGGAATAGTTATGTACTTGTTTGAAACTTAATTTGGATGTGGAATCTTTGAAACTTAAGTAGTTGTGATGAATTATTGTAGTTGTGATGAATTATTGGGATGAATTATTGTAGTTCGATTATTGTGATGAATCTTAAGTTGGATGTAGAATATTTATGTAGTTGTGATAATTATTGTTGTTTATGTACTTGTGATGAATTGTTATTTTTTATGTACAGAGTATCAGTATCAGGACTGCCACCCACTTGGCAGTCCTACACTAAAGTAGGATTGCCAGGGTGCTGGCAGTCCTGACTGAAACTTGCTGCAACAGCAAGTTTGAGTTAGGACTGCCAGCACCCTGGCAGTCCTACTTTAGTGTAGGACTGCCACCCACTTGGCAGTCCTACACTAAAGTAGGACTGCCAGGGTGCTGGCAGTCCTGACTGAAACTTGCTGCAACAGCAAGTTTGAGTTAGGACTGCCAGCACCCTGGCAGTCCTACTTCAGTATAGGACTGCCAGGGGGATGGCAGTCCTACTTATCAAACTATGTGAGGAGCTCCTCAACTGAAAACTCTTAATTTAGCACGGAGAATAGCCATTCTCCGTGTAATTTAGCACGGAGAATGGTCATTCTCCGTGTAATTTAGCACGGAGAATGGTCATTCTCCGTGTAATTTAGCACGGAGAATGGCTATCTGATCCAGTATCAGGACTGCCACCCCCTAGCAGTCCTACATTTAATTAGGACTGCCAGGGTGCTGGCAGTCCTAATTAAATGTAGGACTGCCAGGGGGTGGCAGTCATACTTATCAAACTATGTGAGGAGCTCCTCAACTGAAAACTCTTAATTTAGCACGGAGAATAGTCATTCTCCGTGTAATTTAGCACGGAGAATGGCCATTCTCCGTGTAATTTAGCACGAAGAATGTCTATGTGATCCAGTATCAGGACTGCCACCCCCTAGCAGTCCTACATTGGATTAGGACTGCCAGGGGAGAATGGTCATTCTCCGTTTTATTTAACACGGAGAATGGCATTCTCCGTGTTTCTAACACGGAGAATGGCCATTCTCCTGCGTTTTAACACTGTAATGACCATTCTCCGTGCTAAATTACACGGAGAATGGCCATTCTCCGTGCTAATTTACACGGAGAATGGCCATTCTCCGTTTTATTTAACACGGAGAATGGCATTCTCCGTGTTTCTAATACGGAGAATGACCATTCTCCTGCGTTTTAACACTGTAATGACCATTCTCCGTGCTAAATTACACGGAAAATGGCCATTCTCCGTGTAAATTAAGACGGAGAATGGCCATTCTCCGTTTTATTTAACACGGAGAATGTCATTCTCCGTGTTAATTTACACGGAGAATGGCATTCTCCGTGTTTCTAACACAGAGAATGACTATTCTCCGTGTAAATTAAGACGGAGAATGGCCACCCTCATGCGAAATTAACATTTTTCGTGTTCTAACACGGAGAATGACCATTCTCCTGCATTTTATGATCAGTTGAAATTTTGAAGGGCCATAACTTTTGACTGGGAGGTCGAAACGAGACCCGGTTTGTCCCAAAATGAGCGTATCTTCGAGGAGCCTGAAAGTAAGGGCTTCATCGTTAGACGACCTTCCGAAATTTTAGAATCGCAAAAAATGATGTTTGGACCTCCGTTTTAGCACTTTTTGTCGAAATTTTAGAATCGCAAAAAAACATATGTAGGACTGTCAGGCCCCTGACAGTCCTACATATGTGAATGACTGCTACCTCTCTGGCAGTCCTAATCTATGATCGGGACTGCCAGACAGATGACAGTCCTCTGTGTCACAACCAGATTTTTTCGATGCATCAAAATGTTCTTCGGACGTGGCGGGAAGAGAGTATACAACATTTGATGATCCCGGTTGTTCCATGTTCAATATTTTTCTACATTAAATACATAATTCAACTTTTTACATGTGAAATTCATGTTTAAAATATTAAATATATATTAATTTGATGACTTACTAATAAATGAGAGAAGTTAATGACCTAGAGTTGAGGGAAAAATTTGGGATAAAAATCAATGACCTAGAGTTGAGAGAAAAATTTGGAAAAAATTTAGATTGGGGAAAAACTTGGGGTTAAATTCTTTGACCTAGAGTTAAGGGAGAGAAGAAAAGAGTTGAGGGAGAAAAGAAAAGAGTAGAGGGAGAGAGAAAAAGAAAACAAAAGTTGGTATTTATACCTTTGCTTGGGCTAGTCCCAAGTAAAAAAAATTGATGGCAAACTTGTAATATTTTGAAACCTTTTTGGGCTAGCCCCTAGCAAAAAGGGTAGTGCCCTTAGAAAAAATCTTTTTTTTAAAAATACTAATACCTCCAATTCTTACAACACAGACATTTTTTTGGGGTAAGTACAATTATAAATAACAAGTTATGAAGGATTGGGTGTAGTAGTAATTTAAAAAAAAATGGAGGGTAATAGAATTATCAATTAGGATTGGAGGGTAAATACAAATAACTCAAACTTTTAGGTAGATTAGTCATTTCTGATCCATGCAAAGTCCCGTTTGAAGGACTTAGGTAGGGTTGAACATTATTCGGTTTTGGACCAAAAATCGAACCGAATGAGATATTCAGTTCGGTTTTGAAAATTTCTAATTCGATTTTGGGTTTCGTTTTTGGTCCAAACGGAAAATCGAATAAGACATGTACAATTATATAAATACTCTCATTTCTATGCATATTTTGGTGATTAGAAAATGTATATATTTTGAAAACAACAATTCTATGTACATCTTTTGAAGTCTAACTTTGATAGTTTAACAATTAGTCCAAGTTTTTGTACAATTTTAAAATTCAACAAATATGCGTATAAAAATTATAAATTTAATATAAATTTAACTACGATTCTAACTTTGGATCCGAGCCATTAAACAATGGAAATTGTTCAACTAAACAAACTGAATAAACCGAATTGATTATTTGGTTTGCTTTTGGTTTTAGCTTATTCGTTTCGGTTTTGACCTTTTAGAATTTTAGTTTATTCAGTTTTGGCTATTTCGGTTCGGTTTAAACCGAATAAACCGAACGCTCACCCCTAGTCTTAGGCATCTCCAATGGGAGTTTCTATCTCCTCTATTTCTATGCTAGAAATCCATTTTAGAAAAAAAAAAATTCTTCGTCCATAAGGCACTAGCCTAGTGGTAGTGCGGGAGGCTGCCCAAGCACATGTCTTGGGTCTAAATCCCCCCCAGGCGGCTGGGTGGTTTGTATAGCCACGGTCCGACTTGGTGAAATGACATCTCAAAAAAATAAGTTCTTCCAACCATGATTTCTATCCCAATTTCTATCCTATATGACGGTGATGTAGGATATACAGTTATTACTCAGAAATTTTTCATCTCTCATACTAATTAATATTGGGTCTCATGTCATTAAATTGATCATTTTATTTGTTGTCACGTTAGATAGAAATGGAGAACCATTGGAGAGTATTTTTTATGTGTAATTTCCATGTAAAATTTTTACCAACTAGGATATAATTTTTTTTAAAAAGTAAAATAACAAGTAGGGATAGAAATTCAATTTTAGAAATCCCCGTTCGAATGGCCTTAGAGAACTTTGGCTTAGGGGCTGTTTGGTAAACATGAAGTGAATTTGGATTTGGATTTGGACTTTCATGAAGGAAAGAAGGATAGAAATCCATGTATTTTTTTGTCCCCCAGTAGGGGACAAATGTGTTTGGTTGGGATGGAAAGTAAGAAGTGGGAAGTGAAAAATCAGACAAATGTGTTTGGTTGAGATAGGTAAGTGAGAAGTGAAAAATGAGAAAGTATGTAATAATAATAAAAATTATTTGTATTAGTTAAAATATTAATAAAAATATTTGGTTAATTAGTTAATTATTCTAATTATATAAAAAAATCTAATATGAAAATAATATTTTAACTAATTAATGTCAACTAACTAATATTTAACATATTTAATAAACAAAGTTAGATATTTATAACTTAACAGAGAGAGAATGACCAGGGTCTTCCGGTTTTTTTTTTTTTTAGAAACCTTTCTTCTTCCCCGGTCACTCACGCAAGAGTCGGATCCGGTGGAGGTCGGTCCGCAAGGGAAGGATCTGGCGGAGGTCGGTTCGCAAGAGTCGGATCCGACGAGGTCGGTCCGCAAGAGTCGGATCCAGGGCTGACCGGAGGCCCAACCATGAGGAGCTGTCGGACCCGGCGGAGGTCGGTCCGCCAGGGCTACAATTTTTTTTGTTTTTTTGTTTTTTTTTTGTTTTTTTTTGTTTGGCAAATCCAAACACAAAATCCTCCACATCCGGTTGAGGAGAATGGATGTGGGAGTGGGAAAAGGAAGGGGGGGACAGGAACTGCAACACTCTTCCCCAAACAAAATCCAGCTTCCCTTCTCCATCTAACCAAACGGTGGATTTTCAGATCCAACCCCAGAATCCTGCAAAATCCTGAATTTCGATCAAATTCCATTCCAATTCCAGCACTCCCTTGTCTTTTGATGTTCCCTATTACTTTAGTTACGGTGAAAACACCTGAACTTACCATTATAATACTACTGTTACAACATCAATTTTCCAGCTTTGCCACATTTCAGTTGTCTACATTTTCCTTCTGGAAGGACTATGATTATGGGATTGTCACTCCTTTTTAACTCTTTAATGTGTCTTTAATGTGTCAAAAAGATGAATGCAATCCACTATAACAAGTTGGATCGATTTGTTTCCTGATCAATTTCTAGAGAAAATAATGAAAAGAAAAGGCTCATATTAAGAGTTTCAACATTTTTCTAATCGACAATTTCAATATTTAACCTCTTGATTTTCCTAGGTAAGTTTGTAGTTTGATGTTATTCTCAACTGCCCAAAAGAAACTAAAAGGTTGACTAATAGCTTGGCAGAATCCACATCACAGAAGCCAAACTAGACTTTACCAAGTAACTGATCTTTGGACATGATTGATTGGATTGGAGAGAGTGCTAAGACCAAGGTTGTCTTAATTTACGGCTAATTAGCATTTAGACACTGGATTTTATATCAGCATACAGCAGTTTAAATCTTGATATGTTCAATTGAAAAATTTGGACCCTGGATTATTATTTTTGGTTTCATTTTTTTTTCTTCTATTATACTCTTGTTTTCAGCATGTGTTTGTTGTTGCCCTTGTATTTATGTTCAGGATATAATAGAAAAAAGAAAATAAAAATAAAAATTTAGTATCCAAAGTTTTCAATTGAACATGCTAGGACTTAAATTCTAAGTTGATATAAAATCCAGAGTAACGCTGGTTAACGCCTTAATTTATGGTCTTTTGTTTATATACTTAGTATATTGACGAAAAACAGTTTGTCAAGTGAGAAATACTAAGAATATGTCTTTGCTGTTTTTTATATGTCCGACGATATGTACAGGATTTTGTACACGCTATATTGCATACATTTTTGGCCCACCGTCTCCAATTCCTACCATTATTATCAATGGAAGAAATAATATGCCCTCGTGATTCGATCCATCGATCGTCCATCATCCAGCCAGGGTCTTATATTTTTCCTCGGTAACCAGAAGAGCCACTTGAGTTCAGCATGTCTTTTCTGTTTCTCAGTATAAGTAAACAATATTTGAATGGAGACCATCCTTGTACCTTTAGGGGGCGTTTGGTTCAAGTTTTTGTGGTTTGTGAATGGGTTTTGAATTCCTTACCCATGTTTGGTATGTTTAGGATTGGGAATGAGGAGGGAATAGGAGGGACTTAGGGTGGAAAGCTATTTCCATTGACTTGGGAAAGCTATTTCCAAGTCTCCCTTGGGAATAGATTTGCTTTCCTAGGAATGATGTTTGACTATTTTGTTTGGACGGTTATATCCTCTCTTTATTTTCAAATTTTCAACTTCTATCCCAAACATGTGAATCATTATGAAATTAATGAAAGGGTATTAAAGGAAAACTAAATAAATTAATATTTATATCCTTTTGTAAACAAAAAATGGAGATGGAAATTTTTACAATTTTGAACTACCTATTTCCAACCTAACCAAACATGGGTATGAGAATGTTGAATTCCTTTCCCATGGGAAAGGAATTGAAAACCTATTCCTAGGAATACAAAAACTTGATCCAAACGAGCCTTTAATGGATGTTGAGTGGAAGAAATATAAGAAACCAAAAATATAGAGGACTTCGATTTTTAACAAATGCTATAGTAATTGGAAAGTTCAGCGATTAACAAGCTATTCAATAATATTTATTAAAGATATATTGAATACCTTTAATTGATGGTTGTCTAAGAGTACCAAATTGTTTCGACTGATAATGTAAACCTCCTCTATGATTCCTTCGTATTAATACAATAAGGCTATTTGGATTGCGGTAGCTGCATTGCAAGTAGTTTCAGATTGCCACTTTTGTTGTAACTGAAGACTGAAACTTGAAATTTTTGTGTTTGGTTATACATTGGATCTGTTTGGTTATAATAGTAAGTGTGGTAAAAGTGATCAATTTTACTGCAACTCGCTGCAACTGCTCCATGAAACTTACAGTTTCAGCGTTTGGTTTGCTTATGCAACATGCTGAAAGTAAAGGACTTCTGACAAAAAAAACAGTCCCTGGCTCCCCTCTTTTCTCAATTCTCACTCTCAATAGAAAACAAGAGGAAGTGTCTTGAAAGTGGAGTGTGGGGTTTTGCTGCGATCTTTTTGATCTGAATTTTTTTTTTCCTTCCTCCTGTCGATCTGAATTTTGTCTGCAACTGGACGACAGTGGTCTTCTCCGCTAGGCTTCCCGCAGCAGACAATCCCACTTGTCGCCGGCATACGTCACCGGCCACGGCCACCCCTGCTTTCATGCACCCACATCGAAGACGGCGCTCCCGTCGACGACGGAGGAGAAGTAGGGGACGGTGGCGACGGTGGCAGAGGAGAGGGAGGAGTACCAGGTAGCGGCAGTGGGAAGAGGAGGTGGCGCGGTGGGAAGAGGAGGTGGCCCCCCATCGACGACGGAGGAGAGGTAGGGGATGGTGGGGACGGTGGCGGAGAAGGGGGAGGAGTACCAGGTAGCAGCGGAGGGGAGAGGAGGACTGGCGGTGGCAGTGGGAAGATGAGGGGGTGGGCTAATTTATTTGGGGGAAAGGAAATGTGATTGTGGGGAGAGAGAATGTTGATATATATATATATGCCATATTAATTTAATTTTTAGGGTTAATTAATTTGGCTTAATTTGTTTAAACTATCTAATAATTTATGAATTTTGATTTGTTTAATAATTTATTCAATAAAAAATTAATTATAATTTGATTTATTTAATTATGATAATTAATGTATTTTTCAATTATGATAGCTAAATTATTTTTCCGTTTAATTAGGGTAATTAATTTAATTATGGGTTACCATATCTCTAATCCAACATCCACTTTCAACAACAATCCAAACAACCAAATTTTCTTTTTTCCACTTTCAACAACTATCCAAACAACCAACTCATTTTTCTTCCACTTGTAAGAGACAAAAAAATACTCTATCCAAACACATTTTGGAAAATGCCACTTGCTGTAAGTGTAGTGCAACTTATCATGATGTAAGTGTCACTTTCACACTTTCAAAGAGTTACATCTATCTAAACAGCCCCTAAGGCTATTTGGATTGCGGTAGCTGCATTGCAAGTAGTTTCAGATTGCCACTTTTGCTGTAATTGAAGACTGAAACTTGGAATTTTTGTGTTTGGTTATACATTGGATCTGAGCGGCTAAGTGTCCCCTCACTAACAGAAAACAGAGGGTTGTCTCCCCATCTGGCCTACAGAGAAAGAGGGGAGGAGCTCGACGGAAAGTGCACTACAGCTGCTCACTTGTAAGTAAATTTATGGGTTTGTTGCTGTGGTCACCTCCTTCCGTTGGGTGCTTGGCTAGGTCGTCTTCTCCGGTGGACGACGACAATGAAGACGATGAGGTGAGTTCCGACCGTACGAGAAGCTTCCGACCAGATCGGCTCCAATGACGATGCTACCAAGGGAGGTCACGGGATCTGAAGCGGCCGGCGGTGGAGACGATCTCAAATGTTGTGGTAGCGGCTCCTCCCGGCGGAAGCTGTGCCGGATAGGGAGTTTCAGTTAGCGGAGAGCACGGATCTGGAGGGGATCCGTAGGCTAGAAATGTTCGGAGTGAACACAGATCAGGATGGTATTTCTCCTTTGGATCTGACACTGGAGGAGAATTGGGTTTTGATGGATTTTTTTTTTTTGGGGGGGGGGGGGAGGGGGGGGGGGGGGGGGAGGGTTGGTTTACAAAGGTAAATTATAAGGGCACATCACATTTTACTCAGGGCTGTCCAATTGTTAGTTTTTCATTATTCACAAGTTTGCCACTGAAAAAATTACTCAGGGCTATCCAAGTGGTAGATATAAAAGATAATGAGGACTGCCAGGAATTGTGGCAGTCCTGAAAGTAATGAGGACTGCCATAATTTCTGGCAGTCCTAGAAGTAATGAGGACTGCCAGGAATTGTGGCAGTCCTGAAAGGGACATGCTCTACAACAGGACTGCCACAATTTCTGGCAGTCCTAGACATATTGAGGACTGCCAGAAATTGAGGCAGTCCTGAAAGATACTTGCTGTACAGCAAGTTCCTTTCAGGACTGCCACAATTTCTGGACAGTCCTAAAGTCGACATTCCCGAATGAAAAATATATATTAGGGTTTATTTCAATCTTGATAATAGAGTGAAATATGCATTTTAGAATTTATTTCCATGCATTCTTTGTGAGGAAAGAAGTATTTAACCTTTATTTTCATACATTTTAGGGTTTATTTAATTTTTTGGGTGCCATCGAAATTGGGAAAGAGAAGGAAACTAGGGTTTTGATGGAGATGGTGATGATGGAAACGGTGGAGAAGAAGAAGATGATGATGATGAGAAAAAAACTAGGATTTTGATGAAGATGTGAGAATGGAAATGGTGGAGAAGAAGAAGATGGATAGAAGAAGAAGAAGAAAGTTAGGGTTTGTGAAGAGAGAGAGTGGAGAAGAAGAAAATGGACAGCCCCTGAATAGAAAATTTGGACAGCCCGAGTAAAAGTTCCTCAAAGCCTGGCTAGCCCTAATCCTGGCTAGCCCCGAGTAAAAAAGGCTGTGCCCTTATAAATAGCCTTTACAAAATGAACAACAATTCTCTCCTAGAGATTTGTGGTCTAATATTTGTGTATTAACAGATCATACTCTAGAAAGGACTGGAATGCCCTTGGTGTGGTGGAGAAATTATAGTGTTAGGTTTAGTGGTAAGCATACCATGGTGAATATATCACTTAATGTGATGTATCTAAATATTGAAAGTCATCCTCCTCACTAGTGGAGACAAAAAAGGCTATTTCCAAACACATTTTGGAAAGTCATACATGTTGCAAGTGCACTACATTACAACACGATAAAAGTGATATTTTTACACTTTTGCAGGGTTACCTCTATCCAAACAGCTCATAAAATCTCACGTTAGATTTTGGATTTTCTTGAACAAATAGGACGCCGTTTTTTAGTTCTTGTAAAATATCTGTATAGCTATTTGGGTCGGAATCTATATTCTGCCTACACTGGATAATATAAATATATAACCCCCATCTCTCATTAATATTGTAGAGTTTGGTGCAACGATATTGACTTTAATATAATATCGGAGCACTAATTTACCCGTATCCATGATTAGTTTATCTGGTGGTATACATTTTAAGTAAATTTTACCAAAAAAAAACCAATTATGTGAATCTAACTCTCAAGTCTCAACCTCATAATGATTATACAACCCTAATCATTTTAATTTTTTTTAGTGTTTTTGTGGAGTGACTTCAACTTTAGCCGAATTAATCTTGAGCTTGGTCTGCATCGCTCATCAAAACTCATTAATTACTTAGGTGGTGGTTCTAGGCAAATCGACAATAGAAAATGGCGTGCCACCAATATGTCTTAATTAAGAAGCTTATTGCTCGAGAAATATCTACATCCCACTCATTAGTTTTTCTGGGTCTCTATATACTCGAGCATTCTTCAACTTGATTGAACTCGTCTCTTTTCCTCAATAACCTTTCTTCTTTCAACTGTTGACGAGATGTCACCATGTTTATGGTGTTGATGAATTTGTAATGAAACATAACGTTACATTTTGTATTATTAGCCAATACTGATATGTAACCGTATTGGTTTTGCAATACCCGACCTAATACTTGTTGGATTTTGGTCTTTTTCAAAGTAAATTTTAGTCCCACATCGGCTAGACCAAAGGAGTTGTATCTCTATATATTAGCTTTGCTAGTTTAGAGATGCACATGTGATGTGGAGGTGCACATGGGTGTGCCATGTGGGGTTAATTTTCTAATGGAAAAAAGGCTAAATCAACAATTGAAAGCATTCATGCTTTTTGCTCTTGGGAAATTTATTTCCATGGGAGCTTAGCGACTCGGACTCGAACTCGGACTCATGGGTTCATAAGGCGTAATGTGGCGTTTTGTTGGCGCACTTTGCACTTAGCACGACAGCCAGGTTGCGCACGTTGCGCGTTGCGCAAGTGGCGCGCGTGGCGCAGGTTGCGCGAGTGGCGCAAGGTGGCGCAGGTCGCACAGGTTGCGCAGTGGCGCAGTGCACGCAGGTTGGCGCAAGTGACTCAGTGCGCAGTATGCAAGGCGCACAGGGTGCCAGAGTGGCGCAACTTGCTTCAGATCGTGCATGTGCATGATCTGAGCGGTTACTGCACGTTCGGAGTGGTTATTACCACGTCCCGAATGTTGTGCTAACCGGACAGTTGCTACTCGGGCTTATATAAGGTCTCCTCTCTCTCACAGGCAGAAATATAGGAAAGAATACATTCAGAGAGTCACGAAAGCTTACAAGTGTTTCTTAACACGAGTAAACAGAGCCTGTCAGAGAGAAGAAACACTTTGCACCAGCGTTGCTTTTGCACGGGAGTCTGTGTACGATCCGAGGAGTCAGAAGAGCAGAAGTGTTCCAAAGTTCTTCGACGAACTTGCTAGTTCCTGGAAGCTATTCGTGTGGGGCGAATATAGCTTTGAACAACGGTGATTATTCACCCCAGCAAGCCATCTTCCATCTTTCGCCTGTCATCTTCTTCGCTTCTGTGATTACAAAATCTTCTTAGATTCTCGTGTATCGTATGCTGCTGTGGATTACGAAATCTTTTAGATTCTCGTAATATAATAACTAGATCTTCTTAGATCTTCGTTATACTTGCGCAACCTTCCTAGAAGTGTTGCGTTGGAACATTGTCCTTACAATTGTTTCATATTCTAAGTTTTTCATCGAAAAATTGTGCACCGGCACTAACAATCTCAAAGCTATATTGCTAAGATGGAAAACTTTAATGCTTCACTCCTTAATACTGACTTATGTAAGTTAGAAAAGTTTGATGGAGAGCATTATCAAGTTTGGAAGAGGAAGTTTTATCTCACTCTTCAACTCAGAGACGTTGATCACGTGCTTCTTGAAGAGGAACCTACTGTTCCAGATACTGGGTCTGCTGCCGCAATCACTGCGACTACTAAACTACTGGCCAAGTGGAGAAGGGAGAATAGCATTTGCAGGCTGCTTATCCTGAATGCTATGGAGGATTCCCTAGCAGAATCCTACAGTAAGAAACCTATTGCCAGAGACATATGTGAGTCTCTGGAGAAACTGTACGAAGAAGACAAGAACAGGAGCAAGATATTTGTGGTTGAAAAATATCACAAATGGCTCTTTGAGGACGAGAAGTCCATGTTGTCGCAGGTAAAGGAATTCCTGAAACTGCGACAGAAGTTGGAAGACGAGGCGATGTCCCTCCCCGACAAGTTTGTTGTTGGAGGGATTGTCTCAAAGCTCCCCGCTTGGTGGAGTAAGTTCTATGAAAACATGCATAGGAAGAAGCTTGAGATCAGCCTTGAAGATCTCTTACAGAAAATCTATGTTGAGGACCAGATGCGGGCTGAACTGAAGGTGGACACACTGTCCAAGCAATTGGCTAACGCCAATATGGTTCATACCAAGGAACCAAGGGAAAAACAGGCGGCTTCCCACAGCAAGAAGAAGGTCCCTAACAATCTGAACGTGAAGGGGACTTCTTTCAAGCAAAATAAGCCAAAGTCTCAGATGCCTTGCTTCAAGTATGGCAAGAAGGGCCACTTCAAAAGTGAATGCAAAGCAAAGACCAAGCAATCAGAGCAAGGAGAGCCTAGTCAGGTATCTATGATCAGTGACGTTGTTAATATGATTGCGCAGGTTAATGCGGTAATGATTGACTCTGACTGGTGGGTAGACACTGGAGCCTCCTGCCATGTCTGCTCCAGTAAAGAGTGGTTCACCACCTACACACCTACTTCTGAAGTGGTTATGATGGCGAACCAGGCACAAGCTGAAGTGCTCGGTATCGGGACGGTGGTGTTGAAGCTGACTTCGGGGAAGTCTCTAACGCTTCAAGGCGTGAAGCACGTACCTGCTATCGCCAAGAACCTGATCTCAGGAGGCCTACTATGCAACGCAGGCCTTAGGATGAACATCAATGCTGGCCAGATGGTGATGTCTATTAAGGGAACATATTTTGGGAAAGCTTTTTATACCGAAGGAATATTCAAAATTCAGCTTGTGAATTAGTCCAATGTAATTAATGCAATCACTCCTTCTGCTTATACTTTTGAGTTGTGGCATAATAGGCTAGGACATGTTCATTGTAAACGAATAAACAGAGTGTCTAGTCTAGGACTTATCTCCAAGTATGGGGGTAAGGTAGAGAAATGTGAAGTTTGTGCTCAAACGAAGATCACAAGGAAACCCTTTCCTAGGGTTAATCAAAGTACAGATCTTCTGGAGTTGGTACACTCCGATATCTGTGACTTCAAACAGTTCTCTACAAAGGCCGGGATGAAGTATTTCATAACCTTCATCGATGACTTCTCAAAGTATGCGTTCGTCTACTTGCTGAAGGCTAAAGACGAAGCATTCGAGAAGTTCAAGGAGTTCAGGGTCGAAGCTGAGCGGCAGACTGGACAACAACTCAAAAGAATAAGAAGTGATCGAGGTGGGGAGTACAGGTCTCATGAATTCGTATCGTTCTGCAAAGAACATGGAATTGTCAATGAGACTACGGCTCCGTACTCTCCTCAGTCAAACGGAGTAGCAGAGAGGAAGAACAGAACGTTAACAGAAATGATTAACTCAATGTTGTTGACTGCTGGTCTTTCTAAGTGCTACTGGAGAGAAGCTGCATTGACGGCCACTTTTATTCTAAATAGAGTGCCTCATGCAACTTCAGACGTTACTCCTCAACTCTGGTTCAAGGTCAGACCTAACTTGAATGTCATTCGAGTGTGGGGGTGTCTGACATATGTCAAGCTTCCAGATATGAAGATTCAGAAGCTTGGGACAAGGACTACTAAGACGATCTTCTTGGGGTATGCCGAGAAGAGTGATGCTCGGAGATTTCTTGATATTGAGTCAAATCATATCATTGAATCTCGCGACGCAGAATATTTTGAAGACAAATTTGCAAGACACAAGAATATTGTTCTTGCGGATGTACCGGAGAACAATGAGGGTGCGCCAAAAACTGAAGTCTTCAATGATGATGTGGTCCAAGAAAATATTGTTGAAACAACGATTGAACCAGAATAAGCTGAGCCGTCAGCTAAGCGTATGAGGAGGCCGAAGGACTTCGGAAGTAACTTTGTCACCTATCATGTGGAAGCTGATCCGCTTACCTATGATGAGGTGATGAAGACCAGAGACGCGGTTTTCTGGAAGGAGGCGATTGACAATGAAATTGATTCTATCACTTCAAATAACACTTGGGCGTTGGTTGATCTTCCTGAAGGAGCGAAACCCATCGGATGCAAATGGATCTTCAAGAAGAAGATGAAAGCAGACGGAACTATTGACAAGTTCAAGGCTAGGTTGGTAGCCAAGGGGTTTTCTCAGAAGCAGAGGATTGACTACTTTGACACGTATCCTCCAGTAGCCCGGATGACCACCATCAGAGTGTTGATTTCTCTTGCAGCAATACATAAGATGGTAATACATCAGATGGATGTGAAAATGGCTTTCCTAAATAACGAGCTGACCGAAGAAATATACATGCAATAGCCAGAGGGATTTGTCGTCAAGGGTCTTGAAGACAAAGTCTGCAAGTTGGTGAAATCTTTGTACGGTCTTAAACATGCTCCCAAGATGTGGCATGAGAAATTTGACAAAGTTATAAGGTCAAATGGCTACATGGTCAGCGAGACGGACAAGTGTGTTTACACGAAGTTCGCTGATGGAAGAGGTGTGATCGTTTGTCTGTATGTGGACGACATGCTTATCCTAGGTACGGATATGAGCTGTGTCACGGAGACAAAGAAATTCATCTCGAGCAAGTTCAGTATGAAGGACTTGGGGGAAGCTGATGTGATCTTAGGGATCAAAATCATCCGGACAGACACTGGACTAGCGCTGTCACAGTCTCATAATATTGAGAAAATGATCACTCATTATGGGTATCGAGATCTTCCTGGGATCGATACACCGTACAGGTGTGATCTGAAGCTGAAGCCTAATTCAGGAGAAAGCGTCAGACAGCTGGAGTATGCAAGCGTAATCGGAAGTTTGATTTATGCTACTACTGCCACAAGGCCTGACATAGCTTTCGCTATGGGAATGTTGAGTTGTTTCACCAGCAACCCAGGTGCTGAACACTGAAAAGCTGTAAAACGGGTTATGAGATATCTCAAGAAGACTCAGACATATGCACTGTACTACAACGGAGATCCGTCGGTAGTGAAAGGCTTCAGTGATGCCAGCTGGTGCTCAGAGGTGGAGAGCGAGAGGTCCACAGATGGATTCATTTTTACAATGGATGGAGCTGCTATATCGTGGAAGTCGAAGAAGCAGACTATGCTCTCGCGGTCATCCATGGAATCTGAGTTCTTTGTACTTGATACCGCAGCCGAGGAAGCAGAATGACTTCGGGAGCTCATGTATGATCTTCCAGTGGTTGGGCCGCAAATACCGGCGATACCGATATACTACGACAACCAGGTGACTGCGGCGGTGGCATCAAATGACCTCTTCAACGGGAAGAAGAGGACTGTGCGGTTGAAGCACAGGGCAGTACACGATCTTATCAAGAGAGGTGTTATTGCAGTGATTGATGTTCAGAGTCAGGAGAACCTTGCAGATCCGTTCACCAAGGGCCTCAAGCGCCAGCTGGTCGATGACACAGCTTGTAAAATGGGCTTGAAGATATTCTGATATTGTATTATTGTATTCCTACCATAAAGTTTTATGCTAATAGTTCAAAGAAAAATCTACTAGACATCTAACTTTTGGTTCAAGGGAGGACCACTAATCGGAAGAATATCACGAACGGTGGGTACATGTTCTATTGGGCATGGAGAGGTTACGGACCTACAACCACTGTTGTCTACTGTTATTTTCTGCGAAAAACGGATCATGTGGGAAGGTTGGCTTAAATGCCTTAATGAGTTCTCAGGCTGAGTGAATGCCTGGTGTGCTTTACAGGAAGCACGGTAGAACATTACTACAAGGAGTGAAACTCCATGCTACTATGGAGTGACTCCACCATGAGGTTCCCAGGTATGGGATAATGTCTCGGCTTTGCTAGCTAAGTCACAGCGGCGTAGCACCGCAAATAGGCAGTTAGCCTAATGTTGTATGTTAAAATAAAGAGGGGAGTAGTCAGCACTACAAAGAGGAGGAGTTCCTCATGTTACAGTGGCACGACACCACGATGAGGTACCCGATTAAGGATAAAGCCTCGGCCTTGCAAGCTATGTCGTTGCGGCGTAACACCGCAAGGGAGCCTAAGGCTTCATGCTGGGTAGTTTGGCACTACAAAAAGGCGGTTGTCTCATGCTACAGTAGTATGACACTACGATGAGGTTTCCGGTACGGGGTAAGGCCTCGGCTTTAAGCCATGTCATAGCGGCGTAGCACCGCAAGGGAAGCGCAAAGCGCTTCATGCCATGTCTCTTTATAATGAACTCACCTATAGTGTATGGACAAAGTGATATCAGGCCGTCTCTTGAGGGTAAACTTGTAGACGCCCAAAATTATACACTGAAACCAGGTTGGCACATGGCCTTTAATGTGTAGCCAGAAGCACATGTAACTACATTATGTGAGTGGAAAGAATTTCAGCTATGATGCAGAATTCAAGGCTTAGTCCATTCTTGTATTATAGTCTGTTGTTTGACCCATGCGGGAAGATTCAAGTCGTCAGCGACATCTCTCCTAATGCATGATGGACAATTACTGTGGGGAACACTTATACCCATATATAGAGATATGTGGGGGATTGTTGGGTTTTGGTCTTTTTCAAAGTGAATTTTAGTCCCACATCGGCTAGACCAAAGGAGTTGTATCTCTATATATTAGCTTTGCTAGTTTAGAGATGCACATGTGGTGCGGAGGTGCACATGGGTGTGCCATGTGGGGTTAATTTTCTAATAGAAAAAAAGGCTAAATCAACAATTGAAAGCATTCATGCTTTTTGCTCTTGGAAAATTTATTTCCATGGAAGCTAAGCCCCGTAGGGGCTTAGCGACTCGGACTCGGACTCGGGCTCATGGGTTCATAAGGCGTAATGTGGAGTTTTGTTGGCGCACTTTGCACTTAGCACGACAGCATCGTCGCTAGGCGCATAGTGCCCTTAAGTTGCGCTCATTGCGCGAGCCACTTGCGCTGTCAGGTGCGCGGACAGGTTGCGCGCCAGGTTGCGTGCAGGTTGCGCACAGGTTGCGCCGGGTGTGCTGGTTGTGCACGTTGCGCAAGTTGCGCAAGTGGCGCGCGTGGCACACGTTGCGCGAGTGGCGCAAGGTGGCGCAGGTCACGCAGGTTGCGCAGTGGCGCAAGGTGCGCAGTGCGCGCAGTGGCGCAGGTTGGCGCAAGTGGCTCAGTACGCAGTATGCAAGGCGCGCAGGGTGCCAGAGTGGCACAACTTGCTTCAGATCGTGCCTGTGCATGATCTGAGCGGTTACTGCACGTTCGGAGTGGTTATTACCACGTCACGAATGTTGTGCTAACCGGACAGTTGCTACTCGGGCTTATATAAGGTCTCCTCTCTCTCACAGGCAGAAATATAGGAAAGAATACATTCAGAGAGTCACGAAAGTTTACAAGTGTTCTCTTAACACGAGTAAACAGAGCCTGTCAGAGAGAAGAAACGCTTTGCACCAGCGTTGCTTTTGCACGGCAGTCCGTGTACGATCCGAGGAGTCAGAAGAGCAGAAGTGTTCCAAAGTTCTTCGACGAACTTGCCGGTTCCTGGAAGCTATTCTTGTGGGGCGAATATAGCTTTGAGCAACGGTGATCATTCACCCCAGCAAGCCATCTTCCATCTTTCGCCTGTCATCTTCTTCGCTTCTGTGATTACGAAATCTTCTTAGATTCTCGTGTATCATATGCTGCTGTGGATTACGAAATCTTTTTGATTCTCGTAATATAATAACTAGATCTTCTTAGATCTTCGTTATACTTGTGCAACCTTCATAGAAGTGTTGCGTTGGAACATTGTTCTTACAATTGTTTCACATTCTAAGTTTTCCATTAAAAAATTGTGCCCCGGCACTAACAATACTTACCCCCAACAGATATTAGCTGATACCGATATTAGGGGTTTTTTTTTATCGAGAAAATTTTATATAGGAAAATGAAATTTGGGGTATTTACGCAAAAATGGAAGAGTTAAAGAAATTTACGAAGAAGAGGATAGGGCACCATCTAAGATGGCGCCCAACAACTCCCCCCTACCATGCTCTATCTAAGATGGCGCCCAACTTCTTCCCCCTACCCAGCGCCATGTAAGATGGCGTCCAAATTTTTTTTTCTAGCATCCGACGCCATTTTAGGTGATGCCGAAAATTATTTTTTTATTATGTGACATGAGAAAGTTAATTTTCGCATCTCCTTATATACAGTTTTATTTTTTAGTTTTTTATTTCAAAATTTAGATATTTGTTTAGATCTAATATTAGAAAAAATATCTTAAAAATAAGTTTAAATTCTATTGAGTTAAATTTAGATTAGAATGACATAATATAAATAATAATAAAAAATATAAAAATAGAACATAAAAGATTAATTTAAAAAAAACCTTTTAAGCAAAAATAACAACAATCAAACACTTAAATTAATTTCGTGAATTTTTTTCCATGTGCTTATTTTAGTTTTTGAAAAAAATTGATTTTACGGAATTGTGCTTATTTTACTTTAAAATAATAATTTTACGGAATTAATTTAGTAGGAAACAAATTTTCATTTGAAAAAATTATCTACGATTTCAAATATGTAAGATGTTTTTTCTTCTAGTATTTTATATCTAAGAGAACTTATCTTTAAAGATATTTTAAATTTTATTAGAAAAAATTATCTATGATTTCAAATTATATCTAATATTTGAGAAAAATATTTAAGATTTAAATTATATTTTAAAAACTTACCTTTAAGATATTTTTTCTAATATTAGATTTAAATAAATATCCAAAATTTGAAAAAAATTAAAAGATAAAATTGTATATAAGGAGATGAGAAAATTAAAATTTTAAACTCTTGGACGCTATCTTAGATGCGCCAAAAATTAGAATCAACAATTGGGTACCATCTTACATGGCGTTGGATAGGGGAAGAAGTTGGGCTCCATGGTGCTGGATAGGAGGGAATTGTTGGACGCTATCTTAGATGGGCTCTGGGTAGGAGGGAGTTGTTGGACGCCATCTTAGATGGCGTCAGGTAGAGAAAAGATTTTCGGCGCCATCTGAGATGGCTTCCCATCCTCTTCTACGTAAATTTCTATAACTCTTTATTTTTACATAAATATTCCAAATTTCATCCTCCTATTTAAAATTTTCTGTTTTCTTTTTTCCGTAAGTCACTAAATAAGGAGTTAGGAGAGAATAATGAGCACATGACAATATAGAAGAAATGATTCGGTCTTGTCGGAGATCGACATACAAATTTGTCAATTCGTCAATAAGATTATAACGTAATTATTATCTTGTCAAAGTTTTATATATTCATGAATTCACTGTGGCTGCAAATCTGGAGAAAATGAGGCATATCTGTTGGGAAAGAAGCGCGGAAACCTTTCCCCAAACCAGAGAGTACCTGCGAGAGGACCGAGCAAACAACGCACGAACCCAAAAACAAGCACACACAACAATCACGCAGACACAGAGAATTTTTGACGTGGAAACCCTTGCGGGAAAAAACCACGGGACGATCGGAGTCCAACCCTGAGAAGCCTCCACTAATGGAATAGAAGAATTACACCCTCTACAAACTCCTCCCGATCCAAAACGGATCCCCACAACACTCAGAGACAAGAACAATGATCACAAGGCTACGAAGAACGAGAACGACGAGTAGAGATTACCCGAAACACGATCTCCTTCGAAAAACGACCTTCGATCCTCCGTCTTCTTCTCCGAAGTTGCAATGGCACTCTTGCCTCCTTCTCTCTCAAACTTGTGTTATGTTGCACTTATGAATTAGGGTTGAGAAAACTCAATATATATCTCCCTAATCCCGCAACCAACCTGAACCGTTGGATTAGATCCAATGATGAAAACTCATCCAAAATCCCGCTTCAGCCCCCCGACACACAGAGTTCGGCCAGAACTCTGTGCGGGGCAACCAGCACTGGCCGACCCACTTCTGGAATGAGGAGGCAGAGTTCGGCCAGAACTCTGCCAGGGGCAGAGTTCGGCCCGAACTCGGCCCCTCTGCTTCCAGCAGCTCTCTGCAGCTCTCTCAGCAGTCCTGCTTCCTCCCCGAGCTTCTTCGACACACGAACGGCGCTCGTCGCACTCCGGGGTCTTCTCCACATAGGTTGGGAACCCCACCCACTCCAACAAATCTCCCCCTTCACAACTATGGGGAGGACGTCGTCATCCCGACGATCTGCCTGCAGTACTCAAACTTCCCCCTTGGTAGAATCTTCGTGAACATATCAGCTCCGTTGTCATCTGTATGCACCTTCTCAAGCTTCGCGTCCTTCTTTTCAACCACATCCCGTATCCAGTGATACCGAGTCTCGATGTGCTTGGACCGGCTATGAAACGTCTGATTCTTCACAAGATGGATAGCACTCTGACTGTCGCAAAGCAAAGTATACTGCTCTTGCTTCAGTCCCATTTCCTGCAACAGCTTCTTCATCCACAACAGCTCCTTGCAAGCCTCCGTCGCCGCAATGTATTCTGCCTCCGTCGTCGACAAGGCAACACACTTCTGCAACCGCGACTGCCACGACACCGCTCCTCCCGCAAACATCATCACGTAGCCCGAAGTCGACCGCCTCGTGTCTACATCTCCAGCCATATCAGCGTCAGTATACCCGACCAGCTTCGGCTCGTCACCACCAAAGGAAAGTCTCCAACCAGCAGTGCCCTGAAGATATCGTAGAATCCACTTGACCGCACTCCAATGTACCCTTCCAGGATTCGAAAGATACCTGCTAACCGTACCAACTGCATGAGCAATATCTGGCCTCGTACACACCATGGCATACATAAGGCTTCCCACAGCTGAAGCATATGGAATCCGCTCCATATCTTCCTTTTCGTCCTCGGTAGATGGACACTGCTCCTCAGTGAACTTAAAGTGAGCCGCGAGGGGGGATCTCACTTTCTTCGACCCGTCCATCCCGAAACGCTGAAGTACCCGGTGAATGTACTTCTTTTGGGACAAGTGTAGCAGCTTGGACTCTCTCTCTCGGCTGATCTCCATCCCAAGAATAGTCTTCGCTGCGCCCAAATCCTTCATAGAGAAGGCCGCGCCCAGTTTGCGCTTCAACTCCGCTATCCTAGTGGCATTCCGACCCACTAATAGCATATCATCAACATAGAGCAATAAGATGATAAAATCATCATCGGCAAAATACCTCACAAATGCACAATGGTCCGACGTCGTCCGTGCATAACCATGCTCCCCCATAAACGACTCGAACTTTCTGTACCACTGCCTCGGAGCCTGCTTCAGACCATACAAGCTCTTCCTCAACCGGCAGATCAAATGTGACTTGCCCTTCTCACAGAATCCCTCCGGCTGCTCCATGTACAACTCCTCCTCAAGATCACCGTGGAGGAACGCCGTCTTCACGTCCATCTGCTCGACCTCCAAGTCGAAACTGGCTGCTAATGCTAGCACCACCCGAATAGACGAATGCTTGACGACAGGCGAAAAGATTTCATCATAATCCACGCCTTTCCGCTGACCGTAGCCCTTGACTACCAGCCTCGCTTTGTATCGAGGGCGAGTAGCATCATCCGTCTGCTTCACTCTGAACACCCATCGATTCTTCAAAGCCTTCTTGCCCTTTGGCAACCGCACCAGATCATAAGTAGAATTGGTGTGCAAGGAACTCATCTCCTCCTGCATAGCCACCATCCACTCCTGCCTGTGTTCGTCTTCCATAGCCTCTGCGAAACTTTCGGGCTCTCTCCCGTCAGTCAGTAGCACATACTCATCCGGCGAGTATCTCGTAGATGGTCGACGATCCCTGTTGCTCCTTCTCAGTGGAGCCACTGGTGCTGGCTGTATACCGACAGCCTCCTCCCCTTCAGGAACTACCTCTCCGGCATGCTCATCCTCCTGAGGGACACCCTGACCACCATCAGCAGGCTGATGATCAAGGTTGGGAGCAACTCCATGTACCGGCTCCCCCATAACTGGATCCTCCGCGATGTCCTCTGGAAACTGCTCGAAGCGAAATGACTCTAACTCAGGCAATTCCTCAGCCTCAGAAGGCGTCTCGGAGTCCTGAGTGTTGGTCATGGTCTGATCCTCGACGAACACCACGTCCCTGCTTCTGTAGAGCTTTCCTTCCACTGGGTCGTAGAGTCTATAGCCAAACTCATCCCGACCGTAGCCGACAAAGACGCATCGCCTCGTCTTCGGCTCAAGTTTGGTCCTCTCGTCCTTCGGTACATGCACGAAGGCTTTACAACCAAACGCCCGCAGGTGATTGTATGACGGCTCTTTGCCGTACCATACTTTGTCAGGCACATCACCCTGCAAAGGAGCACTAGGAGACAAATTAATAATATAAGCAGCTGTGAGAAGAGCCTCACCCCAATAACTGCCCGGCAAGTTTGCTTCTGACAGCAAACACCGCACCTTCTCCATCAGTGTCCTGTTCATGCGCTCCGCTACACCATTGAGCTGAGGTGTCTTTGGCGGAGTCTTCTGGTGTCGTATCCCTCGCTCTCTGCAATACGCATCAAAGGGACCGATGTATTCGCCGCCATTGTCGGACCGAACACACAACAACTTTTTGCCCGTCTCCCTTTCAACGGAGGCCTGAAACTCCTTGAAAGTAGGCAGCACCTGATCCTTGGTCTTTAAGGCATAGACCCAAACCTTCCTGGAACAGTCATAAATGAAAGTCACAAAGTAAGAAGCACCACCAAGAGATTTTACCTTCATAGGACCGCAGACATCCGAGTGAATCAACTCGAGCAACGCCGGCTTCCTCGAACTTGGGTGACTCTGGAAAGACACCCTACTTTGCTTCCCAGCCAAACAGTGCGTGCATTTCTCCAACTTTGTAGACTTGAGCCCCGGAATCACTTTCCTGTTCACCAAGTAGCTCATCCCCTTCTCGCTGATATGGCCGAGCCGCCTGTGCCACAACTCGGTAGACGCGTCACTGACTGGGTTCACCTCCTGTGCCCCCTCTGCGCTCCCCTCCATATAGTAGAGACCGGACTTCTTGCTTCCTCTGGCAATCACCATCGAACCTCTGGAAAGCTTCCACTGACTATTCCCGAAGAGACTGAAGAATCCCTCGTCATCCAACCTTCCAACCGACACCAGGTTGAAACGGATATCAGGGACATGACGAACATCCTTGAGAACAAGAACCACACCCGTCTTCGTTCTCAAATGCACATCTCCAATGGCAACCGCCTTCGACACATCTCCGTTGCCCATCTTCAACACGCCACAGTCGCCTATCGTGTAAGTGGCAAACAGTGCCCTATTATGAGATACATGTGCTGAAGCCCCTGAGTCCACCAGCCAAGAATTGTCATCGCAGGCGAGGTTAGTAATGACCTCATCACCTACGACGATCACATCGCCTCCATGTACCGAGGCCGCCGCTGTAGTGTTCTCTTCTTGCTTCCCCTTGTCGCCCTTCTTCTCCTTCTTCCAAGCGAAACAATTCCGCTTGATATGGCCCTTCTTACCGCAATGATAACACTCTGAGTCCTCGTACCGACCCTTGGACTTCCCCCTGCTCTTGTCTCTGCCACCACCTGGACCCCTGCTTTTGCCCCTTCCGCGGCTCTCTGAAACAAGTGCCTCTGAGTGGTGGGATGTGGATGAAGTGCCCTGAGAACGTCTCCGCATCTCTTCATTCAACACCCCGCTCTTGGCAAACTCCAGACTGACCACGCCATCTGGAGCAGAAGCGATCATAGATACTCGTACGGTCTCCCACGAGTCTGGCAAGGTACACAGCAGCCACAGTCCCTGAACTTCGTCGTCGAACTTGACTCCCATAGAAGATAGCTGGTCAACCACGCCCTGAAAATCACTCAAGTGATCCGTAATAGACGCCCCATCCTTGTACCGCAGACCCATCATCGTTCGGATCAGGAACAACTTGTTTACCCCGGTCTTCTTCGCATACAAGGATTCCAGCTTATCCCACAACGTCTTCGCGTGCTCAATATTGGCAACGTGATTGTACACGTTCTCATCAACAAACTGCCGTATGTACCCACACACCTGTATGTGCTCGAACTTCCAGTCCTCCTCGGATTTATCACTGGGCCTCTCGGATGCAAACACAGGTAGATGCAGCTTCTTGACAAATAGCAAATCCTTCATCTTGCTCCGCCAATAATGATAGTTTGTGCCATTAAGGTTCACCATGCGCACCGGCTTCGCGTCCATCTCTCCTCTCTGGTTCCTCTGTCAACTCCTGACACCCTTTGAACCCAAAGCTCTGATACCACTCTGTTGGGAAAGAAGCGCGGAAACCTTTCCCCAAACCGGAGAGTACCTGCGAGAGGACCGAGCAAACAACGCACGAACCCAAAAACAAGCACACACAACAATCACGCAGACACAGAGAATTTTTGACGTGGAAACCCTTGCGGAAAAAAACCACGGGACGATCGGAGTCCAACCCTGAGAAGCCTCCACTAATGGAATAGAAGAATTACACCCTCTACAAACTCCTCCCGATCCAAAACGGATCCCCACAACACTCAGAGACAAGAACAATGATCACAAGGCTACGAAGAACGAGAACGACGAGTAGAGATTACCCGAAACACGATCTCCTTCGAAAAACGACCTTCGATCCTCCGTCTTCTTCTCCGAAGTTGCAATGGCACTCTTGCCTCCTTCTCTCTCAAACTTGTGTTATGTTGCACTTATGAATTAGGGTTGAGAAAACTCAATATATATCTCCCTAATCCCGCAACCAACCTGAACCGTTGGATTAGATCCAATGATGAAAACTCATCCAAAATCCCGCTTCAGCCCCCCGACACACAGAGTTCGGCCAGAACTCTGTGCGGGGCAACCAGCACTGGCCGACCCACTTCTGGAATGAGGAGGCAGAGTTCGGCCAGAACTCTGCCAGGGGCAGAGTTCGGCCCGAACTCGGCCCCTCTGCTTCCAGCAGCTCTCTGCAGCTCTCTCAGCAGTCCTGCTTCCTCCCCGAGCTTCTTCGACACACGAACGGCGCTCGTCGCACTCCGGGGTCTTCTCCACATAGGTTGGGAACCCCACCCACTCCAACAATATCTATATCACATAAATTTACTAATTTTATATAGCAAACGAGTGTTTCAATGCCATCTAAGATCTTGTTTGGTTCGCGAAATCATATGGCTGGAAAATAAAAATTATTACTTTCCTATGCTAAAGGAATTGAAGAAGATAGTAAAATAATTTTTTATGAAAATAAAATTAGAAACAAAATTGGTTCCATCCATCCAAACAATGATTTACTTTTCTATTTTAAGTATTAACTTTTTCTTTCAATTTTTTTAACATTTTTAAACACCGAAAAAAAATCGATAGAAATCATAATTTTTTAAAGGAAAAAAAAAACCAAAAAATTGAATTCTTTTTCTTTCCTCTCCCAAATAACGAGGCCTAAGTATCTAACCTTATTGACATTCCTCTGATGTCTAGGATTGTTTGTCCCAGACCATTTATATGAAATTGAATGCGAAATTTTTTACATAGAGAGATAAATGATGTCGTATTTATGCAAAAATGGATAAGTTTATAAAAATTATAAAGGACAGGAAGGGACAACATTAGTAATGGTGCCCAAAAAAATTAACTTGTGGCCCCCACCCGACGCCATCTCTAATGTTGCTATGCTTGTGGTCACTTCATCCCCCATCCCGACGTCATTAGTGATGTCGCCACACTTCATCCTCAACCCCGGACGCCATCACTTATGGCGCCCAACCCCACCCCAACCCCACCTGGCGACAAGATTAATGGCGCCCAACTCCACTAATATTTGATTTCAGATGGTTCAATGTACGAGTTGAAACAGTGAAAACACCCCCTATACGAGTTCCAATATCCAAAATGGAAAAAAAGGGTTATATTCTATCCCCCATGTAGATAGGAGACGGACCTAAAAAGGATGATGAAGTAGATTACAATTCCACCATTCAATGAGTCATTTTGGTCGCCTTTGAGCCATTTTAACTTCTAATATTCTCGAACAATCACTACAAACAGGGAACAATATCCATTTTTATATAGTTTACATTTCCCTTTAGTTATTGGGCACATAAAAATAAGTATGTATTGTCATATAGAATAAAGAGCTAGTCTAATGACTATCTTATGTAAGTCATAACTCCACAAATCTTGTCGCCAGGTGGGTTGGGGTGGAGTTGGGTGCTATAAGTGATGTCGCCCAGAGTTGGGGGATGAAGTTTGGCGACATCACTAATGATGTCGGGATGGGAGATGAAGTGGCCACAATCATGGCTACATTAGAGATGGCGTCGGGTGGAGGGCACAAGTTAATTTATTTGGGCATCATTATTGATGTCGTTCTTTTTTCTCCTTTGTAATTTTTTTAAACTTATCACTTTTTGCATAAATACGATAAAATTCATCACTCTGTGTAAAATTTTTCTAATTGAATGTGAGGTGAGTGGTTCTCTCCTAATCATTTTCTCGAGACTTCTGCGGGAATAATGTACCTGGAAAACTGTGATACGAACCCAACTGGTCTCTAAAATCATCAAACTATATGTCTATGGATCCGGTTTGATGATACGAACCCAACGGTATGTCCAATTTTGGATTTCGGTGGGCCGTGCACAAAATTACCTGTTGAATTGGATCGTGGGGCCCGCAAAACGGCGATCCAATCAACTGTCTCAGAATTGGACCAAACTTGGCATACAGGACCAGAAAAACGATACGGTCCTGTTGGTGTAAGTTTTGTCTCGATCTGACGAACGTGTACAAAATAATTTGAAAATTTGCACAGAGGTCGATATGGTGAATTTTGACGGATACGCATCAAATTCGTCGCGCACACGCGACCAATTTGAATTCCGTCAAAGCCCACACGATCACGGAGCCGTTATGCACCTTTCTATGCTTTCGGTTCGCGATCACGTCGTCCGGATTGGCGGGACGCACGTCGTACCGGAGAGTTTTTCCTATTTTCTATGTTTTTGAAAAATAGATTTTTGTTGAACTTCACGATGGATTACCTTGCTGAAAAATAAACGAAATCAAAAAGCATAAACTGTGTTTTAGTGTCCTATAGGTTGTCTATAACTTTCTTCAAATACATTTCCAAAATCGTTCAAGGTTTGGAAGAAAACTGACCGTAAAGTAGGGTAGTCGGTCTAAGAAACTGTTCTGCTTTCGAACAGTTGCACGCCCGTTTTGGCGTCTGATTTTTCAGGAAATATAGGGCACGGCAGAGAAGTCTATTTTCTGGTATTTTTAGAGGGTTACATCGTCTCTCCATGGGGGCTTACGGAATCGAAAACGATCGAATAGATGGAAAGAAATTCGATTACAAAGTAGGTACCTACACTGCTGCTGCGCTGCTACTGTTCCTCTGTCCGCGCACATTTCCCGACGGCTCCGGCCGGCAGGCGGCGACTCCCGGAGGCGTGCGCGCGTGGGGGTGCGCCTAGGTGTCTGGCATGGGAGCGCGGCTAGGGTTTCAGCAAATTCCGCTGTCACGACCCGATCCCAATAATCTGGGTCTAGTCGGATCATGCCCAGCCTGCACCGTTGTTGAGACGGCGGCAGTAAGCTGTTCAGTAGCAGGTAACCATAAAACAACACTATATTTGTCACAACTCAACTTCGGAAATAAAATTTATTGAACTGAAATTTAAATACAAATGAAACTGTTCTGAAAGGAAATACAGAATTTTGAAATAAAAGAACAATGCAGAAATAAAATCTATCTAGCAGCCGGATCATCGGCCTCAGTCCCATCGTCCTCCTGTGGGGACTTTGGCAGCACAACTGGGTACAACACAGGGTCGTAGTAGCTGTTGTAAAACCGATCTGTATCCTCAATATCTCCTAAAAATGTATCTCCAGTCAGGAGGGAGCAAAGTACAATTCATGCTAATTTTTAAACAGTTAAATAAGTAATAGAATCATGCAGTTCTAAACAGTTTTAAACATGAACAGTTTGTTACAGTAAAAACAATGATTTGAACAGTTAATGAAATATGACCGGCTTAGGTTTGTTACAGGAAGGATAAGGGGTTTTTGTTACAGTAGTGGTCATAATCATTACGCTATTCCCCAGTCCCCAGTAGTTACAGTACTCTCCGAGAGAGTTTCGTGTTTGCATCGTGGTTTAAAATTGCAGTAAAGCGATTAAATAAATAACTATAAACTAACATAAACTATACTTGCCTCAATGGAAATGACTGGAGAGGTAGAAGACTTCGAGACAGGTAACTAGAGTCGTCCTCGAATTCCTACATTCGAGAGATAGACTCAGATATCAGGTTTACCAACCTAGCTACGCTAGTTGAAATCTCTATTGCGTTCTAGTCCAATTTTAGTTCTTAAATTAACCAAACACAGAAAATACGATAATTAGTGCGTTGATTTAATACGAGGGAAAAATGTCATTTTAACTTTGAATTCGGAAAACATCGTCGCTGCCAGATTATTTTAGGAAAACTTGGTAATTTTATAAATATAATTATAAAGCTAATTTTTCTTATTTTAGTGAGAAATACGTAATTTTAATTATTAATAAACTTGTCAATTTTAGGTGAGAAAATATTAATTAATTTTATACAAAAATACTTTTTAGTCAATTTAATCGTTAAATAATAAAAACTCGCAAAACCAGAAAAGACAAGAAAATCTAAGCTATTACAGTTACAGACCACAGCCAGCTGGGCTTATGCCCATTACAATTTATTTACATAAATTGAAATAAGACAAACCGCCGTTAGTCCTAAACTGAAATATTAAATAAGAGTTAAACAAAAATAAATAATAAAAATAAGGATAAATTATAAGTCTCAGATATGGTCCGATCCTCATCTTGGCTAATTGCCTCAATGTCCGGGCGGGGCCGGTTTTATTTGCACTTAGCCAGGTCCATTGACCGATACGGTCGTCACCCAAAATCAAATATCAAATAAAATTCCGAAAATTATTTTAAATTCATTTTTAAAATAATCCAGGATTTACGAAAAAATCGGACAGCATCTCCTCTGTTTTTTGTCAACCCAAAAACTGAGAATTGGCGCCGATAATTTCCTGCAAATCCCAAACCAGGGAAAATCCGAATTTATATATATATGAAAATCCACAACCAATCCACAGAATAATCGGGACGACCCGAAATAATTTCGGAAGTCCGATTCCAAATCCACAAATCACAGAACGCTACCGGAAAAATCCGGAAAGCTAAAACATACCAAAATCAATTCCCGAAATATTTCAGGAATCCAAAATAATTCACAGGACCTTTCCGAAAGTCCCAAAAAATTACGACGTCGCTAAAACCGAGTTCCCAAAGGGAATCGGGGACCATTTCTCATCATCGACTGATAATAAAATGAGCGGGACAGGGGGTTATACCTCGGATTGCTCGGCTAGAGCTCTCAGATGAATAATAGAAAGAATAGAGATCCAGCACAGCAAAAGTATTCCCGAAAACAGCGCTGAAATCAGCAGCGTCGTCAAAAATGCTGGAAAATCAGAAGCTAGGGCACGGCGGGAAACAGCAGGGGAAAGCTCGGCCAAAGGGCAGCAGCCAGAACACGCGAGGGGCGCGCGAGGGAACGGGCGCGGCCAGGGGGTAGATTCGCGGGTTCTGACCTGGATCGGCAAGGAGCGCCGAAGGGTGGTTGCCGAGGGAAGCTCGGCGGGAACGCCGCACAAGGGGGCGCGGGGCTGCGGTCGGGCGGAGATGGCGCCGAAGGGGCGCGGGGGCGGCGCTATCGGGGGAAGCGTGGCCAGGGGCGCGGGTTTGGGGTCGGCTGGGTGAGGGATTTGGAGGAGTAGAGGGTGAGAGTGAAGAGAGTGAAGAGTTGAAGAGAGAGAGATGAGAGTTAAGAAGTTTGCTTGTCTTCTGTTGAGTTCGTGAGTGTATAGAGTGGGGGAAAGTGGGTATTAAGGGAGAGTGGGGTGAATAATGTGTGGATAGGAGTAAAGGAAGGGATAGAGAATAGGGATGGGAAAAGAATGGGTTGGCCGAGTATGTGAGTGCTGGTCCTATGGGACCAGCTAACGTATTATTATTATTATTTTTTTAAACAAACCAAGTCAAAAATCAGAATTAAGAAAAAGAAAAAGAAGTTGGGTTTGGCTCAGGCTTGGGTCTGGGTTCAGACTCGGGTCTGGGTCTAAAACAAAAGTCCATGTTATTATTATTTTTGAAACCATTTTAACACACAAAAAATAATATAATAATAAAATAATAATAATTTAAAAATACTAATAATACTACGAAAACATTAATATTAAATATTCACAGAACTATGGGTTTCACAATCTTCCCTCCTTAGAAAATTTCGTCCTCGAAATTTAAAGTAAGGTTAGGGATTACCTCAAGTCTCAAACAGGTACGGGTACTGCTCCCGCATCTGGTCTTCTCGCTCCCAGGTCGACTCGCCTGGTGAATTGTGTCGCCACATCACTCTGACTATTGGCGTCACGGTGTTCCTGGTTCTCTTCTCGCCTCGGTCCAATATTGCCACTGGTTTCTCCGGCACTGTGAGACTGGATCCAATCTCCAGCTCTGAATGGTCCAAGATATGGCTCGGGTCCGGGATGTAGCGTCTCAGCTGCGAGACATGGAAGACGTTGTGGACGCCTTCGAGACTTGGGGGCAGAGCCACCCGATAAGCCACTTCTCCAATCCTGCTAAGTACTTCAAATGGACCAATGTACCTGGGGATTAACTTTTCTGCTCTGCCGAAACGGATTGTTCCTCTGGTAGGCGAGATCTTCATAAATACACTGTCGCCTTCTTCAAACTCCAAAGGCCGTCTGCTGCAATCGGCCCAATGCTTCTGTCTGTCTTGGGCTATCCGGAGCTTGTCTCTGATCATTCTCACCTTCTCTGCTGCTTCGGTCACCATCTCAGGTCCAAGCAATACTCGTTCTCCGACGTCGTCCCAGGCAAGAGGGGTGCGGCAACGACGTCCATAGAGTGCCTCGAACGGTGTCATCCCGATGCTAGCTTGGTAGCTGTTGTTGTAAGAGAACTCTACCAAGTGCAAATGGTCTTCCCTAGATCCTCCAAATTCCAGGACGCAGGATCTCAGCATATCTTCTAGCGTCTGGATTGTTCTCTCCGATTGCCCGTCAGTCTGAGGGTGGTAGACGGTGCTGAACTTCAGTTGGGTTCCCAAGCTGTCATGCAAACTCTTCCAAAAGTGAGATGTAAATCTAGTATCTCTGTCAGATACGATACTTACCGGAACTCCATGAATCCGGTAGATGTGCCGCATGTACAGTGCTGCCAACTTCTCGGTGGATAAACCAACCTTGAAGGGGATAAAGTGAGCTGACTTCGTCAGTCGGTCCACTATAATCCAGATGGCATCCTTCCCTCCTTGGGATCGAGGCAGTCCCGATACAAAATCCATCGTTATGTGCTCCCATTTTCACTCCGGAATGTCAAGCGGCTGCAATAATCCTGCTGGTCTCTGTCTGCTGGCTTTAACTTGCTGACAAATTAAACATCTAGCCACATACCTGGATACGTCCTTCTTCATCCCGTACCACCATACTATAGTCCGCATATCCCGGTACATCTTGTTGGCTCCAGGTGTATGGAATACTGCGACTGGTGCGCTTCTTACATCAGCTCGTTCCTCAGTTCGCCAGTTGGTACGCACAGCCTCGTACCATTCTTCAATGCTCTGTCGCTGGCGATTGAGAATCCTTCAAGTGTTCCTGCCAGCACTTGGTCTCTAAGTTTGTAAAGCGTCTCGTCTTGGAATTGTGTCTCCTTGATCCTGTCCATGAGACTCGAATGTACTTGCAACTGCATCAATGATGACTCATCTCCTGGTACGATGGCTTTTCTTCCAAGTTTCTTCATTTTCTCCTCGGGCAGTACAATTTCTAATCCAAGCTTCTCCATGTCCTCCAGCAAATGGCGCTCCTTGGTCAAGAACATCGCCATTGGGTAACGACTAAGTGCATCTGCAACAACATTAGCCTTACCCGGATGGTACTGCAGGTTGATATCAAAATCCTTCATTAGCTCCAGCCATCGTCTTTGTCTCATGTTCAGCTCCTTCTGAGTGAAAACATATTTCAGACTTTTGTGGTCCATAAATATTTCCACTCTCTCTCCATACAGGTAGTGCTTCCATAGCTTCAAAGCAAATATCACTGCTGCAAGCTCCAAGTCATGTGTGGGGTAGTTCTTCTCATGAGTCCGTAATTGTCTAGATGCATAGGCAATTACTTTCCCGTGTTGTTGAAGAACGCAGCCCAGTCCTTTTCCGGAAGCATCACTATAGATTGAGAAACCACCCGTACCTGCGGGTAGCGCAAGTATCGGCGCAGTTGTAAGCCTGTTCTTCATTTCCTCAAAAGCTGACTGGCACGCTTCAGACCATTTGAACTCCTCATTCTTCCTGGTAAGCTTCGTCATTGGCTCCGCAATCTTGGAGAAATCCTTCACGAACTTCCGGTAGTAGCCAGCTAGTCCCAAAAAGCTCATGATCTCTGCAACCGAGCTTAGTGCAGTCCACTTCTCAATAGCGGCTATCTTCTTTGGATCCACCGAAATTCCTTTTCCTGTGACAATATGGCCCAAAAATTCCACCTTGTCTAAAAAGAATTCACATTTGGATAGCTTACCATAGAGCTTCTCCTTCCTCAAGGTACTTAGCACTTTCCTCAAGTGCTCTTCATGCTCTTCCTCCGTCTTCGAGTAGATCAGTATGTCATCGATAAAGACAACAACAAACTGATCCACATATTCATGAAAAACCTTGTTCATGAGATTCATAAATAGTACAGGAGCATTCGTCAGTCCAAACGGCATGACCAAGAATTCAAATTGTCCATACTTGGTGTTGAACGCCGTCTTGGGAATATCCTCCTTCCTGACCTTGATTTGGTGGTAGCCTGATCTGAGATCTATCTTTGAAAATACCTTGGCTCCGCTCAGTTGATCAAACAGGTCGTCGATCCGGAGCAGGGGGTACTTGTTCTTGATGGTGATGTTGTTCAGCGCCCGGTAGTCGATGCACATCCGCACGGTTCCATCCTTCTTGGGCACGAACAAAACTGGTGCTCCCCAGGGTGAAGCTCCGTCTCTGATAAATCCTTGCGACTTCAGCTCGTCGATCTAATCCTTCATCTCCTTAGCCTCCTTGGGGTTGACTCTGTAGCATCCCCGAGAAATAGGGGAAGAGCCGGGTACTAGATCGATGTTAAATTCCACATCTCGATCTGGCGGCAATCCTGGAAGACTATCTGGAAAGACATCCATAAATTCCACAATGATAGGGTGAGGAGGCCCGGGTTCTTCGGTGATTGAGGAGTAGGTGATACTCTTCATATCTTCCGGAGCCCGAGAGATTACAAACTCCGATTCTCCTAGTGGGCTGAAGATGACACAACCTCGGTGACAATCTATCAGCGCATGCTGTTCACTTAACCAGTCCATCCCTAGGACTACATCATAGTTGGGCAGGGGCATCACTAGTAAAGGTGTTGAGAACTGATGGCCAGAGATGGTTATGGGACAATTACAAGCTTCAGTGATGGGTATAGGTCTACCACCGGTCATAACCCTACTAATCACCTTGCTAAGTCCCGAATCTATGTGGTGTGCAGATATAAACTTGGATGATATGAAACTATGTGATGCACCCGAATCAAATAATGCTAGAGCAGGATGTGAAAACACATAAATGGAACCTGTGATGACATCTGCGGTGGGTTCCTGCTCTGGCTCCTGCTCATTAGCTGCTAGGGCAAAAGCTCGCCCGGTCTTCTGCTGGTGTTGTCCAAACTGTTGTTGCTGAGTAGGTAGGGGAGCTCTTTGCTGGTTGGTTTCGGGCCGGTGGGCTGACATGGGACAGTCTTTCCCTTGGTTGGTGGCAGACCCACAGACTAGGCAGTGTCCTCACTACCAAAATAAGTCATATTAGCGACGAAATTAGCGACGCCAACTTAAAACGTCGCTAATATTTTTGGATTTAGCGACTCCTAAATTTTGCGTCACAATACGTCGCTGGTAGCGACAAACAGCGACATATTGCGACTACCCTTAGTGTAATAAAAATCAACGTCGTTGATTTGTCGGAAAACGTCGCTAGTTTTATTAGTTCAGCGACGTTTAGCGTCGCAATGATTAATAAGTCGCCGAATATTAAACGGTTACCGATGCTTTGCGATGTATTTTTGGACGTCGCTAATTTCTGATAAAAAGGGTTTCCTCGGTTGGACTTTTCATTTCTCCCTCTCCCCAAATTTTATTTTCCCGCCCCCTCTTCTCCGACCTCGACGACAGCCACCCCCTTCCCTCCGGCGCCGCTCATCCTCCTCCTCCACCGCGAGCCCCTTCTCCTTCTCCACCGCGAGATCCTCCTCCTCCTCCTCCACCACCGCGAGGAGACTGAAGGTAAACCCTAACCCTAATTGAGTATGTTTTTCGTGTCTAAAATGGACACGGAGACACATTACGACCATGTGTTCACTGATACAGTGTGTTCGTGAGGTTTTGGACACTTTGTGTCCATTTATTGGACACGTGGACACCCCCAAGCTTGCAAATATATGTATTTCACCTCTGTACACTTAATCCCCTCCTCCTCCACAACCGAAATTGTCCTCCTCCTCCTCTTCCACCACCGCGAGGAGACTGAAGGTAAATCCTAACCTAATTGAGGTGTTTTTCGTGTCCAAAATGGACACGGAGACACTTTACGGCCATGTGTTCACTGATACAGTGTGTTCATGAGGTTTTGGACACTTTGTGTCCATTTGTTGGACACGTGGACACCCCCAAGCTTGCATATATATGTATTTCACCTCTGTACATTTAATCCCCTACATATACTTGTGTATTTTCGTATTAATTTGGATTTGCATATTGGGTTTGGGTTTCG
The DNA here is from genome assembly GCA_029216955.1 of Iris pallida. NCBI lineage: Eukaryota > Viridiplantae > Streptophyta > Magnoliopsida > Asparagales > Iridaceae > Iris > Iris pallida. Next base: position 20,867,884 of record JANAVB010021796.1, on the reverse strand, counting down.
ATATAGTGTTTGATACATTGTTTCACCTTGCAACATTCCTACACTTATTTTAGACAACAAGTATATGAACCAATTAGTCAACATCTATTTGTTGAAGTATGGTACTCCATTCTTCGTAAGTTCTAGCTATATATGTCTCTCAAGATCCAATACTCAAAAATCCCAAGAAGAAGAAGAAGAAAAGAATAAAATGACATCGCTCAACACCCTATGACAACTCTTTGTAGAATTGTGTTAAAGTGTGAGTTCTACAGTATGAGTTCTACAGTATGGTTCTCTTTGTAGAATAAAATGACATCGCTCAACCCTATCGATCCTCCATACAAGTCTTCCTTCATCTATTGTCTTAAAGTGTGAGTTCTACTGTATGGTTCTGTTTGGTGAATTGTGTCTTATTATAGTCCCTGCAGCCATTCGACTGGCGAGGCAGAAACCATGTAGTCGTAGATAAAGTTGACTATCATCCGACACTCATCCCTCGGCAATGATGATACGACAACCAACCGGAGAGGCAAGGACATAGTCCCTGCATCCATTTGGATTAGTAAATGTGAATATGGGGTTTGGATTCATGGTATATATGTTCATTGTCTCAAGGACATAGTCCCTGCAGCCATTCGACTGGCGAGGCAGAAACTATGTAACCGTAGATAAAGTTGACTGTCCTCCGACCCTCATTCCTCGGCAATGATGATACGACAACCTATCACTATATCTTATATAGTAGTAGATGATGTCTTAGTATTACATTATGTGAGTTCATCTTGATTCTGTTACATTCTTCAGATACTAGATACGATAAGAACATATACTATACCATATGTACAGAACATAGATTATTCACACTAATATATGCTTGAATGAATCTTGGGTTGTGTTCTGAGCCATTCGTTCTCACACTTGGCAAAAAATCGAATTTCTCATACCTTATCGGCTTTCGAAAATATACTAAAATTACATGATGGTTCCTTTAGTTAGCTTGCTTATGTTACAATTATATTATTTGTGACTATCGATCTTACCAGATGGCACCCATGACCCGAGGAGCGGCACGTCGTTTGAAGAAAACAGTGAATGCTGAGGTGGCTCCTCCTACAGTTGAGGAGGAAGTGGCACCAGTTGCTAGTGAGACCGGGAGTTCTATTCATCCAGCACCGGTAGCTAGTGAGACCGAGAGTTCTCTTCATGCAGTCCTTGCAAGGGACGACATCTCTCCTCGCGCCAAAAATCTTGCTTTTTCGAGGTGGTTGTGTGAACGTATCACTGAGCGTTTGCATGAGCAGCGTGGTTCTCATTAGCTATTAGTACTTATTTGTATTGGACTATTTGTATTGGGTTGTTTTTGTATTAGACTATTTGTATTGGACTACATATATGAATTAGAACTGTGTCAATCTCTGGATTATATTGGACTACGACATGGTGATCAGGACATAGTCCCTGCAGCCATTCGACTGGCGAGACAGAAACTATGTATCCGTAGATAAAGTCGACTGTCCTCCGACCCTCATCCCTCGGCAATGATGATACGACAACCCAACCGGAGAGGATACTCTGAGAGATCCATCTGAGAGGGACGTATACTCTGAGAGATCACCTTTACAAGAATTATATTAGTAGTGGGATCGAGTGTTGGAGGAGATATTATCAAAGTATACGTCCTACTCAGATTGGTCTCTCACCGTTACTATTTTTTCCTGACAGCATGGTGGATGTGCTCCGTCCACAGATTCTTGCTCCGAGCCAAAACTTTGTCCCGGAGATCAAGTGGACATCTTTGGTGTAGAGGGTTGTGGGACGAGCACAGATACTTTAACAAAGGAGACCACCATGCTGTCAGAAACCTCTCATTCGAGCTCTACACCAAGGATGTCCACTTGAGCTCCGGGACAAAGTTTTAGCTCGGAGCAAGAATCTGTGGACGGAGCACATCCACCATGCTGTCAGGAAAAAATAGTAACGGTGAGAGACCCATCTGAGTAGGACATATACTTTGATGATATCTCCTCCAACACTCGATCCCACTACTGATATAATTTTTGTAAAGGCGATCTCTCAGAGTATACGTCCCTCTCAGATGGATCTCTCAGAATATCCTCTCCGGTTGGGTTGTGTTCTGAGCCATCCGTTCTCACAGAGGGTCCTATTTTGGATTCTATATTTTGTATTTTGGTTTCTGTATTTTGTATTTTGGTTTCTGTATTTTGTATTTTGGTTTCTGTATTTTGTATTTTGGTTTCTGTATTTTGGCTCCAGCTCCATTTGCATTAATCTACGGTACGACATGGTGATCAGGACATAGTCCCTGCAGCCATTCGACTGGCGAGGCAGAAACTATGTAGCCGTAGATAAAGTTGACTGTCCTCCGACCCTCATCCCTCGGCAATGATGATACGACAACCTATCAGAATCCTCGACTCTCTTTCGCTTCTTGGATATTGACCCAGCTTCCAATCTCTCATTTCCTTCCGGGTCCACTCTACTCCCAATCTCTTCCTCTTTTATACACGGATCTACAGAATCAATACCATCCAAGGAAGGCAAAACTGAATCAGCATTGTCTTCCGGATCATCCTCATCAAGGCATAACGGGCTGCTCAGCGTGTCCAGCTTCTTCAACTTCTCACTGGCTGCAGAGTCGAAATAGGAACGGGTCCTCTTATGACCCGCATCAGAGGAGGAGAGGAAACCAGTAGTGCGGCGACGAGTGCGAGTCAGAGCTCCGGGCCGGCAAAGAGGACCCGTTTCCATTTCGACTCTGCAGCCAGCGAGAAGTTGAAGAAGCTGGGCACGCTGAGCAGCCCGTTATACCTTGATGAGGACGATCCGGAAGACAATGCTGATTCAGTTTTGCCTTCTCCTCTCCTCCACCATGGCTATGGACCCATCTGCTCCTCCCTACTTCCCTTCTTCTTATTTGACTCTCTCAGCCACATATGATATCCAGCTCAAGTGTAGAGTCGGGAGAGAAGAAGTGGACATGAAGAGGAGGGGAAGCAGCACAGCCGACGGCATGACCCGGAGGAAGTACAGAGGTTTTTTTCAACATACGTAGGAGAACTATAAGGATATATCTTTTCACAATATGTCATCTTGTCAAAGACCCTTAATATGACAACCATGTTACCGCGGTGTCGGAAGACTAACATGTCATAATTTTCTAAGCCGTGTATTTTTACATAATCCTTCCAACTCTTTCTTCCTATGTCATAATCTTGCATTATTACATAGAACTGAAATCCGGTTGGAGGATTATGTCAAAACACACGGCTTATAAAATTATGACATGTTAGTTTTCCGACATCGTGGTAACATGGTTGTCACATTAAGGTTCTTTGACAAGGTGATATGTTGTGAAAAGATATATCCTTATAGTTCTCCTATGTATGTTGAAGAAAACCTCTGTACTTCCTCCGGGTCATGCCGCCGGCTGTGCTGCTTCCCCCTCCTCTTCATGTTCACTTCTTCTCTTTCGACTCTACACTTGAGCTGGATATCATATGTGGCTGAGAGAGTCAAATAAGAAGAAGGGAAGTAGGGAGGAGCAGATAGGTTCAGAGCCATGGTGGAGGAGAGGAGAAGGAAAATGCTTGATCAGAACTTGAGGTGGAAAAGTTGTGACGTTGATAGCGCGAGGGAGGGAGAGGATGGAAAAGATCTTCTCCTCCGACTCTACACTTGAGGTGGATATCATATTTTGGTTTCTGTATTTTGGCTCCAGCTCCATTTGCATTAATCTACGGTACGACATGGTGATCAGGTCATTGTCCCTGCAACCATTCGACTGGCGAGGCAGAAACTATGTAGCCGTAGATAAAGTTGACTGTCCTCCGACCCTCATCCTTCGGCAATGATGATACGACAACCTATCACTATATCTTATATAGTAGTAGATGATGTCTTAGTATTACATTATGTGAGTTCATCTTGATTCTGTTACATTCTTCAGATACTAGATACGATAAGAACATATACTACACCATATGTACAGAACATAGATGATTCACACTAATGTATGCTAGAATGAATTTTGGGTTGTGTTCTGAGCCATTCCTTCCCATATTTTGTGTGATTGTTGTAGACTTGGTTATAGGGACTGAAACCTGTGTACAACGAGAAATGGACATTCTGTGATTGTTTGGATCCTATTCTACAGTGAGAAATGGTTATCTTTTTAAACCGCAGGGAGAAATGGATATTCTGTATTTTATTTTTTTTGCAGATTTAGCGACGTTTACCGACGTCCTCCGACCCTCATCCCTCGGCAATGATGATACGACAACCTATCACTAGATCTTATATAGTAGTAGATGATGTCTTAGTATTACATTATGTGAGTTCATCTTGATTCTGTTACATTCTTCAGATACTAGATACGATAAGAACATATACTACACCATATGTACAGAACATAGATGATTCACACTAATGTATGCTTGAATGAATCTTGGGTTGTGTTATGAGCCATTCGTTGATAGCGACTCCGAAAGTTTGCGTCACAATACGTCGCTGATAGCGACATATTGCGACTACCTTTAGTGTAATAAAAACCAACGTCGTTGATTTGTCGAAAAACGTCGCTAGTTTTATTAGTTCAGCGACGTTTAGCGTCGCAAAGATTATTACGTCGCCGAATATTAAACGAATACCGACACTTTGCGACGTATTTGCCGACGTCGCTAATTTCTGATAAAAAGGGTTTCCTCGGTTCGACTTTTCATTTCTTCCTCTCCCCAAATTTTTTGTTCCCGCCCCTCTTCCCCGACCTCGACGATAGCCCGACCCCCTTCCCTCCGGCGCTGCTCATCCTCCTCCTCCACCGCGAGCCCCTTCTCCTCCCTCCGGCGAGCCCCTATCACTATATCTTATATAGTAGTAGATGATGTCTTAGTATTACATTATGTGAGTTCATCTTGATTCTGTTACATTCTTCAGATACTAGATACGATAAGAACATATACTACACTATATGTACAGAACATAGATGATTCACACTAATGTATGCTAGAATGAATTTTGGGTTGTGTTCTGAGCCATTCCTTCCCATACTTGGCAATTAAGCCATTCGACTGGCGAGGCAGAAACTATGTATCCGTAGATAAAGTTGACTGTCCTCCGACCCTCATCCCTCGGCAATGATGATACGACAACCTATCACTATATCTTATATAGTAGTAGATGATGTCTTAGTATTACATTATGTGAGTTCATCTTGATTCTGTTACATTCTTCAAATACTAGATACGATAAGAACATATACTACACTATATGTACAGAACATAGATGATTCACACTAATGTATGCTTGAATGAATCTTGGGTTGTGTTCTGAGCCATTCGTTCCCATACTTGGCAATTATGCATGTGAAATAGAACTGATTATGTTTAGTTTGTCTTACGAACCAGATTTGGACATTGCTAGAATGATTGTTGTAGACTTGGACATTGTGTGAATTTTGGGTTGTGTTCTGAGCCATTTTGACAACCATATTTTGTGTGATTGTTGTAGACTTGGTTATAGGGACTGAAACCTGTGTACAGTGAGAAATGGACATTCTGTGATTGTTTGGATCCTATTCTACAGTGAGAAATGGTTAGCTTTTTAAACTGCAGGGAGAAATGGACATTCTGTATTTTTTTTTTGCAGAATTAGCGACGTTTACCGACGTCCTTCGACGTAAATGTGCGTCGGTAAACGTCAGTAGATAATTAATATTATCCAGTCTACCGATGTTTAGCGACGCACAAGTACGTCGGAGGACGTCGGTAAACGTCGGTAAACGTCGCTAATTATCACCATAAATTCCCAGGATTTACCGACGTCTAGCGACTTTGTATATGTCACTAAATCACCGACGTCTCGTCGGTAATTCGTCGATAAATTTACCGACTTGTAGCGACACTAAATATTACGTCACAAAGAGCGACGACACGACGGTGGACGTCGGCATTATACCGACGTATAAATACGTCGGCGAACGTCGGCAATTGCGACGTTTGGCGACGTTTTTATGATCAGCGACTTACGTTTCCGCGACCAGCACGAAACGTCGGTAATTTCGTCGCTAATTAGTTTTAGCGACGAAAATTGTTGTTTTAGCGACGTCTTTAGGCGTCGCTAAAACGACTTATTCTGGTAGTGCCTAGCCTCTTCCTGCAGATGTTCGACTGATGCCCTGGCCTCTTGCAATAGTCGCAGACAGGGATCTGCTTCTGGTGTACTATGTCATTGGTCCTCGCCTGATGATGATGCTGCTGGTGCGAGAGCCTGTTGCTGTTGTTGTTGTTGGGCCTCTTCTGACTACCCTGGAAGTTGCCAGTTCCAGGGTACTCCTTCTTGGATCGAGAAGGTTGGCTCTTCTCCACGTCCTGAGCTCGGATCAGGATCCTCTCATAGGTCTTAGCGCCACCTGCGATCACAGGGGTGCGAATCTCTTCTCGTAAGCCATACCTGAATCGCTCAGCACGATCCTTGGGGTCAGCTACCAGGTTCTGGGCAAAGCGGCTTAGTCGGCCGAACTCTGCCGCATACTCGCTGACCGTCATGTTTCCCTGCTTCAAGTTCTGGAATTGCCTCTCCATTTCCCGCATCTCCGATGTCGGGAAGAACTTCCTGCGGAACAGTTTCTTGAAGGTGTCCCAGTCGAGCTGCTTGTCCTGGAGTCGAGGTTCATTCCGATACCAGGTGCTCGCCACATCCTGTAGTTGGAGTCCTACAGCTTCGGTCTTAAGGTCCTCCGGGAGTCGAGCGACGCTCAATAGACGCTCCATATGGTCTAGCCATTCATCGGCGTAGATGATACCCTCGGTTCCTTTGAAAGGTCGAGGGTCTTGCTTCTTAAAGCTTTCTATATCTACAACCTTCATGCAATAATACGCCTCTAATCAAAAGAATGGTCTTAAAGAAATATAACTTAACTCCTGAATCATGCTTACCTTGGCAGGTCGTGGCCCTGATGAAGTGGTTCCTCCTCTCTCAAGGGCAGCCATAGCCACGTTGTGGGCATTCTCCATGCCTTCTCTCATAATCGCGGTCTGCTCGCGATGGGCTTCAGCTTGGGCAGTAGTCTGCGCTCTGTGGGCTTCTGCTTGAGCTCTCTGTGCTTCAAGCACTCCTCGTAGCATTCCCACTAGGTCAGTGGGATCCACGGGTACTGGTGGGGCAGCTGGTGTGGGCACTACCGCAGGGATCTGCGGCTCAGCCTGGGAAAGTGCCGGTTCCGCCGCTTACACTGTGGAAGCGTAAACGGGCCGGGGAGCTGGTGCAGCATGGGGACGGTCTGTCATCTGCAAGGGAGGTGGGTCCCGGCGTGCTTGAGAAGGGGTGTGATCAGTTGATGACACCTCATCGTCAGCAGGGCCGGATCGGGTAGTCTTTCCTTTGGCCATGATTTGGAAGGTTTAGGGTACATACATAAGCAAGGTATCCTACCAGTCTATAATCAAACAAAAATATTTATTTATATAATTCGGTCCTATGTCGTGACAAATCAATGTTCTAGTGTTCTAATTGTTTCTAGGTATGTTTTCCTAAGTTGTTGTAGGACCTGCATGGGCCACCACTGAAAACATGTCACGACCCGATCCCAATAATCTAGGTCTAGTCGGATCATGCCCAGCCTGCACCGTTGTTGAGACGGCGGCAGTAAGCTGTTCAGTAGCAGGTAACCATACAACAACACTATATTTGTCACAACTCAACTTCGAAAATAAACTTTATTGAACTGAAATTTAAATACAAATAAAACTGTTCTGAAAGGAAATACAAAATTTTGAAATAAAAGAACAATGCAGAAATAAAATCTATCTAGCAGCCGGATCATCGGCCTCAGTCCCATCGTCCTCCTGTGGGGACTCTGACAACACAACTGGGTACAACACAGGGTCGTAGTAGCTGTTGTAAAACCGATCTGTATCCTCAATATCCCCTAAAAATGTATCTCCAGTCAGGAGGGAGCAAAGTACAATTCATGCTAATTTTTAAACAGTTAAATAAGTAATAGAATCATGCAGTTCTAAACAGTTTTAAACATGAACAGTTTGTTACAGTAAAAACAGTGATTTGAACAGGTAATGAAATATGACCGGCTTAGGTTTGTTACAGGAAGGATAAGGGGTTTTTGTTACAGTAGTGGTCATAATCATTACGCTATTCTCCAGTCCCCAGTAGTTACAGTACTCTCCGAGAGAGTTTCGTGTTTGCATCGTGGTTTAATATTGTAGTAAAGCGATTAAATAAATAACTGTAAACTAACATAAACTATACTTGCCTCAATGGAAATGACTGGAGAGGTAGAAGACTTCGAGACAGGTAACTAGAGTCGTCCTCGAATTCCTACATTCGAGAGATAGACTCAGATATCAGGTTTACCAACCTTGCTACGCTAGTTAAAATCTCTATTGCGTTCTAGTCCAATTTTAGTTCTTAAATTAACCAAACACAGAAAACACGATAATTAGTGCGTTGATTTAATACGAGGGAAAAATGTTATTTTAACTTTGAATTCGAAAAACATCGTCGCTGCCAGATTATTTTAGGAAAACTTGGTAATTTTATAAATATAATTATAAAGCTAATTTTTCTTATTTTAGTGAGAAATACGTAATTTTTAATTATTAATAAACTTGTCAATTTTAGGTGAGAAAATATTAATTAATTTTATACAAAAATACTTTTTAGTCAATTTAATCGTTAAATAATAAAAACTCGCAAAACCAGAAAAGACAAAAAAAATCTAAGCTATTACAGTTACAGACCACAACCAGCTGGGCTTATGCCCATTACAATTTATTTACATAAATTAAAATAAGACAAACCGCCGTTAGTCCTAAACTGAAATATTAAATAAGAGTTAGACAGAAATAAATAATAAAAATAAGGATAAATTATAAGTCTCAGATATGGTCCGATCCTCATCTTGGCTAATTGCCTCAACGTCCGGGCGGGGCCGATTTCGTTTGCACTTAGCCGGGTCCATTGACCGATACGGTCGTCACCCAAAATCAAATATCAAATAAAACTCCGAAAATCATTTTAAATTCATTTTTAAAATAATCCAGGATTTACGGAAAAATCGGACAGCATCTCCTCTGTTTTTGGTCAACCCAAAAACTGGAAATTGGCGCCGATAATTTCCTGCAAATCCCAAACCAGGGAAAATCCGAATTTATATATATATGAAAATCCACAACCAATCCACAGAATAATCGGGACGACCCGAAATAATTTCGGAAGTCCGATTCCAAATCCACAAATCACAGAACGCTACCGGAAAAATCCGGAAAGCTAAAACATACCAAAATCAATTCTCGAAATATTCCAGGAATCCAAAATAATTCACAGGACCTTTTCGAAAGTCCCGAAAAATTACGACGTCGCTAAAACCGAGTTCCCAAAGGGAATCGGGGACCATTTTTCATCATCAACTGATAATAAAATGAGCGGGACAGGGGGTTATACCTCGGATTGCTCGGCTAGAGCTCTCAGATGAATAATAGAAAGAATAGAGATCCAGCACATCAAAAGTATTCCCGAAAACAGTGCTGAAATCAGCAGCGTCGTCGAAAATGCTGGAAAATCAAAAGCTAGGGCACGACGGGAAACAGCAGGGGAAAGCTCGGCCAAAGGGCAGCAGCCAGAACACGCGAGGGGCGCGCAAGGGAACGGGCGCGGCCAGGGGGTAGATCTGCGGGTTCTGACCTGGATCGGCAGGGAGCGCCGAAGGGTGGTTGCCAAGGGAAGCTCGGCGGGAACGCCGCACAAGGGGGCGCGGGGCTGCGGTCGGGCGGAGATGGCGCCGAAGGGGCGCGGGGGCGGCGCTGTCGGGGGAAGCGCGGCCAGGGGCACAGGTTTGGGGTCGGCTGGGTGAGGGGTTTGGAGGAGTAGAGGGTGAGAGTGAAGAGAGTGAAGAGTTGAAGAGAGAGAGATGAGAGTTAAGAAGTTTGCTTGTCTTCTGTTGAGTTCGTGAGTGTACAGAGTGGGGGAAAGTGGGTATTAAGGGAGAGTGGGGTGAATAACGTGTGGATAGGAGTAAAGGAAGGGAGGGGGAATAGGGATGGGAAAAGAATGGGTTGGCCGAGTATGTGAGTGCTGGTCCTACGGGACCAGCTAACGTATTATTATTTTTTTTAAACAAACCAAGTCAAAAATCAGAATTAAGAAAAAGAAAAAGAAGTTGGGTTTGGCTCAGGCCTGGGTCTGGATTTGGACTCGGGTCTGGGTCTAAAACAAAAGTCCATGTTATTATTATTTTCGAAACCATTTTAACACACAAAAAATAATATAATAATAAAATAATAATAATTTAAAAATACTAATAATACTACGAAAACATTAATATTAAATATTCACAGAACTATGGGTTTCACATCCGTATAAGCGTGCGTGTATATATACACGATGAAACGAAAGAGAACAGGGCTCGGGTTCTTTCTGTGGGGCTGACTAGCTCAGGCTGAGCAGCTGGGTCCGATTTTTGGAAGGAGCTCGGGTATTATGGGGGCTGGGCTCTTGGCTGTGGGCCGTTGGCTCGGGCCTGGCCTCATAGGCCGTGGGCCTAGGCTAAAAGGTTTGGTTTTATTTGTTTTATATATATATATATATATATATATATATATATATATATATATATATATATATATATATATATATGGGAAGATTTATGAAATGCCCAAAAACTAAAAAAGTTTTATGTAAAACCCACCGCTAAAAAAACTTTCATCGCGTGCCCAGAATTAGAGAAACTTATCCAAAGCGGGTTCCAAATGATCCTTTTGCCCTTCCTTTTAATTTATTGAAAACACCCACGAAACTGCTCTTAAAAAAAGTTTCGATACTTCATCTTCTTCCTTACGCTGCTCACTTTCGAATCTAGGTTTTCTCCTCAAAAATCTTCAAAAACTCGTCGAAAAATTTCGGAAAGACTGGGACAAACGACAAAAATGCTAAAACGGAGGTCCAAACATCATTTTTTTGCGAATCTAAAATTTCGAAAGGCCGTCTAACGATGAAGCTATTACTTTCAATCTCCTCGACGATACACTCATTTTACGACAAACGGGACCTCGTTTCGACCTCCCAGTCAAAAGTTATGGCCCTCCAAAGTTTCAGCTGACCATAAAATGCAGGAGAATGGCCATTCTCCGTGTTAGAACACGAAAAATGTTAATTTCACATGAGGGTGGTCATTCTCCGTATTAGTAACACGGTGAATGGCATTCTCCGTCTTAATTTACACGGAGAATGACCATTCTCCGTGTTAGTAACACGGAGAATGATATTCTCCGTCTTAATTTACACGGAGAATGACCATTCTCCGTGTTAGTAACACGGAGAATGACATTCTCCGTCTTAATTAAGACGGAGAATGTCATTCTCCGTCCTGAAAGTTACACGAAGAATGGCCATTCTCCGTCATAATTTAGACGGAGAATGGTCATTCTCCGTCTTAGTTTACACGGAGAATGGTCATTCCAGTGTTTAAAACACAAAAAAATGACCATTCTCCGTGTTAGAAACACGGAGAATGCCATTCTCCGTGTTAAATAAAACGGAGAATGTCATTCTCCGTGTTAAATAAAACGGAGAATGACATTTTCCGTGTTAATTTAAACGGAGAATGTCATTCTCCGTGTTAAATAAAACGGAGAATGACATTCTCCGTCTTAATTTAAACGGAGAATGGCCATTCTCCGTGCTACATTAAGACGGAGAATGTCATTCTCCGTTTTATTTAACACAGAGAATGACATTCTCCGTTTTATTTAACACGGAGAATGGTCATTCCAGTGTTAAAACGCAGGAGAATGACCATTCTCCGTGTTACTAACACGGAGAATGCCATTCTCCGTGTTAAATAAAATAGAGAATGGTCATTTTCCGTGTAATTTAGCACGAAGAATGGTCATTCCAGTGTTAAAACGCAAGAGAATGACCATTCTCCGTGTTAGAAACACGGAGAACGGCATTCTCCGTTTTAAATAAAACGGAGAATGGCATTCTCCGTGTAATTTAGTTTTTTTCATGAACAAAGAGTTTCGTTCTTCTTTCAAAACGATGATAATTCTGATGGAAAAGAAGAAGAAAGATATTCTCTCCACAATTGACCTAATTGTCGGAAAACTTCAAATGTCTCCACGATGAAGATGAAGATGATGATGATGATGATGACGAGCGATGATCTGAGTTCGACTGAAGAAAAGCACACCGAACTACGAACGATCTTTACGATCTCTGCTGAAGATGAGAGCAATGGAATTCAGATTTCCAGTGAAGAAGAAGAAGACGAAAATCACAATCCAGATCTGAGTTTTTTGAATTCAAATACATATAGATGACCAATTCACGCGGAGGGGTAGTTTCGGTATTATAAAAATAGCAGTTTCTAGCGGGTGGCATCTAAAAGGGAATCTTGGAATATTTAACGTGAAAATACTTAATTCTGGGTATTTCATAAAACTTATCCAGCGGGTGGGCATTTCATAAAAGCCCACCCCGAAATTGGGTTTCTCAGCAATTTCCAGTATATATATATATATATATATATATATATATATATATATATATATATATATATATATATATATATATATATATATTATAATTTATCTCTATATATATACATATGTACATCTGTATATAATGATATATGCATATACTATAAATCTAAATATAAGCAATACAATATTCTAGGTATAATCAATAATGGCAATATTTAATTCTTAATTTATATACTGAAATAAAATTATATTATTTCATATATATAAAAGCCTAATTTCCTATACCATGAATATACCTCCCTAAAACTCAAATAAATCCCACCAGCATTTATTCCTAGTGTAGAGTCTATATATATATATATATATATATATATATATATATATATATATATATATATATATATATATATATATATATATATATATATATATATAACTATAATAATATTTAATTGACAAAAATAATATAACCAATAACAACGAAATAATATTATATAATAATAACTTCAATAATATTGATAGTAAAAATGATAATAATAATAATAACGGAATTCAATAACCCCACAATGATGTACACCTCATTATGCACAGTCTAAAAAAATCCCAAAATTGTACAAGAACACATTTATACAAACAATAATATTTATAATATTTAATTAACGAAATTTAGAAGGTATTCAATACAACGCACTCATATCAAATTACATCAACACATATGTCATTGGACGTACCGCATGACTATAAGGACTTGGACTTGGTTCGGGTCCGGTCCGAACTAGTTCGGCACAACCGGGTCTCCTGAACGTCAAATAATATTACTAATGAGTAATTAAGCTATTTATAATGGTCTTGTCACAACTTAGCCTGATTTTTCTAGTTAGGACATCACTAAGGCTCTGTCTACCCTGGCATGGCTAATACACTAGTCAAGGTACGCCACTGCACTACTCGTGCCATGATTCCTAATCATCTTGTACTCCAAATCTCAATTATGGCTAAGGTCATCTACCGTAATAATTAACTAAATAATTTTATAAAATAAATTTTAAAAAAATCACCATTAAATCAAATAAATGAATAAATAAATATTAAAAAAAATATTTTCGCGAAGGGGAGCTACAATATAGCACATTAGGACAAACTCCATGTTAGCGGATGCGCTCATAAAAGTATTATCACCGAGGTTCTTTCATGAGCATATTGCTCATATGGGTGTTATCTTAATTAAGAATATGGCAATACAGTGGGAGTTTGTATGTTATGTATTTGGGTGCTATTTGGTTTTGGACACATTTGTGTATTTAAGTATTTTAGATATTTATCTGATCAGATATGTGAAAATTCAGTTCATTCTGTTTTCATTATGTTAAAGTATTGATCTCACTAAAGTTAAGGAGGACCAGTTGGAAATAGACATGTATTGATCACATTGCATGTAATTTCTATGCTACGCATCCATGATTGATCTATTTCATTTAGCTATATTGGTATATGTGACCATTGATGGTTTAGTTACACTATATGTGACGAAGGCCGCCTTGATCTTATTTTGATATGGTTAATGGACGAGATTGTTCGGATATATCCTAAGGATAGCAATTTATGAGCTCACTAAGGTTAACACAATTATAAGGTTATATATGTGGCCCAGTAGGAGATTGTTGGAATTATTCAATAATTAAGGGGCCACACATGTAAAATTAATTGTGTTTGGGCTATCTAAATAATTAAGCCAAATTAAAGTGGTCTATTTGAAAATTGGCTTAAGGGTATAATTGTCATAGAATTAATGTTTAGATACCGGAGATAATTCTAATTTGATGAGGGGCCAAATTAGAAATATCAAAACATATAAATATATGTATTAATTAGGATTATGGTCCCCAACTTATATGGCCGCCAAAAGAGAGGTTTTCTCTTTTTCTCTTCTGCGTCCCCATCAACAGAAAGAGAGGGACAAAGAATTTGGATTCATCTTTGTCATTAAGGGTCGTAGCAAGTTGGAAGATCGAACCTCATAAAAGGACGACCGCTTCAAGATTCATCAAGCCTAGCAATGGATTCAGGTACGCTTCCGCAATTTTTATTATGATCTTCATCTCATGAATCGACATGGTACAACAAATTTCTAACAGCTTAGCCCTCTACCAATATTAAGCTTCATATTCAGCGAGATTAATCTTGTTGGCACTGTTAGTGCTATGGTGATGCAAATACCTCTGCTATTTTGTAGCTTTAGCTATGGATAATACAACGAGGTTAGACCTCAACCAATATTTTCTACTAACAAAATTTTGACAATGAGGCTAAGCTTCTGCAGGGTTAGGCATCAGCTTGGCAAGGCCTCGACGAAGCTCCCTCTGACGGCGAAGCTAGTGCCTTAGCCAAAATTTGGCTCCAAGCGGGCAATGCCCCCTTGCATGGGTCCGTTAACAGGGTCAAAGGGGGCAATGCCCCCTTGTGGGGGTCCTATTTTGGAGTTAGGCTCAATGAGGCTATGCCTTAACATCGAGTTTTCTCCGAAAAATTTGTTGGCATCATTGTTAGTCTTTGTGGGACTAGATTTTTGGCGATAGACTTCACGAGACTAGGTTCTGCGGAGCTAGGCTCTACGGTACTAAGTTCAACGGGGATGCTCCATTCGTCGGAGCTGATTCATTTCGTAGGGCAACACCATTCTGTGTAGTTTGCTCCATTCCGTGGTACTAGGTTTTATATAGTTGCTCCATTCCGCGGAGTTAAGTTCCGAAACTTAATAGGCTACTCCATTTCGTGGATTTATTTCTTTTGCTGGAGTTAATGACTTAGCCTATTATGATTATCGTTTCAGATGATATTGTGTTCGCTGTTAGTCTCGTGTACAACGAGTCGGGACGGAAGCAAATATATTTAGGGACATTGCTAATGGCAGAGGGCATGCCTCGATCCAGCCAATTTTGATAGCACCTTAGATGCTAGTTTTGAGAGTCATTGTTGGCTTCTTGATCCATAAGGATCTATTGAAAGTAATTTATGCCCGATTGATAAGGGAAGATTTATGAAATGCCCAAAAACTAAAAAAGTTTTATGTAAAATCCACCGCTAAAAAAACTTTCATCGCGTGTCCAGAATTAGAGAAACTTATCCAAAGCGGGTTCCAAATGACCCTTTTGCCCTTCCTTTTAATTTATTGGAAACACCCACAAAACTGCTCTTAAAAAAATGTTTCAATACTCCATCTTCTTCCATACGCTGCTCACTTTCGAATCTAGGTTTTCTCCTCAAAAATCTTCAAAAACTCGTCGAAAAATTTCGGAAAGACCGGGACGAACGACAAAAGTGCTAAAACGGAGGTCCAAACATCATTTTTTTTGCGAATCTAAAATTTCGGAAGGCCGTCTAACGATAAAATTGTTACTTTCAGTCTCCTCGACGATACGCTCATTTTGCGACAAACGGGACCTCGTTTCGACCTCCCAGTCAAAAGTTATGGCCCTCCAAAGTTTCAGCTAACCATAAAATGCAGGAGAATGACATTCTCCGTCTTAATTTACACGGAGAATGACCATTCTCCGTCTTAATTTACACGGAAAATGGTCATTCCAGTGTTAAAACGCAGGAGAATGACCATTCTCCGTGTTAGAAACACGGAGAATGCCATTCTCCGTGTTAAATGAAACGGAGAATGTCATTCTCCGTGTTAAATAAAACGGAGAATGGCATTCTCCGTCCTAATTAAGACGGAGAATGGCCATTCTCCGTGCTAAATTAAACGGAGAATGACCATTCTCCGTCTTAATTAGGACGGAGAATGCCATTCTCCGTGTAATTTATCACGGAGAATGGTCATTCTAGTGTTAAAACGCAGGAGAATGACCATTCTCCGTGTTAGAAACACGGAGAATGCCATTCTTCGTGTTAATTAGGACGGAGAATGCCATTCTCCGTCTTAAATAAAACGGAGAATGCCATTCTCCGTCCTAATTAGGACGGAGAATGGTCATTTCCAGTGTTAAAACGTGTAATTTAGTTTTTTCAGGAATAAAGAGTTTCGTTCTTCTTTCAAAGCGATGATAATTCTTATGGAAAAGAAGAAGAAAGATCTTCTCTCCACAATTGAAGATCTGAGTTCAAATGTCTCCACGATGAAGATGATGATGATGGTGATGATGATGACGAACGATGATCTGAGTTCGACTGAAGAAAAATACACCGAACTACGAACGATCTTTCCGATCTCTGCTGAATATGAGAGCAATGGAATTCAGATTTTCCGTGAAGAAGAAGAAGACGAAAATCGCAATCCAGATCTGAGTTTTTGGAATTCAAATACATATAGATGACCAATTCGCGCGGAGGGGTAGTTTCGGTATTATAAAAATAGCAGTTTCTAGCGGGTGGCATCTAAAAGGGAATCTTGGAATATTTAACGTGAAAATACTTAATTCTGGGTATTTCATAAAACTTATCCAGCGGGTGGTCATTTCATAAAAGCCCATCCCAAAATTGGGTTTCTCAGCAATTTCCAGGATTGATAATATCTTAAATGAAAATTATTTTTGGCTGATATATCAGAAGATCTTAAACACAAGTCATTTTTGGCTGACAGATCAAAAGATTTTAAATAATAGTCTTTTATGCCTAGTAGATTAACAAACGGTTTTTCTTTATTGAAAACAAATCTCTATTCATCTATTAAGAAGTAGAAAACATAAAAAAAAATTAGATCATACTTACTCGTATCTTTCGAGAATGAGTGCACAATATACGTGTGGTGGCGCTACGTACTGATAACGTGTTGTAGTGAATTAACAAGTAAGAGATGAGATAGATGGGGGAGGAAGTTTCGATTTCTTTTTAGTATGAACAAGCAACTCTAGAATGAATATACTGCTAGCCTTATATACAAAACCATAATTGTAAATCGGTTGATATATTTAAGGAGTAGTATATCCATATGATCAATTGAGTCCAATCAACAAATATTTATAACTAAGAAGACAAATAATTAAGTTGCACTAGAGAGAACTTCCAACAAAAGATGGGGAAGAATGAAGTGCAAATAAGTATACAACTCAATATTCATAGCCTTAGAGACAAGTCGATATCGTCGGCGGCGGCGAGAGACCTCTCCTTGTCACTTGCCCCCCTATACCTCCCTTGCCAATTCAATCCCCTCACGTTCACATTACTAGTATAATACTCGCTACGGTCTGATTTTCCTTTGCTCTTGCTCCCTCCCTCGTCCACCCCACCACGGGGCGCCAAACCAGCACTGGAGCAGGCAGCAGAGACGGCCTCCCGGCTGCGCTTGGCGAGGCTCCTCTCGAGCTTGTGCGCATTCTGGTGCCCCCCGAGTGCCTGTGAACTGTAGAACTTCCGCTTGCAGTAGTGGCACGTAAACATCCGAGCAGGCTCTTCCTCTTGCTCTGACATAGGCTCCAGTCTTAGGTCTAGATTCAGTTCATAAGTACTCATGTTGACACAGGAGAGAGAGAGAGAGAGAGGATTTGCAGTATGTGTTGTGGTCTGGTCTGTGCCCATGTAATGTGCATATAAGGGAAGTAGAGTTTACAGTGCACCTCCGGAACATAATAATGATCACATTTGTTTATTAAGTAGGGCTTAGGATTGAGTCATTGGAACTTGTTTACACGCCCATGGCCCTAAGGTCAGGATCCTTGTTAGCAATTCGGCAAACGGAAAAAAATTCGGGACGACAAAAGTACGTATATAAATCGGCTCAGTACAAATAAAATACGTTCAATAATTCGGTTAAATATTCAAAAAATAAAAATATTGAGGTTAAAAACTTTATATTTTTAAATATGTTGTCAAATTTGATTAATTAAACAGGTTTCGAGTACATTTTTTGTGCAAAATTTTTCAATAATTTATACGGAACACGTTTAAAATTTTGCATGCTTAATATTTATTTACTGATTTGGGATCTGTCAAAAGTGCGCAAGTATTAAACGTTTATGAAAGATACGGAAAAATTCGTGTATAATACGAGTTTTATTCGGGTGATTGCTAACAAGGGTCAGGATCCCAGTATCGATGAAGACGTTCGATAGAACTTACGAACGGGTTTAGTCACATCATCGTCAAGCCGAAGATCTATATTTACTGATGTAGTGGCTAGATCTAGACAATCTACATGGGGCCACTATTGAATTTAGGCCCGACGTTGACGATCACAAGGGTTCCCCTCTGGTAACAAACAAAGGGCTGGCTTGGCTTGTTGTAGCTTTCTGGATTGTGAGCTTTTTTTTCTTCATTCCGTCATAACTATATCGTCAAGTTGTACATCAACAGCAAGAAACTAAGACGTGTAGTTTCGGCCTACATTGTTTCATAAAGACGACGATCATCGAGGAATTAATTCGATGCATGAGTTACTCTACGTATTCGAATTATCTGCTGTTTAATTCGTGGATAATTAAATAAACTTCTGGTCGATTTGATTTTACATGAAAACTTGAAAAACTCTTTTTCAAAGCTGGAGATGGTACCGACCGTTTGATTTGGATTTCAAACTAATACACAGCCGCGAGCGACAGGCATTGAACAGTGCTGCACTGCTGGGGGGAGGGAAGGGGGGGGTTCACAAGTAGCTACCTATCTGTTGCATATGCGCCCATCACATTATAACGACACTTTGATGCATGCCCAAAATGGGCGTCTATATACGATCACGCAACCGCTGCACCTAGATGAGAGGACACATGAATTGTTTCCACATCTAGCTATACCTATATGCATCGATAAGATGTCAACAGCAGCAATCTATATCGCAACTCTCTGCGTATATATCTATGCATCATGTAGAGCGATCGATCATAATTGACACTAAAGACTTTGTTGTACCAACCGATCGAGCTATGATCAATAACCTTAATTGATAGATGATGTACTTCTGTGTGTGTTTATATGAACCTTCTTGCATATATGTATGTGCAAGAAGAAACAGTACATGAACCTTCTCTGCATATATGAACCTAAATATGTATGGTTGGGGTTTATCAGAGTGCATGTGGCGAGAATGTAGTACAGTGACATTGCACCTTCATAAAGTTGGAATTATTTGCTCCCAAAAATTTAATGTGGCTGCAGAGGAGTTGCATGTGGTTGAGTTCCAGCAACAACATCAACAATTAGGGCATCTTGCTGGAAGGACTGTACTGCGCAACCGAGTCCACAAGTGTAACTCTAGATCTGCCAGCACTGACAAACTTTTCTTTCGTTGTTTTTGAAATCCCACGCACACACACGATTGGGGGGCTCGAACCTTGCCGGCCCCTCCGGATGTCCGCTCTAATACCATTAGGCTAGAGAGCTCGGACTTCTTTCGTTGTTATTATGGTGAGATATCACTCTGAAAAATGACACCAAACGTGTCTGTTTTAATTTAGTCACGTAGTTTTCGACTGTGGTCCTGACTCACTGTCATGTCTGAAAATATAATTTGCCCGTAGGTTATATGTAGTTAACCTGACCTTGGGTTCTGTTATGAAAAAGAAAAAAGCTTGGTAAGAACTTATGTCTCCTTTGGTTCACGGAAATGAAAGAAAAGCAAAAATCGATTCTTTGCAAAAAAAAAATAAAAAAAAAAAAAAATCCTCTAGAAAATTGCAATTTCCATCATTTTTTTTTCGGTGTTTGAAAGAATCAAATAAATTGAGAGGAAAAGTGAATCGTTAGGAGGAAGAATTCTTGGGTTGGTAGGAGAACCATTTTCTTCCACCTGTGAATCAATTTTCTTTCCTACTCATTTCCTTTGGCATCCAAACACAGTAAATGAAATACGTTTCTTTTCCAAGATCCTGATTCTACGAATCAAAAATGACCTTAGGATTGAATAATGTCATCTTTATTACATTTTACTTTCGATGTGTTGAATGATAGTACGATTAATTATTGTGGATGATTGATTGTTTTTTGTTTTCTTTTTCTTTTTAGAATGAGTGGAAGTGAAGCTGAAGTCACAATTTATACTTAAGAAGAAGCTAATTGGTGAAAGATCAAAAGCTTGATACCGAGGAACCTTGAATATGTGAGAAAATTGATGAAATTACCAAAAAATGAAACAATAATTTGGAAACTTTTAAAAGATTACATTCATGAGATGTCAGTAGACTCAATACCATTAGATAACATGGAATGGTAAGTTTTACTAAAAAAAAAAAAACCAAGATGCTATCAACTCTGACTACAAAATCTAGGTAACATTCTACTTCTCATGTCCTAGTCTCCTAGACAACTTGAGAATTATGACCGCATATGCAAAGAAACTCTCACGATACAAATGAGGTATGAACTAATGAAAATTTGACCCTTATGATCGTATATGTTTCGGAGACTTCTGGTGATTGATATTGTATGTTTTGTGTCAATTTATTTCCTTAACAAATATTTTACTACTTGTGGCATAAAATTATATTTGATTGGATTTTTAATTAAAACTTGTCAAAATATTTTTTATTTTTTTCACAAATCTGATACATATATAAAGAAAATAGCTAAAATCCAAAACAATAAAATTAAGTAACATGATCATTATATGCTTCTACCGTTTATAATTAGTAAACAGAGTTCATATCATCACAAACATCTAAAATAAAGGATATTTATAACTTTTAAATCAAATGTCACGATGTTTTATAGGACAAACATGTTGAAAGTAAGAAAAATGAAGAATAATGACACTATATATATTTTATAGGCCAAATAAGGGTTATTTATAAAAAATTTCAAGCAAAATTCTTTACTTTTATTAATCCCCAATTTGGAGGTTAAAAATGGAAAAAGAAGGCTAAGCGAACCATCACTTAACCCTTTCTGACTTTCCTTCCTAGACCTCCACCCTCAAGCAAAACATGATTTTTTTTTTCTCACTTAACTCTCTTCACTCTCAATTCAAAGAGGCCACTTGGTATATATCGCAGTTATCTGATTGCAAATAGTTGTTTGTTACTTTCTTTGTTTTCGGCTGAGACTATCAAGTTTTCGACCCCCACATGAGATGATCGTACACTTTTCATATATAAATCACTCGGCATCTGATCCCAACTTGGAGTTTTGAACATCTTGCATGTGTTTCCACTTCATGGTGAGTCCGTCCACTACAACAAAAAGGTCTATTAATAACGCTCGACAAAATGTATTGACGACGCCTGATACCTAAGCGTTATCAAAGTTCGAAATACCTTTTTTTTATGAAGGTTTGGACTAATTCTGAACTTTTTATAACGTTTATAAAACAAAACGTTATTAATATTTTAGAGCGGTGGCAAACTTGTAATATTTTTTAAGTTCATTTTTTGGCAAAATCCTTGCTACACCCCGCGCTTCAACAAAAATTTTTCTCTCCCCCAAAACCATTCTGGTCTTCTCCTTCTCCTCCTTTCTTCTCCCTCCTCTTCCCCAACTCCAAAATCCTAACCATAGATCCAAAATCCTAACTCTAGTTCAGCAACACCCTCCTCTTCTTCTTCTTTCTTTTCCCCAACTCCAAAACCCTAACCCTAGATCCAAAACCCTAAACCTAGTTAGAAAGGGAAGAGGAGATGGGGAGGGAGATGGAGGCCCAACCCTTTCCATCTTCGGCAGAGGAGACCAGTCCACAGTCGACAAGATCCGTCCCCTCTTCGCCTCCACCATGGTCGGCCTTGTCGAGGGATTCGTCGACTTCGTCACATGGAGAGAGCGCCGTCGTCAACAAGACCAACCGGAGGGACGATTCAGAACTCTTGTATCTTTTATTCAAGCATCATCTTCCAACTCTTGTATCTTTTATGCTTATATTTACTTATTTATTCAAGAGAGAGGAAGTTTAGAGATGCGATGGCTTAGTGATGCGTTGGTGGTGGCGATGGTACGGAAGTTGGATCGTGGACATAGCACTACTTCTTGGCTCTAGTACCTTAAGGTTCCCTTTTTTTCTTCTTCAATCTGCACCATTGTCACGCCCCAGAACCAGAATACTGGAGAGCGGGGGCGGACATAGCCAGCTACGTATGATAAAATGGAATCCATCTCACCATACGGTCACGGCTGTCTAGATATGTGAGGGTTTATCTACAAGCCATCAGTCTCTTAAGGTCATAAATTATCCTATTGTCTTAATCTCAACCAACTAATAATAATCACAAGATATCAGATCACTAAATATACAATTGTAAGGCGTCCCAAACATTACATATCCAGATGATCATGAAGCTAGTCGTACAAAATGTAAGGACTAGCAAGAGTTAAGTCATACATGATCAACCTCGAGTTGCCAATCATGATTACAGCCCGTAGGCAGACAGTAAGTAAAATGCATCGAGCTAACAAGTGCTCGTCGGCTAAACGCCTCAAAAGAATAGTTTTACAATAAAGTGGGCAAGACAAAAAGGAAAACCCACTCTTGGCCCGGGTTCCGTCTAGTGTTCACCATCGGGCTGGAAGACAGGTAGATCCTCTGGAGCTGCTCTGGTATCTGGCCATACAAAACCAGCTGGGTCAGACCCCAGAAAGAGCAAGTGCCACAAAGGAGGCCACGAAATAAGAACAAAACCAGCAATCAGCACAATAATATAATTACATAATAAAAGACCGTAATTTAAGAAAAAGGCATGATAAGTAGATATAAAAGACAATCTTGTATAGAATCACTAAAAGACAGGACATATGGAAAAGCATGACAGGATGATATACGATGAGATAACCATGGGACTATTCAGATGGCTAGGTTACAACCCGTAAACCAAACAAGGACCGGGGTTGTAACCCTTCGTCTGAACGGAACTTGGTTTCCCTCACCATTTATCGACAAGATAAATATAAGAAATCAGGTCAAGTAACGATCTGGAGTGACAATCATTCTATCATTCTGGTACATTCTTACAATCAATCAATTCTAGACAATACTATACTGGACTAAACTCCATCCAAGCAATCACGGCCAAGCAATAATTATGGCTTGCTACTTTAACTAACTAGGGTTATCACAAACCTAATTACTAACAAGATGCAATGAGATGTTCCTCCAGCCATAAGCCCTGCAGCTAATCCAGGTTATCCAGGCGATTTGAATTCATTAAGCAGTTATCAATAATTATGTGCCCCACACGACGGTGAGCTAGAAATGTGCCCTACTCGACGGCAGGCTACAAGTCCAAACAATTGCGGCCGGGATAACGGGATTGCCTGTAACTGGGAAAATCTCTCAAGACTACTGAATTATTCTAGTTATTAGCCTTAATCTATTTTAGTAGGTACTCCTGACCGTGGTACTCAGGAATTCCATCCTAGACATGATGCAAGACTGGACAAGTGGATTTAACAAGCAAGCAAGAAAGAACCACCCACGGTGTCAAGGCAGGTCAAGTTAAGTTATCAAGTAGTCAAGTCAAGTCAAGTCAAGTCAGGAGTGCGCCGCCACGGGCCACTATCAAGCCGGGTTGGTCATGTCAGGAGTGCACCACTACGGGTCACTATCGTGTTATGCTAGTTCCATGTCATACCAAGCCATGTACAATAGTCATTCCAAACATATTAAGTAAAATCAAGTTCATGACAAAAGACGTAAGGATATAAAATGGGCATAAAATATCTAATAAAATATCAATATAAAATAGGACTATAGAAGAGCCAAGATCAAGAAATAACAAATTCATCATAGACAAGTAGGTTATTCAGGGTATGTACTGCGCAGGTTGCCAAGTGCGCAGGGTGAGCTGTGCAGGGTACCAACTGCGCAGGGTGCCAAGTGCGCAGGGTGAGCTGCGCAGGGTACCAACTGCGCAGGGTGCCAAGTACGCAGGGTGAGCTGCGCAGGGTACCAACTGCGCAGGGTGCCAAGTGCGCAGCAGATGGATTGCGCTGGATCAGGTTGCGCAGGAATGGATGGCACAGGGCCAGATTGCGCATGAGTGGAGTGCGCAGGGATAGATTGCGCATGAGCAGACTGCGCAAGAATCCATACGCACTCGGGTTGAGCGCAGTTCGCCAAGGGACAAGCTGCGCGGTCGGCGCTGTGCTAAAGAGCGCTGGCCGAGGGGGATGCGCAATCCATGTGAAACCCATTTCCTGTGAATAATTATAGTTAGTATTTCTAATATTATTATTATCAGTATTTCTATTATTATTATTATTGTTATTATGATTTTTGGGTGTTAAAATTATTTCAAAATTAATAATAGGGATTTTTGGATTCAAACCCAGACCCAAGTCCGAACCCAGACCCGAGCCTGAGCCCGAACCCAATTCTTTTTTTAAAATCCTAATTTGGTTTAATTATTAAAAAAAAAAAGTACTTTTGAGGAGCTGGTCCACGAGGGACCAGCATAACTCCCTACTTTTTCGTTCAACCCACTCCCCTCTTGCACGTTCAATCCCCCTCAAACTTCTCCACACCACATTTCCCCTCTCTCTCACGAGAAGGACCAGCACACTTCTCATTTATTCCTTCACTCTCTCTTTTCCTCCTCACAGATCTCTCTCTTTCTCACTCTCTGTGTTTTCTCCACCCTTGGAGAAAACTCCCACGCCATTCTCCTCCCGAACCCTAACCCCCAATTCCGAGCTCGCGACCACCTTCCTCGGCGAAGACTCCCGCCGACCGCGCTCACTGGTGGCCGACCCCCGCGCGGCTCCCTCGCCGTTCGTCGGCCAACAGCGCCCCGTCCCGCGCGGCTCCCCGCGCTCCGCCCCGTCGCGAGCCTCCCCCGCCGGCTGCCCTCCGCCGGCCCGCAACCCCGGCGCCAAGCCCCGCACCCCGGCGCCCTCGGTTTCCCGCCGAGCACCGCCCGCTCGCCGCGCCCTCGGCCTCCCCGCGCCACCCGTGGCCAGATCCGCCCCAGCGGAGCCCGCGCCCGACCCTGTCCCAGCGCGCCCCTCTCCCTCCGGCCAGTGAAGACCGACCGCCCCGTGGCCGGCTCCCCGCGCATCCCCGCGCGTCCGTTTCCCCTCTCCGGCCAAACCCCGTCCGGCCCCCTCGGCCTCCGTCCGTCACCGACCCCGCTGGACGCCTCCCCGCGGCTCCCCGCAAGCCGCCGCCAGCGCCCCGCGCTGTCCCGGCTGACGCCGCCCCGCCGACCTCCGGTGCGCTGCCCCTAGCAGCGTTTCCCCTCTCCGTGCCGCCGCCTCCCGCGCGCGACGCTGCCGGCGAGCTCCTGTCCGGCCAGATCCCGGCCATTCGTCGCTGTCCAGCGCTGTTCTGTGGACTTCTTGCTGTTCCCGTGGATTTTCCCGCGGATCGGGACTTCTACCTGCTGCCGACTTTGTTCGGATTATTTCCCGAGTTTTTCCCGCGGCTCCCCGCCAACGGAAATAGGTAATTTCGGATAATCAGAGTAGTTCGTCCCCCGTAGAGTCGATGATGATAGATCGGTCCCCCGGTTCCCTCCTGGGAATCCGGATAGCTGCGTTTTATATTTCGATTAGCTGCGTTAGTTTGATTACCTGTGTTTTATTTGCTGGGTTGGCGTGAATTGGATGGATTATGGATTCCCAGACTTTTCGGGAACTATTCTGTGGGTTGGAAATTATGTTGTGGTGTTGGAATTATTTGGTGGTTATTTCGGTGGATTATTTGGGTTGGAAACTATTTGCAGGTATTTATCGGCGCGCTTTCCCAGTTTTGGGTTTATCCCGGAATAGAGGAAGTGCTGCCCAAATTTTTACGAAAATTATATTTTGTTTGATTTCAAACCGGCTTTCGAAAATGATTTCTAAAATCGATTTTTGGGCGACGACCGTACCGGTCTGTGGGCCCCGGTGAAATGCAAACGCACCGGTCCGACCGGACGTTGAGGCATAAACCGAAATTTGAGGAATGGACCGAGTCTGAGACTCCTAGTTTCCTTATTTTAATTATTTTATTTTTAGGCTAATTATTATAGTCTTTTTCCCGCATTTTATTATTTAAATTCAGTCATTTCTTATTTAATGTAAAAGAAAAATGTATCGGGCATAAGCCCATCCTAGGACCAGTAGCTGTGCCAATGTATTTGTGTAGCGTAGCTATTTTCCTTTCTTTTCTGGTGGTTGTGATTTGGGTGGATTTGATTTAGCTGTATTTTTTTCATTTAAATTGCGATTTACGGCTTATTTACGAGTTTAGTTTTAAAAAGAATAAAATAATATCTACTCATGATTGATCACTAAAGAAAAACCATATTTTATATATATATTACAAAACACAAAGTTTTCCAAATAATATCGATTCTCGTGATTTTCCAATAAACCAATTAACCGGTTAACCAACGCACGTAGTTGCGACGTAATCGTTAGTGTAAATCAATACAACTTAAAATCTGACTAGGATTGTCTACTAGAGATTGCAACTAGCACACCTAGTCTGGTTATTCAGGATTCTAAACCGAGTTCTCAACTGTAGGAACTCGAAGTCGTGCTTGACGTCACCCTCGGTACCGAACAGTCTTCCAGTCAACTTTAATACAAGGCAAGTATAGTTTGTGTTAGTTTACAGTTATTTATTTAATCGTTTTACTGCATGTCTAAACCACGTCTCAAACACGAAACTCTCACCGAGAGTACTGTACTGTAACTACTGTAACTATTGGGGACTGGGGAATAGCGTAATGATTATGACCATACTGTAACAAAACCCCCATATCCATTACTGTAACAAATCCAAGCCGGTCATATGTCATTACCTATTCAAATCACTGTTTTCTACTGTAACAAACATGTTTTAAAACTGTTTAGAACTGCATGATTCTATTTCTTATTTAACTGTTTAATTAGCATGAATTGTACTTTGCTCCCTCCTGACTGGAGACAACATTTTAGGTAACACCGATGAGGACGAGCTATGTTTTAATAGCTACTATGATCCGGTCCTATACCCTGTGACCGTACCGGAGCCGTCTCCGGAGGACGCTGATCCTGAAGCGACGGAACCAGATAGCTAGTTTCCTTTTTTCAGCATTTTCCTTTATTTTGGAGTTGTATTTATTTCTGTATTTTCAATTCCTGATGTACTCAGAATATTTCATTTAACTGATTTTCAATTCCGAATAAAGTTGTGACAAATTTAGATCTGTGTTGTTGTGTGGTTCCTGCTACTGAACAGCTTACTGTCGCCGTCTCATCAACGGCGCAGGCTGGGCATGATCCGACTAGACCCAAATAGTTGGGATCGGGTCGTGACATGTTTTCAGTGGTGGCCCATGCAGGTCAACAACAACAACAATTTAGGAAAACCTATCTAGAAACAATTAGAACACTAGAACATTGATTTGTCACGACATAGGTCCGATTTATATATAAATAAATATTTTTGCTTGATTATAGACCGGTAGGCTACCTTGCTTTTGTTTGCGTCCTAAGCCTTCCAGAGAATGACCGTTGACCAATCCTGCTAGCGATAAGGTGTCATCTCCGATTCCTATCCCAACTCCTCAACCCAGCCCAGGGTCTTTCCCTCGCGGCTGTTTGATCGTCCGCATCGTGCACCCAGTGAAGTTTTTCTACACTGGCGACTCCTACCTCATCTCCAATTGAGTTGCATTTTCCCTGGTAGATTATTCATTTTGTTGCTCCACCAGTACCAGCAATCATTTTCCAAATGGTTGTTTTATTTCGAGAAATCCTGGAGTTCCAGAAAGCTCAAGATGAAGCCCAGCAGGAACAGAAGAATATCACGAGAGATGACATGAAGAACGTCATGATGTAGCCTTAGTTATTCCCAACCAGTTAGAGCAGAACTTTTGTCCTAGGAAGGATACCCCTGAATCTAGAAGATATTGGGTCCCATCGAGTACTCTACTTGCAGTAAGAAGCTTTGAGCTTGTAACTATTGCAAGAGGCCTGGTCATCAGGCCGTTAGTTGCCGCAAGAGATTGGGACAATGTTTGGCATGTGGATCTGCTGAACATCGGGTAAAGGACTGCCCTTATCTGTCTATCAAACCAGAACTCATATTCCAGCAACACCTGTTAGGCCACAACCTAGGGACCCTCTTCCTATCCAGCAGACCCTGCCCTTACAATAAGGCATGATGCATACTTGAGGTTCATAGAAAAGGAAGCAGTTGGAGACTGCTCATCCAAGAGCCAGAACCATGAGGAATAGTACCTAGAACTGCAGAATAGCATCATCTTTTTGGAAGTTGTAACAGGATGTCCTTAGATCAATCATAAGAGTTTTGCTGTAACTCTCCACAGGAATAGAAGTTTTTAGTTACACCTTATGGCAGATGTTTTCCCTGATAGTCTCCCTGGATTATCCCAGATCTAGACATAGGATTTACCCTGATATAGTCCCTGGCTCTTTCCCTAAATTCTAAAGGATGCTACAGAGTCAACCCGAAGGTGGCCAGGAAGATGAAGGACCAGATCAATGAAGGCACTAGGATTTATTCAGAGTGGAACTTTACCTTAGGGAGTATCTATCTTGTTTGTACCCCGGAAAGATGGAACAACGGATGTGCATCGATTACCAGACACTAAAGAACAAGTACTTTCTGCCCGGATCGAGGATCTGTTTGATCTGGTTATGTGGAGATTGGGTGTTTCGAAGTTTGATTTAAGATTTGACTACCATCAAATCAAAGTCAGGACATTTCCAAGACGGCGTTCAAACACCAAGTATGGGTAGTTTTCTGTGGTCAGGACGTTAGACTGGCAAATGCTTCTGCTGTGTTCATGAATCTCATGAACAGAGATTTTCATGAGTATTTGAATCGGTTTATCTTCTCCATAGATAACATCCTGATATATTTGAAGACTGAAGAAGAGCATGAAGAACACCTGAAGAAGTTTTGGAAACTTTGAGGAAAAGAAATTCTATGGTAAGTTATCTGAACGTGGATTTTTGACAAGGTGGACTTCTGGCCATGTTGCCAAGAGAAGAAATTTCGGTAGAAGGTAGCTGTTGTTGAAGAGTGATATACCCCAAGTTCAAATCGGAAGATTTTTGAATTTGGCCGGCTACTATCAGAAGTTCGTGAAGGATTTCGTCAAGATTGCTGAACCAATGACGAAGCTCACTTGGAAGAATGAAGAGTTCATCTGAACGAAAAGTTTGCCAGACGGCATTGAGGAGCTGAAGAAGAGACTTACCACTACACCAATCCTTGCGCTACCCGCAGGAACCGGTGGGTTCTCAATTTACAGTAATTCCTCTGGAAAAGGACTGGGTTGCATTCTTCAACAACATGGGAAAGTAATTGCTTACACATGTAGGCAACTACAGACTCATGAGAGGAATCATCCCACGCCTAATTTGAATTGCTGCAATTATCTTTACTTTGAAGCTTTGGAAGCATGACTTTTATGGAAAGGGAGTGAAAACATGTACGGACTACCCAAAGTCTGAAATATGACTTCACTCAGGAAGGGCTGAATGTTAGACTAAGAAGATGGTTGAAGCAGATGAAGGATTTCGAAATCAACCTGCAGTACCATTCAGGTAAGGCTAATGTGGTCGCTGATGCACTTGGTCGATACTGATGGCGAAGTTCTTAACCAAGGACTAGCACCTGCTAGAAGACATCGAGAAGTTTGGACTGGGGGTTATACTACTGGAGATGGAAGGACGGAGCTGGATGATGATTCAATATTGATGAAGTTCGAGGCTGAGGGATAAAAGTCAAGAGAACGTAGTTTCAAAACGAGGCACTTTGCAGGCTTAGAAATCAAGTGTTGGCAGGAACACTTGAGGGTTTCTAAATTAATCAGCATTGGAACTCTGAAGAATGGTGCGAGATTTTGCGTATCGGCTGACAAACGGAGGAACGAGTTGATGAAAAAAAATGCACCGGTCGCAATACTCCATAAATTCAAGAGATAATAAGATGTAACGGATATGCCCCTATTAATTGGTGTTAGGGAATAAAGAAGCACAATTCCAGGTATGGGATTGGATGTGAATTTGTCAACATGAGAAATTTAGCAAAAGGACCACAAGCTTGTTGGAGCCGCTGGACAATTCGGAGTGGAAGTAGAAGCATATAACAATGAACTTTGATTAAGGATTGCCTTGTTCCCAAGGAGGAAAGGGCACCAATTGGATTATAATAAACCGACTGACTAAGTCAGCACACTTTAATTTCCTTCAAGTTGGTTATCCACTAAGAAATGGGCAGCATTGTACGGGAAGCACATCTACCGGATTCATGGAGTACCGTGGGACAAGCAATCAGATAGGTCAATCCAGACGCTTGAAGACGTTTGAGATGTTGCGTCTCGAAATTTGGTAGGTCTTGGGAAGACCAAATTGCATTTGGTGAAGTTTCTCCTACCAGAGGAACAATCAGTTTCGACGAAGCAGGAAATTGAGGCCAGGTACATCAGGCCATCTGAAGTTTAAGACGCATTGGAAGTAGCGTGACAGTTAGCTCTACCAGCTAATCTTGAGAGTGTGCAACGTCTCCTACGTCACAGCTCAGACGATACACTTTGGATCCGAGTCACAGTTTGGATAATTCAGAGCTGAAGATTGGAATCAACCTTTCAGTACCAGAGAAACCAGTTGCAAGCCTAGTCAGTGGTAAGAAGAAGATCAGAATTCGAGCCATCACTTATTTTCTCATCTTTTTGTTCTAAACTTGACTGATGCTGACGAAGTTAGCCTAGTTTTGCAAGCTATCTCTTTATCAAGCTTGATCATGACGATATCTTATTGGGTGCACCCACTAATATATTGTCTAATCAGGACCGGTGCATGATGGTCTGATCAACCTCGTGTACTTTGGTTCGCTTTCGTATTTTTTTTTTCTGCATGGATGATATCATAAATGAAACTAGTCCCTAAATCGTTTTCATCCATGACTGCATTGAAAATTCTTATTGTTGGACCTGAGTTACGGACATAGTACCCGTACCTGCTTGATTTGAGTTTATCCTACCCCTAACCCTACCTTTAATTTCGAGGACGAAATTTTCTAAAGGAGGGAAGATTGTGAAACCCATTTCCTGTGAATAATTATAGTTAGTATTTCTAATATTATTATTATCAGTATTTCTATTATTATTATTATTGTTATTATGATTTTTGGGTGTTAAAATTATTTCAAAATTAATAATAGGGATTTTTGGATTCAAACCCAGACCCAAGTCCGAACCCAGACCCGAGCCTGAGCCCGAACCCAATTCTTTTTTTAAAATCCTAATTTGGTTTAATTATTAAAAAAAAAAAGTACTTTTGAGGAGCTGGTCCACGAGGGACCAGCATAACTCCCTACTTTTTCGTTCAACCCACTCCCCTCTTGCACGTTCAATCCCCCTCAAACTTCTCCACACCACATTTCCCCTCTCTCTCACGAGAAGGACCAGCACACTTCTCATTTATTCCTTCACTCTCTCTTTTCCTCCTCACAGATCTCTCTCTTTCTCACTCTCTGTGTTTTCTCCACCCTTGGAGAAAACTCCCACGCCATTCTCCTCCCGAACCCTAACCCCCAATTCCGAGCTCGCGACCACCTTCCTCGGCGAAGACTCCCGCCGACCGCGCTCACTGGTGGCCGACCCCCGCGCGGCTCCCTCGCCGTTCGTCGGCCAACAGCGCCCCGTCCCGCGCGGCTCCCCGCGCTCCGCCCCGTCGCGAGCCTCCCCCGCCGGCTGCCCTCCGCCGGCCCGCAACCCCGGCGCCAAGCCCCGTACCCCGGCGCCCTCGGTTTCCCGTCGAGCACCGCCCGCTCGCCGCGCCCTCGGCCTCCCCGCGCCACCCGTGGCCAGATCCGCCCCAGCGGAGCCCGCGCCCGACCCTGTCCCAGCGCGCCCCTCTCCCTCCGGCCAGTGAAGACCGACCGCCCCGTGGCCGGCTCCCCGCGCATCCCCGCGCGTCCGTTTCCCCTCTCCGGCCAAACCCCGTCCGGCCCCCTCGGCCTCCGTCCGTCACCGACCCCGCTGGACGCCTCCCCGCGGCTCCCCGCAAGCCGCCGCCAGCGCCCCGCGCTGTCCCGGCTGACGCCGCCCCGCCGACCTCCGGTGCGCTGCCCCTAGCAGCGTTTCCCCTCTCCGCGCCGCCGCCTCCCGCGCGCGACGCTGCCGGCGAGCTCCTGTCCGGCCAGATCCCGGCCATTCGTCGCTGTCCAGCGCTGTTCTGTGGACTTCTTGCTGTTCCCGTGGATTTTCCCGCGGATCGGGACTTCTACCTGCTGCCGACTTTGTTCGGATTATTTCCCGAGTTTTTCCCGCGGCTCCCCGCCAACGGAAATAGGTAATTTCGGATAATCAGAGTAGTTCGTCCCCCGTAGAGTCGATGATGATAGATCGGTCCCCCGGTTCCCTCCTGGGAATCCGGATAGCTGCGTTTTATATTTCGATTAGCTGCGTTAGTTTGATTACCTGTGTTTTATTTGCTGGGTTGGCGTGAATTGGATGGATTATGGATTCCCAGACTTTTCGGGAACTATTCTGTGGGTTGGAAATTATGTTGTGGTGTTGGAATTATTTGGTGGTTATTTCGGTGGATTATTTGGGTTGGAAACTATTTGCAGGTATTTATCGGCGCGCTTTCCCAGTTTTGGGTTTATCCCGGAATAGAGGAAGTGCTGCCCAAATTTTTACGAAAATTATATTTTGTTTGATTTCAAACCGGCTTTCGAAAATGATTTCTAAAATCGATTTTTGGGCGACGACCGTACCGGTCTGTGGGCCCCGGTGAAATGCAAACGCACCGGTCCGACCGGACGTTGAGGCATAAACCGAAATTTGAGGAATGGACCGAGTCTGAGACTCCTAGTTTCCTTATTTTAATTATTTTATTTTTAGGCTAATTATTATAGTCTTTTTCCCGCATTTTATTATTTAAATTCAGTCATTTCTTATTTAATGTAAAAGAAAAATGTATCGGGCATAAGCCCATCCTAGGACCAGTAGCTGTGCCAATGTATTTGTGTAGCGTAGCTATTTTCCTTTCTTTTCTGGTGGTTGTGATTTGGGTGGATTTGATTTAGCTGTATTTTTTCATTTAAATTGCGATTTACGGCTTATTTACGAGTTTAGTTTTAAAAAGAATAAAATAATATCTACTCATGATTGATCACTAAAGAAAAACCATATTTTATATATATATTACAAAACACAAAGTTTTCCAAATAATATCGATTCTCGTGATTTTCCAATAAACCAATTAACCGGTTAACCAACGCACGTAGTTGCGACGTAATCGTTAGTGTAAATCAATACAACTTAAAATCTGACTAGGATTGTCTACTAGAGATTGCAACTAGCACACCTAGTCTGGTTATTCAGGATTCTAAACCGAGTTCTCAACTGTAGGAACTCGAAGTCGTGCTTGACGTCACCCTCGGTACCGAACAGTCTTCCAGTCAACTTTAATACAAGGCAAGTATAGTTTGTGTTAGTTTACAGTTATTTATTTAATCGTTTTACTGCATGTCTAAACCACGTCTCAAACACGAAACTCTCACCGAGAGTACTGTACTGTAACTACTGTAACTATTGGGGACTGGGGAATAGCGTAATGATTATGACCATACTGTAACAAAACCCCCATATCCATTACTGTAACAAACCCAAGCCGGTCATATGTCATTACCTATTCAAATCACTGTTTTCTACTGTAACAAACATGTTTTAAAACTGTTTAGAACTGCATGATTCTATTTCTTATTTAACTGTTTAATTAGCATGAATTGTACTTTGCTCCCTCCTGACTGGAGACAACATTTTAGGTAACACCGATGAGGACGAGCTATGTTTTAATAGCTACTATGATCCGGTCCTATACCCTGTGACCGTACCGGAGCCGTCTCCGGAGGACGCTGATCCTGAAGCGACGGAACCAGATAGCTAGTTTCCTTTTTTCAGCATTTTCCTTTATTTTGGAGTTGTATTTATTTCTGTATTTTCAATTCCTGATGTACTCAGAATATTTCATTTAACTGATTTTCAATTCCGAATAAAGTTGTGACAAATTTAGATCTGTGTTGTTGTGTGGTTCCTGCTACTGAACAGCTTACTGTCGCCGTCTCATCAACGGCGCAGGCTGGGCATGATCCGACTAGACCCAAATAGTTGGGATCGGGTCGTGACAATCCAGCACTGCCCTAAAGAGCGCAGGCTGCTATCTTCTTCTCCAGGCCGAGGAGAAGACTCCAAGAACTCCAAAGTTCAAAACTTCATAACTTGATCAAATCAAAACGAAATTTAGATTTTCAAAGCTCTAACTTGAGTAAAATTGAATTCTCTTCCACATGGAAGCATCAAAACAAACTAAAATCCAAGTTAACTAGATCAAAATCATGCAAATCCGAAAATAGTAAAAACCTAGATCTAGAACAGTGGAAACTCCAAATCACAAAATGTCAAGTTCTAATGTTGATCTCCATGGCCTAATCTAGCTAATAGACAAATAAAAAGTAGTTCTCATGTGGTGGCAAGGTGCACTTGCCTATGGGTGTTGGTGTTGTGTGGAAGAAGGAAGAAGAAGAAGTTGAAGAAGTAAATGAAAAATAAAGAGGAGAGAGAAAAGTAGGTGGGGATTTATGATGGTGGGTTGTGGTGGAATGAGGGTGGAGAATAGGTTAAGGTGTTCCTCTCATGATGAACCAAACCAACTCCACAAAATAAAACCAAGCCATGGTCCAAAATCCATTTACGAGAAACCAAATCCACAAGTCGAGAAAATAAAATACTTGCCAAAATCAAATTACGAGTACAAATACGAAATACAGGAAATACAGAAAATGAGGGTGACAACCATCCTTCTTGTGTTCAATAAAATGCCCATGTCATGTGTTTTTTTCTTTGGAATTATTTTTTCTACATGCCATATTTTTTTTCTACTGGCCTTCTTTTTCGTTTGAGGAAACATCTATTTTTTTGAATGAAAAGTGGATTTAAAAGTCAGAGTAGCTGTGTAAATGATCCAGACCCGGGTGCTTGGTTGTCCTCATATTATTGGTTACTACTTTGCTTCTTGGTTAGCTAATGACACTAGCTAAGAATATTCTGAATCTCCTTCAATATTTTGTTGTGAACGTTGAGGTTTTTTTTAACTATTTTTTTTATCTAACTGACAGAAATTATTGTGTGTGCTTTTTATGCTTAAACGATGACAATATTTGCCCATCTTCATGTATATGCTATACATCAAACATTAAAAAGATATCAGCTATGAAACTGGAATCCAAATTAGAAACCGATTTTTAGTAACTTTTAGCAAATGTTTAGGCATATCACATTATTGTCGATACTATTCTCCAGAATGCTGAGTGCCCATCCTTGAGTATCTTATTAAATTTGTCTATGACCAGTGTTGAGTATGGTAGTGCAGATTGTCTGGCTAATGGTGTTATGTTATTGATACAGGTGGACTAATTATGTACTTTTTGCCACAAAATTGTGTACTTTTTTTTGTCATGAGACATAACTGATAGACTGGCTATGGGGTTATTTTATTAATTTGAAATTTTAATAGTATAATTGTTTATTCTTACAGTCTTCAAATCACACAGATCGAGAACGAAAACATAAAACCACAAATGTTGCAAAGCAAGAGGACAGTGAGAATGAGAAGTACGACATGAACGAGATATTGGAGGATATCCAGTACTTGGATAAATGCCACCATCTTAACTTCATATTGCTCAATTTGTAATCCCTTTATATAATTCGTGTTTTGACAGTTATCATATTTACATATTTCTCTTGCCTAACTAGTTCTCAGTGAACTTATGAGAAAGCTCATTTGACATATTGGTCCTTTTGTTGAAACAAGTGTTTTCCCTTATCACCAAGAAATGTTTAAAATATGAGAAATGATATATATGATAAACCAAACGAGGTTTCTCATCCTTTTGTTGAAACAAGTGTTTTCCCTTATTTGATATTTTTGCTGAATGCTTTCTCCATTTAATTTTCTCCATCAGGTTTTGGTTGAAAAAGTGAGACTTTCTGCTGGGTGTAAACCTTCATCTTTGGAATCTGGCCAAATATTACGTAAGTTAAAATATCTTGTACTCATTCACTAAAACAAAAATACCTTTTAATGACACTTGATAAGTGATTTTCATGACGGCTGATGTGGAAGCGTCATCAATGTTCAACAAGACTAGAATCTATGACGGTTTACATTAAAAACGTTATTGATAGCGCTCCAGTGATACGAGCGTCATAAAAAAAGCACGAAAATTTAAGTCAAAATCCGGACTTCCCCGCAATTCTCCCGCACTTATGAAAAATTCTAAACCCTCTCTCTTTCAACTTCTCATTCTCTTTCCGCCCCCCAACTCCCCTCAGCCCACTCCCCGCTCCCCAACTTCCCTCAGCCCGCTCCCCGCTCCCCAACTTCCCTCAGCCTGTTCCTCGCTTCCTCGGTTACAGACTCCACTGCAGAGGAAAGGATGTCACCGGCGTAGCCTTCACTATCGGTTTGTCCTAAAATCTCGATCATTGCTTATTTTATGCCCTAAATCCAAAAATCTCCTAATTTTTGACAACCATACATGCATCCATCTCTCCAAAATTAGGGTTCTAAATTTTAGGGTTTTCCGACGTCTCCGTCTACGTCGGCGATGATCCGAAAAGGGCTGCACCATCGTTGACTTCTCTTGATTAAGTGAGTGATTTTGATTTGGATTTTTTTCCTAAAAAAAGATTTTTTTGGGAGTGTAATTTTTTTCCTAAAAATTAGGGTTCTTAATTTTTTATTTGGATTTTTTCCCTAAAAGGGTTCTTTGATTTTTTTCTCTTTCTGTTTGTTCTTGTTCAAGGGAGTGTAATTACATTTGGGGAGCCGAGTCCGAAGCCTCTCAACAGTCACAGTCGCGACCCGACGAGGTGCTGTGCGTGCCTGCGAGCCGAGTCCGAAGCCTCCCTTCGGATTCTGACACTAAATTCTGGGGTATAAATTCTAAACTCTTGATTGATTTCAGTTTCTGGGTTTATTTTGTTTGTCGATGATGTTGTTGGATCTCGATCCCTACATAAAAAGGGTTTCGATCGACTGATACGTGTTGGGTTCGATTTTGGCTTGATGATCCTATGATTGTCTTTGTTTGTGAAGCGTGAATGATCTTTAGATCATGTTCGGTTCTTTACTTGCTGTTGGATCATTTTCGGTTTTGGGTTACCTAGCTGCTGTTGGAATTATTTGTGATGCATGTATTGTTGGTTTGGGTTTCTTGTATAAATTGTTGGGAGCTTTTCGATATAAATCACATGCGAGCCGAGTCCGAAGGCTCCCTTATTTGTGATTCATGGTATATTATAATCTTATATATAATACTAAATGATATAGAGTCTAATAGGCTAATGAGGACCCAACTAACAGGTAAAACAAGTATCAGGACAAAAGGATGACACAGAGTCGATGGACAAATAGATCTACTAGATCTCTGTCCACATCTTACACCAAAGGAGAATCTGAAGATAGTGATATACTTGCAGGGATAATTCAATGAAGGTGCCCATACTCGTATTGTCATATTGGATACTCTACTTCCAGACATCCTAGATGTTAAAATTATATTAGCTGTATATTAAGGCATGCCTACAAGTTAAAGGAGAATAAAACGTGATAATGAGAAGATTAAACAAAGCTTAGAACATATGAAGTATGAATATACTTCTAGCATAGTCTCTGTTTCTTTTTAATTTTAAAAATTCACTTCCCCACTCCTGTAGCTATTCAATTCCTATAAGTAAAAAATTGTGTACGAGTGTCCGTATAGGAATGGTAGGATGAGTTTTTGTCAGTACATTAATTATTGCGGGTACTTTGGTAAATGTACTGATGTCTGGGGTCACCCTAATCTCTTTTCCTCTTGAAAAAATAAAATAACTTGTGTCCGGACATGGACGTGGACGAAGGTGCACGTCAAACTGCCTTGTGTTTCTTCTTATTCAATGATACCATGTTCATAAAAATATAAAATATAAAACATCCAACTAAAGGTCTAAAATTTGTTTGACTAAATGAATAATGCATGCTTATAACAAATGGAGATAATGCATGCTTATAAAGATGGAGATAATGCACGCTTATAACAAATGAAGTTGGACAGGGAACAGTCGCTTAGTAACTACTCCAACCATGATAATAGACCGTCTTACAGAAATTTTAACCTTTCATACAAGTGCTTATAACATGAAGCTCAAAGCTGCCATAAGAGAACTTGATATGCCTATTACAAGCTTTGTAATACAGATACCAAATTAGGCTAGTGTCCAAATTGCAGTTAGTTATTAGTACAAATTTCTTGGGCCTCCCTACATAAAAAGGTTTCGATCGACTGATACGTGTTGGTACTGTGGGTGTTTTTGTTGGGAGCTTTTCGATATAAATCACATGCGGGTATATATTAGTTGGGAGTATTTCTATTTCGGGATTGACATCTCCATTAGTATGCATGCGCCGTTGATTTTGGGACTACGTCCACTATGCCATGCCTAGATGTTTTACTTTATTTGTCGGTTTTGATTTTTATTAGAGTACTCTGATATTCTTGGTGTTGGTCGTTCGACCAAATGAACCAAAGCGTTGCAGATCGTATCGGATACACTGGCTCCGTGTCGGGACATGTCCTATACGTGTTATGGCACGCTAGTACAGCAGATGATGATTGATCCTTATCTGAGACATCTTATATATCTCATTTCGTTTCTTGTCGTTAGTCGTAGTTTGTATGTTGGTACTGTTGGGTTGTTCATTTTGGGTGCAGATACGCTCGTGTTTGTACGAGTCGATACTGGACACGGATGTGAGGATACCTTCGTGTAGATGATGTAGCCTCTCCATAGTTGCAGCCGTGACCCGGCGAGGCGCTGTGCGTGCCTGTGAGCCGAGTCCGAAGGCTCCCTTCGGATTCCGACACCAAATTCTGGGGTATAAATTCTAAACTCTTGATTGATTTCAGTTTTTGGATTTATTTTTTTTGTCGATGATGTTGTTGGATCTCGATCCCTACATAAAAAGGGTTTCGATCGACTGATATGTGTTGGGTTCGATTTTGGCTTGACGATCCTACGATTTTCTTTGTTTGTGAAGCGGGAATGATCTTTAGATCATGTTCGGTTCTTTACTTGCTGTTGGATCATTTTCGGTTTCGGGTTACCTAGCTGTTGTTGGAATTATTTGTGATGCATGCATTGTTGGTTTGGGTTTCTTGTATAAATTGTTGCTTGGGGTCTCCTTCCTATACTTGTTGTGGGATATTGGTTTAGGTTTTCCCTATTATACATGTTGGGTTGGAAAAGATTTCTTTGCTGTATGAGATATTTTGCTATTTGGATTAAAATTGTTGGTTGGGTATCTATTATACATGTTGGGTTTAACTTGGTACTGTGGGTGTTTTTGTTGGGAGCTTTTCGTTATAAATCACATGCGGGTATATGTTAGTTGAGAGTATTTCTATTTCGGGAATGACATCTCCATTAGCTTGCCTGCATCATTGATTTTGGGACTACGTCCACTATGCCATGCCTAGATGTTTTACTTTATTTGTCGGTTTCGATTTTTATTAGAGTACTCTGATACGCTCGGTTTTTCGATATAAATCACAGACTATAAAATTGACATACTCTAAAATATAGGATTTTGCTTTCTTTTTCAGGGTTTTGCTATACGTACATGTGCTATGGACAGTCTTTATGTGACCAAGTTGAAGGGTTATAAGTGTGCTTCTTCGCTACAGTATCTGTGAGATTTTTGATGTCGATAGTTTTGATGTAGCTAAAGTGTACTCTATATTGGATACTCTATATATTTTGAGAAGATGTATATAATGAAATGGAGAAATGTAGAATGGTAGCTAAAATACTCTATTTTGAGACAATGAAATGGAGAATGGTACTTTATATTACATTTCAATGCTTTGTTGTGAATATGGTTCAAAGTGGTTGTTTTCGAATTGAATTGAGCAGTATTTGGAATATATAACATGCAGTATAGAGCGTTATAAATGTGATACAACGACCATATACAGCGATTTTTCATAACTATCCATAACGCTTTGCAAATAAAACGTAGCAGAAATTAAACCTATTAATGACGGTTTTGGATGAATTATCTATAACGCTTTTAAAAACATTTATAACACCCGATTTCATAACGCTTGGACTGAGAAAAAAAAGCGTCATGGTTTGCAATTAATGACGCTTTTTAGCCGTCATTGAAAGGTATTTTTGTTGTAGTGATTAGTCATTGTAGTTATTAGAGTACTAATACCAATAGATCAATGAGAACGCAAGTGTTATATTTTTGTTATTAAATTACAGGGTGCTGCCAATGGTAGAATGAAATTGCACAAAGAATTGCGACTCTAGAGTTTGATCACATTCGTAAGTCAATGGGAGTTATATTGTAAAATCAAAATCAGGAAGTAACTCCTTACTTGTAAAGGTACTTTCTGACCCCTCCATTTCCTCTTAATTACTATTTGGATAATTACCTATTTACTTTCCTACCTTTTTGGAGCTGTAGGAGTAATATTTAGCAACATGCATGGTGGTGTATTTTTTAATCAAGTAGATCCATTAATGCTTTAACTTGGGTTGGAATAGAGGCAATCCTATATTGCTGTATTAAAGCGGACATACTCGACAAATCTGGTTTTAAAGCAGGTGACCACTTAACCGGCGCATGTTGTCCTTATTAGTTTTCTTAGCAGTTCATGTGTAGTGTAGTGTCCTGTTGCATCTAATTTTATTGGTTTGTAATGTTTGCAACTTTTTCTTATATTTAAAAGATGTCCATAGTTCACGACACCTTATCATGGTCATGCATCTACTGTTCAATGCCAACGAGTCTTCTTAATCTGGTTTCCTCTTATTTCGACTTTGGCTTATTTTGCAGTGGAACCATATAACAAATAGAGTTTGATGGCAAAATTTTCCTTGTAGAAAAGCTCCAGATTACTCATCCTATTTTTGCACAATTGAAGATTCAAAATCTAATTTTGCAACACATCTAGCTAGCTTTATTGCATTTCTTATCAGTGATGTACCCAGCGAAGCATACTGGATCGAGTTGGCAAAGTATGATTTTGGAATTGCTACATGCCATTTGGTCGCTTCAATACCTAGAATGCACGTACAGAGTTCTTGTTATGCCAAAACTAACCATTTCCTATCTATAAGTGGTTGTATGTTTCCTTTAATCATAATTTTTTGTCTTTCAAGTATTTGCTATAAATGACCAATTGATCCTGCATATGAAATTTCTAGCTCTTCCCATACATTATGCAACTCATGGGAGTCTGCTCAACCTGGATGAAGGTCCCCCAAACAACCACCTAAATTCTCTTGTGTTTATGTCTATTTATATAATATTCTGAAGCTATTTCAATTTTCTATAAAATTCTAAAGATGCATTTTTGGCCTTCTTTATGTTTTTTTTCCATTCTTGCATAGAAAGAAAATAATAAGATGTAATGAAGTGAAAGTTGTTGAACCTTGTTATATGGGACACCAATGTAAAGTTTTATTTTTCACATTATATTACAAAGTATATTGAACCTTGTTTTTATCTTTTTCAGGATTTTGCTACATGTTCTGTTGACAGTTTGATGTGGCCAAGTTTTGATGTAGATAATTTTGGTAGTTGTAAATATATATATATATATATATATATATATATATATATATATATATATATATATATATATATATATGTATTTGGATATTCTATTTTGAGAATGTAATGAAGATGTTGATATGTACTCTATTTTGAGAAATGTAATAAAGATGGTGATATATAATGTTAAGTTTTTGGAATGTAATATATCATGTGTAGTATAGAGCGTTATAAATATGCTAATTTGAATAATATAAAGTGTTATAAATGTGCTGCATTGAGCCTATACATATTATCTATTCATAACGTTTTAAAAATGTCCTGAATTGCGCACTATATATTAACTATTCATAACGTTTTTATAGAAACTATCCATGACGGATTTTTTATAACGCTTTTAAAAAATATTTATAACACCCGTTTTCTTAACGCTTGCTTTGAAAGAAAAAAAGCGTCATGTTTTGTCATTAATAACGCTTTTTAGCCGTCATTAAAAGAATTTTTTGTTGTAGTGGTCCCACTGAATAATTTCTCACTTCATACATACATACATACATACATACATACATACATATGTTTTAATACATAAACGACATAGAGTTTACGACAAAATCATTAAATGCTAACATTAATTATGCAGCAGAATTACTGTTCTAATGCTGAGATATGTTAAACTTTTCTTGGTATCCTTTTCTACTTTAATATAACTAGCATATGCGCATGCC
The DNA here is from genome assembly GCA_029216955.1 of Iris pallida. NCBI lineage: Eukaryota > Viridiplantae > Streptophyta > Magnoliopsida > Asparagales > Iridaceae > Iris > Iris pallida. Next base: position 20,825,184 of record JANAVB010021796.1, on the reverse strand, counting down.
TTGTAGGTATTTGGACCTCCTTTTGAATTTTTATTTATTTATTTGGGAAGAGCAGAAGTCATCATAATAACAAACTATATATATATATATATATATATATATATATATATATATATATATATATATATATATATATATATATTTAAAATATACGTAATTACCTAATTGTCCTCGTTGAGTTTAGTGAACAATTTTATTAGTAAAGTTAGATAAGAACATATTTGGAAGAAACAATTCACGATAAAGTCAACTTTTATTATTATATAGTTGTATAGATCGGGTTTAATTAATGGCCAAATTCCAAATTAGTCTAGACCTTCAATTTCTCTACTTAGGGCTAATAAGCCTAGCCCATATCCGGACTAATGGGTCGGCCTCGGGCCAAGATTTGTTAGCCCGGTAGAAAATCGGACCAGACAGTAGTCCGGCCCCACCAGCGGCGTGCAATACTATATTGTAGATACAAGAAACAACTGGGACACGGCAACAAGGACACAGAAAATGTCTTTTGGCATATCAGCTTACGAAGACACAACACAGACACGGCAAACATTTATCAGCCAGTTGCACGAGAACTTTCAGTAGCCAAACAAACTCGGATGAGGGAGAATATCGTTCTTACCGTCCTGGCCCGAAATGGGAAAATTTAGGCCTTTCCTTGGACTTCCAATTGTGGTCAAGATCCATAGAGCTCTCGGGCAGTTGGGGAAAGTCCTTGTGAGCAAACCCCCAAACCCAATACATGCTTGTAAGGTTTTGAGAAACCATACAAAAATCCTTTCGACATTTATGAAAATTCATCAAATTTTCACTAGGTTTGACCCTGTTTCTTTTCGTGTTGGAACTAGGTTTGCAACAACATTTGACATTCAGTTAGGGTGTGTTCGATTGCGAGGTAGAAAATATATAAAATATAAATTAATTTTACGAAATTATTTTACGAGCAAAGATGTTCCATGAAAATTTAAATTTTTTTTATGGAAAACTTAAATTGGGTGTTTGATTGCCATTATTTTTCACGAAATATAGTTTTTTTCCATGGAAAAAATATTTTCCTATGGGTTGGGCCAGTATCATTTTTCATAATTTTAGAAGAAAATATGGAAAATGATAGTTTTTTGGAAAATAATTCAATGTAAAAATAAGCTATCAAACACTACAATTTGGTAGAAATTTTGTTATGAGAATATTTTCCATCCTCTCAAAAAAAATCCATGGAATAGTATTTTTTTTGGAGGCTAAACTAGCATTTAGGTGCTGTTTGGCTCCATAGATTTGGAGCTGAATTTGAGGATTCCAAATTCGGAGCCAAATCTATGAAATCCTATATTTAGTTGGACCTTGAATTTGACTTTGCAAAGTGGGTAATGATTGGTATTCAAATCCAAAACAAATATTTGGAGGTTGTCCCACATCCTCAACTCCAATTCGAATTTGGGAGGGGAAAGTTAGATTTATTTTTGTATTAATTTTATTGTTCTTTCTAAATACTTAATTAACACTAATTAACCATTAATACTAATAACTTATTAATTAATATTCAAACATTTTAAATATGAAAATTTGAGGATTTTTAATCAATATAGATTATTGATTAATATAATTAAAAAATGTCTAAATGTATAATACTAAAAGGTAATTATAAATTTAACAAGATAATGAATTAGTATGTACTAGTATATTATAAGAATAGTTAATTAAAACTAAAATGATTTATTAATATTTAACTTAATTAATTAGTTTTTTCAAGTTAATAAAATAATTTCGTTTACATTATTAATAAGTACTTAGTAATTATGATTACAAGTTAAACATACTATTTTGTTAATTAGATAATTATGCAATTAATATTAATGATTATTAGTTAACCATGATAATTATGATCATTAGTAAATCATAATATTAGCTAATTGATAACTTTATAAAATTATGATATTTAACTAGTTAACCATAATATTTTGCAAATATTAATTATTTATATTATTTTTAACCAGATTTTTTTTTGTGTAAATATGTTCTACAACCCAAACAAAGAATTTGGATTATGTCAACTTCCAATGCTAAATTCCAAGTTTACCTTACAACTTTTGGCTCAAAATCCTAAAACTATAATTCAAGATTTAGACCAAAATCCAAATCTAGATTTTCAAAAGGGGGAGGGGAGAGGGGGGGGGGGGGTAGCTTTCATTGATAATCAAAACTTTGAACGAGGGAGATACAGGGGTGAGCATTATTTGGTCTTGGACTGAGAACCGAACCGAATAAGAAATTCGGTTCAGATTGAAAAATTTTGGGTTTTAAAAATATTGAAAATTCTTACGGTTTCGGTTTTAGTATATGATTTCGGTCCAAAACTGAAAACCGAATAAGACTTGCACAATTATATAAATAATCTCAAATTTATACATATTTTGTGATTAATATATATATATATATATATATATATATATATATATATATATATATATATATATATATATATATGGACAACAATGTATGTATGTATTTTAAAGTCCAACTTTGTTAAGTTAACAATTAGTCCAACTTTGAAATATAACAATTGTATGTATAAAAATTAATATTTTTGAATATAATTTAACCACAATTTTAACTTTTGGTCGGTCCATTAAACGATAAAATAAGTCCAACCGAACAAATATAATCGATTCGGTTCAATTTCGGTTATTACTTATTGTGGTTAACTTTTGGTTTTCGATTTATAGAAATTCGATTTATTCGGTTTTGAATATTTCGGTTCTGTTGAACTTTAAATAAACCGAATGCTCACTCGTAGGGAGATAGTCTTTACCTCCTACAAGTGGGAGGAAGAGAGGCATTTTTACATATGTCAGACTTGCTACAACTAAGAAAGAGATAAAAATTAACTTATTGTTGTAAACAGTGATTTGTGGATAACCACAAATAGTGGCTGCTCATATCTTTGCTAATCTAATATAAACACACTCTAACCTTTCCTTCTCACGTTATTGCCGGGGCACAATTTTCGAAGAAAAACTGAGAAAATAAAACAATTATAAAAATAACGTTTCAACGCAACACTTCAAAGAAGTGCACAACAGGGATCCTAGGAGGATTCTGGATTACAATAATCTAAAATAATTTCGTAACAGTAGCAAACGACAGTAGCACTTCGAAACAGAAGGTACGAATCGAAATGCTAACAGCAGCAGCGATGACAGGCAAAAGATGGAAGATGGCCTGCTCGGATGAATGATCACCGTTGCTCAAAGCTTAATTCGTCCCATACGAATAGCTTCCAGGAACCAGGAAGTTCGTCGGAGAACTCTGGAACACTCTGCTCTTCTGACTCCTCGGATGGCAGTGGACTCATGCGACGCTAAGTGACGCTGGTGCAACGCTACTCTTCTCTCTCAAAGTCTGTGGAAATTCGTAAGGAATTCTGAACTCTGTACTTGTGTTAAAAAACACTTATGTACTCTATGTTCTATTACTTGTTCTTCTATTGTGAGAGAGAAGAAAGCCTTATATAAGCCCGTGCAGTAACTGCCTAGTTAGCAGAACATTCGGGACTTAGAAAAAACTGTCCCGAACGTGCTGTAACCGCTCAAATCGTGTATAGAAACGATCTGAGTCAACTTTCGCACAGCGTGCGCAACTTACGCCATCCGCACAACTAGCACGTACTGCGCGCACAGCACCACTTGTGCCACAATGTGCTATACGCACCGCACGCAACCTACACAAGCCACACAATGTGCACACTGCGCTACTCGCGCAACGTGCGCCACTTGCGCACCGTGCACAACCTACGCAAGCCACACAATGTGCACACTGCGCTACTCATGTAACGTGCGCCACTTGCGCAACGCGCGTACCCTGCACAAACTGCACAACTTGTGCACCGTGCGCAACCTGCACAATTGTCTGCACAAGAGGCTCGCGCAACGAGCGCAACTTAAGTGCACTATGCGCTTAGCGACGATGCTGACATGCTAAGTGCAAAGTGTGTCAACAAAATGTCGTATTACACCTCATGAGTCCATGAGCCCGAGTCCGAGTCCGAGTCGCTAAGCCCCTGCGGGGCTTAGCTCCAATAAAAATAAATTTTCCCAGAGCAAAAAGCATGAATGCTTCATTGTTGATTTAGCATTTTTCCATTAGAAAAATATCCCCACCTGGCACACCCATGTGCACCTTCACACCATATGTGCATCTCTAGAAGAGCATAGCTAATATATAGAGATACAACTCCTTTAGCCTAGCCGATGTGGGACTAAAATTCCAAAACAAAAGGCCAAACTCCAACAATCTCCCACATATCTTTATATGTGGGTTTGCGTGTCCCCTATAGTAACTGTCCATCATGCATTAGGAGAGATGTCACTGACGAATTGAATCTTCCTGCATAGGTCAAATAACAGACTATAATACAAGAATGGACTAAGCCTTGAATTCTACATCATAGCTGAAATTCTTTCCACTCACATAATGTAGTTACATGTGCTTCTGGCTACACATTAAAGATCCTGTGCCAGCTTGGTTTCAGTATATAATTTTGGGCGTCTACAAGTTTACCCTCGAGAGACGGCCTGATATCTCTTTCTATACACTATAGGTGAGTTCTTTGTTAAAAAGACATGGCATGAAGCGCTTTGCGCTTCCTTTGCAGTGCTACGCCGCTATGACATGGCCTAAAGCCGAGGCCTTATCCCGTATCGGGAACCTCATCGTAGTGTCATACTACTGTAGCATGAGGACACCGCCTCTTTGTAGTGCCAAACTACCCAGCATGAAGCCTTAGGCTCCCTTGCGGTGTTACGTCGCAAAAACATGGCTTACAAGACCGAGGCTTTACCCCTATCCGGGTACCTCATGTGGTGTCGTGCCACTGCAACATGAGGAACCCTCCTCTTTGTAGTGCTGACTACACCCTATTTTATTTCAACATATAACATTAGGCTACCTGCCTATTTGCGGTGCTACGCCGCTGTGACTTAGCTTATACAGCCGAGGCATTACCCCTTTCGGGAACCTCATGGTGGAGTCACCCTACAGTAGCATGGAGTTTTACTCCTTGTAGTGTTGTGCTACCGTACTTCCTGTAAATCACACCAGGCATTCACTCTCCCTGAGAACGCATTAAGGCGTTTAAGCCAACCTTCCCATATGATCCATTTTTTTTGCAGAAAACAACAGTAGACAACAATGATTGTAGGTCCGTAACCTCTCTATGCCACAGAGGACAAGTACCCACCATTCCTGATATTCTTCCGGTTAATAGTCCTTCCTTGAACCAAAAGCTAGATGTCTAGTAGATTTTTCTTTGAACTAATAGCATAAAAATTTATGGTAGGAATGTAATAACACAATATCAGAATGCCTTTAAGCCCATTTTACAAGCTGTATTATCAACCAGCTGGCACTTGAGGCCCTTGGTGAACGAATCTGCCAGGTTCTCCTGGCTCCGAACATCAATCACTGCAATAACAGCCCTCTTGATGAGATCGTGTACTACCCTGTGTTTCAACCGCACAGTCCTTTTCTTCCCGTTGAAGAGGTCATTTGATGCCATCGTCGCAGTCGCCTGGTTGTCACAGTATATCGGTATCGCCGGTATTTGTGTCCCAGCCACTGGAAGATAATACATGAGCTCCCGAAACCATTCTGCTTCCTCCGCTGCGGTATCAAGTGTAAAGAACTTAGATTCCATGGATGACCGCGAGAGCATAGACTACTTCTTCGATTTCTATGATATAGCAGCTCCATCTATTGTGAAAATGTATCCACTTATGGACCTCTTGCTCTCCACTTCTGAGCACCTGCTGGCATCACTAAATCCTTCTACTACTGGCGGATCTCCGCTGTAGTGCAGTGCATATGTCTGAGTCTTCTTGAGCTATCTCATAACTCGTTTCACAGCTTTCCAGTGCTCAATGCCTGGGTTGCTCGTGAAACGACTCAGCATTCCCACGACGAAAGCTGTAATACCCCGCTCCTCACGGTGCATTACGATGAGTCGTTGACTCGAAGAGTTGCATTGACCCGATGAGGTATCGATGCGAATCGATGCAAGAGTTACGTTGGCCAAAGGTAAGCTTTGAGTCGATTGTCTATGAATCGAATCAATGCAAAAGATAAGTCCCGTTGAGCAAGTGCTGATTTTAGTTGATCTGGTGTGCAGGCTATGCTTTTACGCTGGACGATAAGAGGTCGACATTTTGCCTTATGTAATGAAGTATCCGCGAAACCAAATCGTGGCCTTACAACGGATTGTGGCATGGGCGCGATAGGCCAAATCAACCGAGTAGTTCAAAGGAATGGCTAAGTCCGAGAGTTATCTATGCAACCAAGTTATGGAAGCGAGCCACTTCAACTCGACGAAACGACAAGGCGTATCGACTTAAGGTGGGTGGGTTCTTGATTCTCTCTCCTTATTCCTTCATGTCTAATAATAGATATCATTGTATGCGTAAGATGTTATCGAGTTAGCGAGCGTGGCTCGGCAACGAAAGGTCCAAGTATGTGTCGAACACTAAGATAGAACATTGAACAATCGAACAATTGAAGCGACGTGCATCAAGTGTACGAGTCGCGGTAGGGCGGTGACGGTAGAACATTGAAAGACAATATCGGGATGTGCATTACGTGCACGCCTCCGAGAATATTGAACACTAGGCATAGAACATTGATTACGGTGCTGAGCGTGCCCTCGGGCACTTATGCTACGAAAAGACTAAGTAACTACGGAACTAGGCTATGAGAATGACTTATGAATGGTACGCGTTGAATATGAGTATGAGATGACTAAGCCATTGGGTGTCGTGCATCAATATGGATGTGTTGGGGCGTAACGCCGACGGATCTACCCATATGGATAGTGGATTATGTTTATGAGACGCAAATATGTTTATGGCACGGGAAACCGTTTATGGAACGAGACTATGTTTATGCAACGAAGGATTTGGTTGGAATGTTATGTGTGTTTGCTATGGCACGTATTACATGGTCAATGGACTCGGATGGCCCGTACACGGGTGCGGCTTCCCTCGGACGGTTACGACCGGGGCACCAGGACCGTTCGGCCTAGGATAAAATTATGTGTGGTATTTATGGTGCACAACATTCAGACGGATTGTGACCGTCCAGTGTTATGATAAGCTATGATATCCGTAAGTTTGGGATCCTTCGGATACTGGGCTAGCAACCCGTATCGAAGTGATCGTAGGCTTACACATAAGAGATGCCAAGTCCATTACGGTGCAAAATACCGTGACCTTCATATAGTTATGGCCGGTGGGCTGAAATAAGAGTTGGGTGCAGGCACAGGGCCTGCGACCCCTATATATTGTCTAAGTTTATGATTGGTTAGTTGCGCGAATCGTATGATTGCTTATGTAAGTTTAACCATTGCAGGCTAGGCAAATAGGACGGAGATGAGCACGAATCACTATGTTTATGTTTCAGATTATGTCTAACTGTATCTGCTGCAGGAACACGGTATGGGGCACATTTATGATATGTTGCTATACATCGAATATTGCTGTGAAACTGATCCTAAGGCTAAATAGAAAGATCACCAATAATGTTGCATGTTCACTGAAATTATTTAGTGTTTGGCTTGGGAGCGAGCGGGTCTTGATCAGTGCGAAGCGAGGACGAAAGCACTAATCTCCCACTAGTTTATGTGCAGGCTCAGGTTATGATCGGCTCGGGGCGGAGCTTGGCTTGGACGTGCCGAGGCATGGAGTCCTTGGCGTTCAAGAGGAGCTACCGCATAGGCGTTCGGACTTGCGACATGGAGATGTTCGGCCGAAGACTACTTGGTGGCTATAAAGAGGCATAATGTATGGAACAATGTAATCCTTTGTGAGCTAGAGAGATCATGAGCGTTGTAGCCAATTGGCATAATATGTTGGGCTATTCAGAGCCTTTGTAATATTCAGTTCATTATGAATAAAAGAGATTCTTGTGTTATACTTTGTTTTCTTCCACTGCTTATGTTATGAATTTAAGATAATCACTATGTGAACCGTTATCTTGCCTTGTACGGGCGTAACTCCAGGCTCGTACGGCATCATACCCAGCGAGGACGATGATTCGGGTAAAATCTAGCGAGGACGAGCGATTTCCCGGATCGGGGCGTGACAAGTTGGTATCAGAGCGGTTCCATCCTCTGGACCGTGCATGAATCTCTTTGACCCTCAGTTGCTTCGCTATCGAATTTAGTTGACTCTAAGTTGTTTTCGCAACCGCATGGCTCATGGATCTGCTCAACGCTACATTGGATGTTCCATACAATAAGTCTATATTAAGTGCGTACGTCTGCCACACGTATGTCATGACTATCACGTGATCTCCGAGTGCCATCGGAGAATGTTGATTACACGAAGTGCAATGAGTTGTAAGATGTTGGTTTTCCGAAGTGCAACAAAGCTGCGAGTCGTCGGTCGTACGAAGTGCAACGAATGTGACAATATTGGTTGCACGAAGTGCAATGATATACGTATTGTTGATCGCACGAAGTGCGAAGAGTTATGTGTTGTTGGTCGCACGAAGTGCAAGGAGATATGTGTTCTAGGTTGCACGAAGTACAGCGAGTCGAGATATGAGGCGATGCGTATTATGTGGCTAAGTAAGAATGGTTATGCGTTATCGGTTGCACGGAGTGCAGCAAGTTGTGTATCGTTCGTTGCATCGACGCAACGAGTCGACATGGTATGTGTTGTAAGGCTATACGGACGGATAGCGATATGTTGGAGGAGATAGAGCAATGGTCTTAAGTATCGAGAGTAAATTGTTGCACGAGTTTCAACGAGTAAGATGCAGAAAAATTTCGGATACGATAGTAACGAGTCGAGTTGGTCGCTATGTCGAGTTGAGTAGATGAACGTTTATGTTGGCCGTATGTTGCGTTGAGATGTGAATAAGCGAATGTTGCGGGTGTGATCGATATGATCGCCAAGATACGGTTAGAGTGAATGCGTGTCAAACTTGAGCGAACGCTAGAGCTGGGATCGGAAGGATCGCCATACGGGATAGTTGATTGAGGAATAGATATCGGACCTATACGGAATGTGATATCGAGTAATGACTTGATTTCGAGTGGTATATGCAATACCAATTGTGTGATCGATTAAGTGAAGCATCATATCGATAATGATAGGCTCGATTCCTAAGTGGTATATGGAATACCACTTAACGATAGCTATGTTAAGCCGTTTGGTAACTTGTGATAGATTTCGTCGATACGAATGTGTTGATTACGATAGGTTTGTCCTCAACGGACGGAGTAGTACCGAGACTCGAGTGGGAATGACTTGATAGAAGTCGATGCAAGTATACTTTGATGAATTGAGTCGAACGATTATGCGCGAAGTCATATCCACGGAGGATACGTCGGATGAGAGTTCGTTAAGTATAAGTCGAACGATAGGCTGAGCCTAACGAAGGAATGTTACGTTGAGGAAATGGTCGACCCAGTCGAATGAACGTGAGTTAGTACGAAGACTTGTTCGAAACGTATTGAGTAGGTACGAGAAAATCGTGCGAATGAATTCGAGTTAGCGCGATGAGTCGGTAGCACGATCGGGAAGTACAAGTTAGGGATATGAGAATGAATATATGAATTGGAAATCGTGTCTCGAAGATGGTAGTTAGTTACAACGGAATAGATTTTGGTACGTTAGACTTGATTCGTATTCGAGTTCGGAAAATAACAGTGATTGCAACGAATTGGAGCTTATGAGAGACGAAGATGTTCAAGTTATGCATGTCGACGATGGTATTGAGGCGTATCAAAGACGATATGCAATAACTCGGAGATACTCTGATCGAATGAACGAAAATTGTGTTGAGCATTGTTGTTGGATGAATAAGTTGCAAGTTAAGTTGATGGTAGTTTGGATGATGACGGTAGGAGTGCTTCGGGAAAATCTAAGAGTGGATGGATGTTACTTGGATGAAAATAAAATTGTTTGGATTGGTTCGTGGATAACCACTATGTTGACATTCTTGTCTTATATGATTGCAACTTCAGCATCGTACATGCGTCACGTCAAATTAGGACGATCATTCTGCGTGAGCGCTGGTATGGTAATTCATACAGCGGGGATGATCAAACTTATCTAGCATGGCAAAATCGGATTTGACTTGTGGTTTGATGCAAAAATTGTTCGAAGATGATTTGATGAGTATGGAATGCGTCGGACTATGATCACGGATAGGTAAACTCGGACCTGAGGCGAGTAGATGTCGTACGACTAGCAAGGATAGTCGACGGTAATACATGAGTGATTCGAGTAGTAACGGCGCATCAGTGCGCGAGGGTAGATAAATCATGGATTGGTATATTGGATTGGGTAAAGTCCCATAGGAATTGTCAGAAATTGATTTGGCTCTACGATAGGATATAGCATGGTTCGTTGTAACTGTCTCTCGTTGATAATTTTCAATTATCGAGCGTAGTTTCGGGGCAGACGACCCTAGAAGACTTGACCGCCAAATCAAGTGAATGTTGAAGTCCCATAGGATGACCCTAAAGAAGTCGAACAAGAAATTTTGTCGAGGATAAGGAATGATGTAGTGCATATTGAGGATAAGTCTAAGCGAGTGAGTATCGTGTTTCATAAGTTAGCGAGTATCCTTCTACTAAAACGATACGGTCAGGAAAGAAAAGTTTATGATCGATCGAATGGATACGTAGATAGACTGGGTCAGTCGATGATCGGGTAGATGTCGAGGAACGTGCCTAGTATAGTGATGCGGTAAGGCGATTGCAAGGATTCTGCAATGTGCGAGAGCGACGGATAGTAGAACGACCCTAATAGTCGTGTCGCAGATCGGTTTGAGTAACGGTTAGGCTATGTGTATTAAGCATGCTATCTATATTACGAAACGAACTAGTCGGGATTGAATCGAAGATTGAGTAAAGGATTCGTACTCAGTCGAGTATCGGAGATAGGTGTATCGTAAGAGACCTTGGGTCGAAAAGATTCTTGTCTTTGAGCATCGTAGACTCAAGTTGACCTCTTGTGTCGGGAGAGATTAAGCATGATATCTGGGTGCCGGGATCGACAGTTTGCCACTCTTCATAAGCATCTCAAAGAGCTCCAGCGTATTTTCGTCATTGAAGGAGTAAGTCTCCCTCGACCTCTGTGTTTCCGCGGACTTGGGGTTCACGGATGCTGAACCTTTGGAGATATTGACGGTCATTGCCTGCTTTCCATTTCCATCTTTGGGGTTGCTGCTGGACGAGCGTCTTTCGTTCTTCAGGCATAGGAAAGTATATCCCCAGGAGCTGTACGTCCTAGGCTCTCCTCTGTACGGTGTCCGCCACTGTAATGAAAGGCATCCACTTCGTGCAGGGAGCACTGTGCCACAATTTGATTACGGGTAGCATGTTCTTGCAGCATGAGTCCACAAGAATGGGCTCAGACATACCGAGCGGTAACCTGAGGGTTGCCTTGCAAAAGCGTTCGATGTATGCTCGGACATGCTCCTTCTCTCTCTGGACAATCTCCATGAGGGTCGACATCGTTATGTCCATCCCTCCTTCGTAGAATCGATCCACGAACAGAGTCTTCAGGTCTTCAAATGACGAAATACAATCGTCCGAAAGACTGCAGAACCATTCATAGGCTACCCCCTACAGGGCTCCTATGAATATATTGGATATGAGGGCGTCATCCTTTGGCAGTTACCCAGTTATCGAGGCAAGGTACCTCAAGTATTATCGAGGATACCCCTTCCCTTCGTAAGGTGTAAGCGTCTGCGAATTATATTTGGAAGGGTAGACGACGTTGTCCCACTCGACAGGGTATGGCTGTCGGATACCCATCTTTCGGAGTGTTGTTTGCTTCTACTTGGCATCATAAAGAGCATACAGCTCCTTAATGGTCTGTTGTATCTCGGCCGGCATTACAGAACCTGTAGCCGATGGAGTAGACGATGAGGGTCCTGCCTGGTGGGCGGCAGACAGCCTACATGATCCGTCATTGGTTGGCGGATCAGGCGCAGGTGTAGAGGCAGCGGGGGCCATATTGCTCTTGAGGTCGATTATGACTGAAGATAGATTCTTTATGGTGTCTGTCAACATATCGAACTTTGTCTCGAGGGCTTCGATACTTCTGAGAGCTTCATTGTTGTCTTCCTTGTTGCCATCGGCCATGAACACGGACCAAGTGTGAGGATGAGTCGAGTGAGCCGTGGATCCTTCACTCTCTGGCTCAGATGCCTGAGCCTCGCCGTCTTGAGGATACACCGTAAGATTGTGATCTTCCTCGGACTCAGTGCAGTTGCTACCCCAGTCTGGTGACTGGCTGTACCGATGGAGGCATCTATGTCGCATTGCTTCTCCTCAGATCGAAACACGGGGTTGTCGTGTATGGTAGGAGGTTGACTACCCCCAGTATTTAGCATGGCACCCAATGCAGATCTGGAACGGGTGCCTTGGAACATACCTGCATCGGGTACCTTAGCTTTACTGCTCTTCGGCCTCCTCTTCGGTTTAGCGACCGACACGAAAGGATTCTGGGAGGGCTTCTTGAAAGCTCTGGAACTCTGCGTCGCGTAGCATATGGCGATGCGGGGTTCGTCTTCTTTATGGCTCACTGATCCCTTATTGAGCCTCTGGCATGGGGTCAACGTGGAGTGAAGTCTATGAAAGACAGAACGTCGATTAGATGATGGCACGAGCATCTGATGGGAGTAGCAGTTGATGGTAATCTGGGTGCAAGCGTGCCTTGATTTAGGTACGCCCTGCGCCACAGATTTTTTTTCCGTTTGGAAGAGGGTCGGATCTTCCCCATTATACGTGCAGGGAAGCTGCACGCAAGTACGGTCAGAACGGGTCTGGCAGGGAAGCCTTATGTCGCTTCTCTCGTGTGGCTCCCTCTTCGTAGGACGTACCCCCTGGCTTGGCTCTCGGAGCCGTGGATCCTTCGATCTCAATGCGAGCCTCTGGTCTGACATAGGTGCCATATTGCTCGAAGCATGAACCACCTGGGATCTCTTCCTACTACCCCCAGCGGGTGAGTAGTATTCAGAGTCCGCCGAAGGCTCTTCGGAAGGTAAAGTGATTCTGTCAAAGACAGATCTTCTTACCGGTAATGCTCCGTCGTGAGGGGTTGGACCGGTGTGCGCTTCCTTTGGCGTCGTGCCTTCATCAGATCAACCATAGAACCACCTTCTTCCTCGCCATGCTTTCCCAGGACAGGAATCGGACGATAGGATAAAGCTATAGCATCCGAAATCTTCTCCGTGGCTTCGGCATTGAGGGGGTCCTGAGACGCAGTTCTCGCCATCGTGCTGCTAGCTGCAGCCTCCTTAGGCCTCCATACACGTCGAGTCTTCTTCGGTTGTATGAACCGCTTCGAAGTCTTCGACTTTTCATCAGAGAAAAGATCTTCAAAAGCTTGTTGGTCGAAGCGTACGACCAGCATGTCTTGGGAAGATCCCAACAAGTTATCCTCAGATTGCGTCACCGCATTCTTGTTGGACGAGAAGGTAGTCCCCAGCATAGTCGTCATTTTGTTCGACATAACAAAAGGTTGAACGAACTTTTTGCTTTATTGAACGTATAAGGTATTTGTGTACAAAGAAGGAAGTCCTAAACAGGATTTTCTAAGTACAGGGAGAAGAGTTTTCTGGAAAAGTGTGACGGTGGAGTTCGAGCACTGCAGTGGCTCCTTTACTCCATTAACAATCAGACGATGAATTAACCTTGCTCTGGCACTCTGACGCCTTTAATAGAACTCTGGGGTCACCGACTAAGAGGCTGTCTGGAGAAGAAGATCCTTTGAAGGTGGTTGTTCTTATGATGGTTGGTTGGTGGATTATTCCTTCTTAGATGAAGGTTGTCGATCCCTTTAAGTTGAAGGAGAACTCCTTCTATTTATAGAGAATCGAGCACATATGCGATGTGCATTAGGGTTTCTAAGATATGAAAGAATCTGTCGTTATTACACGGTGCGGGCTTCTGCAGCACCAACACGTGGCGGACATCAAGATTTCTCTCAATCGAGATCTCTGGTGGTTATCAACATAACCGAAGGAGGTGACACGTGGTGCGTGCCAATTTGCTTGCTCGGATACAGTCGAGTAAATCTTAGAATTTTATCCTAGATTTGGAGTCTAATTGATCCTCGTCTAAGGTTTAAATCAATCTGATATGATATCAATCATGATTTAATTCCAATCTTTTCTGCAAGAGGAGGTTTAAACAAACCAATTAGGATGGACCCATGCTTCCTGTGCCTCTGGTGAGGACTAAGTACTATTGTGCTTCTGGAGCGACGAGTAGATCCTGCTTCTGGAGACGATAAAACTTCTATGCTTTCAGGCGACGAGTGGACTTGGCATCGAATAATGACAAAACTTTTGTACATTTAGAGTAACGATGAAGCTATGTTTCAGAGTAACAGAGTCACTGTGATGTAGTCGACGAGTAGATATGTGCTTCAAGTTGGCGAGGTTACTGTGCTTTTGGAGCGACATACTGACTTGTATTGGTTGCAGTGGGAGTTCTCAAGTCTCTTGTAGAGAAGTGACTTAAGCTTCTGGATCGGAGCAGATGACTGCGTCGTAGGAATGGAGATGGTGTGAACATATCACTATCCTGTGCCTCATATGGACGTATGTAAGTAGCTGTGCCTCTGAACTTCGAAGACGTTGGCTATGGAGGAAAGGGTATAACACCCTTGTGTGTCTGGGGTTGGCACAGGCAGGTAGCTGCGCCTCTAGAGTGCAGACACTGGTTTCTGAAGTAAAGGACAGGACGGGGCCTACCACCATCTTGCTTCTGAGGTTGGCGCAAGCGAGTAGCTGCGCCTCTGGCTTGAAGGCTTTGGCTTCTGAAGTAAAGAGCGATAAATACCCACTCTTTAAGGACTTTCTCCTTAATTGCCACTGTAATATGGGAAATTCCAAGGGTCTAAGACTGACACTCGTCGTGCTGAGTCGTAGATTCATCCCATTAATGCAAAAATTCTGACCGTCGGCCATATGGCATGCACTTTGGGATATTTTCGGTCATTTAAAAGGGGAAGTTCTCCTCTGAAGAGTCGTTGTCTTCTTCTTGGCATCCTTCACTACCATGCGAGATCCAAACTTAACTTCGAACGACGATCGGCCTTGTATAAGTTGGCTGCCGGTTGAGGCTTTTCTCGTTCATAGGTGCCATGTTCTTATAGAAGAACTCTGTGTAGAAGGAGCTACTGCTACCCTTAAGAAGTATGTAAATGTCCTCCTTGAAAAGTTCAACTCTGGGCGACGTCTGGGGGATCTGGAAAATCCAAGCCACAGGTTCGAGATTGGTTTCTCATTCGATGAATAGCCGGTCGTGCTCTGCCCTAATTATTTGGAGCAGTGGGGCTTCGTCGTGCTGTGGTTCTGGGTCTTCCACTGCTTCAGTATATATTGGAGTTCTAGTTTCTCTTGGTGACAAGAGGGTTGGCTCTGATGATGCTGTGAATCGGTGGAGAGGAGACTTTGATAGAGGTTGTATATCTCTCTTCTGGTCCTTCTGTCCATGACGATCACACTGTGAAGGCTGTCCGTCGAAGACGAACCTTCTTTTATATTCATAGGAATTTCTATTCTCACTTATGTAACAAAGACCTTGTAATCGATCCCTGTAAATGAGATTCAGGAAACTTCTTTCTCATGTACTTGTGATAAGTCTGCGTAATAGACCCTTGTAGCCACGATTAATAAGAAGAGCGTTTTCTGAATTTTACCCTGAGAATGTCTTCATCCTTGGCTGGTCTGCGCATCTGACTACCTGCGCCTCTGTGATGTTAGGTTTGTATTGAGGACACTAACCTGTGCCATAAATCATCTGGACCATTGTAAGAAAGGGGTGGGTGATGAGAGCACCCTTCTGCGCCTTGCATCAGCTGTTATTTTTTATGCTTATACAATGCTGCCCGATCGCACGACCAGATGGCATGCCAGTTGGCGCGGCCTGATCGCGTGGCCAAATGGCGCTCCAGTTGGTCCGGCCAGTTGGTGCTGCCAGTTGGTGCAGCAGTTGACGTTGCTAGTTGGTGCAGCAGATGGTGCTGCAGTTGGCGCGCGGTGTGCGTATTGCGCAAGTGCGTGCGGGAGCAAGTGGCGCTATTGGCACAGGTGCGCAGTTCGCGCGCGCTGTGCGCCAATTGGCTCAGATCGTGTCTGTGCACGATTGAGCAGTTACTGAATGTTCGAGACAGTTTTTTTCCACGTCTCGAACATTCTGCTAACTGGACGGTTACAGTACGGCCTATATAAGCTTCTCTTCTCTCTCTCTCTCTCTCTCTCTCTCTCTCTCTCTCTCTCTCTCTCTCAGTTACTTAGTGTTAATAACACAATTCCTTACGAATTTCTGAGAGTTCAAGAGAAAAGAAAAGTTGTGCACCAGCGCCATTCAGCGCAAGGGTCCGGGCCATCCGAGTATTCAGAAGAGCGGAGTGTTTCAAAGTTCTCCGTCGAACTTGCTGGTTCCTGGAAGCTGTTCGTGTAGAACGAATCAAGCTTTGAGCGCTGATCATTCACCCCAGCAGGCTTTCTTCTTCTTTGATCTCTTTAGAACCTTCTGTTCTTCGATTATCCACTTGCAACTCGTTCTGAACGAGAGCTTTTCTGATCTAATCAGAAAAGTTAGTGGACGTTCGTTGTTGCTGCTGCTGCTGCTGCTACGAATTCTTCTGTGTCTTCTTCGAAGTAACACATTGGTTTTCGTCTCTTAGAATCCTCCAAGGATCTCTGTCAACCTTCCTTGAAGTGTTGCATAATTTTCAGTTTTTTATCGAAAATTACGTTCCGGGAATAACATGTACAAGGTGTACAAAATTAAGAACTCTCTAGAGAGGTTCTAAAGTGTTGTACATGGCTACAAATGTCTGTATGAGAATGCTGATTAAGTGTAGGCAAGTCTTCAGGACTGCTACTATTATCATTATCACGTAGAAAAGTATTCTAATAAAAATTCTATTTCCGTCAACTATTATTATTATTTTTATTATAGCAAATTTTCTATAACTATAACCTTCTCTCACTAGTAATATCACTTACATCCAACATTCCTTGAAGTACAATATCTAATATAGTGCTGATCAAGGATGGAACTTGAAAATTCAAATTTGGGTTGATACATGGAAAAAAGAAAACATAATTTTCCCCTTCTATGTAGGTCCGCCATTGATAGCGATTATGAACTTTGGATGACGATGCTGATGACGATTAGCAAAAAGTTGAGTAGACATGCAAGGAACTCAACTCACAAGAGGTGGTCAACATTTTCTTCTATCACTGACCAGCCAACGGTGACCACACAGTGTCAATTATATGCTACTATGTCTCTCTCATGCACAGATTCCTTTGGGGTTCTGTAGGTTCTGTAGCTCCTTCAATTTTCATGGGCCATGCATGCTACGTTACATGCATGTAGAATCAATGAATAATCCACTCCTCATGTCTGTAAGAATAGTTAAGTCTCCTGGCCGCCAGGGAATATATATTGACCCATGTGCTTATTATATATCCCTTCCCCTATTAGCAATTCGGCAAACATAAAAAAAATTCGGGACAACAAAATAAGAATATAAATCGACTCAGTATAAATAAAATACGTTTAAAAATTCGATCAAATATTCAAAAAATAAAAATATTGAGACTATAAATTTTACATTCTTAAATTTGTTTTCAAATTTGATTAATTAAACAGCTTCCCACCACATTTTTTATGCTAAACTTTTTGATAATTTATAGGAAACAAATTTAAAATTTCGAATGCTTAAAATTTATATACTGATTTGAATCTGTCAAAAGTACGTAAGTATTATATGTTTCTAAAAGATACGAAAATTTTTGCGTATAATACGAGTTTTATTCGGGTGATTGCTAACAAGGATCCCTCCTAGTCCCATTTGGCCCTTCGAGATTGGGTGCCTGGTCTCTCTTTGGGTGCCTCTGATTGAGACTCTTGTACGAACAGTTTATATTTGAGCTTTGAACAAGCGTATAAATACTAAGCTTCAACATTCGTTCATTCATTCATAATAGAACTTTGAAGAAGTTGAAGAAGAATATATGCATTCTCCAGCATTCCACTGCAGCTCTAATTCTCTCTACCATCATGAACTCCCACCTTTCGATTCCGATTCCAACGTCGGATCCCTCTTGTTCGAAGGCGAATATCACTTTCCTTTGGTCGACACGAACACAGTATTGATGAGTGCTTCCGCAAGTTCTAGCGCTGCCGACGACGCAAATGCTCCAACTTCTTCCGAGTCTTCCGGTTCGAGACCTCCAGCCGCGGCAGATGAGACGAAGAATGGGAAGGGCAGGACCTACATAGGTGTGCGAAGGCGGCCGTGGGGGAAATTCGCGGCAGAGATCAGGGACTCCACGCAGAACGGCAAGAGAGTGTGGCTAGGAACTTTCGACAGCGCGGAGGCCGCTGCATTGGCCTACGACCAGGCCGCCTGGTCGTTAAGGGGGGAATCCGCGACGCTCAACTTCCCGGTCGAGTACGTTCGGGATTCGCTTCGGGGGATGGAGGATTGCAGCGAGGGGGGGTCGGCTTCACCTGTGCTGGCTCTCAAGAAGTGCAACAAGATGAACAGGAAGTCGCTCAAGAGCAAGAAAAGGGATAGGAAGGGTGCGAGTGCTGTTGTAGTATTAGAAGACTTGGGGCAAGAGTATTTGGAGGAGCTTTTGAGTTTAACAAGCTGAACTACGTACTCCTAGCTATTGATATATTTAGTACTAAAATATATATATATATATATATATATATATATATATATATATATATATATATATATATATATATATATATATATTTGGTACTAGTTAGTTTCTTGAACTATCAGTCTTCGTCATATTTCCTTGTTATATATACTTCATATACACTCTCAGTCATATATCCGTCAATTGTAGCTCGGAAGGAGCTTCTTCTCTTGCGTACATGTGTTGATGAATCAGGTGATCATGTACAAAAATGGGGTGTGATGCGTACATATATATATAGTGATGTAATAACATTATAATGTTAGGAAAATGCTTTATGTACCTCCAAAAAAACTCATCTCTCCATATTCCTCCGCGACGTGGCCTTCTTCTATTGGATAATGTCTTCTCCCACCTCCACCTCCACCCCCCCCCCCCCCCCCCCCCCCCCAATTTGCTTGGATCAATAAGGAAGTGACATGTGGCGTAGGGACATGGAGAGATGAAGTTTTTGAAGGTACATATAGCATTACTCATAAGGTTATATAGTAATATCCATATGCAGTGGTGGACCATCTCTTGGCATATGTTTTAGCCCACATCTAGCCCACCTTAGTCCACTCTAACATAACTTTTTTTTTATGTTGTCCGGCGTAACGCTCGGAACTTTTTTTGCACACTGTATTGTATACTTTTTGGGCCCACTGCACTCCAACTTCCACCATAAATGGAAGGACTAAAACGCTCTCATGGCTTGATCCACTGATCTTCTGCCACCCAGTCAGAACTTTTATGCCTCTCTCCGTTGACCACAAGAGTTACTCGGATTCGGCAGCACACCCCAACCTGAATTTCTGGTTCCGTCCATGTCCAAATGGTACGTGCGAAGTTTCCTTCATATGCGGAGAACATCCAGATTTTTTAATGTGTTCAGTTGAGGAGAAGAAGACATTAGGACAAGAGAATAGTAGCGAAACTCTGATGAGGGTAGTGTTTTTTTTTTTTTTGAAAAGGAAAGACTTCATTCATTAAATTGAAATATGATTCATGTCATGGAAGACATGTGATACAATACAGATTGGCATCTCTTCGTATAAAGATATGAAATTAGATGGGGTAGATAACAGAGCATAGGATGCTAAATAATGAGCGGGTTGGTTAGCATTCCTATTGGTGTAGGAGAAAGAGATTTTTGGATTAGATTTAGAAACAGATCTTGCATCTTCGATAATGTGTCGTGCTCGCCAGAGAGGAATTGCTTCAACTGAAGTGATAGATTCAATCAAAGACTTGCAGTCTCCTTCTATGATAACTTCTTGTAATTCTTGTCTTTTGCATATCTCTATTGCTAGTTGAACTCCTAGTGCTTCAGCTTCGATTGGTGTTCCTCCATCTTCAACCTTTGAAATAGCTAATTTGAAATTACCAGAGACATCACGTAGAATGGCTCCTGCTGACATCTTCCCGTCCAAGAACGCTCCATCAAAATTAATTTTCATAGCATTGTTTGGAGGAGGATTCCAATTAGACAGGTGTTGATTCCCGGTTGTTGTAGAATTTGAAAGATGACCTCCTTTGTTGAAAGCTTCATACTTCATTTTAAGATTGTAAGCGTCTTCAAATATTTTCCTGCAATTGATTGGTCGATTCTCAAATATTGTCTTGTTCCTGGTCTTCCATATATTCCACATCAGGTAGAAGCACATTGCAATTAAGTCTTTGTCACCATCATTTAGAATAGCAGTGATGATGGCTGAGATTGTAGTGTCTTCTTTAATTAGGGAATGCATCCTCTGAACATGATCCCATGAAGAACCTGTCATAGAACAATTTAAAAGCAGGTAGTTAGTAGTTTCAGGAAGTACCTTGCACAGTGGGCAGGTATCTTCAATTTAAAAGCAGGTGGTTAGTAGTTTCAATTGATGGGGGTAGTGTTGTTCCAACTAAAACTTGCAGGCCGGATTTCAGAGAGAACTCGGCAAAGATCCTTCCAGCAAAAAATTGGTAGATAACAACCGATCTGGGCAAGTATGAATCATATTTGATCAAATCCAACAGTGGAGATTGTCTCGGGCTTGGGATGGGCTATATGACAACCATTCGAGCCTTGTTGGAACCGACTAACAAGTTTACACAACTCTAAGAGATGGAGAGAAAGGAGACTTTGTGTAGTATTCGCTATCGGAAAACCTTAATTAATACAAGAATATAAAATTGGGTGGATTTTGAATTGATTGGAGTTACCGAAATAACATCTCTATAGACTTAAAAGCTGATAACCAAACTCAATATAGCCTAAAAACAGTATAATAAGACTTAGTATGGTCGTAAATGACTTAAAATAATTTATAGAAATTTAGAAATTTTTAGGAATTATTCTGAGAATTAAAATCCGATAAATGCTAAAGAAAACGAGTTTATAGCTACTTCTAGGAATTACCATAGGAAATCCTTACCATAGAACAGGATCAGTCCTTAATAATTGAAGGCCCTGTACGAATTTTAAAATATGGTCCTAAATTTATTTATTCATATTTTTTTAAATATATTATTATATATTTTTATCAAAATCTCTAGAGATACTCTTGATTGTATATTATAACTGAATCTATAGGTAGTTAATAAACAAAATAACTAAAGCTCAAATTATCTATATTCAAACACGTTACATAGTATGTAAAGATGTTTTAGATAAAAGACGTACTGACCGTTAAATTGTCTAAATCTGGCCTCAAATTTTTTTGTTGATGAAAACATAAAATAAAATGAATAACGATCAATACCCAAATGAGAAGTAAAATGTAATCACACAATTTAGAGCTTCCAAGACCTGAGTAGGGCCAGCCCAGGGCACGGACGAGGTGGGCAACCATCAATGGCCCCCAATTTTGGAAGTACCGTAATTTTACAATAGACTAGGTATATCAAAAAAGAAAAGAAAAAAACAAAGACCCAATCTGGAAGCAACAAAAACGCCAACGCAATCGGAAAAAAATATGGTAGCTTGATTGATAATTTTGATAGCTTAATTGATGATTTTGCTTGTAAAAATGCTAAAAAAAAATTATTTATGTGAGAAAAATGGTCCAAATTTTAGATTTTGTCATAGGTCCCGTAAATCATAGGACTGGCTATGGACCTGAGTCACCTGATGCAAGTCCAAGAGCTCCGGTCTTCGACATCATTATTTCTTAAATAAATACTAAGCCTGCACATCCAAATTCTTAATTACATATATAAAAAAATCTGATCATTATTGTAGAAAATAAATTCATTTAACAATTGAGGGATCTTTAGAAACAAAATAACAATTAACACACCGATCAGAACAATATCTTTAAGAAATCCTATTTTTTTGTATGATTATAAATATGAATCTTAGAGTCAGTAGGGGATCCAAGAATTGGAAGTCTTTGAGAGATTGTAGAGTAGGAATTGAGAAAGAAATGGAATAACTTAAAATATAAAATTACAAAACTAACCATAATATTTTTTTTGAGGCCCCCAAAAATTAGAGGTCCTGTGCGGCCGCACTATTGGCAAGGCCCCAGGGCCGGCCCTGCCACAGAATCGTGTGAAACTTGACAACTGTGATGCTAGTAGCCCATACTAATTTTTAGACTTTTATTTTAGGTGGTTTGGTATATTTCTCGGCTCTAAAATTAGTTTTAGAATTTAATAAACAATTTAAATTATATTTTTGTAGTTAAAAACATAAATTTCTAATTATATAAACCTATTATGAATTGTAACCTAAGGGTCGGGTCGAACCCGCCAGATCCCAACCTGACACGCGCCAGTTTTAAGTGACACTATATGGGACGCGCCAGTTTTAAGTGACAGTACGCGCCAGTTTTAAGTGACATTATATGGGACGTTGATCGAACGACCAAATAAATTATGAATCTGGATCAACGCCTACTTGTCCCCAAAACCCAACCCGGATTCGGAGTCATGCGGTCAAATCTTTACAGTAGGGGTCTGTTTGGATAGCGGTAACTTCTCGAAAGTGTAAAAGTGGGACTTGCAGTATGTTGAGTTACAGTGCACTTGCAGCAAGTGACACTTTTCAAAATATGTTTGGATAGAGTAGTTTTTGTCTCTAGCAAGTGAGGAAAAGGAGTTCGATTGTTTGGTTAGTTGTTGAAAGTGAAAAAAAATAAGTTTAGTTGTTTGGATAGTTGTTGAAAATGGATGTTGAAAGTGATAAAAATAATTGAATATTAAATAAATAAATAAACCAAATTGTCATAATTTTTTATTAGACAAATTAAACATTTTTAATAGATAATGAAACAAATTAACTAACTTAATTAAACAAATTAAACTAACTATATCTAACTAGTCACGTTCATGTGCGTTGCACGTATAAAAGAATCAATAATAGTATTAATAAAGTATATAAAAAATTAAATTATATTACAATATTTTAAATATAACTTGAATATATTTTAATATGATTTGTTATGTTCATTTTTTTAAATTCTAGATATATTTTTAATTAGATAATGTTATGTAGTTAGTTTAAACATAATTTTAATTGTAAATATATTTTAGTATATGATGGTTTTTAATTTTTTACGTAAGGAGAAAGGGTTCGGTTACCCACACAGAATATAAGAAAGGTAGTTAATTTTAAAATCTTACTATTATTATTATTTTAAAAAGAAAATAGTTGATGTTATATACGGCTTAGACAGGTCAATTTTGAGCCTTTTTGAAACCTCTTTATAATAGTAGAGATAAATATCATCTCTTTTCTCTCTCTCTCTCTCTCTCTCTCTCTCTCTCTCTCTCTCTCTCTCACTACCAAAATACAGTCAATTAGCGACGGCCACATCCGTCAACCATCCGTCGCTAATACGGATTAGCGACGGATCACTAACGGATATTGATCAAAAAAATTCATCGGCAATCAGCTCGTCGCTAAAAAAGTCTGTTGCTACGTAGTCGTCACTCGACGGAATAGCGACGGCTTCCCGTCGTCATTATTCGTTGCATTAGCGACGACTTACCAACGGTCTTTCGTCGAATTCAAGTATCAGGTATTGAATTATAAAGACTCTTAAGGACGGACAGTCCGTCGGTAAACCGTCGTTACTGTGTATCAGAGGGTATCGTTCCGTCGCTATTCCGTCGCCTTTCGTCGCTAACTAGTGACGGCTTAGCGACGGACTAGTGGCGGATAATCCGTCGATCGGGTTCTGGAAATACTTGACCTTGCCAGAACCATGGCGACGGATAGTCCGTCGCTAATCCGTCGGAGCAAGTCGTCAAACCGTCGCAAATTAGCCGCTACACATGGCGACGGAATATCCGTCGTCAAATTCAAGCCGACGAGGAACCGACGGCTTCCCGACGGAATATCCGTCGCTAATGTGCTGTGCACCTTTCATACCATCAGAACCTTGCCGACGGATGTTCCGTCGGAAGGTCGTCGCTATGTAAGGTATTCCGTCGGCTATCCGTCGACCATCCGTCGCTAACTGGAAAATATTAGGAATCCTCCAGTTAGCGACGGATTTTTCGTCAAAATTTAGTCGGTAACTGATGTTATCCATCGCTAACCCGTCACTAGTCCGTCGCTAACTGAGAAATTTTTAAAAAAAATAGCAGAGCTTTCCCTGTTCACACAAAATCCGAACATCGGACCAATATATAATCATAATATACAATCACATAGACCAATATATATTCCAATATAAATCACACACGAGTATAATGTACACCAATTATCCAAAAATCACATAGACCAATATATAATCACAAATATGCATCACCCAAACCAATATAAAATCGACACCAATTATCCAGAAATCATAAACTAATATCCGTCATTATAATATCTGAAATTCCCACAAATATTCTAAATTTAAAAACTATTCTTATACAATACTTCAAGGAGCAGGAGGAGTTCGATTGTCCGGTGGTGGTACTCCCTCCTGCGACCGACGATAATACTGCTCCACTATGTACGACGACAATCCGTCGAAGACACTGTCCGGAAGTCAGCGTAGCTGCTCTGGCAACATGAGGTCAAGGAGTGTCGTCACAGTCGAAGGCGGTACCAGAGGGGCAGCAGGGTTGAAAGAAAGATGACCGACGGAAGAAGGATCGGCACCAGCAGCCGACGGACCGCCACCAGTAGCAGACGGACCGGCACCAACAGCAGACGAACCGGGTAGCAGCAGACGGAGGCGAAAAGTACGTGACAATTTGCTCCCGCAAGGACGACACCGCCTCGTGCAGCTGTGCAAGCTGCGACCTCACATCATCGTCTGCCGGGGCCGCTGGAGGAGGCAGTGTCGGTAGAAATCTCTGAGTTGCCATGTGCAACGGCCCTAGGGAGCCGACTCCGTATAGACGCCCTTTCTTAAGGCCGCCGACGGTATCTACGAACAAGTCGTTGCGAGCGGCCATAGAAGAGGGCGTCCGGACGGACGTCGTTTCACCGACATCCTCGGCAGCAGTTGACTGAGCCGGACTAAGGGCCTCACGATACGCAACCTATCAAATGAATGTGTTTATACTATAAGATTTACCTAAGTTGTAATCTAAATCCTATGTTTCATAGTGTGAATCCTAAGTTTACCTAAGTTATAGTCCGAATACTTTTAATTCTAACGTAAATCTCATAAACATAAGTACTTACATCGGTCTCCTTGGCCCTCTCGTCGACGAAGCTCTTGTCCTTCCGCCTCTTGTGCGTATGCTGGAACACATCGTGCATGGTGACCAATTTTGGTGCCCTTCCCTCCTTTACCGTCCGTTGGATCTGCATACGAAATTTTCGTAGAATTTAATTAACTCCGTATATTAATAATACCAAATTCGATAGTGAAATGAATTTGTGGTATCTCACCAGATCTGCAAGCACCGCTACGTGGGGCCTTGATCCCCCCGTATGAAGTCCCGCAGCCCGTCGGTTCGCCTTCGCCTCCTCCGATTTCTTCTTGTACGCAGGAGTATCCATCATATCCAAGAGCTCCTCATAATAGTCCTGCCGGATCCAATTCGGCCTCGTCTGCCCCATTTTAAGGTCATGAATCATATCCCGTATTTTCTTCGATGCAGCGCTTCTGTAGGTCCTGCGGATCGCGTCCTCGTGATGGGGGGCCACCAGAACGTCGTCTAGCATACAAATTCAATTATCACGTAATTTAAAAAATGGTTGATTAAAGAGTAACTAATAATTAACCACAAGATATAGATATATACCCTCAACTCGTCGAGCCAGACGTACTTCAAGTTTGGGGGCACCGACAAAAAGTTGAGGTAAGGGCCATGGAAGTTAGCCCTGATAATTTCTCCAAGAGACCTGGCAACATTAAACGGAAAAAAACCAACAAAGAAGCAACGACTGGATTATTAACTTGAATAAATGAAACAAATTTAATAAATTATCTTAAATTTACTTACGAGGACCCCGTGGGCCATAGCTCTCGTCGGAACTCGCCTATCGGCCTCTCTGGTGCCGTCGGAGGATCCGCGGGTCCACGCATGTACTCCCCAGTAACCGGATGGAACCGAGTATGGGGGTACTCCGAGGCCCACTGTGCAGTAACTGGTAGATCCGCTGGTGGGTCCGCTGGCAGAACGGATCCGCTAGCGGATGGAGACTCATGCCTCGATGAAGTTGTCGATCGACGGCGGGATGAGTCTGTGCCCGGGGTACTCTCCGGGTCGGGTTCGCTGGATGGGGTCACATCCTGGGAAGATTGAATACAACCACGACCACCAGCACCACCACGACCACGACCACCAGCACCACCAGCACGACCACGGCCAGCCATCATGAACTGTAAATAGAACACATAAACATAATTAACAATATAGAAGTGTAAATGAATATAAAATTCTAAACTAAAATATACATACCACCAGCAGGAAGACGAGTGCCGCCGCGACGAAAAGGACTAGGAGTGCCATCTGCAAAAAGAAAACCATACAATAAGTAAATGATCGAACGAAAAAAGCATGAATTCACGTAATTGCTTTTATGAGGTCAAACTGAATTCACGTAATTGGAAGTATTTTTAATATACAACGATATTTAACCTAATCATCGTCATCGTCTTCGTTCTCGTCCTCGGCCTCGTCTTCATCAATGTGTATTGTGCTATCGGCTTAGTTAATTGTCCACCAGCTCCCCTTTGTATCAAGTTCAGATAAGGACGCTTGCATATCTCGGCAATGTCTTGTCTTGCTTTTGGATTGTACTTCGTCTTTCCTTTAATATCTATGACAATATTGAAGACATTATCGAACACATTCTTTTCGATATTGTAACGCCCCAGTCCCAAAATACGTAGGACTAGAACGTAATCATGCCAGCTGTATACATACGAAGTATATGGACCATCGTATGTATACATAAGCTGTAAAATGCAGTAACCAAGGCACTAAATCTCATCCACAAAGATAAATATGATATAAAAGCAACTTTGAATTTGTCATGTATACAATCGTTGGACGGAGACAAATCCACTACCAACAAGTATGGAAAAGTACATGGAAAATACAATGAGTTTGGCGGGCGAAGCGAAGACGATCAAAGTGCAATCATCCTCGAAGAAATAGTGACAATCATGGCCACGGCTATAACACCTGTGAAAGACAAGAACACACACCTGGCGAGATAACCAGGTCCCCAGAGGGACGTAACAAGATACAATAAACATGCCATATAAATATTGAATATAAAATATGCCACAATCAAAGAAAGTGACAAGACACAAATAAGGTAAACTAACCGAACTAAAGTGAACATGCAGTGAGAACAAATCTTTCGTCGCATGAGCCCTGGCTGTAAATGGGATCTGGTATAGTCCCCACTTGGGCACCAGTGACCTAAGCGCATGACGTTCAAAAACGACAGTGGCCAACCTGAGAGGCTCATACCCGTATCTCCAGCGGAGCTTTCGGGTTAAAAGGGAAGTGCAATCGAAGCCCATACGACAAGGAAATGTTCTCCCCATCCAATGTACCTGTCAAGTCGCATCCACGACCATGTATCTCTACTAACTGCTAAGTCTCCTAACACGCCTCTATTAGCAGTTAGCCCTAACGCATGCACATGGGGGATCAGCCTACACGCAAGAACCTCTACATGCTACTCATCTCACACATCCTCGTGGTACAACTGTGTCAAGGTATATGCAATACACTACAACGGTAGTCCCTTAACTCTAGGTCCATATGCAATCAAAGGGTAAATAACAAAGTACATCCAATATCACTGAGCAGGCAGTAAATCAAGAACTAGAAATAAATGAACAGTGATATGTAATAAAATGCAAACTAAAATAAATAGTATAATGGCAAGATATCTTGCCTGAGGGTGGTGCGAGAAGCAGCAAAATCCAACAATCAGAATCGTCAACACGAAAGTCAAAATCCACAAGAAGCTCCGGATGCTGAAACAAATATCACGAACGAGTTTGGAATAAAAAATATGCCTAGAAAACGCCTGTCCAAAAGTCAAATTCTAGAACAGGGGCAATTTCGTAGTTTTGGGTCAAAACGATGTCCGCCGTTGGACCCGCTTTGAACCGAAATGCGCGCCAGAACCTACGGTCTCTAAGTCGTCAAACTACATGTATATAAATTTGTTTTGATGAGACGAACCCAACGGTATGTCCAATTTTGGATTCCGATGGACTGTGCACAAAATCGCCCGTTGAGTGGGATTGTGGGCCCGCTAAAATAGTGTCCCGATCAACGGTCTCAGAATCGGACCAAACTTGGCTCACAAGACCAGAGAAATATTTTGAGTCCAATGGCGCAAGTTTCGTCGCGATTTGATGAGTGTGCACAAAGTAATTGGGAAATTTCGAAAAGCCCGATACGGAAAAATTTGACGGATACGGGTCAAATTCGTCGCGCACACGCAACCAATTTGAATTCCGTCAAAGCCCGCACGTCCGCAAAGTCGATACGGATCTTTCGGTACTCTCGGTTTGTGACGGGGTCGCCCGATTTGTCGGGACGTACATCGTACGGGATTTTTAAGGTTTAGAAAAACTGATTTTTTTCGAGACTTTTAATTTAATTAAAACTGAAATTTATTGCAGAATAATTAAATCTATTTGAAGGAGATGATAGAGGGTCATGGGGGCTTTCTACACGAATTTACGGATCAAAAATCGAAGTTAAAATGAGAGAGATGTCGATCGAGAAAGTGGAATACCTTCTAGTTCAATTCTGTTGTTGTCGTTGTCGCCGTTGTCGTTGTCGCGGGTGAGGATGCTGTCACGGCGCACGAGAACGACCTGGCTCGCGGGGGAGAGGAGGAGGAAGGACGTGGAGAGGAGGAAGAAGATGGAAGGAGATTAGGGTTTTGGTTTTGTGTGTTTAAAACTTTTATATATATATATATATATATTTTATATATATATATATATATATATATATATATATATATATATATATAAGGAGATGGAATAACAAGGGGTCGGCCACTTCTTAATGGCTATTGCTGCTGGGTCTTTTAATAATGGGGTCGGCCCCACTATAATCCACTCACGTGGATGTGGAGCTGCTGCTCCTTTGCAAATTTGTGGTGGCGGTTCCCAAACGGGGGGGGGGGGGGGGGCGACCACTAGCTTCTTTCTTCTTTTTTTTTTCTTTTTTTTTTCCTTATCTTTTCTTTCCAATAACTATTTAAATATATATAACTATATATATATGTATATGTATATATCCATATATATACAACATAATCTATTAAAAACCAAATAACAAACTTAATATTATCTATCTAAATATTGAATATATATTTAAACATATCTACATGTATATATAAATTCAATTCACAATAAATCCTCTCAAAATAATAATAATATCTTTAATGCAATAAAGATGTTTAATAAATCTCCAAAAAAAATAACTTTAATAATAATAATTTTATAAAATCGTCCCAATGGGTGAACTCATACCGTACACCCTCATCCGGGTCCAAAATTGTAAAATTTTGTAAAATATTATTTTATTAATAAAATGCAGATTTTTGTATCCAAAGTCAATAAATATTCAACAAGTTCTAAAAAATAATTTAAAAATATTTGTACATACACAAAATATTCCTATATGGCAACCTTAGTTATCCCACATGCTCACATGGGCTTAAAATTTTGTTTGGGCCCTGTTCGGACTGAATTGGCCAAACCGGGTCATCAAAAAATTAATAAACCATAAATTGTATAAATTCATTTTTTTTAAGTCAAATAAAATAATAATAAAAATAATAGAAATAGGGGTTTTACATCCTACCAAACTTACAAGAATTTCGTCCTCGAAATTTAGGATTAATAGGGTAGATAGGGTTGAGGGATAGGAAGAGTTCGTCAATACCAAAATACAATTAAATTTTGTAGGAGGCGATAAAACGGCGTTCAACACCACCATGCAATAAAAAATTGTGGAGTCAATATACAGAAAAATATATCATGGTTATGGAATTCAAATAAGGATTGCTAGTGAAGGTAACAAAATTTTGAATATCCTATTTTAGAGAACAGTAAGGAATTGAGTAGACCAAAGAGAATAAATTAGACATTTAGAAAATGTGACCCCTTAAGGGAGAACTGGATACTAATCGTCATGGTCGAGGGTTTGATTAAGTGAACGATTAGAATCATTCTCGAGTGCTTAAGAATAATTGGGAGGGCACGATAACAATTCTAGGGTTGAGAAAATGAGGAGTAGTTAAAGGCGAGGATTCAGCCACATGAGTCGGTCATTGGCTATCTACATTTGTGTATAGATAACTGATAGGGCAACCAGAGATGATATCTTGAGTCTATCTTAGCAAGTACAGTGCCTTGTCTTTCCAAACTAAGTAAAGGCAAGAACAACCAAGGTTTCAAAGACGGTGTTATATATTGAGTACAAATTGCGGGGTTCATAGGCGGCAAAAATAATTCAAAAGAGAATTGCCAAGACTGTCGCGGATGAGACTCTAAGGCAAGTTTACTATGTCTTCATCCACGTAGAATAATATGTGATAAGCGAACCAAAGTGCAATAGGTTGATCAGACCATCATGCACCGGTTCTGATTAGACAATATGTTAGTGGGTGCACCCAATAGAATATGTCATGATCAAGCTTGATAACGAAATAAGCTTGCAAAACTGAAGCTACATTAGCAACATGGGATAGTCAAAATATGTGCAAGGGAGGTACCGATGAAGGAAATTAAATAGTCCCGGATATTTTAAAATCAAGGTTTGCCCGAAGTGTGGGCCTATACAGTTGTCCTAGTGTTTCCTCATTTATGGCTTGGTAGACTAGATGAGGTAGGGTCCTCTGAATTTTATAGTCTAAGTGAACTTACCAATGAGGTTCACAAGGAAGAAAAAAAAGTTTGTTAGGTGGTGAGGTATTCTACCCAACTTACAAGAGTTAAACTAATAGTATCATGGGACAATGGGTCAAGCAATCAAGATAGAGTACAAATTTAAGCATTTAAGTAATTTAGTAGAACACAATCACATATCGGTCGAAAGAATTGAGTCGAGATGGAAATCCTTATCCGTGGTCGAAACTATATCGGTATCATGGTAAAGATTATAGTTTGGCCATTTTGACCATAAGGTCATATCAAGAAATAGAGTATAAGGAGATGGATTTTGGTGGGACATGATATGTCTACAGGAAGGTGGGCTTGTCTAGGTCTTATATATGAAACTTGTTGGGAGGAAAAGTGTAGTGTTGTACTCCAAATATACAAGTCACGGTAGGGGACGCCAGAAGATCGAGAATAGAAAGTGGGAGTTCACGAGGGGATAATTAATGCACAAAATAAAGAAGATCAAGTTAAAGCATGAAATAAAATTAATTAAGGAATCCAGTAAAAATAATTCAGGAACACAATTCCGGAGAGAAGATAGTCTCCTAGATGAATATAGTTAAGGAACCATTAGATCATTATTCAAATTGCAAGTGGGTTAGAAGGTCGCAATTAAAAGATCTAGAATTGAAGGAAGGTCGAGTAAGCCGAGGTGGAAATACAGTCACATAGCTGGGTAGATGACTAACAACACTTGTGTATATACTACTATCATGGTCATGGGTGACATGGCAATTAGTATGGAATACTCAGTAGGGTTATCTTGGGGCCTACCATTAAAATTTAACTCAAGTATCCTCCAAAAGTTTCAAAAATAAACCACCAAAATTTGTATTCACTCCAAGCCGTTCAAATTCATCATAAAAATTTAAATCAGTCTCATAAATCTCAAAGCAAAATTTTATCACGTTACTACTAACCTTTTCCAAAATTAACGTTTAAATTCAACTATTTAACTCAAGAGTTCATAATTTACGAATCCATAAAAATTTCACAATCAATCAAAAATTTAATCACTTTGAAATTTTCAAATAACTCATAATAAGACTCTTAGCATATTAAAAGCAATCTCAAAAATTAAGCTCAATGCTCTCATCAATTTTTAACTTCTATTCATGCTAAGTTATTCCAACAAACTCACAACTTTTAAATGGTAACTTAATTTAATCAATTAAAATAACTTTCCATCACATCCTTCGAAATTCTTCCAAAAATTTTAATATTAGCAATCCCTCATTAAACTAAATTTTCAAATAATCTTATCAGTCAAAATTTTTTTTTTTACCAAAAATTTAAATAAATTTGTAAATCCTCAATCATAGGACACCATTTAAAATAAATATTTCTCAAAAAAAATTCGTTTTCATAACTTTCAAATATTTTCAACCAAAATTCACCGTCATTACTTTCACTTAAAATTTAAAATTTACTAAACACGAAAATCACAAGTTGTACGACGCAAATTTAAATAATTTCTACAACCACATTTGAAATCTAAGATCATTTTCAAACCCAACTTATAACTGTTCAAAGGTGTATAACTATAATCCAATAAATCATAAATATCACAACTCGAAAATCAAGTAAATTTTTTTTTTCAAAGATGTATATCTATCACCCAAAAATTATAAATATCACAATTCGAAAAGCAATCAATTTTATACTTGTGCAAAGATATATAACTATAACCCAATAAATCAAAAATGTCAAATCTCAAAAAGCCAATCTATTTCTTAAATCAAGGGTATAAAGATTCTAGCTATTTTCATGCAGTATCATAATAAAATTCTATAAATCCTCTGGTGTTTACTATTTAGAAATCTCAAGGTTAAAACTTTCCGTGGTAATATCCTACTTTACAAATTACTAATCATTAAATCACACTTTAAAAAAAAAACTTTTAACTCAATTAGTCTTAAATGTATTCCAATTGCCAATATAATCATTTTAGCCATGTGTTTGACCTATGAGCATATACTAGTGTACTAGTCATCTTCCTAGTTGACACTAAGCACGAAAATAAGAATCAACGGTAGAAAGGAATCAAGCATGATGCAATTCAAGGAAGTCGATTGAGAGTCCAGAATTTGAAGCCAATGGAAGAGGTCAAGTTGTATGGATGAGATTCCTAGATTCTAATCCTATGTTGCAGGCTCACACCGGTACAATTACGTAACCGAAGTGACAAACTCGACCTGCATGGGCCACCACAAAAACATGTAACGCCCCAGTCCCAAAATACGTAGGAGTAGAACGTAATCATGCCAGCTGTATACATACGAAGTATATGGACCATCGTATGTATACATAAGCTGTAAAATGCAGTAACCAATGCACTAAATCTCATCCACAAAGATAAATATGATATAAAAGCAACTTTGAATTTGTCATGTATACAATCGTTGGGCGGAGACAAATCCACGACCAACAAGTAAGAAAAAGTACATGAAAAATACAATAAGTTTGGCGGGCGAAGCGAAGACGATCAAAGTGCAATCATCCTCGAAGAAATAGTGACAATCATGGCCACAGATAGAACACCTGTGAAAGACAAGAACACACACCTGGCGAGATAACCAGGTCCTCAGAGGGACGTAACAAGATAAATAAATATGCCATATAAATACTGAATATAAAATATGCCACAATCAAAGAAAGTGACAAGACACAAATAAGGTAAACTAACCGAACTAAAGTGAACATGCAGTGAGAACAAACCTTTCGTCGCATGAGCCCTGGCTGTAAATGGGATCTGGTATAGTCCCCACTTGGGCACCAGTGACCTAAGCGCATGACGTTCAAAAACGACAGTGGCCAACCTGAGAGGCTCATACCCGTATCTCCAGCGGAGCTTTCGGGTTAAAAGGGAAGTGCAATCGAAGCCCATACGACAAAGAAATGTTCTCCCCATCCAATGTACCTGTCAAGTCGCATCCACGACCATGTATCTCTACTAACTGCTAAGTCTCCTAACACGCCTCTATTAGCAGTTAGCCCAAAAGCATGCACATGGGGGATCAGCCCACACGCAAGAACCTCTATATGCTACTCATCTCACACATCCTCGTGGTACAACTGTGTTAAGGTATATGCAATACACTACAACGGTAGTCCCTTAACTCTAGGTCCATAAGCAATCAAAGGGTAAATAACAAAGTACATCTAATATCACTGAGCAGACAGTAAATAAAGAACTAGAAATAAATGAACAGTGATATGTAATAAAATACAAACTAAAATAAATAGTATAATGGCAAGGTATCTTGCCTGAGGGTGGTACGAGAAGCAGCAAAATCCAACAATCAGAATCGTCAACACGAAAGTCAAAATCTACAAGAAGCTCCGGATGCTGAAACAAACATCACGAACGAGTTTGGAATAAGAGATATGCCTAGAAAACGTCTGTCCAAAAGTCAAATTCTGGAATAGGGGTAATTTCGTAGTTTCGGGTCAAAACGATGTCCGCCGTTGGACCCGCTTTGTACCGAAATGCACGCCAGAACCTACGGTCTCTAAGTCGTCAAACTACATGTCTATAGATTTGTTTTGATGAGACGAACCCAACGGTATGTCCAATTTTGGATTCCGATGGGCTGTGCACAAAATCGCCCGTTGAGTGGGATTGTGGGCCCGCCAAAATAGTGTCCCGATCAACGGTCTCAGAATTGGACCAAACTTGGCTCACAGGACCAGAAAAATATTTTGAGTCCAATGGCGCAAGTTTCGTCGCGATTTGATGAGTGTGCACAAAGTAATTGGGAAATTCGGAAAAGCCCGATACGAAAAAATTTGACGGATACGGGTCAAATTCGTCGCGCACACGCAACCAATTTGAATTCCGTCAAAGTCCGCACGTCCGCAAAGTTGATACGGATCTTTTGGTACTCTCGGTTTGCGACGGGGTCGCCCGGTTTGTCGGAACGTACCTCGTACGGGATTTTTAAGGTTTATAAATACTGATTTTTTTTCGAGACTTTTAATTTAATTAAAACTGAAATTTATTGCAGAATAATTAAATCTATTTGAAGGAGATGATAGAGGGTCATGGGGGCTTTCTACACGAATTTACGGATCAAAAATCGGAGTTAAAATGAGAGAGATGTCGATCGGGAAAGTGGAATACCTTCTAGTTCAATTTTGTTGTTGTCGTTGTCGCCGTTGTCGTTTTCGCGGGTGAGGATGCTGTCACGGCGCATGAGAACGACCTGGCTCGCCGGGGAGAGGAGGAGGAAGGACGTGGAGAGGAGGAAGAAGATGGAAGGAGATTAGGGTTTTGGTTTTGTGTGTTTAAAACTTATATATATATAAAAGGAGATGGAATAACAAGGGGTCGGCCACTTCTTAATGGCTATTGCTGCTGGGTCTTTTGATAATGGGGTCGGCCGCCCTATAATCCACTCACGTGGATGTGGAGCTGCTGCTCCTTTGCAAATTTGTGGTGGCGGTTCCCAAACAGGGGGGGGGGGGGCAGCCACTAGCTTCTTTCTTTCTTTTTTTCTTTTTTTTCCTTATCTTTTCTTTTCAATAACTATTTAAATATATATATATATTTATATATATATATATATATATATATATATATATATATATATATATATATATATATATATATATATATAGGTATATGTTTATATCCATATATATACAACATAATCTATTAAAAACCAAATAACAAACTTAATATTATCTATCTAAATATTGAATATATATTTAAACATATCTACATCTATATATAAATTCAATTCACAATAAATCCTCTCAAAATAATAATAATATCTTTAATGCAATAAAGATGTTTAATAAATCTCCAAAAAAATAAATTTAATAATAATAATTTTATAAAATCGTCCCAATGGGTGAACTCATACCGTACACCCTCATCCGGGTCCAAAATTGTAAAATTTTGTAAAATATTATTTTATTAATAAAATACAGATTTTTGTATCCAAAGTCAATAAATATTCAACAAGTTCTAAAAAAATAATTTAAAAATATTTGTACATACATAAAATATTCCTATATGGCAACCTTAGTTATCCCACATGCTCACATGGGCTTAAAATTTTGTTTGGGCCCTGTTCGGACTGAATTGGCCAAACCGGGTCATCAAAAAATTAATAAACCATAAATTGTATAAATTCATTTTTTTTAAGTCAAATAAAATAATAATAAAAAATAATAATAGAAATAAGGGTTTTACAGATATGCATAACATCAAGATTATGTCTTATAAAATTATCTTTCCAATAAGGCAAGTCCCAGAAGATACTCCGTTTGGTCCAGTTATGGCTTTGTCTGAACACATCGACACGATTGTTCGATGGATCTTCCATTACAGTGGGCAAGTCCTTTACATCTTCCCAAATATCGTATCCCGACAATCTGATAGGCGGATGAGAAAATTCTTGTTTTTCAGCTCTGAACGCGTCCTTGTTTTTTCTCCAAGGATGACTCACGGGCAGAAATTGACGGTGACAATCAAATAAAGAAGTTTTTCCTCCATGCTTAAGACGGAACGCCTTACTATTTTCCATGCATATCGGACAAGACATGGTGCCGTGAGTACTCCATCCCGACAGCATACTACATACGGGAAAATTATTGATTGTCCACATCAGTGAAGCTCTCATCTGAAAGTTCTGTTTCTTGAAAATATCATAAGTCGCGACGCCGATCTCCCACAGCTGTTTCAGCTCATCCACCAACGGCTGTAAATATATATCGATGTTCTTCGTCAGATTTTTGGGACCCGGTATGATAGCTGCCAAGAACATATAATGTGTCTTCATACACATCCATGGTGGCAGATTGTAAGGGGTAAGAATGACCGGCCAGCAGGAGTATTGAGATCCCGACTGCCCGAAAGGTGCGAAGCCATCAGAACATAGCGCCAGACGTACATTTCTAGGCTCTGCAGCAAAATCTGGATGACGCAAATCGAAATATTTCCACGTCTCTCCATCCGAAGGATCGATGTGACAATTCTCCATCATCCTTTGTGCGTTCTTCGTTGTGCCACGTCATGTGTTCTGCTGTATTCTGAGACATATACATCCTCTGCAAGCGCTTCGTGATCGACAAGTAATGCATATACTTATAAGGATATCGTTTTCTAGTTGACCTTCCTTTTTCCCTGACTGGCTTGTAACGATCCGCATTACAGAAGCTGCAACTTTCTATGTCCTCGTTCTCCTTATAGTACAACATGCATCCGTTGCGACAACAATCTATCTTCTCGTACCCCAGTCCCAGTTGTCGGACCATCATTTTCGACTTGTAGAAGTTTTTTGGATGCTCTTTTGATTCCTCGATAACACCTCCTTGATTAGTTGTATAATCCGATCATAGCAAGTTTGTGGCAAGTTAAAATTGGACTTTATGTTCAACAATCGCATCGTCACTGACAGTACGAAATGAGTCTCACAACCAGGATATAGAGGAGTTTTTGCATCCTGAAACATATCATAGAACTCCTTCGCCTCGAGATTAGGATCCTCCGGATCAAAATTAGGCCCTATCGCGTCGTACACCATATCTCGTACAAGGTTCTAAAGGTCTCCATAATCAACAGAGCATTCATCGTCCTCGATGACAAAATCCGTTGCAGCATTATCATCAAAAGCATAAGTAGCAGCATTCGCAACCTGTCTTTCCGCATATAGTTCACCTTGCGATGACCACAGGCCGTAATCACGTATGAAACCCTTACGGGTCAAATGATCTCTCACAGTCATCACTTCTTCGTAACGTCTATTACGACAATTACGATATGGACACTTGATTTTGTTACCGTCTATGTACTGAGCTTTGCTCATGGCATACTTAAGAAACACTTCCACGCCTGCCTGAAAATCGTCACTCACACCTATTCTGCTCTCGTATTGTCATTTGTACATCCATGTACGATCAACGAAATAACGATCCATCACAGATTGGATGTGAAAATCTGTATCGTAAGACAAACTAAATAAAATTAGTATATAATCATGTAACTGGTGGATCCGCTGGTATATAGGCCGGATGTACTTAGTATCGACCGCATCATATTAGTATCGGTCTATAGGTTTGGTATAGGCCGTATCAAATTGGTATTGGCCTTAGCGGATTGGTATCGTCCTATCTGATATGTACCGGCCGTATAGCTAGGATTCGTATTTGCCTTATCGATTCGGTATCGGCCATATCCGATAGGTATCGACCGTATCGGATATGTATCTTCCATATCGGATTAGCATGGTGGAAGGTTTAGTAACAACTGTACTAGGATTTCTCTCTTCTCGAGCTAGAATACCATTGCAAGAGAGTCACGAGAGAGTAAAAAAATCTCCTATATATTAATGTTTACGAGAGTGATTGGCCAATTACAGTAACATACATGCTACATTTTCCATCAGGAAAGGAGAGATTGAAAGCAATAACATATAGAGTTGTATTTCGGGAGAAGAACTCCTATAAATTCTTTGTTCACAAAACAAGCTATAGAGAATGCAGAACAAGTATCGAGTTCATAACCTACTTTGCAAGAGAAGTATCTTAATGTTCTCAGTTATCTCAGGCTGATCTGACATAGAACAGTAAGATACTTCTCTTGCGAAGTAGGTTATGAATCGATACTTGTCACTACAACAAAAAACTCTTTTAATGACGGCTAAAAAGCGTCATTAATGACGAA
Organism: Iris pallida; assembly: GCA_029216955.1. NCBI lineage: Eukaryota > Viridiplantae > Streptophyta > Magnoliopsida > Asparagales > Iridaceae > Iris > Iris pallida. The sequence goes on along the minus strand of JANAVB010021796.1, from coordinate 20,786,472 downwards.
CCATGACGTTTTTTTTTCACAGCAACCGTTATAAAAACGGGTGTTATAAATGTTTTTTAAAAGCGTCATAAAATAACCGTCATGAATAGTTTCTATAAAAGCGTTATGAATAGTTAATATATAGTGCACAATTTAGAACAATTTTAAAACATCATGAATAGGTAATATGTATAGGCTCAATGCAGCACATTTATAACACTTTATACTATTCAAATTAGCATATTTATAATGCTCTATACTGTACAGTATATATTACATTCCAAAAACTTAACATTATATATCATCATCTTTATTACATTTCTCAAAATAGAGTACATATCAACATCTTCATTACATTGAATATCCAAATACATATATATATTTACAACAGTAAAACACACAGTAGTGGTTCCCTCACAATTGAGAACAAAGTGCAACAAAATGCTAAGGTGTAGAAATAAGCCTAAATTGAATACATAATCAAAAGTCTCCATCCAACCTCTTTCTCCAATTCTGGTAGTGCCTTCTTGAGTTTACTGATAGTATCGGCCCATAGTGCTTTGAGGCCTCTACGCCATTCTTCCTGCCATAATGTTAACACTCTCCTGAATAGCCTTAGCATAGTCCAGGACAATCTGTCCCGAGGCATTCTGATACTCACGGGGCATATCTACGTAAAGAAGTTCCTGGCATATTTAATTTGGCAGAGTATGGACAAGACCTCAACAGTTGTTTCTACAAACAAATCAGAAACAACATTCAATCAAATGACAAAAATTAACTCAACCCCACCAAAGGAGGCTACATAGAAGTTCAAATTAACAAATAATAAAACCATAAGTCTGACTCATGAACATCAGATAATACAAAATAAGATCAAACTAGTATGCAACAGGAATATATCCATTTTGCTAAGAATATAAATGAATAACGTTGATGGTGATGGGAACGAGGATAACACGTACCAAATCCACGGCCAGGCTTATGGTTGCATATTTCACAGTGCCATACATCCTGAAAAATTGCATATTTATTAAGCTTTGAAACTTGTAATGAACCAGACCGATTGCAGGATTTCTATCAAATCTTTCAAGCACAAATTTCGTGGTAATATGAGAGGGACACAATCAACAACACCCGATATAGACCAGCAATGGCAACAAAAAGTTTGATAAGCTCCTATCAGTATCCAAGCATACCTGAGGGAAAACGCCAGTAGTTTGCCGCCCATTTCCATACTGAGAAACGCACCATATATCATACAGATGACATGTTACAGAGGTTATAGAAAATTTAATGAAGGGTTCTACTACCTACCCATATCCAAAAGGAGAGTAGTATGGGATATACGGCCTCCTGTAACCCATGTATGGATTGAATCGTCGCGGACGGTACTGCTTCATTCCAGGTACATTTGTCCGTTTAGCTGAAACCTGTCAGTTTGATGCCTCTATATAAGGCTATGCATATATCATAGGAAAACAGCTTTTAATCTGGAATAACAAAAAAAAATATAGAAAAAAATCACTTTAAGTAGGCGGCCATGTAATTCGGATTCGTTTAACTGAAGAGCCTCATGTACAGCCTCAACTTCCAAAAATTCCACATAAGCAAACCCCTTTGGCTGACCGAATTTGTCAGTAAGAATAGTAACTCTGCTCACTGTTCCACAAGACTGGAAATGCTGCTGCACTTCTTCAGGTGTGCAAGAATAATGCACCTGCAATGACATCGGGGGAAATGTGTGTCACTTGTCAGAATCAATTACGGACTTCTCAACAAATATACAACAGAACATCAGATGCCATGATGATGACAGGTAGCGGAGTGAACTCCAGACTTTTAAATATCATTAAATCATAAGGAATCATTTCCCAAACCTTCTATTTGAAGTAGTAGATGGCATGGCAAACAAATATTCAATAGATTATATCAATTGGTCACTTGGTAGGAAGATACCTCCACTATAACCATGAAGGTTATTAGGTTATCATTTCACGGATCAGGGAGGACAGTTGCTCAAAAGTCAGCACTAATCATGATGTTAGTAGAATCTGTTTACTTGGTCATGATCTTTACTTTGACTTCTGTTCTATAATTCCAACTTATTTTGAACACAATAACACACATCACCGCTTAATTTCGTCATTGCTTCTTAAATAAAAACTATTAATGCCTCATTTATACCCGTCATTTGATCCATCCACAATAAAAAGTGGGCACTATTGATGACTTGCTTTTATGTATCACTGATTGGACTCCAAGCAGAAGTCCAATATAGATGCTGAGATTTTCTTGAAAAGTTGTATGCCAATTTAATGTGTACAAACTGTTATGCACTTCCTGTAACTTGAGTTTTGTCAATTTTAGACACTTCTGATTTGGAGAATGGTGGCTCGTGGGGGACATTGCATTATTAGTTTTGGCTTTATTTATTTTCTTAGTTGAAAGGGGAACGTTGCATTGTTCTCTATTAATATCATGGATTAACAATTCCACATGTTTTTGGAATTGATATGGAAAGGAACTAGGAGCATTATACTCCGAAATGATTGATCCTCTCATGTTTGTCTTTCATCAGCATTTTTGGATTATCACGATATACCATACAAAGTTGTGGAGGTTCACCCTTTAAGCAAGAAGGAAATCAAGTGGTCTGACTATAAAAAGGTTCCTATACTGGTTGTGGATGGTGATCAGCTGGTTGACTCATCAGGTCTGTTTAGAACTTTTTATTCTAAATTATGAAAATTATTGCCTAGCATTAAATAATTTCTAAAAGCTAGTCAAGAATTTGTATAGGTTCAAAATTCTAGGCTTAGCATTGGAAATTTTTCTATGAAGGATGTATGTTCACTTTTAATAGTTTAAATAAAGTATAAACTTGTAGTTTTTGCTTGCAGATATAATTGAAAAACTAAACCGCAGGATTCATCCTGATGACTCCATTGTTGACGAGGAAGAGACAAAGTGGCGAAGGTACAATTTTTATATCACCTCACAGATGTCGTATTAAAGCTGTTACAAAATTATTGTAGTTGGTCCTTGTCCATTTCTATATTTTCATGTTTGTAAATGTACTTTTATTTATGATGATGTCCCACTGTTTATTTCTATGTTTGTTGCTTATTGAGTATTTGTTATTGAAGATAGAGCTTTTGAATCTGATATGCATTCTGGGTTTTGATGCAGATCAACTGTCTGCTATATATGTTGATACTTCAGGTTATTGCCTGCTATTTTGATACAACAATAACAATAACAACAATGCCATTATCCCAAAATTTTGGGGTTTGCTATTTGAATCCTTTTCTTCCATTCCTGCTCTGTTAAGGACCATTTCCTCTTTAATGTTAAAAACCCATAAATTTGTTACAACCAGTGTCTTAAGAACCATTCCGAACCGACCAGTTGAACTGGACTAACCGTGAACTGGTGAAAGCTGCAGGTCAGTTCTATGGATTGAACCGACCGGACGGTGTCTGAATGGTCGAAGTGGTCAAAACCGGATCGAACCACTCAACCCATACAAACTGTTCGAAGGGGGAGCGGTTAAAAAAAATGACTTAAAGGATGATAGTTGTCTTGTAAAATTTTCTTTTAGCTTCATTGGTATCTTGCAACCACAAAAATTCCAGAAAACTGTCCATAGCGTTTAATTCTATGAGGAAAATCCTTCTCAGTCTCTCCCATGTCGATTAAGGATTGATCCTAGATATCAAAAACTTATACTCCTAGGTACCTCCTGTCTACCAATGATTTATGCCTATTATTTTTTGCACATTTTAAACATATACTGTAAGAAGGAAAATGTAGAAGATGTTATTAAAGGAATACCCCTTCAACGGCAACCTGGCCAGTCCTAACTGGCACATACACCTCAATCTCCATTGTAGATCTGATGGGTCATCATCATCATCGTCTGATTTTGTACAAATTATCATGGTTTTCTTCTGTAACCGAGTAATTAATTGATCAAGTGATGCCTACATAGTAAGCACCACGAAAAGAATCCGCAAAAAATAGAACGATAATTAATCAGAAGAAAATTAAAAGAAAATTTTTTGGTTCGATCACCAACCAGATCCGAGATCCAAAATCAATGGCTGCTGCCGCCCCCGGCGCCGCTGCCGGCGATCTTCATGATCCCTCCTCCTCCCGATCCGGACATCATGACCTTGAACTCCTCGAAGCTGACCATGCCGTCCCCGTCCTTGTCGACGCCGTCGATCATCTTCCTGCACTTCGCGACCGACACCCCCTCGCCGAGGCTCCGCAGCACCTTGGCGAGCTCCTCGGCGGAGATGGAGCCGTTGCGGTCGAGGTCGAACATGGAGAAGGCGTGGCGGAGGTCCTCGAGGGCGGCGGTGGGGTCCACCTGGAGGATATTGAGGTCGATGAACTCGTCGAGGCTGATGAAGCCGTCGCCGTCAGCATCAACCTCCTCCATCATCCGTCGCAGCCCTAATTTTGAAGAGAACGGGCTCTAGGGTTAGGGTTTTGGAGTTGGGGGAAAGGAAGGAGAAGAAGAGGAGGAGAGGAGGGTGTTGCTGAACTAGAGTTAGGGTTTTGGATCTTTCCTTAGGATTTTGGAGTTGGGGGAGAGGAGGGAGGAGAAAGGAGGAGAAGGAGAAGACCGATCAGAATTGGGGGAGAGAATTTTTTGTTGAAGCGTGCGGGTTGTAGAAGGATTTTGCCAAAAATTGAACTTAAAAAATATTACAAGTTTGCCACCGCTCCAAAATATTAATGACGTTTTGTTTTATAACCGTTATAAAAAGTCCAGAATTAGCCCAAACCGTCATAGAAAAAAGGTATTTTAAACTTTAATAACGCTTAGGTATCAGCCGTCATTAAATTCCCTTATCAAGCGTCATTAAAGGGTATTTTTGTTGTAGTGTGTTCTGTATTCTCTATAGCTTGCTTTGTGAACAAAGAGTTTATAGGAGTTGTTCTTCCGAAATACAACTATGTATGTTATTACCTTCAATCTCTCCTTTCATGATGGAAAATACGGCATGTATGTTACTGTAATTGGCTAATCACTCTCGTAAACATCAATATCTATGAGGTTTTTTACTCTCTCGTGACTCTCTTGCAATGGTATTCTAGCTCGAGAAGAGAAAAATCTAATTACAGTTGTTACTAAACCTTCTACCATGCTAATCTGATACGGCCGATACATATCCGATACGGTCGATACCTATCGGATATGGCCGATACCGAATCGATAAGGCCAATACGAATCCTAGCTATACGGTCGATACATATCGGATAGGACGATACCAATTCGCTAAGGCCAATACCATCCGATACGACCTATACCAAACAGATATACCGATACTAATCTGCTACGATCGATACTAAGTACATACGGTCGAGGAGACGTGGATCCGCTACCGATAGTTCAATACCGATACCGATAGTCCGATACCGATAGTTCGATACCGAAAAAAATTCAACGCTAAATAGCCGTATCTAAATATTCGACGGTAATCCGTCGGTGATTTGTCGAAAGTCCGTCGCTAATTTCGACGAAAAAAATTCGTCGCTAAATAGCCGTAGCTAAAAATCCATCGTTAAAATAAAAATCCATCGCTAAATAGCCTATAGGTAAGCCTACATATACCAATACAACACTAAACCTATATGAAATCAAGCCTCATTCAATTACTAACTATCATACAACATAACATATACATACAACTCATATGGCCATAGCCTATAACACACAACTCATACGGCCATAGCCTATAACACACAACCACTACCTACATATATCATATATGCATACATACATATCATATTTCATATCATGTATTTAACATACACTTACCTGTATACATACATTACAATCATACATTCATATATTACATGTAATTAGAAACGGAGAAAAAAGGGAATGTGAAGGGGTGAGAAGGAGAGGGAACTGGAAAGAGAAGGACTGAACTATGAATCTCAGTTTTATATGTTCAACATTACCTACTCTACATTCACATTCATATAATCATGGATTATATTACATTATTCCTATATGCAAGGAAAGGGGCTGTTCTTAGTTTTGTACAGTAAATTTAAACAACTCAACCTCAATTCAATAAACCCAAATCAAGTTCGATTTCAAATTAGCAAAAATGTGAAAGGAAATGCATGTGAAACAGTGAATTTAAACAACTCAACCTGTATACATTTCAAAATATCAATTGCACCCCCTCCCCCCGACCCGCTGTCCCGACCCGCTGCCCCCCACCACCCACAACCCCCGCCGCCTCCCGCAGCCCCGACCGACAACACCACCCCCAACCCCCGCCACCCACAACCCCCCGCCGCCCCGCCAGCCACAACCCACCGCCGCCCCCCCCATCCCCCGCCACCCACAACCCCCCGCCGCCCCCCCCCCTCCCCCTCACCCCCCGCCACCCATAACCCCCCGCCAACCCCCGCAGCCCCGCCAGCCACAACCCTCCGCCGCCCCGCCCTCCCCCCCACCCCCCGCTCCTTCCAACCCGCTGCCCCCCACCACCCACAAAACCCACGCAGCCCCCGACGCCCCCGCTACCCCCCCCCTCCGCCACCCACAACCCCCGACCACCGTGAGAGAGAGAGAGAGGATTACCTGGAGAGAGAGAGCCAACAGAGAGGACGCTTGGGAGAGAGAGAGCCGCGGAAGAGAGAGAGAGAGAGGAGAGAGAATGAAATTTGGGGGGAATGAAAAATTCTCCCCGCCGTTTCAATTTAAGTCAGGGTCGTATATTTAGCGACGGACTAGCGACTGATAATATCCGTCGTGACGCCGACGCTATACTAGATAACTGCCGACGGAATATCCATCGCTACGTAGTCGAAAATTTGTCCCGCCACTTCTCCCAACATTTCTCGCCAAATGTTCGACTGCGTAGCGACGGATGTAAATCCGTCGCTATATCTCCGACGCCGTAGCGACGGACTGGCGACCTTTTCTCACCCTTAAAATAAAAATAAAAAATTATCGTCTTATCGTCGGTAATCCGTCGGTGATTTGTCGAAAGTCTGTCGCTAATTACGACGGAAAGAATCTGTCGCTAAACAGCCGTCGCTAATTGACTGTATTTTGGTAGTGTCTCTCTCTCTCTCTCTCTCTCTCTTCTGTGTACTCTTTTCACCGCCTCTCCACAAATACAACCTCTCCCCACCGCCTCCTCTACTACACTGCCGCCTCCACCTACCGCCTCCCCACCTCCTGTAGCTCCCCTTTCCGAAATTTTTTGAAATATTCTATTTTTACTTATTTTAATTAAATGGTAATTTTTAGATTTTATGAATAACTAATTATCATAGCTAATTGTTATATATATACCATTATTGGTTATTAAATTTCGTTATTATTATTATTGTTATATATTGGAATTTTTATTTAATAATATTGTCTTCACATTATTCTATTATAAATATACTATAATATGTGTGTGTAATTGTATGTATAGGTAAACTGTATATGATAGAAAATAATGGGTATGTGTGTTGCGATTTCTCTAGTTCACATACTTAAAAGTGAGAAAACTAGGGAAATCATGTATCATTATTTTTAGCCTCAACAGCAATCTAAGTTTTCCATTTAATTAGGAGAGTAGTGTGCATAGCTTTTCATATGGCTTTATTTGAAAATTAGTGTTTTTCATTTAACAGGAGAGTAATTAGTATTTACTAAGTTGGTTGTTTATTAGATTTTGAAAGTCATATTCGTAAGGCTTTGATTTGCTAACTTAGCTGCTTATACCAAAAAATGAGTAGAGGGGTCTGTTAAATTGTATTCCCAAACCCCGACCAGCCCAAGCACTTCGAGCCCAGCCCAGCTCCTCATGAAGTAATCCAAACAGAACATCCCTTGTGTTCTGTAACCCAGCAACCGTGCGATATTTAGAGTCGAGCGAGAGGGAGATTCTCTCGACGAAAACACGAAAAACCCTAACCAACACCGCGCCACCCCTGCGCACCCCTACCACACATGCTCGTATGCCGCCTGGAGCTACCGCGGGTGGCCGTCGCCGACGACAAGGCCATGCGCGTGCGGGTACAAAACAGCAGCAATAGTCCAAGCCCTTGATTTTCGGTGAGTTTTCTTCCTTGTCCCCTCGTCGTTTTCAAACCGAATATTGCGTTGGAAACCCAACCCATAGGCCTTCGACACCAATGAAGTGTTTCGAACTAAATCGAAACAGAATCGATATAAAATCGATGCCAAAAATCCCGAAAAACTGTTCGGATTAGAAACAGAGAACCAGTCCAATCATCCATGTTTGCAGATCGTTTTCGATCGATACAGTACCCTATTAGGAATTCTACTTGAACACATGTTTAGACAATATATAGGAGATCAGAAACTAGTTCGTAGGTTTGATTTTGATAAACTGTGTACAGATTAATCGATCCTCGAAAATCAAGAAAAACCTGTTTTGAAAACGTAGAAAACCATCCACACGACGTGCGTCCCGCCAATCCGAGCGACGTGGTCGCGCACCGTAAGTATCGAAAGCTGTGTAACGGCTTCGTGGTCGTGTGGGCTTTGGCGGAATTCAAATTGGTCGCGTGTGCGCGACGAATTTGATACGTATCCGTCAAAATTCACCGTATCGCACACTTTACAAATTTCTCAATTACTTTGTGCACGCTCGTCAGATCGAGACGAAACTTACGCCAACAGGATCGTATCATTTTTCTGGTCCTGTATGCCAAGTTTGGTCCGATTCTGAGACCGTTGATAAAATCGTCGTTTTGCGGGCCCCACGGTCCCACTCAACGGACGATTTTGTGCACGGTCCGCCGGAATCCAACTTTGGACAAACTGTTGGGTTCGTATCGGAAAACTGGATCCGTAGACATATAGTTTGACGACTTTAGAGACCATTAACTCTGGCACGCTTTTTGATGCAAAGCGGGTCCAACGGCGGACATCGTTTTTGCCCGAAATTACCATTTTGCCTCTGTGTCCAGAATTGGACTGAAGGACAGGCAATCCTAGCTAATTTGACTATTCTGAGAACATTGGTACTGTTTGTTTCAGCATCCGGAGACTTCTGCATGTGTTGACTGATTGTGGCTTATTGTGTGGTATAATATTGGTTTCTCCAGCTAAGGACCTCAGGAAAGTGCACTTTCTGATTGCATGTCGATTCATAGTAGTCTTTTCATTTCATGTCTATACATATATCTTGCTGCTTGTTGACACGCTCGTCACACGGAGTTGTCGGAAGGGGAAATATCTTAGTATACATGTGGACTACCCAGAAATATCCCAATATGTCTATTCTTGAATGCTAGCCGCTGCGCACGACACGTGCAGTGTGCCTTATTTACCCCCTAGCCGTCCACATGTTGAAACGGATATTTCACACCACCTAGATAGATGTCTTTTTATTAGTTTTTTCTTGTTTACTTCTCTATCGTGCTATGTCATCAGTTTTCATACTAGCTTTCATATTCCATATGCTATTTTTATGTCTTGTTAATTCTATTGTGTTTTGCATTACCGTCAGTTTGTGTACTTGTTCCATTCCTGACTGGAAACCAATATTTTTTAGGTTTAGCCGCGATCACTGTTAGCATTGGAAAGACTTGGGTATGCTGAGGACAACCTAGAATAGAAAGCAATTATATTAATTTCATTAATTGTAAAACTTTGTATTTTTCTTTAAATATAAATGCTGTAACTGTTGTAATAAATTAGAAATGTGAATGAGCAGCAAGTGTGATATTTGAGCATTTATTTCTTGCGGGCTTGACAGCGTTCTATCGCCGACTCTACGGCGTAGGCTAGCTTAGACACGTCTCGTATCCGGAAAAGCGGGTGCGGGTCGTGACACCTCCTCCTTCACATCCTCCTCCACCGCCTCCTCCCCCCACCGCCTCCTCCACCCACCGTAACTGCTTCGGATCCGGTGGACCTCTCCTCCTCCACATCCTTCTCTCCTACATCGCCTCCTCCGCCGCCTCCTCCTCCCCCCACCGCGACGGTTCCGATTCTGGTAGACGAACTCGAGGAGCCGGTGGGCGAGGACGTCCGCTGTTTGTTTGCAAAAAACAAAAAGTGTTTTTATTACACACTTTAAAGAATCGTACACGAGTACAATGAATTCTGGGAAAATATAACTGTAGGAGTCCGATTTGATTGATGACCGCTTTGTCCCTTTGACGAGACGATTATGGATGGAAGCAAGCTTGTCACCATGTCTCGGAGCTTATGTTGACGAGGAATCTTCTGTATGGCTCGGCCGTGTAGAAGTATCGACAGAACTTTGGCTTCGATTAACGGTTGAAGAACTTGCTCTTGAGAATTGATGATTGTAGAAGATGGAAGTGCGATGAGTGCTCAAACTATACCCCTCCTCCCTGTGTCTGTACGTTGGGGGGTGGAGCTCTATTTATAGAGCCAAGAGATAACCACCTGACAGTTATCCAAAGTAGGCACCTTTTTTCTGGATAGGCGCCTAAGCCATTGTGCGCTATTTTTAAACAGGGACGCCTTTGACATGTGGCGCCTATGCGAAATAGGCACGTGGTCGTGGCCAAGTGATAGGCACGTTCTTCAGAAAATTTGGAGTAGTGCACCACGTTCAGTATGCATGGCAGATTAATACGTCAGCAGGGAACTGAATGCTTTGAGAAAGGCGCCCAAGGAAGTAGGCGCCTAGAAAAGTTGAGCGCCTAGTAGCAGTAGGCGCCTAAATGGGTCAGGACGCCTCAGAAAGATGTGCGCCTGAATGCATAAGGAGCCTAGGAGAACGGAACTCTTAAGAAACGATGGGCGCCTAAGAGAGTTAGGCGCCTAAGAGACATGGGGCGCCTAAGAGTATTAGGCGCCTAAGAGAGATAGATATTTTGAGCGCCTACAAGTCCCCCTTCAAAGTTTTCAAACTTTGGCGTCCAAACGTTTGGAATACTTTGAATGACGGCGCCCATTAAATGCTTGGTTCATTTCCAACGATGAACCTATTTATGGAGAGGTGCTCTTTTCCAAAACGACTCTTCTTGTTCCTCCTTTTAAGCTTTCATTAATGATACTCGGCTTTTCATGAGGAATGTGAGGCGCCGACGGGATTGGTTTCGACTATATATATGAGAATGGACTTTTGCACAGCCTTCACCCTTGTTTACTCTCATGGCGTCCAAAGGAAACATGAAGAAGGAGAAAGAGATAGGAACTGACGTCGACGGCAAGGCTCCTGAGGAGAAGCCTAATACTGCGCCTACGGCTTACTTGTTGGAGGCTAATACTGCCGATGTATATTTAGGTCTTCGTATTATCTTGAAGAGGATTTTGGGCCCCGTCCTAACGGTGGACTTGGGCTACACTTAGATCTCGCCTATGTCTTCATAGTATTCAAAATTTTCGTTTAGCTTTGGATCTCTTATAAAATTTAAAATTTTTGTTTAGGTCTCGGTTTTGGCCAGCATCATCCCAATCAATCATTAAAATACGAGATCCAACAAACTATTCTTTAGGCAGATAACATAGAGAGAGGCCTAAACGAAAATTTTGAATGTTATATGATGTCTTAGAACTAAATAACCAAAGAACAGCTAAGCTTATGTTGTAATTGTTCCTACAAATAAGAGTAAATATGATTACAAAGATGGTAGACTATTGGAAAATGCTATACGGTAAAAACAAAAACAAAAATACTAGTTAGTAAAAAAATAAAAAATGGCTGTCCAATTGGAAAATTACTGAAGTGGATTATAGGCTATAACCACCGTTAGGAAGGGGTCTAATCCCCCTGGTTTTGTTTGACAACATCTGATAGAGGAGCCCGAGGATCTTTCGCACCTTCCACTTGATGGTGACCATCCAGACCACCAGGGTGTCTGAGTGGGTGTTATTTCTTTTACCTACTTTTATATGTATTTTTTTTAAGACGTTTAGCCACCGAGCACGTGTTTAGCCTGTGTTTGGACCATGACATTTAGCTCATGGGCTTAGACATGATTTGTATATATTCTAGACTGCAGCTAGAGCTGATCATATATGACTTATACTCTTGCTATAGTCCTTCATTTTGTATTACTAGCTTCTTGATTATCTATATATTATAGTTTGAGACGTTTTATTATCTTATATGCTTGATGATAATATTCTTGTATTTTACTTACTTGCATATGATTGAGATATCTAGGTTTTGCTTGACCTAGGAGTGACTGTTGGCTTGTAGCAGTGACCTCTACATCTACAGCTTTGACCGTATTCAAGGTACTAGAGCACTTTGGTATACGTAGTGGCCTGATCCGTCCCTTACTTGCCAGTATTATGGTTCTGGGGCATGACAGAGTCGGCCCGGATCTGATCAACGAATCGGCCCGGCTTGGCCCACAACTCAAATGGATCCGGAATTGGTCCTAGTTTTTGGCCCGAAAGCCTGGCCCGGTCCAGGAACTTGTCCGAATCGGTTAAACCAGCCATGCCCGATCGACCCGGTTCAGACCGGGTCCAGGTCCGGTCCAGACCAAAAAAATCAAAATTTTCTTGAACGTTAGAGGGGTATTTTGACCAAAATGCCCCCATTTTAGTAGTTATTTTATGACGTTTTAGGGTACTTTAGTCATTTTGCTAAAAATGACAAAAAATATCATTATAGCAACTATATATTGGGGATATTATGGTTAAGTTTGCACCCAAAAGTTTCTATTAATAGGCCACAAGTCTTCAAAATTAACCGCAACATTTTTTTTCCTCTCTTACAATATTTAGAAGCAAACCAATTTATGAAGATTGAGGTAACAACTTTCTGAATATTGGAGTACAACTTTCTGAAATCTAAATTGCAGATTATTGTGCGAAATTCCTCGGTGGCTTTTTTCTCTCTTTTTTTTGAATACGGATTTTTTTTTCTTTCCTCTCTCTCTCTCTCTCTCCTCTCTCTCTCTCTCTCTCTCTCTCTCTCTTTGTTAGAAAAATAGAATTTTCTCTTTTTTTAATATTATAAAATAGTTTTCTTCCTCTCTTTTTTTAATTCGGAATTTTTCTTTTCCCTCTCTCTTTCTTTTTGTTAGAAAAAAAAAATCCTTCTCTTTTTAATATTACAAAATAGGTTTTTTCGTCTTTTTTTTTAATTCAGGGTTTTCTTTCTCTCTATTTTTTTGGTAGTAAAAAAACTTCTCTTATTTTTTCTGAATTCGAAATATTTTTTTTCCTCCCTCTATTTTTAAAATATGGATGCTACTGGTTCTAACCACCCTTAGTGTTTTGGAACAAATTTTTGCTTATTATGTTGATTTGTTTGAAAATAATCATATTCCTGGTTTTATGCCACCAACACAAATGTCACCTCCTGAAGTTAGAAGTATGACTACTAATGTTGTAAATAGAAAAAACAGTTTTATGAGAATATTATGAAAAATTATATGTCACTGATAATGAGGGTGCACAGATTTTAGATCCAAAAAATCAAAAACTAATAGCTAAAGGTGCACAACACAAGAAATATAGAAAGAGAGAGAGAAAATGACGGCACGGACACTTTAAGAAGACACTATGAAAGTTGTTACGGCAAGGACACACTGCATGCTAGACAAGGATGCTAAGCAATAAGGGGAGCATGATGCTGACAGATATTTTGGAGGCATGCGTCTGTGTTCAAAATTGGTTACGTGTGAAAAAATGAACTCAGAACTCAAGAGATGAAACTGCCGACATCAATAAGCTAGACTTTCAGTCTCTTACTTTGGACGACACTACTAGAGGAGGAGCTGAGCAATAAATTTGGACAGACGGATTACGAACGATGGAAAAGAAAAAAAGGAAAAAAAAAAAAAGTTGTACATTTTTTACAAATTTTATGAAAATAAAATATCAACTTTCAGTTTTTTTTTTTTTGTTATTTAATGTTATAGAAAATTTAAATTATATTGAGATTAATAAAAATTTATCACCTTTTCATTCTCAAATTTTTGTTAGTTATAAATATATGTTATAGAATATTTAAATTATAATTTCATTAATAAAAAAATTCTATTTTTTTCTTCTCAAATTTCCATTAAAAAAAGGCCCGGCCCCGGCCCAGCCCGCCTCCAACCGGGTCATGGGTCCGAAATGGGTTCAACAATTTCTCTTTCCGGCCGACCCAGCCCGGCCCGCTTCTCTTCCGGATTGAGCCCGGTCCGGCCCGAAATCGATCAAGCTCGGGTCAAATCGGACCTCAGGTCGGCCTGGCCGGGCCAATACCCACCTTGACCCAACTCTTCAATTCTTCTTATTTTTCAAAGAAACCATACTCTTCAATTCGAAAACGTGTACTTGGAATGGAACATAATAAATTCTCTCTGGCCCATTAGAGAAAATTGTTTCCCAGATGATAATATGTATCATTCAAAGGCTGTCACAGCATTTATAATGTACTCTTCGCCGTTATTCTTTATGGTTGGCATCCTCATCTATAACAATTCCGAGTCATGTTTCTTCCAAATCACGAGAAGAAGAAAAAATGGTACATCTTCATAGTTTGTGTTGTATATGTTGGAAAGAACGAATAAATTGACAAGATAGTCTGACGTGGAATAGAACAAGAAAGTTCTACTGAAAGTTTGATTTGGGGTTGGACCTCAAGGAGTGCCCAAACCAGACCCAGTGTCTCTTAGTTTTGTGTCACTTCATCATTTATAAAAGTACAATCATGTGAGTGTTTGAGTCGCTCGTTCACATATTTTGTCTATTCGTCATTTATAAAAGTATAGTCGTGTCAGTGTACTGTCATTAACATTGTCTCTCTTAACCTTTTGTGTCTCATTATCATTTATTAAAATGCAATCCTATCCGTATTTAAGTCGCTCATTCACAAAAAGTACAATTTTGTCAGTTTTTGAGCAGAGACGGCTCTGGTATGGCAGGCCGGACGACGGCTCAGGACCCCCTGACGAAACGGACACCAACATAGAAATATTACAATAGAACTAGTATGTATTCTGTGTCTATTTTAACACAGTGCATTGTGGTCTAATGGTTATAATGCTAAACTTATATTTGGGAGATCCTTGGTTCAAATCTTCAATACAACAAAATCTTATTTTATTTATACATTTTTTAATATTATGTATGAGGGTCCATTTTTAAAGTTTCGCCTTGGGCCTCCATTAGCTCAGGGCCGGCCCTGTTTTTGAGTCTATTCCTACGATTTGAAGTGATGCTACTGGAGGAGGAGTTCTGTTGTATCCTGAAAGATTAAATCGTCATTTAACCGTAAGCATTTATACGAGACGAATATTGTCTTAAGGATATTGAACCAAGTTCAAGCTTGAAATCGATCAAATTTATAATTTTAAATTTATAGAATACATAATGACACATTCAAAATTGGCCAATGAAGGCACATAAATAGATGGAAAAAAAAAAGAAAAAAAACATAGGTGAAACGTGAGAATGCTCTAAAGTTTCTTTTTTTACAGCTCTAAAGTTTGACGATTGGTTAATTTCTTCTCGAACACGAGAATGCTTTCGAAGAATCCTAAAGTAGGCTTCAAACGGTCAAAGGCTTTGGCTGAGGCCATTTATATCATTAACATTAATAGAGGGATGGACTTGGAATTGCTTTAATTAAATATATTAGGCAAATGGACTTAGTCGCTTTCGATAGTAATGCATACCACCGACAAATCCCCTTTTGTAACTTTCATAATCGAAAATGTGTTCTTCGGTACAAAATCTTGAGTGTGAACTGCCAACTCACGATCCTTCTAGATACAATTCTTGTACACACACACACACACATTTTTTTTTTCTTTGAAAGAAGGTAATTGTGGCGAACGCTCCGACCGAAAATCGATCTCCTGACCGCTCGCTCGCCGTATACATCTCTCTTAACCACTAGGCTAGAGATTATTTGCGCGTGCGTGTGCGTGCGCGCACACACACACACATATATATGGCTTGGAAACAAATCCAAAATTATTGAAACCACCGATATTGATACTCATAAGCAGTCCGAAACGACACCGATAACGATACTACTAAACCTTGATACTTTTTTTTGTAAGTCTAGGCTCAAATCTAGGACCTCCTTAATAACCATCACCACTCCGACTGCTGGAACACAATGACTAATCTTAGTAGTAGAACAATAGCAGATGATGCAAACAAACAAGATTTAGAGTATAAGAAGAAGTAAGAATAATAATATAATCGGTCAGAACATATAGGGTCTGTTGGAGAGAGAACCCTGAAACTACTACTTTCTACAACGTCTCCCCTATATGAGCATCGCAATTTTTAGTGGTTTACCACTTTGTCCTTGTAGTTGGATATTATAAATGCGCAAAACAAGTTTATAATAGTTCCTTGATAGGCTAATTTTATAATAGTTGAAAGATTAGACCTAAGACTGTAGATAATGTGTTCATAGGATATGTCCTAGATATATTGCCAATACATTTCTTGTAACTCATTCTGAATAAATGAAATATCTAATAATACAATTATAGAAGCTAGAGATGCAGTTTACTTTGAGAATATATTTTCCTTTAAGAATAGAACTTCATCATCTTCCTCCAACCCTTCTCTTACTCCATCTACTAGTTCTCATGTTCAAATATCAAGTTCTTAACCATAACAAGATATACTAGAAGGAGTAAAAGATAAATGATTGAAAAGAATTTATGATAATGATTCTTCACATTTTTGATAGAGGGTGATCCCTCAACTTATGAAGAAGTCATATCTTCTCCTGATGTCCATTTCTGGAAAGAAGCTATTAACAATGAGTATAACTCAATTATGAAGAATAGTACTTGACTTTTTAGCAGACCTACATTTAGGTAGTAAATCCATTGGTTGTAAGTTGATCTTCAAAAAGAAACTTAGAGCCGATGGTACCATAGACAGCATTTCTAAAGAGATTATATTTTTGATACCTACTCTCCTGTAGCTAGAATCACCTCTATTAGAACCCTGCTAGCCTTAGCTTCCATTCATGATATGCTAATTCATCAAATGGATGTAAACAGCATTTCTAAATGGAGATTTAGAGGAAGAAATATATATGGAGAAACCTGAAGGTTTCATTGCCAAAGGTCAATAAAAGAAGGTTTGTAGATTAGTAAAATCACTTTATGGCCTAAAGTAAGCTCCCAAACAATGACACAACAAATTTGACAAAGTCATCTTAGAATTTGGTTTTGTGCCAAATGAATATGACAAATGTTTGTATTCTAAAAATACAAATAGAAGTTGTGTCATCTTATGCTTGTATGTTGATGATATCCTTATTCTAGAATCTTCAGTGGAATTGATAAATAACACTAAGAATTATTTATCTAACCAGTTTGATATGAAAGACCTAGGTGAAGCAACAAGGGGCTATACTCTATCCTTAGCACACTCAATTGAGAAAATGCTAAGAAAGTTCGAGTACTTTGACAAAAAATATGCCCTTACTTCTTATGACAGCAATGTTGTTCTAAAGAAGAATGAAGGATCAATTAGAATCATAGATATTCACAGATGATAGGATCCCTTATGTACATAACAAATAGGGCCAGACCCGATATTGCATTTGCTATTGGGAGACTAAGTAGATATACTAGTAACCCAAACCAGTCATGTTAGACTGCATTGGACAGAGTATGTAGATATCTTAAGGATACTCTAGACTATAAACTTTATTATACTAGACACCCTGATATCATAGAAGGTTACTCATATACAAATTGGGTAACTGATTCACATGATGTGAAATCCACTAATGGATATGTTTTTATCCTAGGAGGAGCTGCAATATCATGGGGATCATGTAAACAAACTATCATTGCCAGGAGTACAATGGACTCTGAAATGATAGCTTTGAACACTACCTATACATAAGTCGAATGGCTTAGAAATCTTATTATGCGTATACATGTTTATGTTAGTCATGTTCCTGTAATTTCTATAAACTATGATAATTGATCTGTTATAAAACTACTAAAGCATAATTCTGTGAATACTAAGATGAACAGGTACCTGCAGCTGCGTTTTAAATCGATAAAGAACCTATTAGGCAAATATGTGGTTCTTGACTATATAAAGTCAGAAAAGAACCTTGCATACTACTTGACGAAGGGTCTGTCTAGGATATTGATCCTAGAATCATCAAGGGGGATGGGGTTAAGCACATAAGTTGGTCATCAGCAATGGAAATCCAACCGAGTCTGACTGAAGATTCCAAGAAGTCGGTTCAATGGGTAAGAACAAGCGGGACTATGTGACTATTATGGAACACTGACCCTAAGGTTAAATTCTCTTAAAATAAATGTCCAAGAGGTTGTACATGTGTACATGGTACCCCATCCCTATGGTGACAGTATTCCGGTGTGATATGGTTATGGTGACTTTAAACTCTTAATAAGTCCAAGCATGATAGCAGGGTTGATTCCTATCACCAACCCTTGAGGACTTACCTATATGAGAGGTCATGAAGGTCGCGACTACAGGACAGGACGATCCTAGACAACTCTCATGAATGTAAAAAGTGTGCATGCCCAACAAAAATACCACCCGATAGACCCAAGTACCTCTAGCGTACTAGTGTGCTATTATCTGAATCCGGTTCAAGAAGACTGATTCAAGGCGTAGTCCATCAAACTCTTCTTCTGACAAAGATAATAGTCACTACGTGAGATTCAAGGTTGTAGTACATCTCATCTATACATATATATAACTGCCTAGATTCTTCTATACTCTTTTCTACTATTACTTCGGAATTTGATCTTTTGGGAGGGAGATTGTTGGCTGTGTGTGTTTAAGCTCAAACACACAAGCTTACAAAAACTAAAATTCCTATAGTCCCACATCGGCTGGATGGGAGACTTGATTATCTTATATTGTCTTGCTTCCTTCGGTTCGGTTCGGCGTACGTAACGAGTGCAGGTAAGTGCCCACTCTGCGGGCGTCGAATGCCGATTCGATTTCCTCATCGGGTTCGGGTTGAGACCCTAAAAAAATTTTGCTCCTCTTAAATTTTTGACCGTTTATTTTTTTAAATTCTGAACGTTTGGCTCATTATTTCTCCAACGTTAACTTCATTTATTCCTACATTTTTATCATCTTCTTTCGACTTTAACTTCTGGGTTAAATGGCTTTTAACGTCTAGGTTAAATGGCTTTTATTCTCCTGTCCGTTGGGAGGACAGGGAATAGCCTATATATACTGAGGTTTTTCTCTTCTCAGTACACAGAAAACCCTACGTAAAAATTCTCTTTCTCAAATTCTTACTTCTACACGAAACTCTTCTGTTCTTATTCGTTCTTGCTCTGGGCAGAGCTAAGTCAAGGGTTGTTCTCTCTGCGTCGTGTACGATAAGGAGATTCCGGTGGAACAGGATTTTACCACCAAGAGCATTCGGACAAAGTCTGCACATAGATCCGAATTAACTCTTAGGACAGTGCTACGTGTACGACTTCCACGGATGCCGGTAACCTTTACTCTTTTTTGTTGCAGATTTCAAAAGAAAAAAAATATAAGAAATTCCAACACAAACTACACTTAATAGGCTAATTTATTTATTTTTCTTTATATTATATATATTAATATATATATATAATATATATTATATATATATATATATATATATATATTGAGGAAAATGTAAAGACAATTAATTAGCTCAAAAAATAAAAGTGACAAGGATCAGTACTTCTTCTTTCCGGCTTTCCCCTCGTCTCCAGACTCCAGCATCTCCTCGAGCACCTTGTCATCCAGGCACTCCAGCTCAATCACCTGCCTCCCCCCATGGCTCGAAGAGGAGGAGCCGTAAGACCAACAGGTGCTATAGGTGCTGTTTGACCTCCTTCGGAAAGTTGAGCACCGCGAGCGACCCGCGCATGGAGAATGCGGCGCGGTCGTAGGCCCGGCGGCCTCCTCGGGGTGTTGAAGGTGCCGAGCCAGACCCTGGCGCCGTGCCGGGTCGAGTCGCGTATCTCGGCCGCGTACTTCCCCCACGGCCGGCGGCGGACCCCCCGGTACTTGGCCTCCTCTCCTCCCTTTGGGGACTCCTGATCGCTCATGGCTGCACCTGCACTAGTAGTGTTGGTTGCAGATTGATGTTTGTACGAGCTATCGAGCGTTGCTACGTAGCATTTAAATTGGGAGGGAAAGTTGGGCTAGATTTTGTG
>JANAVB010021796.1:20328248-20766371 GCA_029216955.1 Iris pallida | reverse complement strand
CTAGACACCCTGATATCATAGAAGGTTACTCATATACAAATTGGGTAACTGATTCACATGATGTGAAATCCACTAATGGATATGTTTTTATCCTAGGAGGAGCTGCAATATCATGGGGATCATGTAAACAAACTATCATTGCCAGGAGTACAATGGACTCTGAAATGATAGCTTTGAACACTACCTATACATAAGTCGAATGGCTTAGAAATCTTATTATGCGTATACATGTTTATGTTAGTCATGTTCCTGTAATTTCTATAAACTATGATAATTGATCTGTTATAAAACTACTAAAGCATAATTCTGTGAATACTAAGATGAACAGGTACCTGCAGCTGCGTTTTAAATCGATAAAGAACCTATTAGGCAAATATGTGGTTCTTGACTATATAAAGTCAGAAAAGAACCTTGCATACTACTTGACGAAGGGTCTGTCTAGGATATTGATCCTAGAATCATCAAGGGGGATGGGGTTAAGCACATAAGTTGGTCATCAGCAATGGAAATCCAACCGAGTCTGACTGAAGATTCCAAGAAGTCGGTTCAATGGGTAAGAACAAGCGGGACTATGTGACTATTATGGAACACTGACCCTAAGGTTAAATTCTCTTAAAATAAATGTCCAAGAGGTTGTACATGTGTACATGGTACCCCATCCCTATGGTGACAGTATTCCGGTGTGATATGGTTATGGTGACTTTAAACTCTTAATAAGTCCAAGCATGATATGCAGGGTTGATTCCTATCACCAACCCTTGAGGACTTACCTATATGAGAGGTCATGAAGGTCGCGACTACAGGACAGGACGATCCTAGACAACTCTCATGAATGTAAAAAAGTGTGCATGCCCAACAAAAATACCACCCGATAGACCCAAGTACCTCTAGCGTACTATGTGTGCTATTATCTGAATCCGGTTCAAGAAGACTGATTCAAGGCGTAGTCCATCAAACTCTTCTTCTGACAAAGATAATAGTCACTACGTGAGATTCAAGGTTGTAGTACATCTCATCTATACATAATATATAACTGCCTAGATTCTTCTATACTCTTTTCTACTATTACTTCGGAATTTGATCTTTTGGGAGGGGAGATTGTTGGCTGTGTGTGTTTAAGCTCAAACACACAAGCTTACAAAAACTAAAATTCCTATAGTCCCACATCGGCTGGATGGGAGACTTGATTATTCTTATATTGTCTTGCTTCCTTCGGTTCGGTTCGGCGTACGTAACGAGTGCAGGTAAGTGCCCACATCTGCGGGCGTCGAATGCCGATTCGATTTCCTCATCGGGTTCGGGTTGAGACCCTAAAAAAATTTTGCTCCTCTTAAATTTTTGACCGTTTATTTTTTTAAATTCTGAACGTTTGGCTCATTATTTCTCCAACGTTAACTTCATTTATTCCTACATTTTTATCATCTTCTTTCGACTTTAACTTCTGGGTTAAATGGCTTTTAACGTCTAGGTTAAATGGCTTTTATTCTCCTGTCCGTTGGGAGGACAGGGAATAGCCTATATATACTGAGGTTTTTCTCTTCTCAGTACACAGAAAACCCTACGTAAAAATTCTCTTTCTCAAATTCTTACTTCTACGAAACTCTTCTGTTCTTATTCGTTCTTGCTCTGGGCAGAGCTAAGTCAAGGGTTGTTCTCTCTGCGTCGTGTACGATAAGGAGATTCCGGTGGAACAGGATTTTACCACCAAGAGCATTCGGACAAAGTCTGCACATAGATCCGAATTAACTCTTAGGACAGTGCTACGTGTACGACTTCCACGGATGCCGGTAACCTTTACTCTTTTTTGTTGCAGATTTCAAAAGAAAAAAAAATATAAGAAATTCCAACACAAACTACACTTAATAGGCTAATTTATTTATTTTTCTTTTATATATATATATATATATATATATATATATATATATATATATATATATATATATATATATATATATATTGAGGAAAATGTAAAGACAATTAATTTAGCTCAAAAAATAAAAAGTGACAAGGATCAGTACTTCTTCTTTCCGGCTTTCCCCTCGTCTCCAGACTCCAGCATCTCCTCGAGCACCTTGTCATCCAGGCACTCCAGCTCAATCACCTGCCTCCCCCCATGGCTCGAAGAGGAGGAGCCGTAAGACCAACAGGTGCTATAGGTGCTGTTGACCTCCTTCGGAAAGTTGAGCACCGCGAGCGACCCGCGCATGGAGAATGCGGCGCGGTCGTAGGCCCGGGCGGCCTCCTCGGCGGTGTTGAAGGTGCCGAGCCAGACCCTGGCGCCGTGCCGGGTCGAGTCGCGTATCTCGGCCGCGTACTTCCCCCACGGCCGGCGGCGGACCCCCCGGTACTTGGCCTCCTCTCCTCCCTTTGGGGACTCCTGATCGCTCATGGCTGCACCTGCACTAGTAGTGTTGGTTGCAGATTGATGTTTGTACGAGCTATCGAGCGTTGCTACGTAGCATTTAAATTGGGAGGGAAAGTTGGGCTAGATTTTGTGGTGGGCCCCAGAATGAACGATTCTTGGCACGTTGGTAATGGGGAGAATAAATATAGAAGTTGGGTTGGGTCAGGTCAGGAGGACATTTTATTTGGATACATCGAACTTGGGATGGCTTTTGTCAATGAAGGAGGTGCACACACCTTTGTTCCCTTGCAATTATTTATTAATGGTCTCCGTCTGTCACGAAATTTACACTATACTAGTACTATTTTAGGAATATGGGAAGATTCACTTATGAAAGAAGGAAGGTGATGAATTAACCCTCGTGCATATTTCAAAATTGGCATTACAAAAATTTTTTGTCTTTTTCTTTCCTTTTTCTTTTTTTTTTTTGTCACAGCAACACGAGGAACAACGAGACCGTAGAGCAGGATAAGGAACGACTACGACACTGAGGAAGAGTGACGGGTGCACGAAGAGCAGGATAAGGAACGACTACGACAAAAAACAACGAGACCGTAGAGCAGGATAAGGAACGACTACGACACTGAGGAAGAGTGACGGGTGCACGAAGAGCTCGAGAAGGAGAACAGTTTTCGCAACCTACACCAAATAGTAGTGCCTAGACAATTACGAGTCTTCGTCCGCATGCATGGTGAGCATTATTCGGTTTTCGACCGAAAACCGAACTGAACCGAATAAGATATTCGGTTCGGTTTAAAAAAAATTCGGTTCGGTTTCGGTTTTGAAAATATTAAAAAAAATTATTCGGTTTCGATTTTGGGTTTCGGTTTCGATCCAAAACCGAAAACCAAGAAATATATATGTATATATAAAGGTGCAAATAAACCTAAAAATCAAATAAACCGAATAAACCGAAAACCGAACCGATTTAATTCGATTCGGTTTAATTCGGTTATGGACAAATTCGGTTCAGTTTCGGTTTTGCTTATTATTCGATTTTTCGGTCAAATTCGATTTTCGGTTATTCGGTTCGGTTAGAACCGAATTAACCGAATGCTCACCCCTAATTCCTTGTACAGGGGCCGTTTCATGCATCAGGTGTAACCGGCATGGCAACGGTGACGAACTCCATGAATGAAGAGTTTAGGTCATGTTCATTCGGGTTTTGACAAACCCCGTGAAGGGGACAGGTCGGTTTTATTCGGATTTTGACGAACCCTGTGAAGGGTCCAGGTCGGGTTTATTTGGATTTTGGGTTAAGTAATTAGTTTCATGAGTTTCTATGAGTAGGTCAGGAGGATTTGTTTCTATATCAGGCCTACTTATTTGCAGTCTTAGCTTTGGATTTATTTTTTTTTTCAAGGCTTCTTATGTGCCATTGGGTCTCCATTGACAATAGCCTATGCTCCACTTCTCTTCGGCAATTGACTGTTAAGACCAGAAATAGAGAAGACAGCTTGTGCATTCATCATCGATACAGGTTAATCCAATCTCAATCCATGTAAACAAGCGCTTGCCTTTCTTAAAATAAAAGCTTATACTCAGCAGTCTCTTGTCACTGAATAAATAATTACATGGTCCAGACAAAAACTTTAGGAGCTTATTGTACTACTCCATAGAAAATGTCGTTTGACCACCATTCACAAAAGCAAATGTCAAACGGCACTACAAAGAACACACTTTTGGCAGGAACTGTCTTTTTTTTTTTTTTTTTTTCCTGCAGTTCTTGCTATTTCAAGACGGTCAGAATTTTAGTTCGTACTGATTTTATATGAACTTTTGGTAGTAGTCTTAGATATGCACAGGACTGCCAGATTATTATTATTATTATTTAAAATCTCACGCACACACACGAGTGGGGGGGTCGAACCTTGCCGGCCCCTCCGGATGTCCGTTCTAATGCCACTAGGCTAAAGAGCTCGGACAGGACTGCCGAAATTTTGACAGTCCTAGAACTGCCAAAAATATATTGTCTCCTAGTAATTGTTATGGTGCCCTTAACATTTGCCTTCACAAACTGCAACCTACAGAGCACTCTTTCCAAATTGTTTTTTTTTTTAACTTGTACACCTTCACAAGCCTTTTGAAACAGATTAACACTTTGATTTCTTACTATGGCTTTTCCTCAAGCGGCTTCACTGAAAACCAGGCAATAAGTGGGAACTTGCTGACAGATATATAGCAAGTTAAGAAAAAGAAGGTCAAGCACTACCAAAAGGATTACCAGTTCAAGAGGGCTAAACAAAAAACATCCTCGAGCAATGAACATGAAGAAGAAAACGATCCTGGGATGGGGCAGTGCTATGAAGAATTTACTTCCTCAGAATGGAATTGCTCCAATCAATGCGTCCATGCAAACTATAATGGATTTGCCAATAGGGAAGGGCGTACAAACGGTTCTCTTCTGCTTCGATTGTGAATCAGAAGACTGAGAGCACAAGGACCAAACTAGTAGAGGCCATGAAGGTCTACCTACACAACAATAGGAGGATTCCCAGAAGCAGACTCATCCCAGCCAGTTATCGATGCAGCTTGAAGAATCATATTTCCTGTGGCCATGTGAATCAAAGTTATTAGTCTAGAAGCCAAGTCTACAATTTCATGAATAAATTTGACTCTCCACCCAATTCCTCTTGCGATTAAAAACAAAGTCTAAAAGAAGACGTTTACAGTGGTGGTTGACCTATATGATGAAAAGATGTGAACGAAGCCACTTCCACAAAATTTAGGCTAATTCTAAGGGCATTCCACATTTTACTTGGGGCTAGCCCAACTTCTTCCAAAAATATTTACAAGTTTGTCATCCAAACTTTTGCTTAGGACTAGTCCATTTTTTTTCAAGGTTAGGGTTAGGGTTCCCCCTCCTCCTCCACCCCCCCCCCCCCCCCCCCCCCCCCCCCCTCCTCCTCCTCCTCCTCATCCGCCTCCTCCTCCTTAGCCCTTCCCCAAAAATTTTTAGGACTGCCAAACTTGTTGGCAGTCCTTACAGCAAGTAGGACTGCAACAAAGTTGACAGTCCTACTTTATGTTAGGACTGTCTGTCCAAACAGAAATTTTAGATAGGACTGTCAACAAAGTCGGCAATCCTATGCGAGGGCGAAGAGAAGAAGACACTGGCAGCAGCCTCCTCCTCCTCCTCCTCCTCCTCCTCCTCCTCCTCCTCGAGCTCGATCG
Source organism: Iris pallida (assembly GCA_029216955.1). NCBI lineage: Eukaryota > Viridiplantae > Streptophyta > Magnoliopsida > Asparagales > Iridaceae > Iris > Iris pallida. Next base: position 20,760,793 of record JANAVB010021796.1, on the reverse strand, counting down.
CGCCCCCACGCTCCCGTGCCCCCGCGCCAACGCCGGCGTCCGTTGCCCCGCGCCCCCGCCGGCATCCGCTTATAGAGAAATCCTAATCATTTTGGGGTTGGACTAGCCCCAAACAAAATTCGGACTGTCCCCAGTAAAAGTTCTACTTACATGGGTTGTCCCCTAATAAGGGCTAGCCCCAAGTAAAATGTGGAATGCCCTTAGAATTTCATTGCAATCCAACCTTCTATAATGATAAACACTTCTATTGAGGAAAAGATACAACTTTACTATAAATTGACAGTTGGTGTGTAAAGATAAAAAGAGGATCTTAGGATTCTTAAATTGAGAAATCAAAATTTACCATTATTAGGAAAATGGATATGGAAAGCTCTAACAAACACTGATCGTATTTGGGTTAAACACCTCAATAGTATATTTCTAGAAGACATAAATTTTATAATTTACATGGTAAAATTCATAATGCTGCTTCTTTAAAGTTGCTCCTATATTTAGAATTGGTCTTAGACAATTTTGAAATTCTGGAAGCAGCCATGGTTGTTTGTTTGTTTTTCCTAATGTATATGATATTGCTACTAATCCTGAGGTTGAGGTAGGCTCTCGGTATAGTATATCTAATGGTATGAGAATGTGGAAAATTAAGTTGGGAAGGTCTATTGACAATGCTTTGACTAATGATTATTAGGAATTAATAAGTATTTTAAGTACATATTTTAAAGAAAATGATCGTGTTATATGGAATATGACTTCTGATGGCTCCTGATCAGGTTGTTACCAAATAAAAAGGCGGCGAAGATGGTTCTGCCCAAGATGAGGTCTTTTTGTGGGCACTAAATATCAACTGATCCTTTGGCAGAAATGTATGTACATTCATATATTAATCAATTACAAACATATATTTCTTCTTTTGCGAGTCTTACAACGGATGTGATAATATTGAAGTCACTGTAAGTACTAAGTAGCATTACACCTTGTAAATCGAAAGCAAATAAATTGCAACAAGTATTGCAAGAATAAAACTAACTACTGGATAAAATTAAGTCAATTCTCTTTATACTTAAATGAATAAACGTACTGTAACTTGGTCTAGCAACATTTCTAAAATACTTTGAAACTGAGGATCTCTTTAAGAATTGCAAGCATGGGTAACATAGTACAGAACCCTCCAAGTCTTCAAGCCCCAATGCAACTAATATTAGCATTAAAACTCACAATGAGCCTAACAGTTATAACTTACCTTACATTATTCTTGCACAAGTTTGGACCACATTATCCCTTGGGGCATTGGATGAGCCCGTCAGCAACTCCACCTGAGAGAGATACAAAAAGCCTCTTTCTTCAGCTCCTCAAAAAGGTAAGAAGCTTCTCTCAGCTCATCTGTGCCACTTTGACATTGACTTCTCCATGCATCAATTATGACTCTTTGCTAGAATTCCAAAGCAAGGGAATAGGTGCATACCAAGAAGAGAACATGTTATTTGCCATACTAATTGTTCCATATAATCCAACTTAAAGATCCCTTTCTACAAGGAATATAGTGGCTAAAAAATTTCATTCAGAGAGTATCAGAAGAATGTCTATTACATGTACCAACTTCTATGTAGCAAGAAAATAAAGGGAAAGAGTGGCAGCAAAGAACAGTAAAGAATAAGCAGATAGCAAATTTAATTAGATCACAGTGGCACAACACGAACTAAATACCAAGGTTCACAGATATATATTATTGAATCGATTTCGAACCCTTCTTATGAGTTGATATTGGTGGTCTCTTGTGGGACTTCCGGAGTTTTTGGTTTCAGAAAGCCAAAAACTAATAAGGAATTATTTTAGAAACTTGAAAAAAAATGATATAGGAATAGTCTTATGTATTAGTTGTTGTCTATTTCCTGCTAATTTTGAATAGAAAAATATTCGACATTGCTGAATTATTCATCCATGATAAACATTTATCTTTTATTACTTGCTTTTAGACAGCATTCACACAATAGGTAGTTATAAATGGAATAACATTAAGATATGAACGTTGTGAATTTGAAGTATACAAGAGCGATGAATAATAATAGTTACATTGTGTCCACAAGAGATCTTATTTATCAAGACATGGGAGCAGCACGATGGAATCATTGTGTTGACATTGTTCTTTTGTCATAGTTATGACTTTTTCTTTTAATTTTCTTTGTTTAATTAATGGACAAGAGCCACAATTTCGGTATCCACCAGTATCAGTGGGGGCATCATTCAGACATACGAAAACGATATGGTACAATTGATGTATCGTACGGCTGATACTGCGAACCTAGCCAAAAACCAGTTACCAGAAAACACTTCTAATGATCTAGAACCAATTCGTGTTTTTTTCTTCATAGATGGATCTAGTGAATAAATCTGTGGCATTTCTTCGAATTTATCTAAATAAGATTAATTTTACATAACTAGATTTGTGTGCATATTGACTTCCTTTTTTGCTCTACCCTAGATCTCTTTGTTTCCTTGTTTGCTCTTGGTTATATTATGATCTTGCTCTTGGTTTTGGGTTTAATTGTGGATCTTATGCATGCCAAAAACTGCATATCTTGTTTGTGGCTGCAGTGATTAAATAGCTAGAAATTGTGGTTAGATGCTATCATATTGGACTCATCTATTGCACTGATGCTGGATTGGCACTAGTTATCTACCTAGAATTCGTGCACCGATATTAACAAATTCTTTCAAATGCTAGTCCCTGGTTATGTTTTAATTCACTTCCCCTACCATAAATCAGTTTCTCTTGGATTTATGTCCCAGATTTTTTGCTGCGGGAAGGGATTATATGGATTATATAATCTACTTGGTCTTCTATGTTGTTGCCTAGTAGGTCGCTTGCTGATGAGGTTGCAACCCTATTACAAAAGGGTTAGTGAATGCAAAACATATGCAGCGACTAGCATGTCAAAGAATTTGCTAATATCAGCATTTGCAAAAGAAAGGGCTCTAGATGGCATACCTGTCAGCGTAAGATTCTTTTCATAAATTACATAACGGACTAAAATCAAAATCTTCATACTAAACTGGTTAATGACTCATTTATCTATTATCAATAATGTAGATATTCATGGTATCAATATGTTGACAAATCATAAAACAACAAAATTGTATACTTGTACAGTGAGAATGCACATCAAGGCATTTCTAGATGGCCTTCACACGTTAGGGAGAACCATAATGGACGTCTATTCGCTGTCATGAGAACTGTACATGTTTCTAAGGATGGCACGGGACTGTTCTCCAACTTGGCCCAGCTGATGAGAAATAGTGGATCATAGCTTTCATAGACATGGACACAGATTCGGAATACGGACACAAATTCGGAATAAGGTATCTTTAGAAAAATTAAGATACAAGTAAGGTATGAATACGGTTATATATATACACATGAAAACATATCTATATACATATTTTATGCACTAGACTTTATAATATCTATATCTATGCATGCTTTGTGTAGTAACTAGTTTGCAATAAGTTCTAAAAAGGATTTGATACAAAGAACTGTTCTTTCCTCAAATATATCTGGGACAATTATGACCATGGAAAAACACTTTCAACCATGTTTCAGGTCTATTTGGAGCCTAAAGATGGGCAGGCATATCCGATATGTGTCAAAGAAGTGTTGCTTCTGATATGTCAGATACGAACATGGGCAGCGTCCTTCGGAGGAGTATCCCTGCAAGGCTGCAACTGCAGTATAGGTGGGTGTCGTCTTTAATTAACTACAAGCTTATATTTCTTCAAGTTGGCAGAAAATCAATTGTTAGTGTTACTTCCCTAACATTTATAAATACCCACATATTTAATTAACTACAAGTCTATAAGCATTATTTTTGTTTTTATATACTTGCATGTCTAATATACCGGGTGTGATCATATTTCAGTCGCCAAAACACGATCTACAGGGTGCCTTCACATATCAAAGTAAAAGGAGGAACTGCAAAGTAAAAAAGAAAAAAAGAAATTAAAATAATGCAGGAGGGTGGAGGGGGGATAACATGGTAGATAACTCTACAATTTCTACCTTCAAGCTCGAATGAAACTACATTAGCATTACTTCTTGCAATGAGGCCAACCATTTCTCTCACCTAGGCATTAGTGCTGTACTGGTTTGGTAGTAGTGATATCATTCCCTTGGGGCAGCAGCTGGTCATCCTCAACACCTGCATCGGGGAGGGATCCAAAAGCCTTTTTCTTTAGCTCCTCAAAAAGACGAGAAGCCTCTGTAAGCTCATCTGTGGCAGAAGGACCATGACTTGTCCATGAATCAACGACTCTTTGTTGGAATTCCAAAGCAAGAGAGTAACTGCACAAGAAAGAAGGTGTCAATTACCATATCATTTGTCCCATATAATCTGCCTCAATGACCCCTTCCTACAGGGTACATAGTTACTGAAATTATTCATTCACAGGGTAAAGGGTATCATATTACATGTGTAAACCTCTTCCGTCAAATAAACCAATATGTGAATAACCAAAGAGCAGAAAAGAATAAGCGGGTATTTATCATGTCACAGCCGAAATATGCTAGGTACGAGACGCCATTTTTACCTAAAATAATATCACTATATATTATATGGTATTGTGAATATGATCAGCATTAAATTGTGCTAGCCTTAATTTTACTAATGTCATTGATTAAAGTCCGGTGCTAGATCTCACAATTTTTTCAAGAATTTTCATTATGTTATTCAAGTATTTATCATATATATTATGTTTGGACAAAATTATAACCCAATATTGTCCGCCACATCGTTGATATTCACTTGACATGTCCATCATATCCTTGATATTCGCTATCAGATAGCATTCCCACAATCATTACATAGCCACTATATGCTATTTTCAAGGTTCGCAATATCGGTATCGGAATCGGACCATTCCTATGAGTATTGGGATTGCCGTTATCGACAGTTTTGGATCAGAGTATCGAATTTTTTTATCGGAAAGCAAATAGTTATTAATAAATAATTAAAATTTTAGAAAAATATTTTATACATTTAGGTATAATTTAGTATTTTACGTGTTCTTTCTTAATATTTTTGAAATTAAATTAAATAGAAGTCACCCTTACTAATTGCATGCGATAATTAAATTTTCTTCATTTACATGTGTTTACAATCTTACTATGCTTTTACACCCTTGCTAATTGGTCTTTTTCATTTAATTTTCTCTACCGAATTGAATGGAAAAGAGACCCCCAACGTCGGTATCAGTCAGTATCGGACCATGACATGCCAAACCATATCGGCCGATACTCCAAACTATGCTATTGGGTAGGATGATAACACATTATATGTTTACTCGAAGACGATAACGCCAATCATTAATGACCGACCATGTCCAAGGATACCAGCACCAAGACCTCCTATCATTTAATTAAATTTGTCCAAACTGGAATTTGAACCCACATCAATACCTCTCCTTTATAAGTGCTACTACTGGACTACCCTGTAGTGCCCCGTCCCGCTCAGTCAATCGGAGGAATCGGAACGCCGACGGCGTTCGGACTTAGTCTTGCAACGACTGCTCGAAGACATCGCTCGGTCGAGGCGACCGCTCGCTCAGGTGGGGTAGTTTCGGTGAACTCGTCTCATTTTTGCCTTCACATAATAAATCGCATGTTTTCAACTCGCACAAGTAGGCTTGATAATAAAAGAGACGAATCCACATAGCTAAAGGGAATAATCCCGACAGGTCGAATTGAGTTAGAATATGGAAAGGTCCAACGGTCGGCTTAGAGTTGGTGTACGGCGTGCTTTGAAAATGACACTCGGTCCTTCGTCCCGTGGCTTGGGAGAAGAAAAAGTTGATCTTCGCCACAAGCTAAGAGTTAGCCCAATTCATAGGCGTCGTCCGCATAAATGCTTCATAAAGCATGCACGGTCTCTTTGCCCAAGGCGTGGCATAGCCTCTGCTCGCCGACGGGTTAAGTTGTATTGCATGGCTTGTGGCATAAGTCTAGGCACCCCAAATAACTTGGTTGTCCAAAGTCGAACGCGTGCACGGCACGTTTCCACGACGCAAAGCTTGACGCAGCCTTTGCTCGTCAAGTTGTTGCAAAGTAAGTTAGGCAAGTTATGTTAAGCTATCAGAAGTAGTAGCAAGCACGGTCCTATGAGTTCTACGGCTGGGTATAACCACATAGTCTCACGATCATAAGGCCCATCATATAGAGTATGACTTGGACGATGGTGTCACATAGAATTTCAAGTTGGTTTAAGACACGATGGCACGGACTTAGTGTTTTAAGGCACGGGCCACGGTTGATTTGTTGAATTTAAAAAGTGCTTCAAATAGTTATTCTTGAGTTGAGTGAAATGATAGGACAAGAAAGAAAAATGCTCGCGACTGGGTCGTCGATGCAAGAAAGAAGAATGCTCGCGACTGGATCGTCGAGGCAAGGTCTCAGATGTGAGAAGTGTTGAACTTAGTCCTGAAAGAGATGGTAACACTAGAAGTAGATTGACTGTATGAGACGTCAGTTCGAGTCGAGTCTTGCATGGTCATTGGACAACTTATACAAGGTAAAATAAACTGTTTCTCGAACGGCGACCCAGGCGGCCCATGGAAACCGTTGCGATAGAGACATTCGTAGCTGTGCTGGATGACCGCACGGGTTAGCGGGGACTTGCAGCGGAGCTAGCTACTCGCGCTGGCAAGGAGCGTCCGTCTAATCAAAAGCTCAAAGGGAGTCCATTATAGCGCTGGACGCTAGTGACTAGTTCATATAGATGAGTCGGCATGGGCGACGATCCGCGTGTATGCCTTTGGATTGAGTCGAGTATTAAGTGTAGTATATCAAGGAAGTCGAGTTGAATGTGTGAGTATAGTTGGAACACAAAATGTTGGACCTAAAATTTGGTTGCAACGTAGGCGACGTGCTTCGGCACGAGATGTGACGTCGAGTCTTATGTTGTCGGCATATAATTTGCATAGTTTGGATGTGAGTTGTCCTGAGTCTAAGTCAGGAAAGGCCGCAAGGCAAAGTCGGTCGAGTGACACTTAACCCACAAGTCTTGATTGGGTCAGTTGATGATTTAGTAGCGAAGGGCCGCGAGGCGGCGATATGATTGAGTCTCATTTGAGTTGCGAGGCACGGCCTCAACAAGGACTTATAGCACGGTCACACGGAAATGGAGTCTTATCGCGTAGTTGCGTCTCTGATTTTAAGCCGTAAGGCAAGCACGACTTGATAGGTTAACGTTGTTGAGTTGATGTTGCGTTGCAAGCACGAAATGGTCTTGAGACACAAAATAGGCCAAGGCGTCTGTCCTAAAACCGATCCTAAGGAAAGAGTAGAAAGACAATCATAAAAGGGACAATGTTACACACAAAGTAAATTAACGTGTTGGTTTTGTATGGGTGGACGAGGAGCTCATTCCACCAGTACAGTTGAGTACTGACACCCACATAGTTTTCATGTGCAGGCACAGGTAGAAGCTCGTGGCGCGGAGCTCGCTTGGATGCGTCGAGGCACGGAGTTCCTTGGCGATTCGAAGCGTGCGGCCGCATGGAGTCAAGACTTATACGGGACATAATGTATGGACGTCACCTTCCGAAGCATCCGCTGGCTCAAGACATGTATTGAGAGATGAGTGAGAGCTGAGTGACTTGTAATGTGAAAAATGTAAGCTTGAGTGAGCTTGAGAGACTTGTAATCTTGGCCTTGCGCCCCATTGTAACCTTTGTTTCAATATCAATAAAAGAGTGTTTTGCAATGACTTGTGTTTTGCTTCAAATTCCGTTGCTATTATTCAATGTCTCTGCTTGGGACTTCTGTGTGACGACCCCGTCGCAGCCGCTGAAATCGGCCGTTATGGAACCCGCCTTGCACGAGCGCAACCTAGGCTCGTGCGGCATCACGCCTTAGCGAGGACGATCGCTCCTACGGGAGCGGGACGTGACATACCCCCTCAGTGGTAACATTGACTTATTATTTTGTCAATTATGCTTCTTTTAGTCTATAAAGTTGGCCTTGAGTCTAATGGGAATCAATTTCAGTATATTATTCCAAAAAGATAGTCTTTAACATGGTAAAAACCTAGGGTGGTCCTAACTCTCCAACCTCCACCAAAAAAATTCCATCATAAACACCCGTTTCCAAACCGTAACCCAAATCACCATCCAGATCTCCAACTTTAACCTTCTTTCTCCCAAAATCCTAGTCAAGCTCCAACCAGTGTTTTAAGAACCGTTCAACCGCCCAGTTCAATGGGTTGAACCATGAACGGGGTAACAAATCTGGGTCGAGTCACAATATTGAACCGTTTGGACAGTCGAACCGGATCAAACTATCTGAACCGAGCAAATCCCTCAAAGAGGGAAGGTTCAGTTGAACCTGCGGTTCAAACAAATGATTTAAGAAAGCTATTGTGCGACTTTTGTCAAAAAATTTACAAAAATAAGACTTGGTCTCAGCCCCGTTTCACTCAATGTACAAGTTTTCACCGTTGAACTACCGAATATTTCATATACAAGTTATACATCTTCCTTATTTGACATTCCACATCCGTTATCATATTGTTTCTAAGCAAAGGTATAACTTTACAACTACGCATGACTTTACAACTAGGCATGACTTTACAACTAGCGAGTAAAGATGCTTTATAGAACATTCAATTGATACTTAGGACTTTGTTTAGTTAATTGTCCATTAAATGGAACATTGGGAGGGTTTAATTCCAATCTTTTTTTATCTCAAAAAGAAAAATAAAATAGTATGAACAACAAATGATATATTAGAGAATTAAAATTTGAAAATATTGAGGTGTGGTTCATTAACATGTTGGAGTCATATGAAAATAACATGTTAGATCCTTTTGTCAAATTTTTATAGGAACTTTGTTTTGATATTATTAGGTATCTAAAGTTCTTCAAAAGAAAACTAAGATAATTTAGTATTTTTGTTATTTATTTTTATTGTGTCTATAATTTTGCTCAGCGGCATTATCATTGAAGTTAGGAAAAACATGTATTCCACCATCATAGTTGTACCAAACGGTCGAACCTTGAACCTTCCACTCAAACGGTTCAATGGTTGGACGAGTTTTAAAACATTGGCTCCAACAATCAATAACCATTCTTCATTCCTCTATGTCGTGAACAACTAGTTCACCCTTCAAACTTCTTCTCCGCTGCTCCTGCTACTTCTAGTACTTTTATTATTTATTTTTATTGTGTCTATAAGTTTTCTCAGCAGCATTATTATTGACGTTAGAAAAACAGTTAAATATATTTCTAACTGATTAAATATTTATGCCGTCATCATAGTTGAACCAACCGGTCCAACCAGGCCAGTTAAAATTTAGTATTTTTATTATTTATTTTTATTTTGTCTATAATTTTCTCAGCGGCATTATCATTGAAGTTAGGAAAAAAACGGTTAAAATATATTTATAAGCGATAAATATTTATTCCATCATCATAGTTGTACCAAACGGTCGAACCTTGAACGTTCCACTTAAACGGTTCAATGGTTGGAAGAGTTTTTAAAACATTGGCTCCAACAATCAATAACCATTCTTCATGCCTATATGTCATGAACAACTAGTTCACCCTTCAAACTTCTTCTCCGCTGCTCCTGCTACTTCTAGTATTTTTATTATTTATTTCTATTGTGTCTATAAGTTTTCTCAGCAGCATTATATTGACGTTAGAAAAACAGTTAAATATCTTTCTAACTGATTAAATATTTATGCCGTCATCATAGTTAAACCAACCGGCCCAACCAGACCAGTCGAACATTGAACCTTCTACTCAAACAGTTCAATAGTTGGACCAGTTTTAAAATATTGGCTCCAACAATCAATAACCATTCTCCATGCCTCCCCGTCATCAACAACTAGCGTCGTCCTTCAAACTTCTTCTCCACCGCTCAGCCTCCTCCCTACCTCCATCTCCATTCTCTGCCAACCACCATCCTACATCCTGTCCGGATTCACACACAAAACCCCAAGCAACCTGCCATGGCTATCCTCCTTGCATCCCAACATCCTTCCCTAGCTAGTTGTGCCCTCCCTCGACCCAACTTCATACACTTGACTCTCTATCAGACCTGTCTTGTGCCACTCCTAAGCCAACACCACCCTTCCCAAACTATGATCACCATCCTCCTCAAGATCTCTTCGGTCCCCAACATGTCATCACGCCACCAACAACCACCTCTCCAACCACCCAAGTGTCCAGAGCTTTCCGACCTTAGCCACCTGCAACCTCGACAGGATCAACATTTTGCAGACTCCGACTAGCTACGACAACTACGAGTTCCCAAGCCCCAAACCCATTTTCCCTGCATCTTCTGAGCCATCTTGATCCCAATAGCCCATTACCCGCCTCACCCTATTCTCTACAGACCATGTCGACCCTTACTGGCCCAACTCGACCTTTGTCGAGTCCTACAAACCCCTCAACAACACTTCATCTTCCTCGACTAAGTAAATTGTACCTTCCACCAGTGTTGTAGATGTCCGAAATATCGAGCGATATATAGGTTTCATGACTAAAATGACATGATTTTATATATAAAAGCGTTTGTCTGAGCAAGTGTCAGCCAAATATTCGGTTATATTGGGTCGAATCTGACATCGGCCGACACGATATGTTAAAAAATCGACCAAGATATGCTAAAATCAACTCTAATGGACTTGAGTTTTAACACACAATTTTTCAAAAATAAACCCTCTCTAACTCCCCCCCCCCCCCCCCCCCAAACACCAACCCGTCTACCCTCTCTTATTATTTTTCTCTTTCCTTTACTCTCTGTGCCCTGATGCCCCTAACCCCTCTAGCGCAATGTAAGGTCTCTCTCGATTTTCCCTAAACAAGAAGTTCCTCCTTTCTCCATTAGATATTTATATCACTTGTTTACCTAATTACCCTTTTAGGGATTTTGTTGAATACCTAAATTTTTATTCATGATTTTTTTTTGTATACCCAAAATAATGACTAGAGCTTCTCCTTGATTGATTTATTGTATACCCAAATTATTTGAAGGGTAATATCCAGTTGTTGATTTTTTTAGGGAAAATTTAGAAATTTCTTGTTGTCTCTAAATTTAGAAACCTTTAGATAGGGTTTCAATTTTATAGCTAAAAGATTGGGTTTTGTTGGAATGTGGTGTATCTTAATAGAAAATTCTGTTTTTGATTGGCTTTACAATTGGATGCCATCAACATTCTAATGGAAACATTGAGTTTTGATAGGGTTTCAGTTGGACAACATCAATAATTTTTTGTTTATTGCCCTGCCCATCTTATTAAGTTCTGACTTTAATTAGATGTTAAAAGTTTGAATTTTGAACTATATGTTTTACAAATGGAGCTATTTTACTACATATATATTAAGTTAGCTAAGGCCTATGCTTTCTATTTTGGTAAGTAAAATTTAGGAGAGATTTATATACATACACATGACATCCAATACCTAAAAGCTTGACCATCTCCTCTACAATAGCAGATCTCACACCACCGCAGTTACGTGAATTCACCATTTAGGTAGCATACGATCCGGGAAAACACATTCCGGTACGAGAACAAATTCATGTTCCAAGTGACCATTGTCACTACAGACAAAGACAATGACAGCAGTGTTGCCTCTCAACAAACCCAATGGCACCCCTACTTTCGCATCCCAAGCCCATACCTCCCTCTTTTGCTTACTCATAACCTGCCAGACCTCATGCTCCATTCCGACCTGCAACCCTGACGATCAACTCTATTGGCTCCCGGCCACGACAACAATTGACTACTTGAGATCAATCTCAACTGCCTCCCGACCACAATGACAACTGGTTACTGCCTCACATGTGTGCCACCTCCAAGGGCTGAAGCTCATGCATCTCCTAGGCACCACAAGCTCAACTACAGCAACCTCAACACTATCCTCTGTCCAGCTATCCTCAATAAATGACTGACCGGTGTTGTCCTCGATCGCTTCTCAAGTTCCACTTGTTCGATGGTTCTAGCTTTGCTTGTCTAACCTTAGCACACTTCCTCTAGCTCTCCCCAATGTCTGCTACTTAGCCAAATTGAACAACTCTAGCCGTCACTTCTCTTGGCTACCTTCAGAACACATCTCTAGTAGTGACATTTAAGCCTGATCTGTCGTGTAAGCCTACCTTCGTGGCTCTTAAGACTACATATCCCTGTTCCAGGAGGTTCGTGCCCCAAGCTTCAGACTGAGGATGACACTAAGCTATCACATCAGTTACATCACAATACAGACACAATTCAGTGACGTTTTTTTTCGTCTCAGCAAACTCTCATTGGTTGACTCATTATCACTTTGAAGGGGAGGTGTTTAGGGAAGTGCATTAGTGTAATACCATCGTATAGTTATTTTGTCCTTTATGCTTACATTAGTCTCACGATGGCTAGAGTAGCTAGCCTCTTATGCTGCTCTTCATGTATATAGTTGGTGTTCTGCTTAATGGATATCAATCTCAATATCATTCAGAATGTAACCTTTGACTCTCTAACAAGATCTTGCAAAAACAAGCGAATATCGAATGCAATTTATCTAAAACCCCGATATTAATCCAACATTGGATAGAAGGTAGGAGTTTGATTGATTTATATTTGAATGTTTAGGTCTCATGTGTACATCTGGGTAAGGTTCGCAATATAGGTATCTTAATCGGTTTCAAACGGTTTAGAATATCAGTATCATAATCAGTCCCAGACGGTTCACAATATCAGTATCGTAATAAGTTTCAGACGCTTCCCGACATACGACAATTTTTTATTCTTTTAGCAGCTATCGTAGTTTCAACAATTTTAGAATTCTTTATTTTGGAATGCTAAAAGTAACTAAAATGATTTCTTTTTTAAATCTAGAAAAAATGTTATATATCGTTTGTTGTCAAAATCGTACTATCCGAATTGCGGATCGTACAATGTGGTTCGGAACGGAGGGCCAACAATCCAACTCGCAGCCCATGATCGCCCAGGACCCAGGATCGCACGGACCATACACGGATCGTACGATACGGATCATGGATCGGGATCCAAGCCGGATCACGCGATCGCGAGCCAGGCAGACCAGGTCTGGTTTGAGAGGTTTCCAGGTCGGATTTGAGGGTTTTTCTTGGATTTCTTCTCTGAAACTTGCTTTTATACGTTGGGAGGCCCTTCTTATTATTTAAATCATTCAATTGTCCCTTTCTTAGATCTAAACTTCTCTCCTCCCTCTTTCTAAATCCTAAGAATATAAAAATTTAGATTCTCTCCCTCTCCGCTCACTCTTAGATTTCTACAACCAAGGAGAGTTATAAACACATAAATTGAGGACCTCTTATCGAACCGATATAAGATCGGTACTCTCTATGACTCTGTGCCTTTGAATTTTGTTTGTAATAACTAATCTGTTATATAAAAATATGAAATTATTCACATATTTATTTATTTTATTTGTTACTTGTGAATTTTGATATATTGGTAATGATAAGAATAATGTAAAGTATGACATGTTAAAATAAATTTAACAATGATAAGAAGAATGACATGTTAATATAATTTTGATAGATTGATAGTTTTGTCTATTTTGTTCTTGCTTGCTATTTGCTACTCTTTGGAGAATGACATACTAATATAAGTTTGATCGTCATTTTGGAAAAATTGAGTACGTTTTGTGATGCAGTGTGCTAAACTATTTGCTTTGATGTTTCATACCTCGAATATGCATGATATAACATAGTTATAAATTCTCCATATTTTCCCATATATTTTTATTTTATTAAGGATTTAATCATTGATCTTACGAGTCACAATCCGGATCCCGATGCTCTTCATGGAATCCTTTGCGATTCTACGATCCTCCTGACAACTATATTACATTTAGGCATGATTTGAAGTGTCATTTGTTATTTCTCTTTAGCTTTAAATGAAAATCTATAATACATTTAGGCATGATTTTAAGTATTATTTGTTGTTTCTCTTTAGCTTTTAATGGAAAATGGAATAATAGTCAACATTGATGGACCATTTATTACTTTATTTAAGACAATATTCACATGCAATAGATAGTTTGAATGGAATAATATTAGGATAGATGAATGTAGTGAATTTACATATATATACAAATTTGACAAATGGTAATGTTTACATCGTGTAAATAAGAAATCTTATTGGCAAATCCTTATTGACAAATCCTAACATGTTAATCTTCGATGCAACCAAATCAATGTGCTCAGACTTCTTTTTTTCATACTTCTTTCGTTTTTTTTTTCCTTAACATACTTGACCGGTAGAGAGAGCCCTGATGTCGATATTGGTAGGTATTGGTAAGGGTCAAGTCAACATCGGATACGTACATGCTAAAACAATATGGTAAGGCTGATATGTAGTGGTATCAATTGATATTGCCAACTAAGCATTGGGTTAACCATTTTGGCAAGTTGGGCCACGTGATGTACGCACATGGCCCATGCACGAGTCATGTTCTGGCAGGCCCGTAGACTAAGGTGTGAAAATTTCACTATCTTTAAACATAGTGTTTCATAAAGTTTAACTTTCCCAGAGAAATTCCACAAATCTCTCTTGACACGATATTCTTCTAAACCAAATGCATGTTGAGTGCAAATAGACTAGCTTTAAGCATATACTCATGAAACAAAACAATAGAAAAAACAGAAAGAAAAATCAAACGAAATAAAATAGACAAAGTAGTCAGTCCCCCACTGCCTAAATTTGTTGATAGATCACAAGAAATCGGCGTTCCCGGCGATATCTACAAAATTTCTAATTGGAGATGGGAAGTCAACAGTCCGACTAAATAAACAGGACTAGTTTGTGGCAATACCAATAGTACTGAAAAAATAAGCTTATGTGCTATTAGTTTTTAAGATAACCAGTATAAGATACAACCATTCAATATAACAATTAGGTCAAAGCCAACCAAACTGTCCCTATCCATCAACTGTCTCCCCCTAGATATACCGAAATTCTGCCATCTTACTAGCCCTTAAATCATGGATAAATTAATATAGCATGCAAGTTTGACAAAACTAATACAAAAAGTAAAGAAAGCAAGATCTCAAAGCAATAATAGCGATAAATTGAAGGTTACCTTCCCATTGCACTATATGCATTGGCAAGACTCTGACAAGTCCGGATTGAATCTATATGGTTCGGCCCCAGTGAGAAGTCCAAGATGTCCTTTGCTAGTGCAAACATCTGCGCAGCCGACTGCGGCCTATCCATCTCCAAATATGCTGCCCCCAAGTTGTTATAAATATAACCGACGCCGAAATGTTTCGGCCCAAAGCACTCCTGCATCCTCTCAGCCGCACTCTCTAGATAATCAACCGCCTTCTCGACCTTCCCCGTCAACAGATACAACCACCCAATCCTCGCCGACACGTTCCCCTCAAGATGCTGCTCCTGCGGGAGCCTCTCTATCATTCTGAGACTCCTCTTCAGTAAAGTTATAGCAGTATCAAATTCATTTTCCATCGACTCGTACAGTGTTGCCATCTCTGTGTAGGCCTCGGCGACCTTTGAAGGAGAAACATCCTCCTTTTTCTCAAGAATTTCCCGGGAGATCTCCAAGCACCTCTTGGAATCATCGAACTTATCCTGATTACTCAAAGCTTTAGCCATCGAGAGGAAGACGAACGCCTTGGTCTCGCTGTCCTTCTCGGTCTCCTTCGCCACCCTCTTAAGCGTCTCGACCGCCTCGTCGAACTTTCCCAGCGCGATCTGGATGTTCGCAGCATCGATCTCCGCGTGCAACAGATCCGAGCCCATCCCCCAGCTCTTCAGCACCTTCTGCGACATCTCGTTCTGCTTCAGCGCCTTGTCGTGCTCCTCTAGCCCCGTGTAGATCACCCCGAGGAGCCTCCGGTCGTGGGCGACCTCCACCGAGTTCATCCCGAGCTCCGACTTGTGGATCTCCAGTGCCTTGAGGCAGTGCGGCAGCGCCTCCTTGAAGTCCAGAACTGCAGCATAAGCCTCCGCGAGGTCGCGGTATCCGGTGCCGAGCTCCTTGCCGGTCCCGCCAAAGATCGAAACTTTCAGGTCGAGGCATTTGCGTAGGTGAAGCAGAGCGTCCTCGCGGCGGCCGAGAGCGGTCTTGGTGTTGGCCAGCTGGAGGTGGATGGCATGGGCAACCGGGCGGAGGTCGAAGCCGGAGGAGTCCTCAGCGGTGTCGGGGTCGACGGATTCGAGGATGCGGCAGGCGCGGGTGAGGAAGGAGAGGCTGTCGTTGAAGCGCTTGAGGGAGAAGGAGGCGGAGCCGGCGAGGTGGAGGGACATGGCGAGGGGGACGGGATTGGAGTCTGGGGTGCGGTCAAGGATCTCGAGGGAGCGGATAGCGAAGCCTAGGGTTTTGGAGGGGTCGGAGGAGGGGTCGGAGTCGAGGTGCTGGCCGACCTTGAGGCAAGCGAGGGCGAGGGAGGGGGAGGAGGGGGGGAGGGAGGAGGATAGGGCGGCGAAGGAGGAGAGGACGTCGTCTGTGGTGGCGGCGGACTCGAACGCCGACTCCAGGGAGGAGAGGGAGGAGAATTTGTGCGGTTGGGGGCATTTTGGGAAGGAAAATGGGGGTTTGGAGTGGAGAGGAGGGACAGATGGGGAACGGCGGAGGGCGGCAAGGATGGAGGGAAGGAAGGGACGGGGACCTCTTCTCATGGCTATAGCTGCGGCTTGTGGGGGGGAAGAAAATTGACGGAAAAAGGAAAACCCTTGCTAAACCCCTAGTATTGATCAAGACGCGTAAGTGATTTTTCAGGATTTTCTGGAAGGTAAATTATAAGGGCACAGCACATTTTACTCAGGGTTGTCCAAGTGTTAGTTTTTCATTATTTACAAGTTTGCCACTGAAAAAATTACTCAGCGCTATCCAAGTGGTAGGTATAAAAGATAATAGCAGTCCTGAAAGTAATGAGGACTGCCAGGAATTGTGGCAGTCCTGAAAGTAATGAGGACTGCCACAATTTCTGGCAGTCCTAGAAGTAATGAGAACTTCCAAGAATTGTGGCAGTCCTGAAAGGGACATGCTCTACAACAGGACTGCCACAATTTCTGGCAGTCCTAGACATATTGAGGACTGCCAGAAATTGAGGCAGTCCTGAAAGATACTTGCTGTACAGCAAGTTCCTTTCAGGACTGCCACAATTTCTGGCAGTCCTAAAGTCGAAATTCCGAAATAAAAAAAACATGTTAGGGTTTATTTCAATCTTGATAATAGAGTGAAATATGCATTTTAGAATTTATTTCCATGCATTCTTTGTGAGGAAAGAAGTATTTAACCTTTATTTTTATGCATTTTAGGGTTTATTTAATTTTTTTGGTGCCATCGAAATTGGGAAAGAGAAGAAACTAGGGTTTTGATGGAGATGGTGATGATAGAAATGGTGGAGAAGAAGAAGATGATGATGAGAAAAAAAACTAGGGTTTTGATGGAGATGTGAGAATGGAAATGGTGGAGAAGAAGAAGATAGATAGAAGAAGAAGAAAAAAGCTAGGGTTTGTGAAGAGAGAGAGTGGAGAAGAAAAAAATGGACAGCCCCTGAATAGAAAATTTGGACAGCCCGAGTAAAAGTTCCTCAAAGCCTGGCTAGCCCTAATCCTGGCTAGCCCCGAGTAAAAACGGCTGTGCCCTTATAAATAGCCTTCTGGAAGCGGAACCCACTTATCGCCTCATTTGGTCCACGGAAATGAAATTAAATTGATTCTATAATATACTAGTCTACATGTACTTGCTTTACACGTACTAGCATATGTGCACGTGCCTTGCACGTATTTTAACATTTCTTAATTAATTTAGGAAGACTCTTTAGGAAGACCAAAGGATAGTCTTCCTAATTACTAAGTTGTCCTTATTAAAATTAATGAACTATTTTTAATTAGTATAAGCATGTAAGGTTATTTTTGGAATTCAAAAGTTTCACCATCTAAGTTTTCCTATTATATAGTAGAATAGATTTTAATTAAAATAGGAAAAAATTATGAAATGTCCAAAAAACGAAAAAGTTTTATGAAAAACTCACCGTGCTATAAAATTCCATCGCATGCCCAGAATTAGTAAAAAATATATAAAGAGGGTTCCGAATGACCTTTTTGCCCTTCCTTCTAATTTATTGAAAACACCCACGAAACTACTCTTAAAAAAAACGTTTCGATACTTCATCTTCTTCCACACGCTGCTCACTTTCGAATCTAGGTTTTCTCCTCAAAAATCTTCAAAAACTCGTCGGAAAATTTCGGAAAGACCGAGACAAACGACAAAAGTGCTAAAACGGAGGTCACAATATCATTTTTTTGCGATTCTAAAATTTCGGAAGGCCGTTTAACGGAGAAGCGGTTACTTTCAGGCTCCTCGAAGATACGCTCGTTTTGAGACAAACGGGACATCGTTTCGACCTCCCAGTCAAAAGTTATGGCCCTTCAAAGTTTCAACTGACCATAAAATGCAGGAGAATGGTCATTCTCCGTGTTAGAACACGAAAAATGTTAATTTCGCATGAGGGTGGCCATTCTCCGTGTTAAATTATACGGAGAATTGTCTTAATTTACACGGAGAATGGCCATTCTCCGTGCTAAATTACACGGAGAATGGTCATTCTCCGTCTTAATTTACACGGAGAATGGCCATTCTCCGTGTAATTTAGCACGAAGAATGGTCATTACAGTGTTAAAACGCAGGAGAATGGTCATTCTCCGTATTACTCCGTGTTAAATAAAACGGAGAATGTCATTCTCCGTGTTAAGTAAAACGGAGAATGGCCATTCTCCGTGTAATTTAGCACGGAGAATGGTCATTCCAGTGTTAAAATGCAGGAGAATGGCCATTCTCCGTGTTAGAAATACGGAGAATGTCATTCTCCGTGTAAATTAAAACGGAGAATGACATTCTCCGTCTTAATTAAAACGGAGAATGACATTCTCCGTGTTAATTTACACGGAGAATGGTTATTCCCAGTGTTAAAACGTAGGAGAATGACCATTCTCCGTGTAATTTAGTACGGAGAATGGCATTCTTCGTTTCTAAATTACACGGAGAATGATCATTCTCCGTGCTAAATAACACGGAGAATGACATTCTCCGTGTTAAATGATACGGAGAATGGTCATTCAAATGTTAAAACACAGGAGAATGGCCATTCTCCATGTTAGAAACACGGAGAATGGCATTCTTCTTGTTAAAAATGCAGGAGAATGACTATTCTTCGTGCGATATCGACGGAGAACAGTTGACAGAAACCTTTTTTTTTTGTGGAAAGAAATTTGACATGAATAAAGATTCAAGAATTTTCGTTCTTCTGTCAAAACGATGCTAACTCTTATGGAAAAGAAGAAGAAGATCTTCTCTCCATAATTGACCTAATTGTCGGAGAAGAAGAAGAAGAAGATAAGCGATGATCGGAGTTCGACTGAAAAAAAAACATGGTGAACTACGAATGATCTTTGCGATCTCTGCTGAAGATGAGAGCAATGGAATTCAGATCTCTCGTGAAGAAGAAGAAGAAGAGAATCGCAATCCAGATCTGAGTTTGTGCGGAGGCGTAGTTATGGTATTAATTTTGTAAATACAGAACATCTAAAGGGAATCTTGGAATACTTAACGTGGAAATATATAATTCTGGACATTTCATAAAATCCATCATGCGGGTGGGTATTTCATAAAAACCAACCCCGAAATTGGGTTCCTCAGCAATTTCCAGATTAAAATATTATTAGATCAGTTGTCGTCTTTCCGTCTTTTCCAGGTGACTACTTATGTGTTTGTGCTTTCTTTTTACAATGCCAAGGAATTCGAAGTACGAATTTTGTTCTTTTTTTTATTTTCTATTGAGAATAATAACCTTTAGAAAATGGTAAGGAAAGTCAACTTTATTACCATTAGAACATGAAGGGTTGTATGGAAAAAGAAAACTTCGTAGCATGCAAACTTTATTGCTTTGACTCTTAAACATAAATGACATGCAAGATGACACAATAGCATCATGTTTATAAAATACTCAAGTGTATTTTAGAAATTCAAAAGTTTCACCACCAAATTTTTCTATTATATAGTAGAATATATATATATATATATATATATATATATATATATATATATATATATATATATATATATATATATATATATATATATATATAAGGAAAAATTTATAAAATGTCCAAAAAAATGAAAAAAATTTATGAAAAATCCATCGCACAATAACATTTTATCGCGTGTCCAGAATTAGCAAAAAATATATAAAGAGGGTTCCGAATGACCTTTTTGTCCTTCATTCCCATGAAACTACTCTTAAAAAAAACGTTTCGATACTTCATCTTCTTCCATACGCTGCTCACTTTCGAATCTAGGTTTTCTCCTCAAAAATCTTCAAAAACTCGTCGAAAAATTTCGGAAAGACCGAAAACAAACGGCAAAAGTGCTAAAACGGAGGTCCATACATCATTTTTTTTTGCGATTCTAAAATTTCGAAGGCCGACAAACAATGAAGCTGTTTATCTCAGGCTCCTCGAAAATACACTCATTTTGCGACAAATCGGACCTCGTTTCGACCTCCCAGTCAAAAGTTATGGCCCTCCAAAGTTTCAAATGACCATAAAATACAGGAGAATGACCATTCTCCGTATTAGAACACGAAGAATGTTAATTTCGCATAAGAATGGTCATTCTTCGTGTTAGTAACACGGGGAATGGTCATTCTCTGTGTTAGTAACATGAAGAATGTCATTCTCTGTCTTAATTTACACGGAGAATGGTCATTCTCCGTGCTAAATTACACGAAGAATGGCATTCTCCGTCTAAATTTACAGGAGAATGACCATTATTCGTGCTAAATTACACGGAGAATGGCCATTTTCCATATTAATTTACACGGAGAATGGCCATTCTCCGTGTAATTTAGCAGAATGGTCATTCCAGTGTTAACTCTTCAATACCTTGTCCTAAATCTCATTTTAGTTTTATTTTGTAATGATTAAGGCTTGATTGCTATTTGATTATGCATTTAATATTACTCTTGTTTAAAATTATTTTAAATATCATATAAGAGCCCGATAAATCCGATGGACCCGACCCAATCCGAGCCCAACCCGATCCTCCGGACTTGGTCTTTGGCTTCATATGTTGAACCCGAAGTCGGGTCGGACTTGGGCTCGGACTAGGCTTATGATCTATCGGGTTGGGCTCGGGTTAACCTCAAATTCGACCCAATCCGCCCGAGTTGCACCCTTATGTTGCAACCTGCAGAGGTCATTCATATGTGATAGAGATTGGCCTTATTGCTGCAGAGGTTGGAGGCTTCAAAAAAATAACTCCATCCATCCCATCAAAAAAAGCAAACAACAACAAGACGAAACATCCTCCTATCCTATCACAGTACCCCTCCAAGTTTCAACCCACTTCAAGCTTCAACGGTTCAACCCATTTCATTTATTCCTCTCCTCTCCTACCAGCAACCACTCTTTCAACCTCGTTCAACACCTATCATTTCTTCCTCTACATCGCAAGAAATTTTATTGAGATAAGGTTTTAGATTTTCTCACTGTAGTTACAATGTTTAGAGTCCATTTGCTACAAACAAGGTCAACGCTGTGTTGAAATCTATTGGTTACTCTCTTGGCTGGAAGGAATTGCTGGACAAATAAATGTTTGTAATCATGTCGCATTCGCCTTTCAAGTCTTTGTAATACTAAAATTTTATGCAACTAAAATGTGCATATTGTTTAGTGGAATTTTAAGTTAACAGACATTGAGACACTCAAAAAATTTGAAGTGAACACTAATATTTTACAATTGAATATTGTTTAGATGAAAAACAGTACACAATACAATTTTTTTAATAAATTTCGAAAACAAGCATATATTGAAAGAGATATTGAAAAAGACATACTGGATGCGGTTGACAATGAAGATATTCAATATTTCCAGAATATAAAGTCTCGAATATTTTTATTGTCAAAGAAATGATTATTTAGCGATTGTAATTGTTTATGATACTTGATATTAATATATGATCATTTTAGAATTATAAATGAGTTATTATAATTTTTATTATTATTTTAGTAGTAAGCATTGTGTCCCCTGGATTGAAATTATGGCTAGGGTATGCTTGTTTGGTGGAAAGTGAGCGGAAAAAAGCAAGAAACTTGTATCCTCTATTTTTTTTTCCTTTGATTACAATCCACAAACACATATACGTTCTTACGGTTAGAGGCTTGAACCCTATTAACTGCGTTTGATATTTGTGTTGTTTTTCACATGAGCTACAAGCATTGGACAAAACTTGTCTCAGTGATTATTAGTGTTTTTTTTTGAAGCAAACACAATTTTGTATTAAGCAGTAGAAAGACTCATATCATGAAGAATATGAGTTGAGATACATAAAGGAACATGGTCATAAATTGAAAATACATCAGAATGATTAGATAGAAGAGTGTGGGAAGCTAATTGATGAGCAGCTTGATTGCAACCTCTGTAGGCAAAGTTGTAGGTAATAGAGGTAGCATTATCCTTCAGTTTTCGTGCATCTGCAATAACATGTCTTGCTCGCCAAGGTGGAGGACTAATATCACTATTAATGGAATCAATCAACACCTTACAATCACCTTCAATGCAGACACAATCAAGATTCTTTGTACTAATGATGTCCAAAGCCAAAGAAAGGCCCTTGGATTCAGCTTCGATAGGAGAACCACCTTCTACCAAAACAGCAAGTGCAGTAATGAAATGTCCCTGATCATCACGTAGGATCGCCGCAGCTGCCATCTTGTCATCCAAGAAAGCACCATCAAAATTAATCTTCAAATTTCCAGGAGTAGGTGGAGTCCAATATAGGAGATGTTGGTGGATGGAAGAAGACAGTACAGAAGAAGAACCATCAGCATTGCAAGTTTCAAATCTATTCTTCAAACTCATAGCCTCATTGAAAATGTAGTTTGCAGAAATTTGTTTGTCTTCAAAAACAGCTTTATTCCTTGACTTCCAAATCATCCACATTAGATATAGACTATGTGCAATCTTCTCTTTATTTCCTTCCTTCAGTAGATCAGTAATAAAATTGGAAACTGATGTGTCATGAGTGATATCAAATGCAAGGAGATGATGAAGCTTCCAAGATATTCCAGTTACCTGACAATGAAAAAGAAGATGGTCAAGTGTTTCAATATGTACCTTACAAAGTGGACACTTTGCGTCAATGTGGCTGAGTCGATGATGAATGTTAGACATTGTTGGCAGAGCATTAGTGAGACATCTCCAGGAAAACATGAGCACTCTTGGGCAGATATAGGATAGTGACCATAATTTGCGCCACTCCTTAAAGTCAGATATATTGAGGTTGCTGCTATGCATTGAAGATCTTTCATGAATCAGACGATATGCTGATTTGGTAGTCAGCACACCATCCTTGGTATGGATCCATTGTAACTGATCCTGAAGACAGTTAGGTGATAGAGGAATCTTCAGAATAGCAGAAGCCTCCCTTGGAGGAAATAGAAGATGAATAAGATTAACCTTCCAGACATAGGAATCTTTGTTGATAAGATCACTAACATGAGTAACATATTTCTTGGCAAAAGGATAGCCCATAACATTGAACCTGACTAGAGATGGAACCCAAGGGTCTTTCCATATATTAATATTTGATCCATCACCAACAGACCAAAGGATGTTGCCAATAAGAAATTCCCTGCTTTTAAGTATACTCGACCATATGCATGAGGAGGCAGTTGATGGAGCTACTTCCCAAAATGATGAGGAATGCAAATACTTGTGCTTGAGAAGGGAGATCCAAATTTCAGTTGAACCAGTAAGGAATTTCCAGGCAAGTTTCAGAATAAGAGCTTGATTGACAAATGCAGGATCCCTAATACCCAAACCTCCTTGGTATTTAGGCATAGTGAGTCTAGACCATGCTGAGAAGTGCAACTTCCTTTTTTCAGTTGAATTCCACCAAAAATCTCTTTGAACTTTGGAAATATGGGAAGTAGTTTTCTGTGGATGTGATATGAGGAGAGGTAGTAATTGGGGATAGAGGATAGAGTAGATTTAATGAGCACAGATCTTCCAACATGGGATAAACAACCTCTTTTCCAGCCTTGGAGTTTGGAAACAGTGGTATTGATAAGGTGATGAAAAGTTGAAGCTCTTTTTTTGGAAAGGAGAAGGGAATGACCAAGATATTTGTCATTAGGAGACATCAATTTGACACCCAATATGTTTAAATAAAGCTGTCTCATGATAATATCAACATGTTTTGAGAAAAAGATTGATGATTTCTCAAAATTAATTCGTTGGCCTGACCAACCTTCAAAAGTCTGAAGAATAAGCTTCACTTGGTACATATTATAGAGAGAACATTTCCCAAAAATGATGAGGTCATCAGCGAAGGCTAAATGAGTATAAGATGTATGGGAGTGTGGAATTGATATGCTATCATAAAGCTTGTTTCTATCCATGATACAAATGAACTGTGATAAGATTTCCATACACATGATAAACAAATAAGGTGACAATGGGCATCCTTGGCGAATGCCACAGCCAGGAATGAAAGATTCAGTGGGTTCTCCATTGATAAGAATTGAAAAAGAGGTTGTTGTAACACATTGCATAATGAGTTTATGAGTGTGCCCAGATGTTCCAGCTTAATCTATCATAGGCCTTTGCCATATCAACCTTAAAAGCAAAATTGGAGTTTCTTCCTGTGAAATTTGAGATGGAGTGGAAGAGTTCTTGAGCAACTACAACATTGTCACCAATGAATCTACCCGGAACAAAGGCATTTTGATGTGGATTGATAAGGTTTTTCAAGAGTGGCCTAAGACGGTTAGCAATGAGTTTTGTGATGATTTTATAGATAACATTACAAAGAGCAATTGGACGGAAATCTATAGGTCGAGTAGGATGTGGAATTTTTGGTATGAGAGCAATGAAGGTATGATTGAGAGTAGAAGGCATGATTCCAGATCTAAAGAACTCTTGAATCAAATGGATTACCTCATTTCCAATGATACCCCAGCATTTTTGGTAGAAATAGGCAGGATAACCGTCAGGACCTGGTGATTTGTACGGGCTCATTGCTTTGATTGTATCATGTATCTCTTCTGCAGTAGGAATTGTACCAAGAAGATCGTTCTCAGAACCTGAAATTGTGTGTAACTCAGCTATTATATGCAAAGGAACTGGAGTAGTAGCCGAAGGTTGAAACATTCTGCTAAAGTGATCCACAAATGTAACAGATATATCTTCATGGGATGTAACAAGATTGCCATTGGGTTGAAGAATGCTATGTATCCTGTTGTTATGCTTCCTGATGGTAGCAGATAAATGGAAGAATTTTGTGTTTTTATCACCTTCTTTCATCCATGATATACTTGATCTTTGTTTCCAGTATAGTTCCTGTTGGAGTTGAAGTTTGTTAAGCACTAATTGAATTCTTCTTTCCTCAGAAATTCTAAAATCAGAAATCTGTTTGCTCTGAATGGATAGAAGCTTGTTTTCCAAATTTTTGATATCCTTAGTAAGATTATCCAATCTTGAATGTCCCCAAGAGCTAAGTTTAGGAAGAAGAGATCTGAGTTTACAAGGAAGATCAGGAGATATGCTATTACCCCAGGTTTCAGTGAGGAAAGCATTGAAGTCAGAATTATGAGCCCAGGCTACTTCAAAACGCTTAGGAAAACGTCTCCTCCTGGAATTGATATTGAGCAATAGTAGAATAGGGTTATGATCACTGTTTAAACAGGGAAGATGAATTATACCTGCATTGGGATAGTTAGACCTCCACTGGATGTCCACCATTGCTCGATCAAGTCTCTCAGCAATGCAAAACTGATATTGTCTCCGATTACTCCAAGTATAAGCTGGACCTTGATAGTTAATGTCTATGGCTCCAACACTCTGAAACCAGTTGATAAAAAACTTGTGGTGATGATAGTTGAAAGAGTTGCCTCCAAATTTTTCTCCTGCTGTGAGAATACTATTACAGTCACCAATACATAACCATGGTTGGGATATAGGCACTATAGTAGATTCCATAAGTTCCCAGAAGATTCTTCTATCTGATAAGACTGGAGGCCCATACAGACATATTAGGTGCCAGGTTTGGGTAGGGGAATTGAGCTGCAAACTTGAGTGGATGAAGTTGTTTGATGCTGAGATGATTTGAACTGATATATCAGAATTCCAACAAAGTAATAAACCCCCAGACTGTCCAATAGAAGAAACTGCCTTGCAATTGTCAAAACCAAGACTAGTAGCAATAGATGTTGCTATTGTTATCGAGCATCTAGTTTCAGATAAGAAAAGGATTTTGGGTTTAGATGCACGGAGAAATGATTTTATTGTTCGAATTGTCGGGTCATTCCTCAAACCCCGACAATTCCAAGATAGAATCATAGAGATGGAGGCTGTTCAAGGCCAGCCGCGCCTTCATTATCAGTAGCAGATAATCGTTTGCAAGGTCTAACATTCTCCGCATCAAAGTCAGATTCATAGGATTCTGAATTTCCTCTTGCTCTTTTGACAGTAGATGACATAGTATGAATATCCATCAAGTTTGATTTATCAGAGAGGATCAGTTCAGATTCATTACAATTGATGGGATTGAGTGATTTAATAAGGGATGTGAAAGTTCGTCTATTGGTGAGGGAATGAAATGGTAGAGTTGATGCAATTGGAAGATGTGATGGTATGGTAATATTAGGCATGATAGGAGTGTTGATAAGGGATGGAGAGGAAGTATGAAGTAAAGAATTATCAGTAGATGAAATGGTGGATTTTTGAGTGGTTACTTGGGAAATGGAAGAGGTAATAGAATGAGTAGGATTTATGGATGTGTTAGCAAGGGAACAGCTGACATTTATTGAACCAAACTTATTATCCATAGATGATGTGGTAATGTGACCAGAGGAACAATTGATAGGATCAGTGTATGTTTTCCCTGGATTAGAAGTGGATGAAGGATCAAATGGTGTGTTAGGAACAGTGACAATTTGAGTTAATTCTGGTAATTGATGAGGGACAGAGTTATGAGTGGAGGGTGGTTGAGAAACAGAGTGTTTATCCGGAAATGAAGGGGTGGTGACCTGAATATGTTGCATCAAAACAGGGGATTCTGTTAACTGTATAACTGTATCTGGCCGGAGGTTGGATGTTGTGGTGGATGATCGGACTATCGGGATCAGATGATGAAATGGAGAAATGATGATCAATAGGCATAGACATTGGATCAGATGATTTATGGGGAATGGGATTATCAATAACAGACGAGTTAATATTGGAAGATGATAATGGAGTTTTACCTTTCTTAGAACTGGGAGTCTTAGGAGAATTATCTCGATTATTCTCCTTTGATTTGAATCTGTCTGCATGATTGACACAAATAGAAAGATCAAGTCGTTTGTCCAGAATTGATCTAAATTGTACCTGCTGAGAATCAGACCACGAAGAATCAATATTCTTAGAATAATCTTGATGCCATTGGCACCTCTTCACACTATGACCCAGTCGACCACAAAATAAGCAAAACTTTGGTAGTCGTTCATATTTCAGATGAACAGTACATTCAGTACTGGTAGAAATCTTCACTTGGAGGAGACGAAGAAGTGGTTTGGTGATGTCAATCTTTACTTTAACCCTTGCAAACATAGTCCATTTCAAAGCTTCATCATGAGTAGGTGGAGTAATAGTGCCAATCCTCGAAGCAATTGATGCTATGAACTCAATCGTTAGTAGATTTACAGGTAAACCATGCAATTAGATCCAGAAAGCACCATGAGTAAAAGTGTAGTCAGTAGGAATCTTATTGGGGGAACAACGCTCCATGATCAGTAAGTGGCTATTGATCTTCCATGGGCCATTGTTGAGAACATATTCCAAGTCTTCCAATTCTTCAAATTTTGCTGCAAACGATCCTCCATAGTATTCTGAAACTCTAATAGAACCTCGGTGTTTCCAGATCTTTGGGATGATGGATGAGATGATATGTGGAGGATAAGTTTTATGGGTGAGTGGTTTGAAGAAAAGATAGAGATGCCAATCTGCTTGGGGATTATGAGGAGATTTTGTTGAATTGTTGACTGTATCGGATGTAGAGGAGAGGAGATTAGAAAGTTTGGATAAAACTTCATTAAAATCAGAAGTGGTAGAGACAGCCATGAGAAGAGATGAGAGATGGAGTTTAAGGGGAATGAGGAAAGAGATGGAGTTAGAAATGAAACAGAGAAGAGAAACAACAGTAAAATGAAGAGGAAAATGATGGATTTACATGGATGATAGCTTCTATGGAGGAAAAATGAAGGATTTGCTACCGTGGAAGCGGTTGATTATCGCCATTTCCGCAAGACGAAGGAGAAGGCGTGGTTGATTTGTTCATTATTAGTGTTAATAATCATTATTTGTATACTACTCGTGTCCACCTAAAAAATTATATATTATTAGTGTTAATAATCATTATTAGTGTTAATAATCATTTTTTTTTTGTCCACCTAAAAAATTATATATTATTAAAAAAATAGATAAAAAATAAATTTATATTATTATAAAGTTGCTTGAAAATATTTAAAATGATTCCCCAAGTATATCTATATCCTCACCTATAATATATATATTTTTTACTTTCTTCATTTCGACTATCTTCATTTATACATCCTAACGTACAAAAAAATCTAAAAATTCTATCTAATTTAAATTCCCATATAATCTAAACTATTTGAATATATTTAAACTAACCCATATATATATATATATATATATATATATATATATATATATATATATATATATATATATATATATATATATATATATATATATATATATATATATATATATATATTTTATGTAAAATATTTTAATGTAATTAAATTGTTATTTAATTAATTTTATAATATCATAGATTTTTTTTTCTTTTTGGTACGTGTGATCACATGAACATGACTATTTATATTAAAATATTTAAAATATTACTAGTAAATGCACGTGCTTTGTATGTATAATAACGGATAATAATAATATTATCCAATTATAGCCAACTAATTCTTTTAACTCATGTGGTTAAGGTGCGAGGTGTTTTTCTTGTTTGGTTGAGTTCAATTATCCATGTTGACAAATTTAAACCTTTTTTAACATTTGTTTACATAATTTTTTTTTTAAACAAAATGGACCGTGATACAATGACGGCTTAGACGGCTCATTTTTGAGCCGTTTTGAAGCCTCATTATATAGTGGAAGATTTGAATATATTTTAAACTATTTTTTTATAGATATGTTTTTAGAAGTTTGGATATGTGTTTAGTTAGATAATACCATGAACTTAGTTTAAATATAATCTGAATATTAAATATAGTTTATGATTTGTTATATGTTTAGGTAGTGAGAAAGATTTTGATAAAATACGTGCGCTGAAAATTATTAATTTATTTTATTAATTAATGAAGGATATACATATGATTTAGAGCTCACTTTTTAGCAATTTCTAAGACATATTATAATAATAGAGATACTTTTTAAGTGGCTTATGAAATTGACTTAACTATAAATCACATCCATCCATAGTAGAATTTGATCAACCACAATTTTTTTTTTTTTGCAGAGGGATCATTTCTTCAACAATGGTGGCTCTACATATAAGTCCGTACATTTGTATTGAATGAAGGTTATTGCAAAGATTTTGGATTGTCTAGCATATATTTTTTTTCTTAATTACAATATTTTTATAATTGGAAAAATAAATTGCAAGAAATCAATCTACACTTTATACTAGAAACCTACTTTTATATGAAAAGGTGGATCCATTATACAGTAGTTCACTCTAAGAAGTTGTTTGATTTATTTATTTTTTTAAATAGAAGGAAATTGGAGAAAAGTAATAACTTCTTAATTTTTTTTATTTACAAAAAATAGAAAAAAAATTATAATGAATAATTTTTTTATTACAACATACACACCTACACGTCCTTATGGTTGGGAGCTCGAACTCTGTCGGCCCTATCTGGTATCCGTGCAGCTTTCTACATAGAGCTACATGCGTTGAACTTTTTCACTTTCCACTTCTCGTCTAATATTAAATAACCATTTTTTCTTTCCTATTTTTTTTGATTATTCATAATGGCACATCAAAAGTTGACCACGGCTAGTCCATGTTTGAGAAAAAGATACTATTACATTTTTTTTTTTACTCATTGGGCTGTTCCAAACTCACCCCCCACAAACCCAAATTTTGAACTTCATTTCAATATTTCACTCTCTCTCTTCCAAAACCTTAACATTCTTCTTCTTCTTCACCATTTTCCTCCTCCCCAAGCTACTTCTTCTTCATCTTAACCCTTTTCCCAAGCTCTCATTCCCAAATTCGATAACACCCAAAGGCTCTCTTCCCAAAACCCTTTTTTCCTCTCTCATATTCTTCTTGTAATGTTTATTCCCAAAATCCAAGTATAAATTATCATGATGGAAAACATTTAATGTAATGTTTATTTCAATTATTTATAACCAATTTCATGATCGAAGTAAACCCTAACAATATTCGGCGAAGTCCGACTTTAGGACTGCCATAGTTTCTGGCAGTCCTAAATACTGATAGGACTGCCAGAATTTGTGGCAGTCCTGATGTACAACAAGTGCATTCCAGGATGCCATAATTTCTGGCAATCCTAGAAGTATTAAGGACTGCCAGAAATTGTGACAGTCCTAATGTATAGAAAGTGCATTTCAGGACTGCCACAATTTCTGGCAGTCTTAGAAGTATTGAGAACTGCCAGAAATTGTGGCAGTCTGAAATAGATTTAAAATTTTGAGTTTTTAAATAGATAGATTTTAAATAAATAGAAATTTTTTGAGTTTTTTAAAAATAGATTTTAAATTGAGAGACTTATCTCTAAAATATGACAACCAAAATTAGATTTATCTATAAGATAGATTTAAAATTGATAGATTTATCTATGAAGATTTATTAATGAAGAAAATTGAGAGATTTATCTATAAGATAGATTTAAAATTTAGAATTTTTTTAAAACCGAGTAGATAATTGAGAGCCTTAAAATAGATTTAAAATTGAGAGACTTATCTCTAAAATAGGTTTATTTTGAAATGAACAAAATTGAGAAACTTATCTCTAAAATATATTTATACCTAAAATATATTTTTTTGGACGGTCAGGACTACCAAACTTTCTGGCAGTCCTATCCACTACCAGGACTGCTAAAAATTTGGGCAACCCTAAAATGGACTTGCTATCCAGCAAGTCCATTTTAGGGCTGCCCAAATTTTTAGCAATCCTAGAATTATTTTGGATGGCCAGAAATTGTAGCAGTCCTAAAGTCGACTTGGTCGATCTTAGGACTGCCAAAATACGATTTTGTTGGCCAGGGAGTTAACCAAGACTGCTTCACAAAGAATGTCGTGTTCACCCACTAAAGGGTTTGTACATTGTTTGTTCACCCACCAATATTAGGATTTGTACATTATTTGTGAGGAGCCTTTGGGTGCCATTGAAATTGGGAATGAGAAGGAAACTAAGGTTTTGATGGAGATGATAATGATAGAAATGATGGAGAAGTAGAAGAAGATGAGAAGAAAATCCATCCCACATTCTTGTTCTTGTTCTTCTTGTTCTTGGATGTGTTGAGGAAGGAGAAAAGGAAAAAAAAAAGAAAAAATTGACTTATATACCTAGAGTTGGACTAGCCGTAATTTTTTCAATGACAAACTTATAAATAAACTAAAGTTAATTTGGATTAGACCCGAGCAACTTTTGATGTGTCCTTAGAGCATCTCCAACCCTATTGTGAGTTTATGCAAATGTAGAATAAAATATGAAGTTGACATGACAATGACATGGCAAGGAGAATGTGAAGTTGGTTGTCTAGATCTAGACAATGCACTTCACAATAATTTTGTCTCCACATCATCAATTATGAATAGAAATATTTATAAAAAAGTTGAAGAAGTGAAGGAGTTGCCTTGGAAGTTGGAAAAAATACTTTTTATTGTCTCCTCAATACTTTTGCATTGGAGAGAGTTCTTCTATCTCACTGTCTTTTGAGATATAGTTTTGCCACATAAATAAGACATTCTCTTGTGGCTCATGCCACATAGGAGCCACCTAAGACTCACAACACTTAAGGGTTGGAGATGCTCTTATAAATAATCATTTTGTTTTACTTCTCTCCTTCAACTCAATCACTTTATCAAGAACAAACATAAAAACTCCTTGAAGAAAAATAGACCTGACCAAACGGTTATACTCGGTTCCCTACGAGCGCAAATTATCAGAACTCACTACCGAATCCTTACCGTGCACGAGCCTCAACGTACTTCCCGTTCTCCTCCAGCCGCCGGGAAATGGCGAAGCGGCTTCTCCTCCATATCAGTCAGTACTCTCTCTCTCTCTCTCTCTCTCTCTCTCTCTTCTATATATATTATATATATTGAAAACCTAACCCTAATTATTAGGGTTAGGTGAAGATTTCTCTGCCATGTTCAATGGCCTGTAGGTGTTAGCAAATATTCCTCAACGAAGCCGGTGCTGGATTGCATGTAGGAATGTAGCCCCTTTCTATTCTCTGTACAAATTGCAGATCACACCTCGTGAAGGAATGTGACTCTGTGAGCTGTGTGCAAAGTTCCCACATTCGCACAATAGCTGTTTGTAAAAATTCCCCAACGGTACAAAATCATATGTTTAGCCCACAGGGAAGCATGGGTCGTTCTCGAAATTACGCCTTTGATTGTAGATTGTAGTAAGTGTTAATTCTTAGAATTTGATTTTTCCGAAGCTTATTGAATGTTGTTGTGATAAGTTGATGATCAGTATAGATATTGATAGTTGTTGTCAGAAGCTCTTAGCTGTATGCAAAAACATGCTTTTCTGCATTTTTTTTTCTACAATAGACTAAACTGGATACTAACAAGTGTTGAGAAGTCAATTGATTTAGTCCCACATCGGGTAGAGAATAAGGAGGTTAATCCTCTCCTTTATATATGTACTTATTTTCTATAATGAAGCATCCAATTATCCTAACTCTATATGGTATCAGAGCCACCATAACCTTAATTTCTCCATAGCCGCCGCCACCACTCGGGTCCGCCTTTGCCACCTCCGCTCGACCGCCGCTGCCGTCCACCCTCACTGCCGCCGTCCTCCCTCACCGTCGTCGTCCTCCGCCACCGGAGGAGAACAACAACCTCGGGTCCCAGCTATGCGCGAGATATGGGCAGCGGCGTTCGGGGACGTCGCTGCTGCTGAAGAAGGTACAACAGACGTGGGAAAGTCTGCAGTCAAAGCTGGAGGGCACCACCGGAAATCGTGTCCTAGATCTGCCACCGTCGGGCTGATGAAAGAGGAGAAGGAGCTGACGATGGAGACGATCTAAGACAAACTGACCGCCAAGGAGATGAAGGCTTTGATGGACGATCTCTTGTCCAGGAGGCTGACTGAGACTAGCGTCCGTGTTGCACATGCAGATGTGGATCCTTCATCATACAAAATGGAAAAATTAGAGAAACTGTAGGTGAAGTTGGAGGTTACTGCCAACTACTTGAAGTGGTCGCACCAGACTATGCGGACTTTGGAGGCAAGAGGCCTGGTAGGCTATGTGAATGGCCAAACCGAGGCACCTAGAGATCGCTCCTCATGGAGGTTTGCTGTATGGGAGATTATCAACAAACGTGGTAGCTGGATGGTTGACAGCCTCATGGACCGACCAAGTGTCGGACAATATGGAGGCTATAGAGAGTGTTGGTGACATTTGGACCGCTGAAAGATATGTACTTGGGGTCGGACAACCCGATGAAGGTCTTTCAGTTGCAGGATGAACTTGACAAGGTGGTCCAAGAGAATCACTCCATCTCTGAGTAAGAATCACTCCATCTCTGAGTATGCGACTCTGCTAAAGAAATATTGGTCTGATCTTAACCACTATGATCCAATTTGGCGTGGAGGATGAACAAGTAGACCCAACATTTATGAAACATTATCAGAAGTTTACGGAATATATCTCACGACAAAGGATGACGAAGTTCTTGAAGGAGCTCAACCCAGCATTTGAGCAGAGAAGGAATGTATTACTTGCACAGCCCAGGCTCCCATTACTGGAGGAGACTATAGCTGCCATGACACAAGAGGAGGTACGGCTGAAGCTGATGCCAAGCACCACCAGCTCTCCGGAGATGAAATCGGCCTTAACAGTTTCTAGTCTAAACCCCTTCGGGGGAGGGGGGGGGGGGGACACAATTGTGGAGATCCTGGGCACTTCAGCATATTCTATACAAAATCTATGAGAGGCCAGTCCAGTGGCCGCGGACGCATCAGTGGAGGGCGTAGGGGTGGCAGAGGAGGCTATGTCTGTGCCAGGGGTGATTATTGTCACTCCCATTTTTTCGTTATACGTATTTTTGGTGTACGTGTATGGATTTCTGACATTTGTCAGGTGATCCGTATTTAAAATTTTCTTGCTTAGTCTTGGCTTGCTTTAGTTTTGGTTTGTTCTTAGCTAGTCTTGGTTTGGTTCACCATGGTTCTATATGACATGTTGGCTTGGCTTGGTTTGGTTTGGTTTGGTTTGGGTTGGTTTAATATGTCATGGCTTGGTATATAAACCAACTTCTTCTCTCTCCTCTCATTTATTTCTCCATTACTCCTCTCCTTTTCCATTACTCCTTCCACCAAACCTAAGGCAAGTATAACTTGCTCCATGGAGAACATGAAATATCTTCATTTTTATTTGTTCTATCTTCTTTCCTACATAATTTTAAGCATCTTTAGAACTTGAGGTTTTCGATTTTGATGGATAGACTTTTGTAGATCTAGGTTTTAAGTTTTTCTTGGTTTTGATATCTAAAAACTTGTTATTTTCAAAAATTAATGGTTTCATGTTGTGGAGAATTCAATTCTACCAAATTTTGGCTTTTGAATCGCGTAATTTTTACTTATTTTGAGAAATTAGGGATGTTCTTGTCACGCCCCACTCCCATAGGAGTGATTGTCCTCGCTAAGGCGTGATGCCGCGTGAGCCTAGATTGCGCTCACGCAAGACGGGTTCCATAACGGCCGATTACAGGCTAAGCGACGGGGTCGTCGCACAGAAGTCCCAAGCAGAGACATTGATTAGTCAGCAGCGAAAATTTGAAGCAAAACACAAGTCATGCAAAATACTCTTTTATTGATATTGAAACAAAGATTACATAGGGGGCACGAGGCCAAGATTACAATCACTCAAGCTCACTCTTCTCACATTACAAGTCACTCTGCTCTCTCATCTCTCAATACAATTTGAGTAGGCCAACGGAAGCTTTAGATAGGCGATGCCCATACATTATGTTCCGTATAAGTCCAGACTCCATGCGGCCGCGCGCCTCGAAACGCCAAGGAACTCCATGCCTCGACGCATCCAAGCGAGCTTCTACCAGTTCCTGCACATGAAAACTGTGTGGGTGTCAGTACTCAACTGTACTGGTGGAGTGAGCTCCTCGTCCACCCATACAAAATCAATACGTTCATTTTACTTTGTGCAATATAACCCTTTTTGATTGTCTTTCTACTCTTGCCTTAGGTTCAATTTTAGGACATAGACTCGGCCTATTTGTGTCTCTAGACCATCACCGTGCTATTGCACCGATAACTTCCTTATCCTTGCCTCTAGACCATTCTTGTGCTTGCTACGTCAACTTATCACGTTGTACTTGCCTTTCGGCCCATACTCAGAAACGCAACTACGCGATAGTACCCAATTTTCATGTGACCGTGCTACAAGTCCATTGTGCTAATATCGTGGTCATATCATGAGACCTATTTGTGTGCCCATATTGAGGCCGTGCCTCGCAACTCAGTATGACTTAACCATATTGTCACCTTGTGGCCCTTGCTGCTTTAATCACCAATTGACCAAATCAAGACTTGTAAACTTAGTGTCACCTAACCAACTTTGTCTTACGGCGATTTCTGACTTAAACTCGCAACGACTCAAATCCAACTTGTGCAACTCAATGCCAACAACTTAAGACTCGACACCACATCTCGTGCCGAAGCACGGTGTCTACGTTGCAGCCAAATCTTAGGCCCAAACATTGTCTTCCAAAACGTACACACATTCAACTCGACACATTCCAAAGACATACACGCGGATATCCACTATTTTGCCGACATCTATATGAACTTAGACACTAGCACCACAAGCTATCCCGGACTTAGCTAGAAATATGGTGGCTCGGTCAAAGCAAGTAGCTAGCCCCAATGACCGTCCACCGAATTCCTTGTTGCCAGCGGCTTAGCTACCCCCGTTTCCTCCTAGGCCGAAAACGGTCCCATGGCCCAAGGATGCCGCTTTGAGGAAACTTTTTACCTTGTCGACAAGTTGTCCAATGACCATGTAAGACTCGACTCGAACTGACGTTTCACACAGTCATTCTTATTCTAATGTTACCATCTTTTCAGGGCCAAGTTCAAGACTTCTAGCATTTGAGACCGCCTCGACGACCCATGGTCGCGAGCATTCTTCCTTGTTGCCCTATTATTTTACTCAACTCAGTAACGCCTATTTGATAGCCCTTTTTCAAACTCATCTTGAACCTACCCTGGTTCGTGCCTTGAACACTAAGTCCGTTGACGTCGTGCCTTAAGCCAACTTGTGTTTTGTGCGACACTACCGTCCAAGTCATACTTTATATGACGGGCCTTACGATCGTGAAACCAAGTAATTTTGACAACCACAGAAAACATGGGACTGTGCTTAGAATGACTTCGATAGCCTAGCATAACTTAGCTTAACTTAATTGTGCAACAACTTGACGAGCGAAGGCTGCGTCGAGCCTCGCATTGCAGGAACGTGCCGTGCACGCGTTCGACTTTGAACAACCAAGTTATTTTGGTGCCTAGACTTATGCCACAAGCCGTGCAATACAACTTAACCCGTGGGACGAGCAAAGGCTATGCCAAGCCTTGGACGATGGGACCGTGCATGCTTTATCAAGCGTTTTATGCGGGCGACGCTTATGACTTAGGCTAATTCTTAGCTTTGTGGCGAAGACGAACTTTTCCTTCTCCCAAGCCACGGGACGAAGGACCGAGTGTCATTTTGAAAGCCATCGTGCATCGTTTCTAAGCTTACCGTTGGACCTTTTTTCATGTTCTAACTCAATCGACCCAACTCGGGATTATTCCCTTAGCTATGTGGATTCGTCTCTTTTATTATCAAGCCTACGGTGCATTGAAAACTTATGTTTTATTAGTGCGAAGGCCAAGCTGAGGCAAGTTCACCGAAGCCACCCACTTGAGCGAGGAGTTGCCTCGACCGAGCAGGACTTCGAGCCGCCATTGCATGGCTAAGTCCGAACGCCATCGGCGTTTCGATTCCTCCGATTGACTGAGCGGGACGGGGCACTATATCATACACCACTCAGAAAAAGTTTCGTCCTCGAAACTAACTGAGTACTTACTCATCAACTTATCACTTTATTCATCATTCTATAACTCTCGCGCACACTACGCCTATGCGTTTCTTTAATCCGAGCAACAATCGCACTGCCATCAATCTTTTCTTTGGAATACATGATTTCAAAATCCTCAATACCTTTCTATTCCTTTAGTCTCATTTGAATTCAACGTATCACTTAGTTGGATCGTGCACATATTTTGGACGTCCCCGAAATACATGCATTTTAAATTTTCAACCAAGCCTTGTGATAGAGATTTCCGCCATTTCCACTCGAGTCGGATCGTGCACAGATTCGGGCGTCCCTGATATATATGCATGTCAGCCGAGGCTCATGAGTGGTATTTTCATACTCGTGAATCATTCTATCCATCCCTACCATTTTCCATCCTATCAATCCGCAAGATCCCCAATGCTAACTCTTGAAACGGGGACGTCTCGCCTAACCGCTAGGCCATCTCTCTAGGCTAAAGTCAATCCGTCAGTATTGGAATCATAGTTCCCAAACAATAATATCAATACTGACCCTATCCTAAGGTCAAACCAAAGTTGATAGTACGAGACTTTCTACCCAAGCTCGCATCACTCCGATTTCTAAACTCCGAGCATAGATTTCACCTATTTGTACTCGCAACGTTCAGTCCAGGGGTCCGAGTCATTCAACAAAGCCATCCTACTTTCAGTTCTTCTCAATCAAGTCTCTTGCATATCACTATCGTATGTCCAAACAAACAATTTTCGTACACTATCTCTTTGAATCCGTTCGATATAATCTACCTATCTATTCCGTCCAAGTCAAGCACGCTATGACACAACTTGTCGCTAAACCATAATTCTCATTCCATATTTTCTAAGTCGTTCTATCACAATTCACGTATTCGATCATGAGGTCGTCTGACTTAACAATATATCACGTCCCAATCTCACGCGAGTCCGATTATCCACGGTGGGCATGAAATCACCATGCAACACTCCCGCGAGATAACCATCTTCATCGGGACGTAACTCTTGCTTGAGTCTAGACTAATTCATTCTCGATACTCAGATTGGATCTACTCAATTCTCAAGTTTACTCAATCATCAATCACAAGTCTGATTAATTCTCGAATTCACCTTCGCATCAAGCTACAAGTCGAAGCATTTCAAATTGCCACGTCCTGATTTTTCTGAGCGCGATCATTCCAGCGACATGAATCACCATGCCAGCGCTCACACGGAACAATCGTCCCAAATCCGTCGTGACGCATGTGCGAGGCTGGAGTTGCGCTCGCACAAGATATGGTCGTCGACGTTGTGGTTATCAGCGTAACTACCAAAATATAATCATTTTTATCCAATATTCATTTCAATCAAGATCCTAAGTATAACATCCATCAGAACAATAACACTTTTGCACGATCGTCATTCCTCGAATTAGAGTGCCCCCGAGTTATCGCATATCGATCTTTGATACGCCTCAATACCATCGATGATATACGTAACCTAACGATCTTCCTTTGCAACGAATTTCAAGTCGTGCAACTAATGCTATCATCCAAACCGGATACACCATATTTCCTCGATATTCAAGATCAATTCGATCGTTACCCCTCGAACTTGCTATATGTTCAATTCGTTCAAAATCCATGATCTTTCTTTGCCTGTTTAAGCTGTTTTGTAGCTAAAATTTTGTAAAACTCAAAACATGAAAGTTGTAGATCTTCGTCTTGGCTTCAAGAATCTTCTTGTCTTACTTTAACTGTAGTTCATATGCAACTGATAGTTTCAATCACCCATAGATGTTCTTGATCTTATTTGTGTGTTTTCTGTACTTGGCCTAAATTGCGACGACCCGATTTGATAATCTTGAACTTGTAACTTGAACATGATAATATGATCCCGTCTTGATAATCTTGATAGTGGCCCATCGAGGCACACTCCTGACAAGTATTCTTGATATGACAAGTAACCCTGACCTGATACGTATAACCTTGATTGCTGTTGCGACAACTATACCCGTCTTGCTAGTATAACTCTTGTCTTGACTCCGTGGTTGATTTTTTCGATGTGATTATACAAGCTACCTGTCTTGTCTTGCATCATGTCTAGGACATGGATTTCTGGTTACCACGGTCAGAGATTTATAATGAATCTGACTAGGTTAAACGACTAGATTGATCAAGTAGCTCATATAGAGAGATTTTCCAGTTACAGACGATCCCCCACACCTGTGGACTTATAGCCTGCCGTCGAGTAGGACGCATTTCCAGCACACTGTCATGTGTTGCACTTCTTGTATCCTAAGTACTCAAGTATACCAGAAATCTTGATAACTCTTGTAACTTGATAACTCTCGTAACTTTCGCCTGGATAGTCTGTAGGGCTTGTGACTGCGAGAATATTTCAACTGCATCTTGTTAGTAACTAGGTCTGTGATAACCCTAGTTAGCTAATGATAGCAAGCCGTAAGACTTGATTGGCCGTGCCTGAATGATTGTCTCATGATTAGCATGAGTTCCACCTCTTGTTTTTCATGAATGCACGCCAGTATATTCATTTTAACTCTTGTCTTTTATGTTATTATAATTATGTTCTCCTATGCATTTTATGCTAGTTTTAGTTCATAAGTGAAACCTTTCTTGTGGTACTTGCTCTTTTTGGAATCTGACCCAGCTGGTTTTGTATAGCCATATTTCGGAGTGACATCTGAGGATCTACCTGTCTTCCAGCCAGATGGTAAACACCAGGAGTAACCGAGGCAATGAGTAGATTTCTTATTTTGCTCTCCCACTCTAATGTAACTTATTCTTTTGAGGCGTTCAGCTGTCGAACATGTGTTAGCTCGTGTTGCAAACTTTATTTTTGTCTTCCTAAGAGCTGTAACATGATTGACAAAATCCTAGGGTTGAACATGTATGACTTACTTGCTAGTCTTCGTATTTTGTATGACTATCTTCATGATCATCTGAATATGTAATATTTGAGACGTCTTACTTTTATATGTCTGATGATCTAACATCTTGTAACATCTATTTGTTTGCTTGAGATTGGGACACTAGACTTATTCATGACAATAAGAGACTGATGGATTGTAGATTAACCCTCATGCATCTAGACAGTCGTGACCGTATTGCGAAGTTTGTTGCACTATAATGTACGTAGCTGACTGTGTCTGTCCTCCGCTCTCCAGTATTCTAGTTCTGGGACGTGACAATTATTATGGGGGACACAACACAAACTTGGCAAAAGGGGAAGATGCGAGTCATTCATCCGATGTGACCCCTAGTGAGGGAATGCTACAGATGTGGAGGAGCTTGAAGCTTAAAACCTTTGACAATCGAGCCAACGCTGCTGGGGCCTCAACTCCATCCACTTCCGAGGATAACATCACCTACTATGCCCACACTAGCACACGTATACCTGCTCATGCTCTTGCATCCACTCACATACCAGGAAGTATAAATTGGATGATTGACTACGGGGCATCCCGTCATGTCACGGGGGCCCATAGTGGGTGTAGGCATGGTTAAATGCACCCTTCCATAACTCTAACTGATGTCTTGCATGCTCCATCTTTTTTCTGTTAATCTATTGTCTATTAGTGCCATTGTTCTTCAACTTAATTGTGTTGTTTTCTTCGACATCCATAAAGTAATTTTTCAGGAGGAGGAAACCGGAAGACAGTTGGGAACTGACACTTGGCATAAAGGGCTATGGTACTTGGGCATGGTGTAAATCCCCTAAATTTCACAATAGATTTTTTTTATATTTATATTTTGGTATTTGTACGACGAGTACGAATACGTATATACGAAGTATTTAATTATTTTTATACAAAAATTTTATTATTAGATTTTTCATAAATATGTCGATATAATGTAAGGTAAATATTTTCTATATTTGTTCGAGTATAAATTTGTCGTCCCAAATTGCCAACTTATTTTTATTATTATAGAAATACTTTTTATTTGATATACAAGTATAGGTACTAATTTCGAAAGTAATATTTATGTAAATAATTTGTACTATTTGCGTGTGATGTACATGAAAATAAATTCATGTATATTTTGTTAAATTTTGGTTTTAGAAAAAAATATTTGGAATTATTTTAAAGTATTTTAAATTAGTTGGAATTATTTTTTGATTTATAAAAAGATATTTTAAATTTATTTGCTGTAATCTAAATTGAGAGTAGATTTTATTGGATTAGATTTTAAATAGTTTTAAATTAAAGATGAGATTTATCTAGTTTTAATTTTGGATTAGATTTTATTGAAATAGTTTTAAATAAATTTAAATTAATGTGAGATTTATCTAGTGGAATTTAAATCGTTTATAATCCTTATCTAATTAGGATTCCTCTACCATATTTATAGGAGAGCCTTTCTATTGTTTTTCTTCATAAATTTTTTTCTACAAATTTTTCCACCACCATTGTTTGTGTACTGTGTCGGTGTCCACCCACTTCGTGTCAGCCTGTGTTGGCCTCGGGTTCGTCCCCGGGTGTCTTTCCACTATCACAATTCCTCTATTTTTCGTCCAAAATATCCAAAATTCGTCATAAAAATCAGCCTCAACTGTAGCAACTTCGAAGAGCCACAGCTCCCAACTCCGGACTCCGTTCCTCCTCCATTTTTTTGTTTAAACCGTATTAAGGTTAGCTTCGATAATCTATAATTTATTTTAGCAAATTCATAATATATTTTTCTGTGAAATTATTTGAGTGTCAGTTGTCCGAAAATCGACGCGTGACACTATTTTTGAGATTTCGGGAGGTCCCGAACTCGGTTTTGCGATCCGTTTGATGTGTTGGAAAGCTCACATGATGATTTATAACATGCAAATTTTTTCAGATATTAATTTTAGAATTTTAATTTTATTTTGGGCTAATGTATATTTATATTATTTTGTGGTATTTAAAATAAGCTTTTGACCTAAAAATATTATTGTAATATTTTCTACCTAATTAAATTCTAGTTTTTTCTCTAAAAATGATATTCCTAAAATTTCAAAGTATTTTTTCTAAAATTATTTTAACTAATAAAAATGGTTGTTTCCAAATTAAAACTTATTTTCAAGTATGTATTTCTCTAAATATTTTGGGATTATAAAATAGAGTTTTCAAGTATTATAATTTTTTTCTAAAATAGTATAAGTATTTTTTGCGAATTCCTATCAATTATCAATTCTTGACCATGGCTGATCATATTTCTCATTCCCTTGCGAAACCAGACTTCCTTATGTCAACCCTAGCTAATTGGACTGTTTTGGACTCGATGAAACAATCTGTGCCATCATCGGAGGCCATATTGTGAAGTTGTAACACTGAAGTCAAATCTGTGCTATCATGATCATAGCACCACACCAGGAACCACACCAGGCAAGTATACCTTGCCAACTTTGTACAGTTTATTTACATGCACGTTTCCTAATATTCTTGTTTGTTCATGTTTCATTTTCTAGTATATATCTGCAGTCTTCCTATG
Source organism: Iris pallida (assembly GCA_029216955.1). Lineage (NCBI taxonomy): Eukaryota > Viridiplantae > Streptophyta > Magnoliopsida > Asparagales > Iridaceae > Iris > Iris pallida. The sequence goes on along the minus strand of JANAVB010021796.1, from coordinate 20,717,916 downwards.
ATTTTTACTTTTATCACTTGTTTCATTAGTTGTTTTGCATATTTCCATCTGTGACTTCGATAGTGTTTGTTACTTGAGCGACTTGAGTTGACTTGATCATGTGTTTTATGTTACTTTGACTTGACCTTCGACCAATACTAGGATTAGCTACTTGACCACTCTCGACTCGGGAGATCCACGCAGGGCTACGATAGAGACTTACTATAGTTAGAGAGCACCACGCATGACTACTAGCTATAGGACATGGAGTACCACGCAGGACTATGATTATTCAATTTATTTGTAGCCATACTTAGTATTAATATATAACATGTCATTATCTATAGAGTTCCTCTCATGTGATATCCTGTCTTGTTCTAGTAGTTGTTTGTATTCTACTCATGTCTTTCCATGCATGTTAAATTACTGTTACAATAGGCATGTTTTATGTATCTTGTTACGTCCCTTTGAGGACCTGGTGATCTCTCAAGATGTGTGTGTTTTCTAGACTTTCCGCCAGGATCGTGATCTTCTCCTTCCTATCGAAGAGGACATGCTCTTGGATCACACTTGCTGCTTATCTTCTTATTCTTGCTATTTTCTTTCTAGTTTCGTGTTGGTAGTAGATTTGTCTCAATCCAGCAACTTGTACAATGACTATTCACATTTTATAATATTTTTATTTTTTTATTTTGTGGATGAGATTAGTAAATCATGGCTATCTATATACTGCATTTTACAGCTTACGTACATGTAATATACAACTGACATGTTTACGTACCTAGTTCTACATATTTTGGGACTGAGACGTTACAGAGGGATGGACTGGATGTAGCACTAACGTCATTGGTGGATAAGGCACAACTGGAAGAGCCGCGGAGGACTGTGAAATCAGAACTGTTGCTCCAACATCAGCGCATGGGACACTCTTCATTTAGTCTACTAAGTCGGATGTTTTCTTCTATGTATCAGAAGGCTGATAAACAGAAGTTAGTTTGTTATGCTTGTGAACTAGAGAAATATACCAGAAGCTCATATGTGAGTTCTAGAAATAGAAGTTTGTTCCCTTTTGATATGATACACTCTGATTTTTGGGGACCTTGTCCACAACTACTGCTAATGGTTTTAAGTGGTTTGTCACCTTTATTGGTTGCTACTTGCTACACTCGTGTCACCTGGGTGTACCTAATGAAAAGTAAGAGTGATGTGTTTGCATGTTTCGAAGATTTTTATCGCAGGGTTACAATGCAGTACAATGCTAATATGAAGATGTTTGGTCTGACAATGGGACATAATACACCAACGAGGCTCTTGAAGAGTACTTGTCAACACATGTGATCCATCATCAGACTTCATGCGTCTCCACACCAGCATATAATATTGTGGCAGAGTGGAAGAACAGGTACCTGTTGGAAGTGGCTCGGTCGATGATGTTTGCTATGAATGTTCCTAAACGCTTGTAGGGGCATGCCGTGTTGACAGCTGCATATATCATCAAAATGATGCCCTCTCAGGTGTTAGGATGGAAGACACCGTTCGAGATGCTTACACGTAAGAACAAATACATTGTTCCTCCAAAGGTATTTGGGTGTGATGCTTTGTGAAGGACAATAGGCCTGGTGTGGAAAAGTTGAACCCTCGAGCAGTGAAGTACGTCTTTGTCGGCTACTCAGGAACCCAAAAGGAATATTCTTGCTGGACTCCTGTGGAACAAAGGCTCTTCGTGAGCATGTATGTTACATTCAGAGAAATGTAACCATACTACCACAATGGCTCAGATGAATGCTCCACATTTGATAACACACCTGACACAGCAGGTAGGGTAAGCATTCGGTTCATTCGGTTTCAACTGAACCGAATAACCGAAAACCGAATTAACTGAAAACCGAATATGCAAAACCAAAATCGAACCGAAATGGTCCATAACCGAATCAACCCGAACCGAATTAAATTGGTTTGATTTTCGGTTTATTAGAATTTTCGGTTTATTTGCGCTTTTTTGTTAATATATATAATAACTAAATATACCTATATATATATATATATATATATATATATATATATATATATATATATATATATATAAACTAAAATTTCTTATTCGGTTTTGGATCGAAACCGAAACCGAAACCTAAAACCGAATAAGAAAATTTAGTATTTTCAAATCCGAAACCGAACCGATTTTTTTTAAAAACCGAACCGAATCTCTTATTCTGTTCGGTTCATTTTTGGTCCAAAACCGAATATTGCTCACCCCTAACAGGAGGTGTTAGGAGTGAGGGGGAGATAAGTCCGAGCGTGATTGTCGGGTCAGTGCCATGTCCGATTTGGAAAGATGGTCTAAGGGAACAAGGGGGAGATAGTGAGAGTGAGAAAAGCGAAAGCGATGAGGATACACACAATCAGGAGGAAGAAAGTAACGATCCAGCACAGGGGGAGGAACCAGCGCATGGGAAGGAACAGCCTTTAGAACAATCGACAACTCAAGAAGAGTTCCATGTCTACAGGAGAAGAAAGCAGAAGCCTACTGTGCCACGTCCCTCACCTAACCTTGCCCCAACTCCTGAAGAAGCATCTGCACTGGATCCCCCTGATTCGGATGCAGATCCCTCAGATTCGGATGGTATGGCTCCTCTTCTCTATCTCATATTCCCTTGAGGAGATCTTCTCGCAGCAATGTGAGAAGACCCCCTAATCGTTATGGTTATGAACATGATATTGCTAATTTCTTATCACATTCTAATTTGTCTCCCATTTATGGAGCATTCATTGTATCGTTAGACACCACCTCTTTGCCTAAGTGTTGGTAGGAAGCAAAGGAAGATCCGAGATGGAAAGCTTCAATGTTGGAGGAGGAACTTGGGACATTCGAAAGAAATAGGATATGAAAACTTGTTCCATTGCCTAGAGGAAAGAAAGCAGTTGGATGCAAATGGATCTTCACGGTAAAGGAGATACCAGAAGGGAGTGTGGAGCGGTACAAGACAAGATTGGTTGCAAAGGAATTCACTCTGTCCTATGACATCGACTATAATGAGACATTTGCTCCGGTAGCGAATATGAGCATTGTGAGAACCCTGATCTCCCTTGCAGCAGATCACGGGTAGTAGCTGCTTCAATTAGATGTAAAGAATGTGCAAGCTGAAGAATTACTGTATGGACTCAAGCAATTTTCTCGAGCTTGGTTTGAGAGATTCAGGATGGCTGTCACAGGCATGGGATACATCCAGACCAATGCAGATTACACGGTCTTCTTCCGCCATACGAGACGCCATGTCACAATACTTGCAGTATATGTAGATGATATAATGATCACAGGTGACGACGAGGAGGAGATTGTCCAGCTGAAGTCAAAACTTGCCAAGGAGTTTGAAGTGAAGGACCTGAAAATGATGAGGTATTTTCTTGGGATCGAGGTAGGTCGAGGAAGAGATGGGATTGTCCTCTCTCAGAGAAAGTATGTACTAGACTTGCTCACAGAGACAAGCATGCTGGGGTGTCGATCGACAGTCACTCTGATTGACCTAAGAAATAATTTGGATGCAGAAGCAGGTGAGTCCGTTGATCATGAGAGATACAATAAACTAGTAGGCCGACCGATTTATCTAGACTACACTCGCCCTGATATCTCATTCGCTGTGAGTGTAGTAAACCGCTACATGCATGATCCAATGAAGGGCCATATGGATGCAGTTTTTTACATTCTGAGTTATCTGAAGGGGGCTCCTGGAAGAGGGCTATGTTCAAGAATAATGGACACCTGGGTATTGAGGGATACTGCGATACAGATTGGATAAGCTGCATGGATGACAGAAGGTCCACCTCAGGGTATTGTGTCTTTGTAGGAGGTAACCTAGTCTCCTGGAGAAGTAAGAAACAGTCTGTGGTAGCACGATCGACCGCTGAAGCAGAGTATCTATCGTCCATATTGAGGGGGAGTGTTGAGAAGTCTATTGGGTTTAGTCCCACATCGGGTAGAGAATAAGGAGGCTAAGCCTCTCCTTTATATATGTAATTCTTTTCTATAATGAAGCATCCAATTATCCCAACTCTATAATAAGTATAATTGTAAAGGTACAAGGCAAAATTTTAGGGGAAAGAGGGAAAAAACAGAAGGATGATAAGCAGAGCCAACTTTTGGAAACAACCTCCTCCATGCTTTCAAAAGTAACTCGTGGAAAGCAACAACTTGTTTAAAAAAGAAGAAATAAGCACAAGTATATTTTACCAATCACCGTCATGTGATGTTTTTAATAAAATAAGCATAAGCACCTTTCATAAGCTGTACAAAACCCACCCTTAATGTGTTTACTATTCTCTGCAGATTCCGGCATGCGTCAAAGCTGGAAACAAGATGCTTATCAGAGGCTTATATCTAGTGCTTTTACTCGGTACCTTTCTGAACGTGCTGATTTGAGTAAAGGGGGTCAGCAGAAACTTCCGACCAAAGTCAAGGAGCCCGGTACTTATGATCCCGAGCTTGTTAAATATTGTTCCGATGATGACGATTCAAGTGGCTGGAAGTGGAAGGTAGAACTGGCTTGGCTCTCAAAGGCTCTGGAGCCGGCATTGCAGCTGTATAAGTGGGCATCAACAGGTCCATTGTTTCTTCTGTTTTGATAGAGTACTGGTAACCATGTGGTTTGAAATTAGACGAATGCTAAGTTTATTTCCGCTGTTTTTCATTTAAATACAATTTTCAAATGTTTTCATTGCATGCTTAGCGTTTTTAGATATACAACTGTGTTTATTTTGTGGGAGTATTAGTGCCAATTGAGAATAATATTTGTGAACATGTTTGGTATTGTTTGCACATACTGATTGGCGACCAGTTGAGGCAACAGGTAAGAGTGATATAATCTTAGTTGTAGAAGCTGATAAAATCAGTAATTTGCGTAACGAACTCGGATCGAGGATGGAAAAGGGATATGGTAGTTGGTAATGTAGAGATATCCCTTGCGTCTTAACAGAAGTGAATGGTGGAAAAAGATTTATGCCTCTGAACCCAACTGGGATAAAGTATTGATGTTGTTGCTGTAAAATAGAATCTTAGTAGTACAAAGAATTGAAGTGGTACTTCAAAAAGATCAAACTTGAATCTCATTACCTTTCTTTTACCGCCAAGTCCCACCATATTTATGTTTGTAAGGACTAAACATTAGTTAAGAATAGTTGGAAATGTGTCTCAATTTCCTCTAGGACTGATAATATGTCATGGAAATGATAACAATACTTTAAGAAAATAGGAAATTTTACTGTACAGATAAGAAATTAGCCAAAATTTACGAAAACAATAGAAATTCTGGAAATTCGAAGAAAAGAAACAATCCGACAGATTGTTTGTCGGATCTGAGCATGTCCAAATTCCGACAAAGCGTCTGTCGAAATTGGACATGTCTAATTTCCGACAGACCGTATGTCGGAATATGGGCATGCCCGGTCTGGGTGAGGGTGTCTCCATGGACCAAGAAATCCAATAATTCCCAACAACGTAACTCTCGTCCCCACACACTTGCTTGTTGGATGTTGCTCGTGACTCTGAGAGCATGTGATGATATTTATTTCTTAGTAGCAAAGACCTTGCTTGCTAAGCATGTGAAGGAGTGATCCGCCAACGGAGCTGCTTTGCTAAGCAAGTGAAGGCCAGAGTGATCCACCGACATAACATGCTAAGGAATCTTTATTAAGTGCCTCCTTAATCCAGACCATGATTGCATTGCTTAACAAAGCAAAAGAGTGCTCACCCAGACCGGGCATGTCCATGTTCCGACATACGGTCTGTCGGAAATTGGACATGTTCAATTTCCGACAGACAGTTTGTCGGAATTTGGACATGCTCAGATTCCGACAAACAGTCTGTCGGATTGTTTCTTTTCTTCGAATTTCCAAAAATTCTATTGTTTTCGTAAATTTTGACTAATTTCTTATCTGTACAGTAAAATTTCCGTAAGAAAATCAAGTTTGTTTCTTAGGTTGGAAAGAGTCTCCTTGGTTGCATATGCTTAAGTTGCCCACCAGTTAAGTTAGGTTTTCCTATCCATCAATTGGCTTTCTAGGTTTTTGTCAAATTCTCTCATGTTCCTAGTTTCCTTGGCTTAAAGTTTCACAACGATTTGAGAGTGTTGACATCAGTTTCACAAGCTGTTCTTGAACAATGGGTCCCAGCCACCTTATTACACCCTCTTTGGCTACAAGAAGAAATGACGGCCAAGCTAGTCAGCAACTAAGTTTAAAACTTATGTAGTTCTATATTACAATATTTACCATTTGCAACATCATTTGGCGACTTAAAACTGTTATGTGTAGGCACACTACTAGCAATTCTTTATTGTTTTAATGGAAACACGGTTCAGTTCCACACGACTTAACATTACAAAGATCAGGATTGTGATCCAACTTTTAATTGGAATAGAAATGCCGAAAGATCTTGTAGAGTTGGCTTCCTGACCCTGGGAAGATTCTCCAGAGAAAGTTTATCCATTAGCATGGTATTTCCATGTACACAACCCGGCAGTTCGATTCTGACACCATGAGATAGTCTCTTTGCGGAAGAATAAGTATGTTATGTTGTTGGATATACTCTCTTTCTTATTCAAATAAAAAGAAAAAACGTTTATTATATGGAAGTTACATAAATTAATTTCGTATAAAGATATATCAGTTGAAACATCCCAAAATTTTCAACTCACCACAGATTATTTGAAATAATTTTTTTAGTCTTTTAGGAGTACTCCTTGAAAAACTGAGAAGTTTACATTTATTTTGTTTCCGCTTGGTAGATGGGAAGGATAGTCTAGATCTTATAAATATAAAAGATTTTGGAAACTCAAAAAACCCAGCTTACTAGTTTCTCTAACACGGATACCCAATAGTAGCTTCTCTCCAAAATAGAAAAAAACTCAAGGAAATATTCCAAGCTTATTAAGGCAGCGAGGACCAAAAGGCCGAGACGGGGGCCTCAATTTGCAAGGTGGGGACCTCAATACTAAAATTAGGGGTATATGGTAACAATGTTTTAAAAGGCGTGAAGCCCATTTGAGGTGCTAGGCTCCTCTGGAGCCTAGGAGCGAGGCGCACGACGAGGCATGGACTTCAACGAAGCGAGACACATTTTATAATTTTTTTTAAATAATATAGTTTGAAATAAACAAACTTATATTATAAATTCATCACACTATTAAGATACTAAAAAATGGAGTCTAATCAATTCATAATACCATTATAAAATCAACAACTAATATCCATTGTCAAAACCCAGAAGAAACTATCACAATTTCATAATAATAGATATTGACAAAACCCTAAAGATCATCAATTATCCATATTATCATCTTTATCACGAACACTATCAATGGTTTTGTATCCTTCGTCGTCGTTGTCGTCAAATATAAAACCTATTATTTACCATATAAAGATAAGTTTACTTCATACATTTTATAATTTATAGTGTTTATATCATTTAAATCGAGTTGGAGACAATATTTTTAACCAAGATCTTGTCTTGATAACATCAAAAGTCAAGGTAGAATACCTAATAGCTATGTTGCATGGACGCAGAAAAATGGTATCCTTGTCCATATCGTGTCCATACCCATATATGTGTCCATATTCGTACAACATAGGTGAGTACCTTGTATCTATTTTAAAATGTTCGTATCACGTATCAATGTCGTGTATTTAGCCATATTTGTGTCAGCATTCGTGCAACATAGCCTAAAAGTTGCAATAGAAAGATCAGTTGTATTATTACATACATTATAATACTAAGACTGTAAGACATATCTATTAAAAAAATGAAAACATTAGATTATGCCATCTCCAATGGGGTTTCTATTTTCCCTATTTCTATGGAAGAAATCCATTTTAGAAAAAAAACTTCTCCCAATGGTGGTTTCTATCATCATTTCTATCCTAGGTGGCAATGATGTAGGATGAAAAATTTCTATGAGGGTTTCTACATGTAGAAACTCTCATAGAAATTCTCCATCTCTCATGACAATTATTATTGGGTCCCACACCATTGAAGTGATCGTTTTATTTTTGTGACACCTAAGATAGAAATGGATAACCATTGGAGAGTATTTTTTTGTGTATACAATTTCTATGTAGAAACTCTTCCAACTAGGATAGAAATCTCCTCAAAGTACAATGACAAGTAGGATAGAAACCCAATTTTAGAAATTCACATTGGAGATGGCCTTAGTGAGCTTTGTGCGTGAGCTGCACCTAAAAAATAAGCGTGTCCGTGTGAGGCGTACAAGGCGCACACCTAAAACTAGGTGTGAGGCGCACGAGACGCCTTAGGTGAGCCTAGGTAAATGAGCATCGCCTCATAAAAAATGAGGCGCAAGGGTGAGCCTTGAGCCTGATGAGCTTTTCAAAACAGTGTAGTAGGTAAGTGTTTTTGTTGTGGTTGCATCCTAATTGGTATGCATGTAATAATTTAAAAACTATAAGCATAACATGTGAAACTTGTGCATGTATACACAATTCTGAGACTTCAACATCAATTGAATTAAGTGTTCAATCAAGAAACAACTGTTAAAAGTATCAAATAATTGATATATAAAGAGACTTAGTTGGTTTGGTAGGGACTGTGGACGTTGAAATTGAAAATGGAGTGAGATTTGATTAGCTAGGACAAACAGAAAAGACAAGGGAATCAAGATGACAAAGGGGAAAGGCTATTGTTCCTTTCTTCGTTAAACTTGATAGTAAATTATTCATAATATTTGTAACTTTAAGGTACTATGCCAGGGCCAGGTTCCAAATTCAAAAACAAAGTTGGCATAGGTTGGGTCACATCTATGTGAAGACGGTTTGAGGACAGCCTCCTGAGGTGGAGAGGTGGATGCCTTCAGCAACAACGAGATATCCTTTGTGAAACTTGCTGTGGTCAATAAGCTGCTCCCCTAACAAAAAGCAGCTCAAGTAAATATTATTTGTAAAGCTTGTTGCTGTCACACAACCTGTTCCAAATTTTGATCCCATAGTACATTCTGTTAAATTATCTCATGTTAAAATCCTTGCCACTGCACCAAACCTCGAACCTTCATCATGGCATCGGAACAACTGAGGTTCAAATATCCTCTTGTGTGCATTTTAAATGGATTTAAAAAATATATATATATTGCACACCTGAATGCAGCTCTTAACCCACAAAATGTTGAGTATTTGACCTACACACACTCAACCCGCACAACTCCGACTTTTGGTGCATTGGCAGGGCTTTTAACATCTCCTTTTTAGAGATATGGATGGCTCATCGTCCTGTCGGTATCACATCAACTCAGTCCTTGTTGTGGTCCAACCCGTCTTCTCTGTTTCCTTGCTTGATTGTTTTGCACCTAAAGTGATAGATCAGTTTGAATAATTGAATCTTCCATATTGCTAACAGCTTCAACACTAGATCCAATTATTTTATTTATCCTGCTCAATCTAGGTGAGTTAATGTCACATTCCGGTTCCATTGAACCAAAAGTCGCCACCCGGACGTGATATCGTACAACTCTAAATTACACTCGTACAAAGCAAAAACAAACAATGTAATCGATAAAACATCACAAAAACAAAGTCATTACAATGGAAATAACCAGAAAAGTTGATAGACACAAGATATATGAAAACGATTCTTTTTGTTGATAATTTTCAGCGGTTACAAGCAATGTATTTTATTACAATGAACGATGCCACATGGCTTACAAATCGTGAAACTAATACAATCAAGAATGGTCCATACAATACGTCCTTTATAAACAAAGAAAACAATATCTTTCTGAAGAACAGCTTCAAGTTGCCAAACGAGCTCCAAACGCCTCGGAACGTCCAAGCGACTCCCCATACCTGTAGAGGAGAGAATTAGTACATTGGAGAATGCACTGGTGAGCAGTCTTAACCCGACTCACCTAAACCAACACGGTAATCATGTGAGAACATATAAAATTATTATGTGTTCTTTCTACTTTTTCTTGGACTAGTTAACAATTCATAAGCACATATATATAAAACAATAGATGTGTCAATGACACAGTAAATCTTATCCAAGGCTACCGCCTTTCTCTGCAAACAAATGTTAACATTCATAATATATAAGTGTGTTCCTACATCAATGGTTAGTGCCTATGATATATAAATATATCATAGATGTGTCCCTGCATCAATTGTTAGCGTTCATAATATATAGATGTATCGTAAGTCCGCCCTTGCAACAACTATTAGGCTTGCAAATATATGACATTAGCATGCATCCTAACTATATGACGATCACTGGTGACACTATTTTGGATTATTTATGGTAAGACGACAATCCTTGCAGTGCAGGTAGCTAGCAACACTGAAGGTACCGAATTACCTGTGCTTATATGTCAACACTAGCTATCTATGTTCCTCCTAGACCGAATCGGTTCTGGTGTGTTCGAGGAACTAAAACTTGTGCACAAGTTGTCCATGATTATGCATGCGTATACAATTTAGCTATTAAATATAACATGCGTGATAACAGAAACTTGAAATGATTATGCAACACATTCTCTATTGGACTTCGACAATCCTTGAGCCATCGCTCGTACTTCCATTCTTCCCAATATGGAGATTACCACACTTGTCTACTTTCCAATATAGGGATCTCTATACTGGCGACTCAACGGTCCCAAACCTTTTCTACGGTTCTATTACTTTGTAAAACAACATTATAACATTCTATATGTCTATAACAACAATACAATATTCTATGTTTCTATATAGCAAGTTAACAACAACCAAAATTGTTATTTTATTTAGTATTAACAATCTTATGGAATATAGAAACAAAGACTAAGAATAGTTCTTTTTACTAAAGTGTGAAGGGAGAAAAGAATCAAAAGTACCACTATTTAACGAATTACCTTCATCCCGATCGTGAAGACTTCGAAGTTCTTCCACATGAATCTAGTTTCAACCAGGCCCTCCGAGCAAACAGGCCAACACCATGAGGTTGGGAAAGGAAAGTGATTACTTTCTATGTTTGGGTGCCAAGGGAATTGAGGAGGAAACGAAAGTGGTTCCCAATGGAAGGAAAATTAAGGGAGAAAATGATTCCATCCATCCAAGCAAGGAATCACTTCCCCACTTTGAAGTAGTCACTTTCCTTTCCAAATTCTTGGGCATTTCCAAACATCGGAAAGGAAAATCAATTGGGATTGTAATTTCCCAAAGGAAAGGAAATGCTAAGGAATTGATTTCCTTTCCCTTCCATTTCGCGAACCAAACGAGGCCTTAATCCTAACACTGGAGATGATAGCTTCCCTGTTTGTGCCTCCTCTATCTCACTCTCTTTGACCTCCAGCTTGTCCTTAATGACCTCAGTGGCGGTGGGTGTCCCTTGAGATTAAACTGTATGATGACTATGTCAAAGCAGATGGTCACAAATGCTTTGTTAACTATGTTAATATTGGGACAACTCATTATCCTTCTGTCAGGCTGCTGCACAAATGATGTTTACCCTAGAATGTTTACGTCTGTCAAATTACATTTCCTCTTAACGAGGTCACCGTTGGTTAATGCTTTACTACCCATTATTAAAATGAGCCAAATAAAAGTCCTAAGTTTGTCTAGAAGATTTGAGTTCCTATGTGTGCAACTAGTAACAATGAAATGCTACTATCACTGTAGTGATTATAAACTGATTTCACTTGAATTACCTCATTCCTCTGCCACTTTTATGGCATTTATCCAAAGTACCATCACTTATGGGCTATTCTAAAATATTACGAGGTATCCCTTCCTTCCCCGACTTGTAGATTCGCACGTATGCACTCATGCACTAATACTTAACCCACCCACCTTAGTTTCATCTCAAAGCACTATAAATTTTGACCTCCAATCATTTTGTCTACATTGATCATGGGCAAAAATGGTTTTTTAAACTATATTCCTATTCAAGACACCTTTCTTGATTTTATAACAACATGGTATGTTCGGTTATACCCTTATTGTTTATCATTGTCATTTTCCTTAAAATAACTGGTTCCTAGCAAAGCTTATGATCTTTCCCTTCCAATCCCCATTTAAATCTACAAAAGTTCTGGAAATTTTCTCTTTGGTTGAACAAACGTACAACACATCTAAGCAGCTGGTCATTAAACTTGGTTAATGATAGGTTTCGCAACCATGCCCTCTAAATGACTAGGAATTGGTACAAATGAATATAGAGATTCAGCTTAGTAGTCAGTGATAATCTTGGTTGATATTTCAAGGCAGAGCTGTGATCTATAGCCGACTCCTTGTTAGCAGCTGGAGCCTTGAGGACATATGAGAGTCTTATAGTTTCATGTAGTGTATTTTGAATATTTTGCCTACATCCTTGCTACCTTAGGAAAGTACAAGAAAAGTCAAGCTTAAAAGTTGTAGTCGCACGTGTCACGCCCCGACCCGGAATCACCCGAATCATCGTCCTCGCAGGGGACGTGATGCCGCACGAGCCTGGAGTTGCGCTCGTGCAAGGCAAGATGACAAGTTCTCAAATGGTTATCTTTTGATTCGATATTTAACAACGAAGGAAAACAGAGTATACGAAACAAATTCTCTTTATTGATATCGGAAACATAGATTACAAAGGCTTTCGATAGCCTAACAATACATGCCAGATTGGCTACAACACTCAGGTTCTCTCTTGCCCACAAAGGATTTTACCGTTCCATACATCATGCCTTATATATCTCGGCCGCATCAATCCAGCTGCGTAGTCCGAGCGTCAATGCGATAGCACGCTTCAATGCGCTTCGGCATTCCAAGCCTTAACACGTTCAAGCAACGCTTCGCCGTGAGCAATCCATTCCCTGCACCCTGCATGAAGCTGGTGGGGGATCAGTACGTTCGTCCTCGCATGTACTGAAGCAAAGATCATCTTTCCAAACCGACATTTTAATCTTTATGTTGAATCATGCAACTTAGCTTATGATCTTGCTATGTTCTCCTTAGGGTTAATTTCATGGCATCTTCGAAAGCGTAAAGCATGTTATCATAGCAGCATGTTATCGAATTAAATAGGCAAGCAAACAAGCAATCTCGTGTTTGATTCGTGGCGCGACTTACCAAGTCGACGCACTCGTCCTTGCACCGACGCAAGGTGAATACGCCGTAATCCTTCCCTGTCATATTATTGTGCATCTCTAAGCAGGATCTCTATGCGGGACGCGTACGCGCCTACACTTTCAACCCATCGTTCCTTAACTATATGAAGGCCGTTGGCGTATTCGCGCCGGAATGGACTAAAGGAGTTCCTTTCTTTTCTCTCCTTCTTTTCTCTCTATTTGTCGGGCTGCCCGGCGTTTCACGGGTGGGTTGCGGGCCCAACAACCGAAACGTTCCCGCTGCATGCCATCATTTGCGGCTTTTTCCATCTATAAGACGAGCGCTACTCGTTTAAGGATGTGCGCCTACAAAGATTATTCGAATCCCTCCGCGGCCAATCGGTTCCGGGGCGCTCCTCCGGCATTTAACCGTTTTGGGGGAAACACCCGTGCACGGACTATTATCACAATTTAATCTCGAGCCCATTCCAATCGACCATGCAACGCCCTATCATTCAAGCAATCAAATTCAAACAACCAAACATAGTCTTGAGTCCGAGACTCAGACTTATCATCTCGCATCTCTTTCGTTAACTTTCTGTGTTCTTACGTTTCGTACTTCGTTTCAATGATTCAATGGCATCGTGCCTCAACTCAATGCTCGTCAACCGAACGACCCGAAGGTCTTGAGCACCTTTCGAGGCACCATGTCATATCCGACAGTTCCGCCACATTCATGCCACAACTGTATTCTCTCGCAACGAAGCCAACTTTTATTATCCCGTGCACGTAGGCACGTTTCGACCGTATTCCCATGTTCTATAACTTAGCATTCAATGTTCGGGGCTTGCGCGCTAGGGCGCTCGCCTATTGTCTTTCAATGTTCTAGCCGTCTAACTCGTGCAGCAAAGGCACGGTATGGTTCGTGCACTAAGGCACTCGCTGATTACAGTTATCCCATGTTCTTACGGCTTGCGCACCGAGGCGCTCGCCTTAGCGATATCCAATGTCCCATAGCGACTTGTGCATATTGATGCACGTTTCATTTCAATTGTTCTAACTTAGTGTTCGACTCACACTACGATTTTATCTCCGATCGGACCACGTCCGTGGCGCCGATAGGTTAACTTAGCATACAATGATATATTTGACTTATCGAATGAAGGAGTAAAAAGAAGTCAATCCTCCCACCTTGAGTCGATATGCCTTCGTCGTTTCGCCGAGCCGATGCGGCTCGATTCCATAACTTTGTTGCACGACCACTCTCCTGACTTAGCCATTCGAGCACTTCGTGCTTCATTGAGTTATACGTCCGATTTGCCTTAGCGTGCCCAAGTCTTAGCCCGTCGCAAGGCGACGATTTGATTTCGCGGACCCCTTACTAAATATTGCAAAAGATCGACCTCTAATATTTTCCCGTCAAAGTATAACCTGCACACGAAACCAACTAAAATCAATACTTGCATCGATTCGGACTTGCGCCTTGGTCGATTCGATTTCTTAGAATCTTCGAGCCGATTCAACGCACTCATCCTTCGGGGCAACGCGGCGCTTCGCATCGATTCAACTCGATGCATTCTTTCGGGACAAGACAACTCTTCGCATCAACTTAGTTTGATGCATTGCTCGGGACAACTTAACTCTCGCATCGTTTTGCATCGATACATTCCCTTGCATCAACGTGACTCGTTGAGTCAACGCTTCAGCGTAATGCGCCGTGCGGAGCGGGGCATTACAGAATATACCACTCAAAACAAAGTTCGTCCTCGAATCAAAACCAACACTCCGACTAAGTGTTTTATAGATCGTATCACGATCTCGTCCCACCAACGTTGTTCAATCTCACACTATCTTGCAAGCTTTCATTTTAACATTTCAAGTCTTCCCTGCAGCTCGATTTGAATTTTGTATACAACTCGATTTGGATCCATACCTATATTCAAGGCGTCCCGAAGATATATGTATTTTGACCAATTCCAGTGGTAGCAAATTGGAACAAAGCTGACAGGTAAATTTCAATCCTATGCTTGCCATCTCGTACTCTCGATCGGACTTATCCTTAGCAACCGTTCTCGAAATTTCATCGCATACGTATATTCGATACATACGTGATTTATTCAATAAAGTCACTGCACGCGACGCGATTCACAATCGCCTTTCTCGTTTCGTATGTTCCATCGGGACTATCAATTCTACGCATTGCGTCAAGCCGTCGCGCATCCAATCACAACGAGTCTCCGCAACGCCTTGCGTTCGAAGTCGCTATCCAACTATTTTCGAAGTCTTGCTTATGCAACTTATCTCGATACGATTTCTTTATCAATATTCGGGACTACGCCTGTTAGGTTACTTACGTAGTCCCCGTGCTTAACTTTTCCGACGCAACTTTAAATTGACATTGCACAAAGGCCACAATCTATCCGACACGAAAGTTTACATCAAGACGACAGTGCTCAAGGCAACGATCGCCTTAGCACAAAGGTCTTTACGACGCGTCTTACGTTCAATTTCCTAACGAGTAGGAATTCACTAGCCAAATTCCCAACTTATCCATCTCGCAACATCGAATACAAGTTCGATTCACGCAAGCTCAATTGCAAGGTGAATCCGAATCTAACGACATGACTCATAAGTCATTCCCTTATCATTCCCTCTCGTGCATAGCACGTTTCTCGCAATCGCCTATCCGAATCACCAAGTCCGTTGGTGAATTCTAGTTCTACCGTCGACCAACATAACCATTCAAGTATTCATCCGACGAATACTCAAAATCTAACTATATCATTCTCAATCGAAAGCTGTTCCAACAATTCTCGATCGCCTAGACTTATCGTCAACATGCATCATATTACATTTGTTATCGATGCAATCTCATATGCGATATCGCATGGGTTATCTTACGGTCTGCAGCATTCAATTTGATTTGGCGGTCAAGTCTTCTAGGGTCAGCTGCGCCGAAGCTACGCTCGATAACTGTGGATCATCACCGAAGGACAGTTTTACTACGAACCATGCTATATCTTATTTCGGAGCCAAATCACGTTCCGACAATTCTATGCGACTACCAAATTTCGGACAAAACCATTTCTATCGGCGCAACTGATGCGCAACTATCCTCCGAGTCAAGTCATGCACTACCGTCAATGATTCCGCAATTTACGAAACATCTACTCGCATCGAGTTCGAGTCTATCTTATTTGCGGGTCGACACACGAGATGCTATACGCATCGAGCAATCGTCGATGACTTATAGTCTCGTCTTTGATTAATCACAAAATTTACGATCAACCAAGTTCGTTCATTCTCGTATCCTTACTTACAAAATTTTGATAGCGCAAGACGCACTCCATTTTGTATTCTCACATCGTGCTTACGTTTCCTTGCATATCGATCTTGATAGTTCATATCAATTTCGATAGCAAGAGGGTCGACTTCGAATCCGTTTCAACGTCAACTTAACTCGCATCGCATACATCCAAGTTCGCCACAAACTTTTTCATACGCATCCACTCGTTCTCTGATTCGCCGCATCCCGGTATACTTTGATCGCGTAACTGAGTTACCGATTATCCAACATCGAGCCCTCGAGTTATACGATCACACCCTCTAAGTTTCGCGTGTTTTCCAGTCGTACTCAAATGAGTGTCGCCGTAACTTAACCAACTATTTCATAGGCACGGTTTCTCGCGTCAACCAACTTTCTTACCGAAGACGCACATCGTGCGATTCGATTACAATTCACATCGTCCAACATTTCTATCGAAATCGCAAGTCGTGTGATTCGATTCGCCTTAGCCGAACATTTCTATCGAGATCGCAAGTCGTGCGATTCGATTCGTCTCTCGCCCAACATTTCTACCGAGATTGCAAGTCGTGCGACTCATTTATAAGTTCAAGTTTTCCCTTCCCGTCGATCCGATTATTGCATCAAGGCATAATCAATTCGCTAGTCTCGGTCGTTCGACCAACTTATAACTTTCGTCCGACGTATCGTTCATCGATACGAGTCTCGCCTTATCGTCCCAACCGATTTTCGAAGAACACTTGCATCTACATACCGTCATACAAATTTTCATACGAGTCTCGATACTCTCCCGTCCGTTGCGGACAAACCTTCCGCAATTCTCACAACGTGTCGATGCAAATCATCGTACAAGTGATACACCATATACCACTCGAGATCGAGTCATTTATCGCCTACGTGGTATGGCATATACCACTCGGAATCAAGCCATTTCCCTCGTACTATACTCAGTATAACCCGACAATCTCTTCCGACTCACGATTTCCGCAGTGATCGTGCTTGATCACAACCGTAACTTTGATTCTATCAAAATCCGACACAACTCGGTCAATGTTCTCGCTTGCCAACATAAGTTTGGTGTGCAACCGAACGATTCGTTCTATCGATTTATGAATTCAATTCTTTCCTTACGTTGCATCTCGTGCAACAATTTATTTGATATGCGTTGCACCCCGTGCAACAAATTTTACTTTCGATACGCGTTGCACATCGTGCTACGATTTATTTTCGACACTTTCATTCCACTTTATACAACGATTCAATTCCAATTTCCTTTGCACTTCGTGCAACGATTAATTTGATATGCGTTGCACCACGTGCAATGATTTTTACTTTTCAATACGAGTTGCACATCGTGCAACGATCATTTCCGATATTTACCGTACCTCGTGCAACGAATTACTCTCGACTTTCCAAGTCAATGCACAATCCGTTTAACACATTCGGTATTGGCTTATCACTTCTCACTTTCATTTTAATGCATATTCACCATTACTCGTTGCACTTCGTGCATCATTTTATTTCTCATTCAACATGTTACATTGCGACAACATCTCAAATCGTATTTCACAATTTGTTGCGCTTGCAGCAACTAACATTTTTACGGCTCGTTTGCATTCAATGCAATATACCCCTCGCGACTTTTTTAGCAAACATCGTATAATTTTTAAAACACATGCGGCAAAATTACACGATTTGTATTAGACTTATTGTATGGAACATCCAGTGCGGCATCGAGTAGAGTCAAGAGTGATATCAAGTGGTGGTGGGCAACTTTTTGAATTGTAATGAAGCGAGCGTCCAGAGGAAATTGAGCCTAGAGCTCTGATACCAATTTGTCACGCCCCGACCCGGAATCACCCGAATCATCGTCCTCGCAGGGGACATGATGCCGCACGAGCCTGGAGTTGCGCTCGTGCAAGGCAAGATGACAAGTTCTCAAATGGTTATCTTTTGATTCGATATTTAACAACGAAGGGAAACAGAGTATACGAAACAAATTCTCTTTATTGATATCCGAAACAGAGATTACAAAGGCTTTCGATAGCCTAACAATGCATGCCAGATTGGCTACAACACTCAGGTTCTCTCTTGCCCACAAAGGATTTTATCGTTCCATACATCATGCCTTATATATCTCGGCCGCATCAATCCAGCTGCGTAGTCCGAGCGTCAATGCGATAGCACGCTTCAATGCGCTTCGGCATTCCAAGCCTTAACACGTTCAAGCAACGCTTCGCCGTGAGCAATCCATTCCCTGCACCCTGCATGAAGCTGGTGGGGGATCAGTACGTTCGTCATCGCATGTACTGAAGCAAAGATCATCTTTCCAAACCGACATTTTATCTTTATGTTGAATCATGCAACTTAGCTTATGATGTTACTATGTTCTCCTTAGGGTCAATTTCATGGCATCTTCGAAAGCGTAAAGCATGTTATCATAGCAGCATGTTATCGAATTGAATAGGCAAGCAAACAAGCAATCTCGTGTTTGATTCGTGGCGCGACTTACCAAGTCGACGCACTCGCCCTTGCACCGACGCAAGGTGAATACGCCGTAATCCTTCCCTGTCATGTTATTGTGCATCTCTAAGCAGGATCTCTATGCGGGACGCATACGCGCCTACACTTTCAACCCATCGTTCCTTAACTATATGAAGGCCGTTGGCGTATCCGCGCCGGAATGGACTAAAGGAGTTCCTTTCTTTTCTCTCCTTCTTTTCTCTCTATTTGTCGGGCTGCCCGGCGTTTCACGGGTGGGTTGCGGGCCCAACAACCGAAACGTTCTCGCTGCATACCATCATTTGCGGCTTTTCCCATCTATAATACGAGCGCTACTCGTTTAAGGATGTGCGCCTACAAAGATTATTCGAATCCCTCCGCGGCCAATCGGTTCCGGGGCGCTCCTCCGGCATTTAACCGTTTTGGGGGAAACACCCGTGCACGGGCTATTATCACAATTTAATCTCGAGCCCATTCCAATCGACCATGCAACGCCCTATCATTCAAGCAATCAAATTCAAACAACCAAACATAGTCTTGAGTCCGAGACTCAGACTTATCATCTCGCATCTCTTTCGTTAACTTTCTGTGTTCCTACGTTTCGTACTTCGTTTCAATGATTCAATGGCATCGTGCCTCAACTCAATGCTCGTCAACCGAACGACCCGAAGGTCTTGAGCACCTTTCGAGGCACCATGTCATATCCGACAGTTCCGCCACATTCATGCCACAACTGTATTCTCTCGCAACGAAGCCAACTTTTATTATCCCGTGCACGTAGGCACGTTTCGACCGTATCCTCATGTTCTATAACTTAGCATTCAATGTTCGGGGCTTGCGCGCTAGGGCGCTCGCCTATTGTCTTTCAATGTTCTAGCCGTCTAACTCGTGCAGCAAAGGCACGGTATGGTTCGTGCACTAAGGCACTCGCCGATTACAGTTATCCCATGTTCTTACGGCTTGCGCACCGAGGCGCTCGCCTTAGCGATATCCAATGTCCCATAGCGACTCGTGCATATTGATGCACGTTTCATTTCAATTGTTCTAACTTAGTGTTCGACTCACACTACGATTTTATCTCCGATCGGACCACGCCCGTGGCGCCGATAGGTTAACTTAGCATACAATGATATATTTGACTTATCGAATGAAGGAGTAAAAAGAAGTCAATCCTCCCACCTTGAGTCGATATGCCTTCGTCGTTTCGCCGAGCCGATGCGGCTCGATTCCATAACTTTGTTGCACGGCCACTCTCCTGACTTAGCCATTCGAGCACTTCGTGCTTCATTGAGTTATACGTCCGATTTGCCTTAGCGTGCCCAAGTCTTAGCCCGTCGCAAGGCGACGATTTGATTTCGCGGACCCCTTACTAAATATTGCAAAAGATCGACCTCTAATATTTTCCCGTCAAAGTATAACCTGCACACGAAACCAACTAAAATCAATACTTGCATCGATTCGGACTTGCGCCTTGGTCGATTCGATTTCTTAGAATCTTCGAGCCGATTCAACGCACTCATCCTTCGGGGCAACGCGGCGCTTCGCATCGATTCAACTCGATGCATTCTTTCGGGACAAGGCAACTCTTCGCATCAACTTAGTTTGATGCATTGCTCGGGACAACTTAACTCTCGCATCGTTTTGCATCGATACATTCCCTTGCATCAACGTGACTCGTTGAGTCAACGCTTCAGCGTAATGCGCCGTGCGGAGCGGGGCATTACAGAATATACCACTCAAAACAAAGTTCGTCCTCGAATCAAAACCAACACTCCGACTAAGTGTTTTATAGATCGTATCACGATCTCGTCCCACCAACGTTGTTCAATCTCACACTATCTTGCAAGCTTTCATTTTAACATTTCAAGTCTTCCCTGCAGCTCGATTTGAATTTTGTATACAACTCGATTTGGATCCATACCTATATTCAAGGCGTCCCAAAGATATATGTATTTTGACCAATTCCAGTGGTAGCAAATTGGAACAAAGCTGACAGGTAAATTTCAATCCTATGCTTGCCATCTCGTACTCTCGATCGGACTTATCCTTAGCAACCGTTCTCGAAATTTCATCGCATACGTATATTCGATACATACGTGATTTATTCAATAAAGTCACTGCACGCGACGCGATTCACAATCGCCTTTCTCGTTTCGTATGTTCCATCGGGACTATCAATTCTACGCATTGCGTCAAGCCGTCGCGCATCCAATCACAACGAGTCTCCGCAACGCCTTGCGTTCGAAGTCGCTATCCAACTATTTTCGAAGTCTTGCTTATGCAACTTATCTCGATACGATTTCTTTATCAATATTCGGGACTACGCCTGTTAGGTTACTTACGTAGTCCCCGTGCTTAACTTTTTCCGACGCAACTTTAAATTGACATTGCACAAAGGCCACAATCTATCCGACACGAAAGTTTACATCAAGACGACAGTGCTCAAGGCAACGATCGCCTTAGCACAAAGGTCTTTACGACGCGTCTTACGTTCAATTTCCTAACGAGTAGGAATTCACTAGCCAAATTCCCAACTTATCCATCTCGCAACATCGAATACAAGTTCGATTCACGCAAGCTCAATTGCAAGGTGAATCCGAATCTAACGACATGACTCATAAGTCATTCCCTTATCATTCCCTCTCGTGCATAGCACGTTTCTCGCAATCGCCTATCCGAATCACCAAGTCCGTTGGTGAATTCTAGTTCTACCGTCGACCAACATAACCATTCAAGTATTCATCCGACGAATACTCAAAATCTAACTATATCATTCTCAATCGAAAGCTGTTCCAACAATTCTCGATCGCCTAGACTTATCGTCAACATGCATCATATTACATTTGTTATCGATGCAATCTCATATGCGATATCGCATGGGTTATCTTACGGTCTGCAGCATTCAATTTGATTTGGCGGTCAAGTCTTCTAGGGTCAGCTGCGCCGAAGCTACGCTCGATAACTGTGGATCATCACCGAAGGACAGTTTTACTACGAACCATGCTATATCTTATTTCGGAGCCAAATCACGTTCCGACAATTCTATGCGACTACCAAATTTCGGACAAAACCATTTCTATCGGCGCAACTGATGCGCAACTATCCTCCGAGTCAAGTCATGCACTACCGTCAATGATTCCGCAATTTACGAAACATCTACTCGCATCGAGTTCGAGTCTATCTTATTTGCGGGTCGACACACGAGATGCTATACGCATCGAGCAATCGTCGATGACTTATAGTCTCGTCTTTGATTAATCACAAAATTTACGATCAACCAAGTTCGTTCATTCTCGTATCCTTACTTACAAAATTTTGATAGCGCAAGACGCACTCCATTTTGTATTCTCACATCGTGCTTACGTTTCCTTGCATATCGATCTTGATAGTTCATATCAATTTCGATAGCAAGAGGGTCGACTTCGAATCCGTTTCAACGTCAACTTAACTCGCATCGCATACATCCAAGTTCGCCACAAACTTTTTCATACGCATCCACTCGTTCTCTGATTCGCCGCATCCCGGTATACTTTGATCGCGTAACTGAGTTACCGATTATCCAACATCGAGCCCTCGAGTTATACGATCACACCCTCTAAGTTTCGCGTGTTTTCCAGTCGTACTCAAATGAGTGTCGCCGTAACTTAACCAACTATTTCATAGGCACGGTTTCTCGCGTCAACCAACTTTCTTACCGAAGACGCACATCGTGCGATTCGATTACAATTCACATCGTCCAACATTTCTATCGAAATCGCAAGTCGTGTGATTCGATTCGCCTTAGCCGAACATTTCTATCGAGATCGCAAGTCGTGCGATTCGATTCGTCTCTCGCCCAACATTTCTACCGAGATTGCAAGTCGTGCGACTCATTTATAAGTTCAAGTTTTCCCTTCCCGTCGATCCGATTATTGCATCAAGGCATAATCAATTCGCTAGTCTCGGTCGTTCGACCAACTTATAACTTTCGTCCGACGTATCGTTCATCGATACGAGTCTCGCCTTATCGTCCCAACCGATTTTCGAAGAACACTTGCATCAACATACCGTCATACAAATTTTCATACGAGTCTCGATACTCTCCCGTCCGTTGCGGACAAACCTTCCGCAATTCTCACAACGTGTCGATGCAAATCATCGTACAAGTGATACACCATATACCACTCGAGATCGAGTCATTTATCGCCTACGTGGTATGGCATATACCACTCGGAATCAAGCCATTTCCCTCGTACTATACTCAGTATAACCCGACAATCTCTTCCGACTCACGATTTCCGCAGTGATCGTGCTTGATCACAACCGTAACTTTGATTCTATCAAAATCCGACACAACTCGGTCAATGTTCTCGCTTGCCAACATAAGTTTGGTGTGCAACCGAACGATTCGTTCTATCGATTTATGAATTCAATTCTTTCCTTACGTTGCATCTCGTGCAACAATTTATTTGATATGCGTTGCACCCCGTGCAACAAATTTTACTTTCGATACGCGTTGCACATCGTGCTACGATTTATTTTTGACACTTTCATTCCACTTTATACAACGATTCAATTCCAATTTCCTTTGCACTTCGTGCAACGATTAATTTGATATGCGTTGCACCACGTGCAATGATTTTTACTTTTCAATACGAGTTGCACATCGTGCAACGATCATTTCCGATATTTACCGTACCTCGTGCAACGAATTACTCTCGACTTTCCAAGTCAATGCACAATCCGTTTAACACATTCGGTATTGGCTTATCACTTCTCACTTTCATTTTAATGCATATTCACCATTACTCGTTGCACTTCGTGCATCATTTTATTTCTCATTCAACATGTTACATTGCGACAACATCTCAAATCGTATTTCACAATTTGTTGCGCTTGCAGCAACTAACATTTTTACGGCTCGTTTGCATTCAATGCAATATACCCCTCGCGACTTTTTTAGCAAACATCGTATAATTTTTAAAACACATGCGGCAAAATTACACGATTTGTATTAGACTTATTGTATGGAACATCCAGTGCGGCATCGAGTAGAGTCAAGAGTGATATCAAGTGGTGGTGGGCAACTTTTTGAATTGTAATGAAGCGAGCGTCCAGAGGAAATTGAGCCTAGAGCTCTGATACCAATTTGTCACGCCCCGACCCGGAATCACCCGAATCATCGTCCTCGCAGGGGGCATGATGCCGTACGAGCCTGGAGTTGCGCTCGTGCAAGGCAAGATGACAAGTTCTCAAATGGTTATCTTTTGATTCGATATTTAACAACGAAGGGAAACAGAGTATACGAAACAAATTCTCTTTATTGATATCCGAAACAGAGATTACAAAGGCTTTCGATAGCCTAACAATGCATGCCAGATTGGCTACAACACTCAGGTTCTCTCTTGCCCACAAAGGATTTCATCGTTCCATACATCATGCCTTATATATCTCGGCCGCATCAATCCAGCTGCGTAGTCCGAGCGTCAATGCGATAGCACGCTTCAATGCGCTTCGGCATTCCAAGCCTTAACACGTTCAAGCAACGCTTCGCCGTGAGCAATCCATTCCCTGCACCCTGCATGAAGCTGGTGGGGGATCAGTACGTTCGTCATCGCATGTACTGAAGCAAAGATCATCTTTCCAAACCGACATTTTATCTTTATGTTGAATCATGCAACTTAGCTTATGATGTTGCTATGTTCTCCTTAGGGTCAATTTCATGGCATCTTCGAAAGCGTAAAGCATGTTATCATAGCAGCATGTTATCGAATTGAATAGGCAAGCAAACAAGCAATCTCGTGTTTGATTCGTGGCGCGACTTACCAAGTCGACGCACTCGCCCTTGCACCGACGCAAGGTGAATACGCCGTAATCCTTCCCTGTCATGTTATTGTGCATCTCTAAGCAGGATCTCTATGCGGGACGCATACGCGCCTACACTTTCAACCCATCGTTCCTTAACTATATGAAGGCCGTTGGCGTATCCGCGCCGGAATGGACTAAAGGAGTTCCTTTCTTTTCTCTCCTTCTTTTCTCTCTATTTGTCGGGCTGCCCGGCGTTTCACGGGTGGGTTGCGGGCCCAACAACCGAAACGTTCTCGCTGCATACCATCATTTGCGGCTTTTCCCATCTATAATACGAGCGCTACTCGTTTAAGGATGTGCGCCTACAAAGATTATTCGAATCCCTCCGCGGCCAATCGGTTCCGGGGCGCTCCTCCGGCATTTAACCGTTTTGGGGGAAACACCCGTGCACGGGCTATTATCACAATTTAATCTCGAGCCCATTCCAATCGACCATGCAACGCCCTATCATTCAAGCAATCAAATTCAAACAACCAAACATAGTCTTGAGTCCGAGACTCAGACTTATCATCTCGCATCTCTTTCGTTAACTTTCTGTGTTCCTACGTTTCGTACTTCGTTTCAATGATTCAATGGCATCGTGCCTCAACTCAATGCTCGTCAACCGAACGACCCGAAGGTCTTGAGCACCTTTCGAGGCACCATGTCATATCCGACAGTTCCGCCACATTCATGCCACAACTGTATTCTCTCGCAACGAAGCCAACTTTTATTATCCCGTGCACGTAGGCACGTTTCGACCGTATCCTCATGTTCTATAACTTAGCATTCAATGTTCGGGGCTTGCGCGCTAGGGCGCTCGCCTATTGTCTTTCAATGTTCTAGCCGTCTAACTCGTGCAGCAAAGGCACGGTATGGTTCGTGCACTAAGGCACTCGCCGATTACAGTTATCCCATGTTCTTACAGCTTGCGCACCGAGGCGCTCGCCTTAGCGATATCCAATGTCCCATAGCGACTCGTGCATATTGATGCACGTTTCATTTCAATTGTTCTAACTTAGTGTTCGACTCACACTACGATTTTATCTCCGATCGGACCACGCCCGTGGCGCCGATAGGTTAACTTAGCATACAATGATATATTTGACTTATCGAATGAAGGAGTAAAAAGAAGTCAATCCTCCCACCTTGAGTCGATATGCCTTCGTCGTTTCGCCGAGCCGATGCGGCTCGATTCCATAACTTTGTTGCACGGCCACTCTCCTGACTTAGCCATTCGAGCACTTCGTGCTTCATTGAGTTATACGTCCGATTTGCCTTAGCGTGCCCAAGTCTTAGCCCGTCGCAAGGCGACGATTTGATTTCGCGGACCCCTTACTAAATATTGCAAAAGATCGACCTCTAATATTTTCCCGTCAAAGTATAACCTGCACACGAAACCAACTAAAATCAATACTTGCATCGATTCGGATTTGCGCCTTGGTCGATTCGATTTCTTAGAATCTTCGAGCCGATTCAACGCACTCATCCTTCGGGGCAACGCGGCGCTTCGCATCGATTCAACTCGATGCATTCTTTCGGGACAAGGCAACTCTTCGCATCAACTTAGTTTGATGCATTGCTCGGGACAACTTAACTCTCGCATCGTTTTGCATCGATACATTCCCTTGCATCAACGTGACTCGTTGAGTCAACGCTTCAGCGTAATGCGCCGTGCGGAGCGGGGCATTACAGCACGACTATCCACTTGTAGTATGTGAAGCTGTTGTTGTGAAGGCCAGATATTGTCTTATACTTCCCGTTTCTTGCACAATTTCTATAATTGGTTAAGCTCTTGATCCCCTGTCATGGATCTGATTTAGTGTTAACAATTTCTATAATTGGTTAAAGCTCTTGATCCCCTGTCATGGGTCTGATTTAATGCTAACTTCTCTGCAGGAAGTAGTGAAAAAGAAAAAATACCTCCTAGCTCCCGATCTGTTAAAGAGATTTTTGCACAACTTCAATTGAGTAAACTTGGCGTTCAGGACTGGAGCTTTAGTGACCTCACTGTTGGATTGTATCTCATCTATCTCAGTCAAGCATCTGGAGTGAAAGTTGAAGATTTCAACGGTGTTCAGATCACCTCTGACGTTTTGGTAATTTCTTGATCTTTTGCTTCTACAAAGCTTCTTTTGTTATTTCATTTGTATTCTCAAATCATTGTGTTGTGGTGGAAACCTGCTAGTTTTAGTTTTAACCATTGATATTATAGTTTATTTTCCAAACCCAAAATTTAACCTAACCATTTGAGGTCCAACAAGTCATGTCACATTTCTTTGATTAAATAGTACGTAGTTTTAAATTTAGTGTTCCCTAATTTATGTTTGCTTTGGAGATTCTTACAAATCACGTTTCATTAGTTTTAAGAAATAGTATATAGATCAAAATAAGCATCTTTTATCAAGTGTTTGGTAGTTTTAAGAAATTAAATAAGCATCTTTCCAAAGTTTGTAGTTTTAAGAAATTAAATAGATTTATGGTTCAAAGAAAATGTATTGTTGTCAAAAGAAGTCATCAATGAGATCTAAAGCATTCCTTTAGAGACTGGATTTTGTTAATTCATTCAAACATATATTTTGTTGAAGATATTCATACGTTGCATGTGAGGATTCTTGGATCTTATTGTTCACCCAAGCCTCTATTCTGAAATTATGTTCTTTCTGAAAAATAATTTTTTAATTTAAAAAAGGCAAAAGATATACATCTCACTTTATTGGACCAGATTGGTCAGCCAAATAGAATGAAGGGCAGGACCAGCCCAGGGTAAGCCCGACAAGGCTTCGGGCTTGGACAATCCCCCTCCATAGGGAAACCCCCAGGCCATTTGTTTTTCTTAGGGCTGGCCCGGGCGAAACCCAACTTAAACCTATATTGTTATTTTTTTTTTCTTCAGTAAGGGTCAAGGAGCAACCAAAATTAGCTCCGGCTAGGACAACCCAACCCTCCGGTCCGGCCCTGCCCTGAATGAAGGCCAACTGTCATCAAGATTTTACAATTGGAGACCTATGGTTTACAAACAAAGAAACAATCAAACACTTTGCACAAAGTACTTTCAAAGAGTCTGTCGTCAATTGATCTAACTCTAAGAAAGGAAATGGTCCTCAAAACATAAGCAGGATCGACAACAACAATAAAAACAACCAAGCCTTTACTCCGAAACTATATTTGCTATGATACAAATTGAATAAACCGAGAGACCTGGAAAGGTACAAAAGATAAGAATTTATGGAGTTTTAGTTCAATTAGTTATCGCACATATAATCATTGGATCATTAACTTAAACTGAATTCATCTCAACTTTCTCATTCAGCAGCTGACTATTGTGGAGGACAAAATTATTCTATCCCAATGTCTGCACTTTGCATTTGACTACCACATTTGTGAAGAGCGAAAATTTACAAAAAGTCCTAAGAGTTCAGTCCACTATAAATAACAAAACTATGAGATGAATTTATGGCTTCATTTTCAAAATAAGAGCATCCTTTTCTTTAGTTATGACAACTAAATGTTTCGTTTTTTTCATCGATTGACTGGAAAGTAATGTAGCATCACTTAGAATCCCCATTAATGGTTTCCTGCTTAGGTTCAAGAGCTGATCTATCACATTGAACTAGCGAAGGGATCTTATAAAGACAGTGCTACTGCTCTTGCTCGACACAGCATGCTTCGAGAGAGGAATGTCTTGAAATTCGTGAAAGACTCAAGTGTCTTGAGGCCTGGTTATTACATTGCAATCGATACTCGAAATAAGTTAGTAATTTTTGGAATTCGGGGAACCCATACTGTTTATGATCTTATTACTGATGTCGTTTCTACAAGTGATCAAGAAATGTCTTTTGAAGGCTTCTCAATGCACTTTGGGACTGCAGAAGCTGCACATTGGTACCTTCGCCATGAGATGGGAACTATAAGAAAGTGCCTGGACAAACACAAGGTGACTAGAAGTCTTCTTGTCTTTTTGTACATATTATTGCTATGGGCACTCTTCTTTTAGCCTTTCAACTTGCTTTCCTCCTTGTTACATGAATTTATTCTTGTGGGAAGCCAAATTTATGGGCAGGACTTTAGGCTGAGGCTAGTAGGTCATTCCCTTGGTGGTGCTGCAGCTGCCTTACTTGCAGTTTTGCTTCGGAAAAGGACAAAAGAGGAGCTGGGATTTAGTCCGGACATTGTTTCTGCTGTTGGATTTGGAACCCCGCCATGCATGTCAAAGAAACTTGCTGAAAGCTGTGCCGACTATGTCTCAACTGTTGTATTGCAGGTCAGATAATGCTACCAAGTACTTGTGACCTTTCAGGTATCCAGTTCCATTTAATCATTCCTCTCCTTTTCATTCTTTTTTGTCCGCTTTTCAGGATGATATAATTCCTAGGTTAAGTGTGGCTTCACTAACAAGATTGCGAAATGAGATTCTTGAAACTGATTGGTAAGATCTTTGAGAACCATGACCACTCGAGCAATATAAATTCATATTTTCATTTACTGTACTGTACAGTGCAGTGTTTTTCGGTTGAATTTGAAGAAGGAAAACTTATTTATATTGCAATTTTGACGAATTGGATTACACTTTTTGCTGAGTGTAGAATGGGACATCTATAGCAAGTACAAATTTTTTGGGGAAGTGTGTCGATGGAGTGCTGATCAACGCACGATCATTTTACTCCATTGATGATCTGAACCAAGCTTGTTTGCAATTCAACATGAAGTAGCTCTATGTTCTCAAGAACCCCGAGAAGTTTTTAGTTCTCTATCCGTGTCCTTGTGTATAGCCAACTTGTGGGTTGTTTATAGCCTTCATGGATGTAGCTGTCAAAATCGGTTTTTAGCCTTCATGTGGAATTGCTCATCGGTGCCCGCTAGATTAGACTAGCGTGTAACCGCTTAGTATGTGGCTCACGTTCCTGCAGAATGCCCATAGCGTACGGCCATGTTGGCCTGTAATGCACATCCACTTAGCGGGATGTAGGATTGTTACATCTAAAAAATAGGGGACACAAACCTTCAAGTGTTTTTGTCGATTATCATGGAATTTCTTCAGCCCTTCGGGTTTTAGATTAATTCTGCGGAACTCGAGACTTTTTGCACAACGGGGTTTTAGAACATTATAGTATGAAGCTTGGTTGGTGCTGCGGAAGTGATTCATGCGGAGGTTGCAGAATTGGTATTCTGTGTTCCGCTGCGGAATTGGCTAAGCCATTCTTGTCCCGCGATACCGTCAAGCGGTACTATCATGAAAGATTATCTCATGGCTTCCCATTTTTCTTGTTTTGTAGTAACTTTTCCCGCAACTTCTCATTTTTCTTATTTTGCGAACTTTTTCCGTTGGACCACTACATTTTCGTAGTTTGCTCGACTTTGTTGAGGGAATAGATGGCAGTTATTTTTAAGGTTTGGCAAACCGATGCCGCTTTTTCATGATGGTAGTTTTGACGGACATAACGAATCCTTAAGTTCTGGTGGACAACTGGTACTCCACAGTTTGCTGACGAAGTCGGACTTAATAGGTGGTAGTTGAAAGGTGATCCAAAAGCTTGGAGACGCAAATTATTATGCCAAGATCAGCTCAGTGCAACGATGGAAGACTTGGTTCTTTTTTGTGCACCCACATAATTTCTAACGTCTTCATCGTCAGCGGGAGGATACCATTAACTTGCTGATTAGGTGATGCTAAGTTGGTCATCTTGATTTCATCTACTGCTAGAATCGGGGTGACTCCATCGTGGATCTTCACCTTAGGGAAGTCGTCAAATTGCAAAGACACTATGTTTGAAGTGACCTCCTGCTCAGATCTTAGAGTAATGACTTTGGCGTCTGCCAATGTCTGAATATTATCCTTCAGCACATAGAACCGTGATGTCGGGTGAGGGATCGTCCGATGATACTTGCAGTACTTTGGGTCATCCGTCCTTCCAACCTTGTCATTTTTTTGACCTCCGGTAGCTTCAATTTGCTATCCTTGATGAGTAACTTGAAAATTGTTTCCACGACCTCATCCTTGAAGGAGTACTTCCCAAGGTTCTAAACGACGGTAGGCGGGTGCACGACGGAGAGAGTCTGCCTACCGCCTAGGCCGCTAGGAGGCGTCTAGGCGGTCGATACATTTTGAATATTTTTTACTACTTTACCACTATTTTTTTGTTGTTGCATAATATGCATATTTTAAGGGCATTCCATGCATAGTCGATACATTTTGAACATTTTTTTTACTATTTTACCACTATTTTTTGCATAATATGCATATTTTAAGGGTGTTCCCATGCATAACTAAGTTGTAGAACGAAGATTTATAAAGTTTTAGTTTTGTAAAAGTAAACCATAGGTCCATAATGCTTACAAAATCTTTTTTTTTGGCAAAGTATCTTGTTAGGTATTGCTCCGCCCTCACCTCCACCTATGCCGCCTACTCCATCGCCTACCGAAAAGCGGTGCGGAGAGAGACCGCCTACCGCCTAGGCAGCCGCCATTTAGAACATTACTCCCTGAATGGCTTGAATACGTAAGCATCGTCGGAACTGCTCGTTATGGGCTTTGATTGGTTCTCCTCCGACACATTGACAACCAGAGTTTTCTTTCCCTTAGGACAGGAAAAAGTTAGAGCTTCGGACCGCTTGTTATCCCCACTCTAAGACGGATTTCTGATGCTGAGGGCTTCGAGTTTACCGACAAACTTTTGTGCATCTTCAACATTGCATTGAAGGTCTTTCAAGGTAGTATATTTTGTAGCGCCTAGACAGAAGTCAATTGGGGCAAGGGCGTTATGCCGACGTGTCTAACAACATGCTTTCCGACATCCTAGGTGGACAACGAAGAAACATGCACCGGAATCTCTCGATGTATGCCTTAACATACTCACCTTCCTTTTGGACCATCGATATCTAGGTAGACATGGAAACCTCGGCATCATCTTCGTAAAAGCGTGATTGGAACATAGTCTCCATGTCATACCAAGTTTTAATATATCTTGCTGGCAAGCTTCAGAAGCAATCAAATAGGACACCCTTCAAAGTGCCGACAAACAAGCAAGTCATTATCGCAGGGTTACCTATTACGTTACTGGTTTGAGACCTGAAGTATTGATGTACTGATTTGGCAAAGATAAGGGCCTGTTTGATTAGACTTTTAAAATCAAATTTTTGCGTGTAAACATCCATTCCTTTCCAAACTGTATTTGGCAGTCCCAACTCTGAAATCACTCCCAAATTTTTTTTTTTGGAAATGAGTGTTTAAACTCAGCTTTCCAAAAACAACTCAAAGTTGTTTTCTAAGCATCACACTCCCAAAGTTTGTGGGCCCCACCCCCCTTCCCCCAAACCCCCAGCTTTCTCTTTCCTCTTTTTTTAGGGCTCAACAAAAAAGCTCCTGGACGAACGCTGCTCTCTCCGCATGGATGCTTGGGCGTCGACGCGGTGGGGGGACGCGGTCGGAGTGGACGTGGTGGTGGATGCGGTGGAGGCGGTGGAGGCGATAGTGGTGGTGGAGGCGGTGGGCATGGTGGGGGTGGACACAGTGGACGTGGTGGAGGTGGTGGACACGGTAGACTGGGGGTGGACACGGTGGACGCAGTGGAGGTGATGGAGTTGGTGGACGCGGTGGAGGTGGTGGACGTTGTGGGGGGGGACGCGGTGGATGCGGTCGACGCGGTGGAGGGGGGGGGGGGTGGCGGCGTCTCGACGCAGACGTGGGGGTTGACTCCACCTCGTCATTGTCGGCCTCTTGGAGGTGGAGGTCGACTCCACCTCGCCGAGGGCTGCAGGGGTGGCATTGTTCGATACCTGCTACGACCTTTCGTCGAGGATGAGCGTGGACGTGCCGACGGTGGGGCTGAGGTTCGGGGAAGGGAAGGAGCTGAGGGTGCCGCAGAACTACTTGATACCGGTCGACTCGGCGGGGACGTTCTGCTTGGCCTTCGCGCTGGACACACGAGATAAAAAATTTTGTTGGACACAAGGATACATAATAGACACAGGAACACAGTTAAAAAAAAATCAGTTTCTAAACATATTTTACCAAACAGAAATTTCAAAATTTATTTTTAAAATCATTTTCCAGATGAAAGCAACCAAACGCAAAATTAGAATTTCTATACTCAGAAAACAACTTTATAACTTACTCTTAGAAAACTGTTTTTAGAATAAAATTTCAGAAAGATTATCTAAACGGACCCTAAGCCATCGTAAGAGTGCAACGTTGTCAACTTGAACTTCGGTGGATTTGAGACATCATCCTACTCAGGTGGATAGGGTGTGACTACCCTCCACGTTTTCCAGATCCTCTATATGAGTAAGAGAGTCAAGTGGGCCTTGTATGTGCTTGAGATCATTTGGCTCTGGTTGAACAATGGTGGCCTCTGGTTCAATGCGATCTGCCACGGAGGCGCTGCAGTCAACGGTGGACGCAGGGTGTACTACTTCCTCTGGGGTGCGGTGGAGAGCTAGTTGTCTGATCATGCCTTCATCTCTTTAAAGGCATCATCACGATCTATATCACGTTGTTCCATAACTTCCAAGCGGCGCAAGTCATCATTAGAACTCCCTTCAGTAGTTTGGGCAAAGAGTCGTCGTGGCATGGTAGAATCCACTCTGGATGAAGAAGCGAACACATAAGTCGCTTCATCCAAGTCAGATTCAGAGGTAGGAGGTGAAGGTTCTTCTCGCACTAGTGGTGGTTGACTTGGTTAAGAGGATACAACCACTTTGGCTCGTGTAACTTGATACGGGCTGTCAGAATAGATCGACTCTCGGTCTATCTATTGATATTAATCTGAGTTTGAATCAGAAGATCCCTGGTGCATAGCAAGTGGATGGTTGACCACCTCTTACCTTTGACTGTGAAGGCGTAGTGATCTGGCTTGTCATATTAACCGTTACGACCAAAACATCATTGTTGTAGAACTGGCTGTTATGAAGATACTTGCGCCTCTTCCACATTGGTACTGGAAGGTCATAGACCATCGATTAAACACTGATTGTCGAACAGTAAGTAGAAGTAGCTTCTTGGCATGGCATAGTTGCTTTTGAGCAGCATGAGTGTACTTTCACTTGATGGCAGCATCTTGTTCCATCTTGAGATAACTGCACAGTTTCAATGCTGGTTTTGCTTTTCTCATTCATAATGTCTTACAGATCAAACACGGGCGATCAACGTCAGAGCCAGAATGACCCATCGATCCAGAGCAGTGATTCGTCCTGGCTTCGCTGCGGTAGAACTCTTGCTAGCTCTTGAAGGAGAATAATAGGTGGCCTCCTTGAGGAAGACTGCAGATTGGTCCTGGATAGGACAAGCTCTCGAAAGAGCTAGTGCAGAGCTGTTGTGAGCAACAACACGCTTAGTTCTGCGTGGAACTTTTGCTTCTGTGTCTGGCGCTGGAAGCATAGTTACATCTGTGACAATGGCCTCTGAAGCCTGAATTCTGCGACAGAAGTGAGTTCCGCGGGAACAGTGATATGCATCACCATCGCATCGAACTGTGTCGCGGAAATTGTTGTTCTGATTTTGAAGAGCTGTGTTGCGGAGTCGGAAGGACTTAGCTTTCTCGCGGAACGAGACTGATGTGTCTTTTCCACGGGAGTGGAACTTTGTCATGTTCCGAAGCAGTGACAATACTTAGCTTTCCCGTGGAAGTGAACTAGCTTTCCAGTTCTGTGAGAGTCTTCTTCTAGAGAGATTTTGCGGATTTGGACTTCATCCATTGCGCTGGTGTTCAAGCCAACTTGAGCAAATGCCGGACATGACTCGTGAGCACAGCCACAATTGGCTGGGAGAGCATGAGCAGGACTCTCGTAGGAGACTTAATGCCAGTAAGTGCTGGAATGACTTGCGCAGGAGCATTCAGGCTAATTCTGCGAGGAATAGCCTTTGTGCAATGGACGACAACATAGCTTCCACAAAAGCGTTTTGATTAATTTCGCGAGGAACAACCTTGGTGCCCATAGGAGGCAATAGTGGTTTCTGCGAAAACTTGCAATTTGGTTCCGCACGAAGCAACAATAACTCCATGAACAATTGTTAAAGCTTCAGAAGAAGTGGTCGACGAGGCTGAGACTTAGGTCAGTTTTGAAGGAAACTCGTCGATGCTTTTGCACAACAATAGGGCGTAAGCAGCCTGGGAGAGCGTCTGCCCGAACTTCTGCCGATCAAACTTGATAACCAGCGAAGAAGCGGTCAGATTGCGTTACAACCATCTCGTCAATGAAGAAGTCCCCAACAGAGTCGCTATTTTATTTTCCAGTTGAATTTGAAAAAAAGACTTTTGTATTGCAATTTAGACAAATTGGATTACAACTCTTTACTGGCTGTACCTACAACAAGTACATAAATTTTGGGGAAGTCTGAGTCATGGTCAACGTGCAATCACTTTGTTCCGTTGACAATTTGAACCAAGCTTCCTTGTGTAGCGACGTGAAGTAGCTCTTTGTTCTTACAAACTCTGAGGAGTTTTTAGTGCTCTCTCTGTGGGGGGTTGAGTTGATCCCTATGTACTGCCAACAACAGTTTTTAGTCTTCCCGCGAACTGCTTATTGGTTCCGTGTGATTAGACTCGTGTGTAACCGCTCAGTACTTTGCTCACTTTTTCGCGTAAAGTGCGAAATGTATGGCCACGTTGGCGTGTAATGCCCATCCACTCAGCTGGATGTAGGGTTGTTACATCTAAAAAAGAGGACATTAACAACCCACTTAGCACGCAGTTAGATAACCATTTATTCGATTGGTCTTCACCATGGTGCGGAAGTAAAGTCCTGCGGAAGAAGTGTCGTCGGAGCTACAATTCCGTAGAGGCAAATTTAGCTTGAGTATAGGATCTGATTCCGTTCCATAAATGCATCATAAGGTCCCATCTTGGGCTGAGTATCACGATAGGGTGCTATACCAGAACTTTGATGGTTTGGCGGCAATTCCTAATTGTTTTCCTAGAGTTACTTAGCCAGACTGGCTGATTCCGCACAAGTGTTGAATATGTATAGTTCCGCAGAATATAATAATTTTACGACAACTGGATGTGATGGAGACTTGTCATCTCGTTCTGCGGTCTGGTTGATCTGGTTGACTCTACGGGTCTTGACTATAGTACTCCGCCACGGAGAACAACTTCACCGTTGGTGTAGAGTTCTATCTGCTTTCTACACTGAGTTTTTGCTGTCAATATGCAGCTCGCTTTGGAAGAGTTAACTTCTTGATAATGGATATTATATAAAGAGTTAAAGACTAAAGAGAGACATAATTGTCTTATTGGTTTAATTTTCCTATTGGGTTTATTTTTCACGTTTTTATGCCCCCACATCAACTCTATAAGTAAGATCATATAGCTGTACTACATGTCGACTCTCAAGGATGATCACATAGATATATGCTACTAGGATCTAGAATACCTTGAAATTTGTTAAGCAAAGAGACTCAATGAGTGTGAAGTTTCATTTATGGTTGTGAGTACATATTTATAGAAGTAGGTGAGTCTACTCCCAGCAAGGTGGAGTGCAATATGTCAATCAAATTCATCTTGGATATTGTAAAAAGGGAGGTTGAGGAAGAGCGTTGATGATTATGTCGTTCAAATGCCTAACATCCGGAACATGGTTAAGACGATTTTTTTGAAGCTTAACCTTATTATGGATGGAGTGACAATCAACCTCAATATGTTTGGTGCGCTCATGAAGACCAGATTTTCAAAGAATGATACATGACGGATTTGAGAGATGGATCATAGGAGGAGCCAAGATTGGAGAGGCAACATTCTAATACATATGATTGCGACGTGTGATAAAGAAAGTCGATTTCCTTGAAGACATACATAATAGTTTTGCTAGGAGAGAATTATGGAACCATCCTTAGGGGCACAACTTCAATGCCAAGCAAGTATTACAAATCACCCAAGTCCTTACTGTTAAATTCACTAGAAATTTGAGCTTTTAATTCAGACACACCAGGTTAATACTAGAGATGATAACATCATCTACATAGACAACCTTTGGCTGACAATGAAGAAAAAGAGAGGAATCCATCACTCTAAGAGATATAAATTGAATGAATTGTCTGATGAGGCACGTAGAGATTGTTTGAGACCGCAAATGGACTTGCGAAGATGAAAATCCTAAATCCGAGTAGCCATCCAAACCTAGCCCAAACCTTTAGTGACTTTTGCTTCCAAGTTGTACGTGCTTGACATGTCCAACTTGGGGGAAGTATTGGCCCGGTATTTTGGTACCAATCTCTACCCATTTACCACTTTGTTTGTAATTTTGATCGATAGTTCGACTATCTTTCCTCTGCTATTTCTTATCATGCGTTCTATGCGCCAACCTTTGGTCTTTCTGATTATGCACCTCAAGATACATTAGTCCTACATTAAATCTCCCTCTTAAAACTTGACATTCTCATTAGATCTTGTGGGTAATCAAACTAAACGGTTGATAAGAATGCAATAAATCACCCAACTCATAATTTATCTTTTGGCTTGATTACATAGGAA
Source organism: Iris pallida (assembly GCA_029216955.1). NCBI lineage: Eukaryota > Viridiplantae > Streptophyta > Magnoliopsida > Asparagales > Iridaceae > Iris > Iris pallida. The sequence goes on along the minus strand of JANAVB010021796.1, from coordinate 20,680,790 downwards.
GTTTACATTTGTAGAAGACTTGTTATGCTTACACGGCGAGCGAAAAAAGAAAACCATGTCACAAAGAAGCAAACGAGCGACATAACAATAATGAAATGTTTGTGGGCCTTGGCGGTGACAATGTATTGTGGATGGAGAGATGATGAACTAACAACATTAAAATTAAGAGCATCTCTCAACGTTTATTCATAAATTTTCATTAAATTAAATTACAATATTCATGCCCTTGTAAAGGTTTTCATCTAAGAGCTTTAATCTAAATAGGACCTTAAGGATAAAAATAAACTTTCGAATAAAGATAAACCACCTCTGTTGTTAGTATCGTATGATATGTGATGATCGTACAATAAGATATGATAAACGACCATATTGATACACATAGTTGGTTGTATCGGGAGGGTTAAAAATATCTATTACACAATACATATTGCCGACACTATATGTTCCGTCTGATAATAGAATTTGAAACTTAACAGATACTTATCGAGCCAGGTTTAAACCTTAGACCCTAGTCACCCAACCTATATAGTTTAATTTAAAAGTCCTAATTTTTTTTTTTAGTTTCCACGAAACCGCTAAATCCATAACCCCATCGACCTCCTCTGAGTTTCTGCAACCAACTGACGCCATTGTCTCTCCTCCATCCGCCTCCATACCTCCTTTAGAGGTTCCCCAGACCTCCTCTAACATCTCCGACCAACAACAAAGAGACATGCTCAATTTTTTATTTTTTATAGTTTTGATAGTTTTCTTAGGGTTCAACAATAAATAGAACTTTTGTAGTTTTGTTAGCAACTTTTAGTGAATCTTTTTGTTGTTTTGATAGACTTTTTGTGCAGTTTTTGGTGACTTGAGTAATGTAATGTATCCTCAGGAATATAGATTCTTGAACTAGATAGCTCTGTAAAGATGAAAAGAAATTTATCATGAAATTATATTTTAATCATGTTTCTATAAGAATTTATGAAGTATAGACCTAAGGTTACTTAGAATACACGATGTGATATGCAAGCTAATTGATACATGATACAATAAGTCTAACCCAAATAAGATAACAAATAATTTGACTCAAAATCAACAAATAAAATGGACCGATATACACCAAAATCAAATACAACTATAAAAAAAAACTCAAGATGCATTAATCACGAATCAAAACTTCCCCTCTTAAAACTTGACATCCTCGTCAAATCTGGTGGTTGATCAAACCAAATAGTTGACAAGAATGCAATAGATCTCTCCCTCTCACAACTTATCTTTTGACTTGGTTAAAAATAAATATTTCGTTTGTAGCAGACTTGTTAAGCTCATCCATGAACACGTGATAAGAGGCAAAGAAAACCATTTGACTCACCTAAATCTACTAGTGTCAACAAATAAATTGGACCCAGATGCACCAAAATCAAATACAACTATAAAAAAACCCTCAGAGGATGCATTAATCGTGAATTAAACTCTCTTAAAACTTGGACCATTTGACTCAACTAAACCTACTAGACTCGACAAATAAATTGGACCGAGATGCACCAAAATCAAATACAACTATAAAAAACAAACTCAAGAAGCATTAATCATGAATTAAAACCAAGGTTCAAAGTATCGGTATCGGAATCGGTATCGGACTATTCCTATGAGTATTGGTATCGGCGATATCGGTAGTATCGGCGGTTTCGGATCGGAGTATCGGATTTTTTTGTATCGGAAAACAAATAATTATCGGTAGTATCGACGGTATTGGATTATTTTACACGCTTTTACAACCTTATTATGCTTTAAACCAAGGTTCACAATATCGGTATCGGAATCGGTATCGGACTATTCTTATGAGTATTGGTATCGGCGATATCGGTAGTATCGGCGGTATCGTATCGAAGTAACGGACTTTGGTATCGGAAAACAAATAATTATTAATAAATTATTTACATTTAAAAACATATATTTTATACATTTAGGCATAATTTTAAATATTTTCAGTGTTATTTCTTAGTAGTTTTGAAATTAAATGAAATATTAGTCACCCTTACCGATTGGTTTACATACAATAGATGTGATTTTCTTCACACACACACACAATAGATGTGATTTTCTTCTTTTACATGCTTCTACAACCTTGTCATGCTTTAAACCCTTGTTGATTTGTCTTTTTTGTTTAATTTTCTTTGCCGAATTGACCGGAACAAAGACCCGCAATGTCGGTATCGGTCAATATTTGGTGTCAGTATCGGATCGGAACATGCCAAACCGTATCGGTATCGGCCGTATCGGATCGGTATCGGCCGATACTTTAAACCATGATTAAAACGTCCCCTCTTAAAACTTGACAGCCTTGTCAAATCTGGTGGGTGCGAACTAAATGGTTGACAAGAATGCAATAGTTCTCTCCCTCTCACAACTAATCTTTTGACTTGGTTAAACATAAATCTTATGTTTGTAGTAGACTTGTTAAGCTCATTCAAAAACACATGATGAGAACCAAGAAAACCATATCACCAATCAATAAGTGAACAACCAATGATAGTGATGAAATGGTTATGGGCCTAGTGGCAATGACAAAAAGAGAATGATTGATGATGGGACGACGATGGAGGATTGACGATGGAATGACAATGAATAGAATGATGTAAGAACAACAATTTGTGGTGAGGATGGGTTGTGATGAGATGACATCTAAACCTTGAACTTGCTCTTGGAGGTGGGCTGGTTGGGGGGTGGTGTTGTAGCTGATTTTTGTTCAACTTTGGAAACAAAAATATTTGAAATTTTAGAATTGAAGATATGAATATTATAGATATTAGGTTTGAAGAAAAATTGGGATTTAATATTTTAGGTGACTTTTATAAGGGTATTCAAGGATGAAAATGACTGCTAGACTGTACTATGCACTTGGGTTTTAGGGAATGAAAGAGGCGGTTTTCAAATATAAAAGTTTTATGATTGGGATTACAGGGGATAAGCTGTATAATGTTTAGGGCTGTTTTAATGGAATTTAGAAGGCTTTTTCAGTGGTTTTGGTGGTCATTTGTTGTGATGGAATAGAAAAAGGCAATCATATATCTAGAATATAATTTAGGAAATTACGGATGGGTTTACTATAACAGAAAGAAGTAAAAAGGCAGGGAAGAAGGATTCACTCATTTCTTAGGCTTCACGCCCGTATGCTCATTAGGATTTCATACCTAATCAAAATTGCATCACACAGTTAACCCAAAGAGAAGACTCAACATCCATTCATTAGCTATCCATTACACTGAAGATCCATTCCTCTCTATATAAGCCAAATTACCAAAATAGTCACTTATAAGACTCTACTTGTTCTCCAAAAAGTTCTCTTCAAGATATAATTAGAACCCTATATATGCTAGACTTCTCATTGGACTCAAATACCTATTACAAAATAAACCCTTCAACCAACCAAAACCTAATCAACCAATCATAATAAGCCAAACCACCTACAAACTAAATCGTCCTCAGATTCCATTTTGCTCTGCATCACTTATCTATTTTAATCGCACAGGCTGGGCTCATACAAAGTCCTTGTAGACTAGTAAAGAGCCCAAAGGATGAGCTAAAACCTAAAATGATATGTTTTTCTTTAGACAATTGGCTTCATTTCTATGGCAAAGATGCCCAGTGGAATAGCGTATCAGATAAATGTTATCTTCGGCAATCAGTACTTGACTTGTGAATTTACTCTTTATTTACTTGCTTTTTTGTACGTAAAGCCGAAAATGTTGTGCCAGTCAAAGTGAGCTGGTTGCTTTATCATGTATGTTCTTTAGTTAAAAAATATTTTTGAAGTATTATTAATTAGAATTGAAGAATGTTGAGTAAGAAAATCTGATAACCTGAATGAAAGTGCTTCCAGTATGCTAGATTGTGTACAACAGCAAAGAAAGTAATGAAACCTTATTGAGAATAAATATTAAGCTTCTCTTATATTCTTGGAGGTAGCGATTTTTTCTTCTTCTTCTTGTTCTTCCTACTAGAGTTTATAAAAAAGAATGCCTGTTTCTATATGCTATTAATTATTCATAATATTTTCAGGATGAGTGTCTTGGAGAAGGAAGATTGGAAGGGATTTGTAGATTTAGTTACAAATGCTAAGAACGTTGTCTCTTCAGTTCAAGATGTGGCTCGGAAACTTGCTGATTATACAAAGTTTAACAAAACATCACATTCCTCTGGTAAATTCCTTCATTGGCTCATAGGAATCAATTGTGTTATGCTCGAGCATACTATGATAGAGACTTCTTCCATCAGTTTCCATTTAGGGCCTGTTTGGTTACTGTGGATTGGAGTTTATGGAATTGGACCAATTCAAGTGTTTGGTTTGCACAAATTAACTGGAATTTTGCTTGGGAATCTCAGCTCCCACTTTTCTATACAAAAATGAAGAATCAGGAATTTCACTCATTTTTTATTCTTTGAATAGGGTACCTTACAATATGGCCATGGTAACTTTAGCTTCCAAACCAGAAATGTGGTTGTTCCGATTAAAGTTTTGTCCACTCATTAATGTTGGATTGGTAATTTCACCTTTCAAAATAAAAGGTAGTTGCAAAACTAGCCAAACACATGGAAGGATCTTGAGCCAATTCATTGAATTATAGTATGCCAACCACATGGAATTGGATTTGCAAGATCATGATTTCCAGTTCCATTAATCCTATTAATTCATGGAATTCAAAGTCACAGGAGCCAAATGGCTCGTAGATGAGTTATGTGTATTTCTGCTTATGTTGATGAGACCTGTATCTGTCGATTTTCCATGCAATATTTTGCAGTCTTTCTTTGGTACATACTTATTCTATGGCGGTATCACTATTTTGGTAGCTTATGCTACTTTTTGGATCTTCATGCTGCTTCTATTGGAATAGGGACTTGGGAAGCTATAAAACTGGCCTACTCATTTCATTTATAAGCATCCCCCTTCAAATTTCCAGCGTACAAAACAGTTTTGTGCAATATAGTTTGTTGTTCATATTGATATGTTAGCATCTTAATGTATCAAGAACTTAATGTTATACATTGGGCTTCAGTATATTGATTGTAGATTCTGATTTTAGAGGAGGCTAAATAAACCTTGATAAGTTTGGCTATTGAATTTATGTTATACATTGGGCTTCAGTATGTTCTGTGTATTCTAAGTGTTCATATTTCCAGAAGCTGTTGCTTGGTTTATTTCAAAGTTTGTTTTTGATTTTATAAGCATGACATTATAAGGGAGGATTACTTCATTATCGTGAAATTGCAAGCTTGCATCCTGGAGGATGTTTGTTGGAATCATGGAAACAACCTCTCCATATATATATCTGGAGGTAAGACTGTACATCTTGACCTCCCCAGACCATGTATAAGCATGAGCCTCGTTGCACTTAGACAACCTTTTACTAATTAATGGAAGCTGAGAACTGTTATACAACACATGATACAATACTGGACATGTGATTAATATTTCCTCACATCTTGAAGTACTTTGTTCCTCTTGTCCCCTTTCTGAAAACGTATTGGTTTGGAACTTAAACAAGTATCATCTATATAATGCATGATATGTTGGATCTTATGCAAGACACGCTGAACATATCGGATTCCATCAGCAAATAAGATTATGAAGAGGTCCGTTATTACGTGAATTTTTCTGTCACTAATTGGTGTATTAATTCATCTGACTGTTGCTTATGTATGGTAAAATGAGATCCCCAGCTAGATGCATTTCGATTCAGATAATTGACAATTGAATTTTACCATGAACATATGAACTTGAAATCATGGATATATGTTTTTGTAGTACTGTTGTTCACCATAATAGTATAATTCGATTGTGTGGGATTATTTAAAGTTTTAAACCCACCTCTTCCATTTTGCAGAAATCACTAAAATCGAAGACGCGGCCTCTTCAAAGAAAATCCCAAATTCAGATACGACTAAACATATTGGAACCATGCCTGAGGAGCTCTTCATACCTGGCACGATGTATTTCTTGAAGAGAATGATGGAGGAGGGTAGTGGTAATTCAAAGAGTAGAGAATCATATACACTCTGGAAGAGACAACCTGGTGAACATTTCCAGAGAATATTACTGTCTGGTAATTTGATATCTGACCATAAATGTGACAGCCATTACCATGCTCTCAGGGATGTGCTAAAAAGCCTGCCAGCCTCTGATGATAGAAGCTATTTTTAAATATTAGCTGAATTTTCACCTGAGAGATCTGTCTGATGAGCCTAAACAGTCGTTATCTGCTTGGTATCACCAAACTTTGGAAGATAAGAGTTCCCATGTGGGTTATGTGTTAGGATCTCAATGTATTGTGCTGTATAATGTATTGGTCTATGATGACATTTTTGTAATTCAATAAGTACCAGCAGAACATATCAAACTTACTTGTACAGTGTTGTTAATAATTTTAGCAGAAAAACATTTCTTTTCTTTTTTTTATAGAAGAACATCCTCATATGTGTTTGTTCTCGTCTTTATTTGCTACAAATTGTTTCATGGGCTACTACTATCTAATTTGCTTGCAACATATTTGTTCACTGGAAAAATCTCGATCTTAACAGTCATGATAAGTATCTTTATCTGCGCCTTTGTGTTGTCAAATACCGTTTCTCCATGTTTTCCAGATATGTTAAAACTGAATGTGTAACTCAAGTTGGAGCGAACATGACAAAAGCTATGTTGTTATTGTTTTGGTGCATGTCAAATGTACTCCTAAGATGATTGTGTTGTATACAGATTGAAACTTGGGTCCAGAGTAAAATCATAATTTTACAGGTTGGCCTCTCTCAAACCATAAGGACCTCTTTAAGTTGTATATATGATTGTGAAGAAGACTTCCAACTTCATATTTTTCAATAATATTTTGAAGTTACCAAGTTTTTTGTCACTATTTTCTACAATGAAGCTACAGCTATCAGTCTCCAGTTAAGAAACCAGAATTGAAGAGGATTTGGAACATATGATTCATTGTAGCTGATGGAAGTGTTTCTTTTTTTTTTCCTGATATTTGTAGGTGAGCATGAGTAGACCTTGTAACGTTGGAGGCAACCTTTTTCTGTAATATAGCCCAGGTTCCCTCGCAAGAATGATATAATCCCAATAAACATGTTCTTTCGAAAGAAGTATGGGGAGGGCCTGTTCAATTACTTCACCTTGAAAGCTCAAGAAACCTCGGCATTGCTACTCATACCATATACACGCCATTTATGACATTCTAAGACCATCTCCAATGGGGGTTTCTATCTTACCTATTTCTATGGAAGAAATTCACTTTAGAAAAAACTTCTCCCAATGGTAGTTTCTATTACCATTTCTATCCTAGGTGGCAATGATGTAGGATGGAAACTTTCTAAGAGGGTTTCTACATGTAGAAACTCTCATAGAAATTCTCCTCTCTCATGACAATTATTATTGGGTCCCACACCATTAAATTGGTTCTTTTACTATGTGACACATATGATAGAAATGGAGAACCATTGGAGAGTATTTTTTGTATGTATACAATTTCTATGTAGAAACTCTTCAAAATAGGATAGAAATCTCCTAAAAGTACAACGCCAAGTAGGATAAGAACTCAATTTTAGAAATCACCATTGGAGATGGTCTAAGGGCATGTAAAAAAAAAGAAAAAAAAAAGGTACAAATACTAAAAGAAGGGCATTCTTTTAACCACTCTAAAATAAAGATTTTTCTGACATTCGGAGGGCAATATTATTGCAATTTCTAAAAATAGGGAGGTCTAAATCTAAAAACTGAGATTTCACATAGTAATTTATACGAAAGTTAAAATTTTTTGGTGACCCTCCGGCTTTTGGGCCATGTGCGATCGCACATCTTGCACATGTCAAAAACAGCCCTGCATATATTGCCAGCCTAATTTTCGATGCATGTTTAACTACCACAAACAACCTATATATACCAGTCCTTAAAAAGTGTTAAGCTCAGGAGTACCATCAACATCCTTTCTGCCATATTCGTCTTCAGAAGAACCTCAAGTAAGTTCCCTCCATTACCCATCCATCAAGCAATCACTCCCCAACAACATGGTCATGAACTAGAAGCAGATATTTACTGTTTTGCGTGGCTACGAAACAAACTTACCAAAAGCAACCTCCCATCAACAAATATTTGCCTTTCCAAATCCTCGCAGAACCAAAAGAATAGATGCAGGGAAAAGAGAACAAAAAATGACAAGGTCAGGTTTATGGTAAAAAATCTGCAACCTGTGGAAAGATGGAGACTGAATAATCCAGCAAGCGAATACAATTATCAAGTTAATTGAGCACAAGAACTGACATAAATTAGCAGCACAACACTGTATGGGGAAGTATACAATTTGATCAATAAGGTATTCTGAACATTCACAGTCGTACAATCCTGCAGAGTACTACTAAAACTTTCTTCAATAGTCGCAAAGATTGCTCTTCACAAGTCTTGATGGTAACGATTTATATCGAAATATACCCCTAATAGCAATAATTTCACCTCACAGGATAACAGAACAAAACCCAAATGTCCCAACCACTGCAAGGTTACATATGGTACTTGCATGTCTCTCGAATGATAAGGAAACACATAAATGTGCAGATCAATATATAGGAATCCATATTTTGATGTGTTCACAGAAACGATTAACAATTCCTACATGCCATTGCCAACAATTCTTCTTATGGAAATGAGCTCATAAAAGATGCACTTGGACCTTTACAAACCAATGTCTATGGCAGTAAAAGTATGTGCCAAAAAAATTTCAGTTAAAAAACTGGAAACTTGCACTTATATTCTCAACATAATGGTGCTACACCACATTGTTCACTGAAACTTTAAACTAAGCAGCAGTCAAAAGACTAAGATCTCTATCACCCTCCACATCTGGATCCTCAGTTAACTGCCTGATGTTCTCCACCTTCACATCTGAATTCTCTGCAATATCATCAAAGTCCTCAATCACAACCGAATCGCCATTTCTTTCCCGTTCATCAAACACTATCTTCGTGATCAAATGACAAAACATGTATATAAACTGCCTAGTAGCATTCGCTGGAATGGGATAACTGATTCTTTTATAAGATTCCAGTGGGATCTGGGGATCAACCAAGGATACAATAGGTATCTGTGATTGATCAGCTTCATGGATGACCGAAGACTTACCATCTCCATCAAGAATAACTATGCAGTCCGGTAGATGGGTCGAACCCAAATTGATCTTCTTCTTTCGGGAAATCTTTCTTGGCAACGCAGAAGGATTAGTCATCAAATTCCCGATCTTCCATTGAGAATCGTCCACCCGGCTCGCCATCTCTTCCATGATCTCTTGTATAAATATATTGTTCGTCTTCAGAAACAGGAATCGGCCCTTCTCACGAATGAGAGCAGACATGAAACTGAAAGCGTTCCGTAAACATACCAGCGTCTTGTCAGAATCGACAATGTTAATCCCGTTCCTGGAACCGCATATGTAGGTCTTGAAATGGTGAGCAGCCACCCGACGACCACCGAGATGCGCATTCGTAGCGAGTAACTTCGTTGTTACTAGAGGCTGGATAGCTGTCTTTGTTGTTTTTTCTTTTTCTTCGGTACTCCTCTTGTCGAAGATTGGCTCACAGCTGGTCCAATTGTCCCTAGTGAAAACCCCACCATGGGACATGAAGTTGGGGATGACGCGGTGGAAGGTGGAGCCCCTGCACTGCAATGGCATTCTCGGCCGACTGAAGCCATTCTCTCCGGTCAAGAGGTACCTAAAGTTACTGGGGATTGCGCAGGCTTTCACCTTTCCGATCACGGCATGGAATAGAAGTTTGGGGTTTGTCATCTTTCCCTGTATTATTTATATAAACCAAAGAAAGTTAGCAATCTCGATTTTTGACCATTCAAAGATGGTCCTTTTTCCCGAAGAAGATAAATATTATAGATAAACACGAAGATTACAACGATGATCCATCCCATATTACAAAATTATGTTGCCTGAGATCTAGGATATTTATGTCAGCATCTATATTTCTTTGTAGCAAAAATACTGAGGGAAAAGACCCAAAAGAGATGAGCCGAATTCGTGTCCTCCACACGTGCCATACCACCGCCCCAAAAATAATTTTGAGACGGCGGTATCCTCTCGCTCCGCTGTCTTTCTGAGCTTTAACTTCATTCAAAACAGAAGAAAGGACTCTACTATGAGCAGTGGGAAGCGCAAACTTATAAACATATTATGATGTTCATATTTCATACATTTTATGCAATCTCAACAAGTGCTCGACATTATTTACACTCCACGGAGGAGAACATTCATATTGTAAGAAGAAAGAAATTCTTGGGTTCACATCAGAGGCAAATTGTTACTGACCACCATCAATTAGTATGCCTGTCTTAATTCATCTTAATAACAAAGAAAAATCCTACTGGTAAATAAATCAGAAAACAATCGTTAATTGCAGAAATTAAAAGTTACTGAATATTTTATCAATAAATAACAATATATATAGTCAATAGCTTATTTCCTGAATTGAGAGAAAGGAAATAAAAGAAGAGAAAAACAAATTTACCAAAAAGATCAGATCAGGCCAGAGGATTCCAGCGACCGACACTGACACATGGATTAGGGTTTCGAGATTGTATATTAGGGTTTGGGAAGAGAGATCAAAACAAGTGACTGCCTTCCTTTTTCATCTGCTGGAGTAGGTGAACCACCATTTTTAAACCGAACCGAACCGAACCTGAACCGAACCAAATCTATATAATGGTGGTTCACAGTAAACTTCCACAGTTAAAATGACAAAAAATAACTAAAAAGTGACAAAAACGAAAAATATAATCGATAAAAACGACAAAAAAGGACAAAAAAATCGGTTAAAACTGAAAGCGTTCCGTAAACATATCAGCGTCTTGTCAGAATCGACAATGTTCATCCCGTTCCTGGAACCGCATATGTAGGTCTTGAAATGGTGAGCAGCCACCCGACGACCACCGAGATGCGCATTCGTAGCGAGTAACTTCGTTGTTACTAGAGACTGGATAGCTGTCTTTGTTGTTTTTTCTTTTTCTTCGGTACTCCTCTTGTCGAAGATTGGCTCACAGCTGGTCCAATTGTCCCTAGTGAAAACCCCACCATGGGACATGAAGTTGGGGACGACGCGGTGGAAGGTGGAGCCCCTGCACTGCAATGGCATTCTCGGCCGACTGAAGCCATTCTCTCCGGTCAAGAGGTACCTAAAGTTACCGGGGATTGCGCAGGCTTTCACCTTTCCGGTCACGGCATCGAATAGAAGTTTGGGGTTTGTCATCTTTCCCTGTATTATTTATATAAACCAAAGAAAGTTAGCAATCTCGATTTTTGACCATTCAAAGATGGTCCTTTTTCCCGAAGAAGATAAATATTATAGATAAACACGAAGATTACAACGATGATCCATCCCAGATTACAAAATTATGTTGCCTGAGATCTAGGATATTTATGTCAGCATCTATATTTCTTTGTGCATCAAAGATACCGAGGGAAAAGACCCAAAAGAGATGAGCCGAATTCGTGTCCTCCACACGTGCCATACCACCGCCCCAAAAATAATTCTAAGACGGTGGTATCCTCTCGCTCCGCTGTCCTTCTGAGCTTTAACTTCATTCAAAACAGAAGAAAGGACTCTACTATGAGCAGTGGGAAGCGCAAACTTAGAACTCTGGGCGTTCCAAATATCCCAAGCAAAGTCACAAGCAAAAAAAAAAAAAAAAGATAATGCCTAGACAGTAGACTCATCCTCATTTCCGCATAAACAGTCCTCACAGGGGAATCTTATAAACATATTATCATGTTCATATTTCATACATTTTATGTAATCTCAACTAGTGCTCGACATTATTTACACTCCACGGAGGAGAACTTTCATATTGTAAGAAGAAAGAAATTCTTGGGTTCACATCAGAGGCAAATTGTTACTGACCACCCTCAATTAGTATGCCTGTTTTAACTCATCTTAATAACAAAGAAAAATCCTACTGGTAAATAAATCAGAAAAACAACCGTTAATTTCAGAAATTAAAAGTTACTGAATATTTTATCAATAAATAACAATATATATAGTCAATAGCTTATTTCCTGAATTGAGAGAAAGGAAATAAAAGAAGAGAAAAACAAATTTACCAAAAAGATCAGATCAGGCCAGAGGATTCCAGCGACCGACACTGACACATGGATTAGGGTTTCGAGATTGTATATTAGGGTTTGGGAAGAGAGATCAAAACAAGTGACTGCCTTCCTTTTTCATCTACTGGACTAGGTGAACCACCGTTTTTAAACCGAACCGAACCAAATCTGAACCGAACCAAATCTATATAATGGTGGTTCACTGTGGAAGTTTTTATTTTAAAAACCGAACCGAAATAAAAGTAGACTTCACCCGCCGTCAAAGTTTTTATTTCAAACATGCTCTCATCTATATTTACTAATTAAAAATATTCATTACATTTAATACAGATAATTATATAATTATGTATAAAAAAAATTTAAGAAAGATGTTTGCTCTTTCCAATTATTATAAAATACGTACAATCCATGTGCATATATGCTAATTTTTGGGCCCCTTGGCATATTGGGTCGGACTAGGACATTTTATAGTCAAAATTCTGCAACAGAAAACGTTAAAAAAAATACAACAAATAAACAGAAGATAATTTTGCATCTAAAAAAAGTTACAACAAATATACAATTTACTATCTCAGAAAATTATATATATATATATATATATATATATATATATATATATATATATATATATATATATATATATATATATATGGGAAAACGGGATATGAGCCATAGGCTCATATTCTTATATGAGCAATTCCATGTGGCTTCTATGTGGACCAATAAAATATAGTGAATTGGAAAAAAAATTAATTACATTGATAGAAATAAAAGATCCCATAAAGATTTGATAAATAATAACTTATCATATCTTTACCTAGGAACTTACCAAATATGTTTACCTAGGAATTTAAATCGAAAGAAATAAAAGATCCCATAATGTTAATGTTAAGATTAATGTTAATATTAATTTTAATGTTAATATTAATATTAATATTAATTTTAATGTTAATGTTAATATTAATATTAATTTTAATGTTAATTTTAATGTTAATATTATTGTTAATATTAATATTAATTTTAATTTTAATGTTAATGTTAATATTAATGTTAATATTAATATTAATTTTAATTTTAATTTTAATTTTTAATATTAATATTAATGTTAATATTAATGTTAATATTATTGTTAATATTAATATTAATGGTAATATTATTGTTAATATTAATTTTAATGTTAATATTAATGTTAATATTAATATTAATTTTAATTTTAATTTTAATTTTAATTTCAATGTTAATATTAATATTAATATTAATATTAATTTTAATGTTACTTTTAATTTTAATTTGGAGGGACAAATGGTATTATTCCAATTTAAATTCCTAAGCAAACTTTTTTGGTAAGTTTCTAAGCAAAAATATGGTAAGTTATTATTTATCAAATATTTTATGAGATCTTTTATTTTCACCTATTTAAATTTCATGTTCCAAGTCACTACATTTTTATTGGTCCACATGGAAGCCACGTGGGATGGCTCGTTTAAGAGTATGAGCCTATGGCTCATATCCCGTTTTCCCACATATATATATATATATATATATATATATATATATATATATATATATATATATATATATATATATATATATATATATTCATATCCCGTTTTCCCATATATATATATATATATATATATATATATATATATATATATATATATATATATATATATTCTCTAATTGTTATATGTATATTTAAATTAAGTATTATATTAATATGTGTTCTAAAATTTTATTTTATTTTTTTGATTACAATTCACACACACATACACATCCTTACGATTTTTTTTTTCCGAACCCTGCCGGCCTCGTCCGTTCTTCGCTTAGCTTTCCACACGAGTTACAAGCGCCGGACAAAAAATATATAATAATTCATCGATAAATATATATTTTATATGAATACTTTTATCAATATATTAAATAAAATAATTATTTGCTTCAAATATGTATTTATTAATATAAATATATTTTTATCAATATAGTAGTAGAAGTACCATATAGAATATAGAATATATAATTATTGATACTCTTATTGATATAATATTATGTGTCTTTTAGCATATATGTTAACATAATCCAAGTTAAAATTTTCAAACTACGAGGATCAACAAGCCAATGACCAATCCCTAGTGAAATATATATATTCAAATGAAAACGAACAATAACAATTTTTTTTTATAGAGATGCAAGAGAATCAGAGATGTTTGGCTTGTCGGTGGCCCGAATTCTTGTTGTTAATAATTCTTATTATTTAGAACAACAACAGGAGCACCGGACACAAAGTAGAAAAAAAAATGCGTGTAGTAATACTTGTTGCATATTACATGCAAAAGCCAAGTCCTCAAAGCCAAGTCTTCAACATGCCAAGTCTTCAAACATGTGTCATTTTTTTAAGTTGGAGACTTTGGCTAATTTTAGTATAGGCTATTTTAAGCATATACTATCTTTAACATATGCTTAATGCTATATAAGAGAGAGTCCTTTTTCACAATCTTCACTCCACTCTCTCCCTCTCATTCTCTCTTGTTCAATTCAAAGCTTTGTTCTTCGGTTCGTGCTCTGGACAGAAAAGCTAAGTTCGGGGTCGCTCTTTCCGAGTTGTGTGCGACGAGGAGATACCGGTAGAGCGGGAGTTTTACCACTAGGAGCATTCGGAACAAGTCTGCACATAGACCCGAATCAACTCTTAGGGCAGTGCTTCGTGCGCGACTTTTCCGGAGGCCGGTAACATTTACTTTATTTTATTTTATTTGCAGATTTTTTTTGGAATAATTTCCAACAATCTAAGAGTCGAGTTATTTACTTTATTTGTTAATTTTTTTGAATATTTGTCAAATTAGTAACAATTTATCATTTTCATAAAGTGACACCTGAGACAAACATTATTTTGTTAGTAATTTTATCAATTCTAGTTTACTTTACTCAATATTTAAATTTAGGCTAAAGTAAACAATTAATTGATTTAGTAGAATTTTTTTAATTTTTAAAGTTCTAAAGTAGAGATTTGTTTGGGAACAAGCCGAAAGGGCCCTTTTGTCAAAAATACGTAAATCGTCTAAGCGACCGGTTCTTAAGAGTTCCTAGTGAACCTCCGCTTGCTGGGATCTGGCCCCTATAGCTAACCCAACCTTATCAAAACTTGAAAAACTAAAATTTTAAAGATCTATTACTAAAATCATTTAAATTGTTAAGTTTTAGCTTAATCCATTTTATTGAGTAAATATTTTATTTTATTTTTCAGACCTTAGAAATCATGTCTACCAAAGACGAGACTTCGACTACTAAGCCAGCCAAGTTTGATGGCACCCACTTCAAGAGGTGGCAGAGTCAAATGAATTTTTGGCTCACCACTTTAGGACTGATTTCAGCCATTGATGGTTCCACACCCATCATAAATGATTCTGACGACACTGAGTCTGACATAGGAATGTCCAAACCCTCCAGTTCCTCCAAACCTAAAACCCCTAAGGAAATAGACTTTCACTGCTTCCATCGAATTCTAAGCGCTTTATCTGATTCACTTTATGATATATTCTTTGAATATAAAAACGCCAAAGAACTTTGGAATGCTTTAGAAGATGAATATGGTTGTGATGATGCTGGAATTGAAAGATTCACTTCTTCAGCATTTAATAAGTATTTCATGGTAGCTGAAAACCAATTAGAGAAAAGGATTAAGATCCTTAAATCTGATCGTGGCGGAGAGTATACCTCAAACGAAATGACTAACTTCTGTGAAGAATACGGAATAATTCATGAGGTGACTGCTCCTTATTCACCACAATCCAACGGAGTTGCTGAAAGAAAGAATCGCACTCTGTTAGACATGGTGAATGCCATGCTTCTCAGCTCAGGTGCTCCTGATAACTTGTGGGGAGAAGCCTTATTAACAGCTTGCTACATCCTAAATAGGATTCCCAGTAAATCTAAGGATAAGACTCCCTATGAATTATGGAAAGGTAGAACTCCTAGAGTCCATTACCTCAAAGTTTGGGGATGTCTAGCAAAAGTTGGAATCCCTGAACCAAAAAAGAGAAAGATTGGACCTAAGACCGTAGATGGTGTGTTCATAGGATATGCCTTAGATAGCAATGCCAATAGATTTCTAGTGACTAATTCTGAAGTAAATGAAATCTTTAACAATACCATTATAGAAGCTAGAGATGCAGTTTACTTTGAGAATATATTCCCTTTTAAGGATAGAATTTCTTCCAACCCCTCAAGTTCTTCCCTAGCTCCTTCTACAAGTTCCCATTGCCATTCATCAAGCTCACCACCTGAACAAGACTTAGAACCTAGAAGAAGTAAAAGAGGAAGGATTGAAAGGAATTTAGGGGAAGGCTTCTTCACTTATTTGATAGAGGGTGATCCCTCAACTTACGAAGAAGCAATATCTTTTTCTGATGCTCCTTTCTGGAAAGAAGCCATAAACAATGAGTATAACTCTATTATGGAGAATAATACTTGGTTTCTTGCAGATCTACCTTTAGGTAGTAAACCCATAGGTTGCAAGTGGATCTTCAAAAAGAAACTCAGAGCTGACGGTACTATAGAGAAATACAAAGCTAGATTAGTAGCCAAGGGTTTCACTCAGAAAAAGAGATTAAATTATTTTGATACATATTCTCCTGTAGCTAGGATTACTTCTATTAGAACCCTTCTAGCCTTAGCATCCATTCATAACATGCTGATCCATCAAATGGATGTAAAAACATCATTTTTGAATGGAGATCTAGAAGAAGAGATCTACATGGAGCAACCTGAAGGTTTTATTGCTAAAGGTCAAGAAAAGAAAGTTTGCAGATTAGTAAAATCACTTTATGGCCTAAAGCAAGCTCCCAAGCAATGACACAACAAATTTGATAAAACGATTATAGAATATGGTTTCTTGCCAAATGAGTATGACAAATGTATATACTCTAAAAATTCTGGTAGAAGTTGTGTCATTTTATGCTTGTATGTTGATGATATCCTTATTCTAGGATCTTCACTGGAACTGATAAATAACACTAAGAATTATTTATCTAACCAGTTTGATATGAAAGTCCTAGGCGAAGCCAACTTGATCCTAGGAATGCAAGTGTCCAAATGCAAAGAGGGCTATACTCTATCTTTAGCACATTCAATTGAGAAAATGCTAAGAAAGTTTGAGTATTTTGACAAAAAAACATGCCCTTACTCCGTATGACAGTAATGTTGGCCTCAAGAAGAATGAAGGATCACCTATAGAACAACATAGATATTCATATATGATAGGGTCCCTTATGTACATATCAAATAGAACCAGACCCGATATTGCATTTGCTATTGGAAGACTTTGTAGATATACCGGAAACCCAAATCAGTCACATTGGACTGCATTGGATAGAGTATTTAGATATCTTAGAGGTACTCTAGATGTCACCCTCACTTTTTCCAGTTAGGGGTAAAATGGTAATTTTCCATTTTATAATATTTTTGGGAATTTTATTTCATGAATATTATTATTTAATTATTATAGGAGTCGGGTTCGAATTTCATCGCATTCCGAGTTAATTCGGGACCCCGGTGAATTTCGACTTGAGCTGTAATTAGCCTGTTAGCTAACCATGGCCCACCACACTAAAAATTAGGGTTTAAGAGTTTGGACTAGTTCCCCATGAGTAATTTAGTTTAATTATGATTTTTATTTATTTTTAGCAACTTCCTAAACCTAATTTGGAAATTGTTTAATATTAGGCTTAGGGAGGGGCAAACTTGTAATTTACAAGTGCCCCTCACACCCCCACCATGCTTGGCCGGCCATGACAGCCCTCCCCCTCTCTTCCTTCTTCACTAAGTAACACTCCAACTCTCTCTCTCTCTTCCAAATTAATTTCTTTTCAAAAGCTTTCTTCTTCCTCTCCAACCTACCAATATAGGTATGCTTTAATCTCTCAATTTAATTCTCTTTTGCATATAGTTCATTCACATTAATTAGAGATATGACCATTCTCTTCCATTTGCCCACAAATTTGTAGGTTTTTCCTAGAAAAATAGGTTAAGGATTATTTAGGATTTAATCATTTTGTGAATGATATATATATATATATATATATATATATATATATATATATATATATATATATATATATATATATATACATGTGTATTTATGTGTGTGTATTTATTTATGTATTTGTGTGTGTGTAGAGGAGGGTGATATTGTGTCATGGGGATGGTGGTGTTGTGAGAGTGGTGTGTGAGGATGTGTGTGTGTTTGTGTGTGTGTTTATATATATATATATATATATATATATATATATATATATATATATATATATATATATATAGTTATATGAGTGTATTTATATATATACATGGATGTGTGTATATGGATGTGTGTATATGGATGTGTGTGTGTTATATATATATTTAGAGGGATGGATAGATATCTAGATAGATTATATATAGATATCTAGTTATATATATATATATATATATATATATATATATATATATATATATATATATATATATATATAGAGAGAGAGAGAGAGAGATATATATATATATATATATATATATATATAGATATATATATATGAAGTGTATTATATAGGGAGATAGAAGAGGAGAAGAAGAAGAAGATTAAACGCAGCAGCAGCAGCAGCTTGCTGCAGCAGTAGCAGCAGCTACCTGCTGCAGGAAACAGCCCCCCCCCCCCCCCCCCCCCCCACCTTGGCTTTTAGGCCTATTTACACCCCCCTTTTTCACCTATACATATAGGTATATATATATATATTTTTTTTTTATATGTATATATATATATATATATATATATATATATATATATATATATATATATATATATATATATATATATATATATATATATATATATATATATATAAGTATTATATATGGTTGGAATCGTAGAGAAGAGTAGAAAAAGATTATGGAATGAGAAGTTAGAAAAGAATTAGAGGTTAGAAGGAAAGATTGAAAGAAGTTGGAAGAATAGGAAAAAGGCTAGAATAGAAAAAGGGAAAAACCGAGTTAGAGGGCGAAACGGAGTTCGGAGTATCCGATTGAGTTGAAACTTAGCGTGGGGCATGAATACGTGATTTAGATTTTGCGGGTAGGCTTCCGGGTGGAATTCGGGGTCGTAGGGCGCCCGTATCGTGCCGTATCGGTGCGTATCTTGAAATATTCAAGATTTTGACAACGGGCCGTATCGTGGACCGAATATCCACGATACCTAGGTATTTTGGTAGATATTATATGTATAGGCTAGTATCATACTACCCTAGGGAGATCGGGTCAAAATATCAAGCGTAGGTAGGCTAACTGGATAGTTGCCGAAGCTAGAATTTTACCCTTTTTAAGGGCAAAATAGGATATTGGCCTACGGCCAAGATATGAGTTTCGAAGTCCAAGATGGACTTGGATATGGGTTGTAGAGGTTGGTAATAGTTAGAAATAGTCGCCTAGACCTAGTCTTGGCCCCGGTTGACCACGGTTGACTTTTTAGACCAAAAGTCAACTATGGGTCAACGCTTTACCCAAATTAGTTCCGATTTTTATTAGACTTGTGTAGTTGACCAAAAGTCAACTATTAGTCACCATTGACCTAGGGTTGACCATGGTTGACCTAGAGTTGACCAGAGTTGACCTAGAGTTGACCAGAGTTGACCAGTTGACCAAAAGTCAACTGTAGGCCAACTCTTGATCTCGTTTGACTTTCTTCGACTTGTTTTGACCCGTGATGCCTGGTATGACCTAGGATTGACTTGGTTAGGCTTAGATTGACTTGATATAACTTGATTTGACCTAGATTGACTTGACAGGACTTAGTGTGACTCAGTGAGACCTAGTTTGACCTAGATTGCATATCATTCATTGTAAATCATTCCTAAACTTGTTTAAACCTAAATTAACTTACAGTATCTCATATTTAGGTCTTCTGATACCGCTCTGAGCATTGATATACCATACAGCTCAGGACAGCAGGCGAGTACATTCACTGATAGTTTTTATTGTCTTGATATCTGCTATATTCGATTCAGTCGTAGTGTCTTACTTGATTCTTGGTCACGATAGCTCACGGACTAGTACACATTGGATCATGACATGAGATGTTGTTCCTGGATTTCTGGGTATATGGGTACACTTCATGTCTTGTTCCCTGTACTTGTATAGACACCGATTTCTAAGAGGATTTGCTACCCTCTTACGAAATAACGTGCCATGACGTGTCATGTCCAGATCCATTGTACTATTCGGGGATGGGAAATTATTAGGGGCTATGTGATCCAAGCCACCCTGTCACTATTCATGTGCTCGTGCCACTCTTCCCTCACGAAGGGTGTAGCGAGATCCTTTGCCTTGTGCTCGTTATCCAGGTTGGCCGGCATGTCTCTCCGTTGAGGTTACCGCGGATTGCCGGGCCAAGTGGATAGCCTGTCCTGTCACTTATCCCAAGCCGATCACATATCGCTCTAATAATTCAAATCATATTTTATATTTATTTTGTCTTATCGTATATCCTGTTCTGTTCTACATTCAGTATTTTCTCACCATGCCATGATATACAGTTACTCACATGCTCTACTTTCCTTTACATTGTACCTTGATTGGAGACTAAGTTCTGCTCGGGAGAAGAGTTACAACTCCGGTCCTTGTTTGGTTTAAGGGTTGTAACTCGACTTCCGAACGGTTCCCAAGTCTTCATATATCTTTGTCTTGTAGTTCATTATGCTGTCTCTTATAGAATTTGTCAATTCACATGGAACTGCTGTTAGTGTTTGTACTTGCTCATTTTCCTGACAGGATACCGTTATGATATATTACAGATGATTCCGAGGCAGACTGCTCGACCTATTATGGGCTCGAGTCAGATGGAGTAGCCTTAGATCGTGGCCTTATAGTAGAGCCACTAGATTTTGTACTTCCAGAGTAGTGTAGGTTAGCTAGGTTTGACTGGACTGCGATCCAGCTAGCTTATCAGACTGTAGTTCTATATTCTATTTTGATACTCTGTGATGTATATATCTGGACTTGTATTGGACTCTGCACTTATTTACTCTTTAATCTATCATATGTCTTTCCTCTGAGCTATCTACCTTAGTTTTATTCTGTGATTGAGACTGTATTGATATGTCACCTCCATTCGGAGAGTATATACTGTACATGTACATTTTAACTGTTAGTCATAGGTATTTACAGACATTATATACATCGTTCTACCGCCGATTCTGCGGCGTAGGCTGGACGTACCCACGTGCTCGTGCCCCTCATAAGGGTGCGGGTCGTGACACATTTTTGTGGTGGCCCACGCAGGTCCAGTGTCGCAATTAGTGCGATCTCGTAATGGTGCTCGACTTAGAGTACTAATTACGAGCCTGCAATTAGGACGTAGGACCTAGGACATGATAGGAGTTTCTCAATCACACCTAGGAAATTTCTGATCTTTTGATTATCATGATTATTCACCTTGTATTAAATTAACTGTCCTTCTTTGATAATCTACTCATGTGCCATATTGATCTCTTGTTTTAATTCGTCTCCAGGATGACGAAGACACATCCGCAGGCCTCTGGATCGAGTAGCTTGCCTGAGAGATCTGATCAGGCCGAGGAGGAGGTTCATGAGACTGCCCCCAGTGATTCTACTATTCCAGAGACCCAGGCAGTTGTGCAGGGAGGTCTACCACCTCCACCCCAGAGGGTTACGGCCGTTCTTCCAGAGATACTGCCGCCACTACCACCGATACCGACGGATACACATCACATGTTCCTTCTCCTTCAGCAGATGATGGAGACACAGCGGGCCCAGGCAGAGGCATCGCAGCGCCAGTCGGAGGCGTCACACCGACAGATGGAGATGCTGAGGCAGAGTATGGAGAACTCGCATCAGCTTGCCTTGGCAGCAGTGGAGAGAGTGGCACCGGGTACGGTACAGGGCCCTACTGGCCAGCAGCCTAGCCAGCAGCAGTCCAGGCCGGGGACAGTGTTAGACTTTAGAAAGATGAGCTCCAGGGACTTCTCAGGCACGGAGGGCATCCTTTACGCAGACGACTGGCTAGAGGATGTAGAGCGGAGCATGGAGCTGGCAGAGCTTCCTAGAGCGCTTTGGGTTTCGGCCGCAGCCAGCCGATTCTTCGACATTGCGCTGACATGGTACCGCACGGATCCTCGTGCGTCGGTGAGAGGGCTGACTTGGGAGAACTTCCGGAGGCTCTTCAAGGAGAAGTTCTTCCCGGACGTGGCTCTTACAGCATTGGAGGGCCAGTTCGTGGGTCTAGTTCAGGGGAACTCGTCGGTGGACGAGTATGCAGCTGAGTTCTTCCGCCTTAGCAGGTTCGCACCCGGTATGATCCAGGATGAGGAGCAGAAGGCTCGTAAGTTCTGCAGGGGACTTATTCATGCAGTGCGCACCCGCACCTCGGGTCGCCGTGATGCGACGTTCGATCAGATATTGATGGACGCGCAGATCGCAGAGGAGGACTTCGGCCTCAAGCCGAAGAGGAGCGGAGATACTATGGGGGCGAGTTCCAGTGCGGGACCGGCCAAGCGCCCCCACTTTCAGCAGCAGCAGCAGCGTAGGCCGTTTCAGCAGCAGCCTCTGTTACAGATCCAGCAGGCACCGACGCGTGCCCAGCAGCACCAGGGACAGGGCCAGAGACCGACTATACCGTGCGGCTTCTGCGGGAAGCCAGGGCACACCAGGGAGGCTTGCAGGAAGAGGTTGGACGTCTGTCTCTACTGTGGGGCACCCGATCACCAGCTGAAGGATTGCCGCCTTCGCGGAGTCAAAGGAGGCCAGGACAGAGCACAGCCGGCTAGAGGACCAGCGGTTCAGCAGAGGGGTCCTCCACTCCAGACCCAGCAGCAGCGTTTTGTCCAGCACCAGAGGGGAGCACCCGCGGGCAGGATGTTCGCTTTGGCAGCAGAGGAGGAGACAGAGCCCGTGGGAGATGTTGTTGCAGGTCATGTTCTCCTAGATTCTTTCCCTGCTTTCGCCTTATTTGATTCTGGGGCGACCCATAGTTTTGTGTCTGTTTCTTTTGCTCTGAGACACAATATCATTGCTGAATATTTGGGTAGGACTTGCAAGATTATGACCGGGGGAGGTATTATCCTGGTTAATAATATTTGCAAGGGGCGGAGAGTCACTCTGAGAGGCCGGGACTTGAGTGCGTGTCTGCTCGTAATGCCCCTACCGAGGTACGATATGGTACTCGGTATGGATTGGTTGAGCATACACCATGCTAGCATTGATTGTTGAGGAGGCAGAGTTCTTTTTAGGACGTCGGGTGAGCCAGAGATCGAGTTTGCTCGAGGAGCAGCGGAGCCGGAGGCTGGATTCTGTGGAGCTTTGTTGGCGGGGCAGGATTTGCCACATCCGTTGATTGCTGAGTTCTCGGATGTCTTTCCCGAGGAGTTGCCGGGGATGCCGCCAGACAGGGACATTGAGTTCTCCATAGACTTGGTGCCGGGCGCCGAGCCCATCTCGCAGCATGTCTATAGGGTGAACAACAGCGAGTTGATAGAGCTGAAGAAGCAAGTCGACGAGCTGCAGGACAAGGGGTTCATCAGATCCAGTTCTTCGTCCTGGGGAGCGCCAGTCCTGTTCGTGCCGAAGAAGGACGGTACGTCCCGCATGTGCATTGATTACCGGGCGCTCAACAACCTCACTATCAAGAATAGGTACCCTTTGCCGAGGATCGACGACTTGTTCGATCAGCTGAGTGGGGCAAAGGTCTTTTCGAAGATAGATTTGAGGTCCGGGTATCACCAGCTGAAGGTGAGGCGGAATGACATTCCCAAGACGGCATTTCGGACTCGGTACGGCCAGTACGAGTTTACAGTGATGCCATTTGGGTTGACCAATGCTCCTGCGGTGTTCATGAACTTGATGAACAAGGTATTCCATCCGTACCTTGACAAGTTCGTGGTGGTCTTCATAGACGATATCTTGATCTATTCGAAGACGCAGGAGGAGCATGAGGAGCACTTGAGAGTTGTGTTAGAGACTCTGAGGAGGGAGCAACTCTACGGGAAGCTTTCGAAGTGTGAGTTCTTCTTAGACCAGGTGGAGTTCCTAGGTCATGTTGTGATCGAGCACGGGATTTCAGTAGACCAGAGGAAGATTTCGGCAGTGGAGTCTTGGTCTACGCCCAGTTCAGTTGCCGAGGTTCGGAGCTTTCTGGGTTTGGCTGGTTATTACCGGAAGTTCGTTCAGGACTTCTCGAGGATTGCAGAGCCGATGACTAGACTCACCAGGAAGGACGTGGAGTTCGTCTGGACTGATGAGTGTCAGGCTGCATTCGATGAGCTGAAGAGGAGGTTGACTTCAGCTCCGATCCTGACTTTGCCATCTGGGTCAGGAGGGTTCTCGATCTTCAGCGATGCTTCCGAGAAGGGTTTAGGGTGTGTTCTTCAGCAGCACGGGAAGGTGATTGCCTATGCATCCAGGCAGTTGCGTCCTCATGAGAAGAACTATCCTACTCATGATCTGGAGTTGGCCGCGGTGATATTTGCTTTGAAGTTGTGGAAGCATTACCTGTACGGAGAGCGAGTTGAGATCTTCACAGATCACAAGAGCTTGAAGTACGTGTTCACTCAGAAGGAGTTGAACATGCGGCAGAGGCGGTGGTTAGAGCTGATGAAGGACTTTGATATATCCTTGCAGTACCATCCGGGGAAGGCCAACGTAGTTGCAGATGCCTTGAGCAGGTATCCTATTGCTATGTTCTTGACGACAGATCGTTATTTGTTGGCCGACCTGGATAGTTTGGGTATCGAGGTCATCATTACGGGCATAGAGATCCAGATGTGGGGTTTGTAGATTCAGTCTGAGCTGATAGATAGAGTCAGGTCAGCGCAGTATGATGATGATGCCCTGAGGAGCATCAGGGAGCAGGTGAGGATGAGCTTGCTAGACGATTTCTCTGTAGCCGAAGACGGGTCGTTGCGGCACGGTACTAGGCTGTGCGTTCCGCGTGGAGAGCTTCGGGAGGAGGTTCTTCAGGAGGTGCATCGCTCTCAGTATTCTATGCATCCTGGAGCCAACAAGATGTATAGGGACCTGAGAGAGCACGTATGGTGGTATGGCATGAAGCGCGAGGTAGCTCAGTTTGTATCTCGTTGTCTTGTGTGTCAGCAGGTGAAGGCCGAGAGGCAGAGACCAGGTGGATTGCTATAGCCGCTACCCATTCCCGAGTGGAAGTGGGAGCACATCACCATGGACTTTGTATCTGGACTTCCACGGTCGCCAGGAGGGAAGGACACGGTTTGGGTCATAGTTGATAGATTGACCAAATCGGCCCACTTTTTGCCTTTCAAAGTGGGTTTGTCTACGGAGAGGCTGGCTGAGCTGTATGTTCGTCAGATTGTGAGATTGCACGGAGTTCCGGTGAGCATAGTTTCAGATCGGGATAGCCGATTCACTTCCCACTTCTGGAGGAGTTTGCAGGCTAGCTTGGGCACCTCGCTCAAGTTTAGTACTGCTTATCATCCTCAGACAGACGGGCAGTCGGAGAGGACCATCCAGACCTTGGAGGATATGCTTCGCACATGTGTGCTAGATCTCGGGGGTTCTTGGGAGGACCATCTTCACCTGGTAGAGTTTGCTTACAACAACAGCTACCAGGCCAGTATAGAGATGTCACCATTTGAGGCTCTATATGGACGGAGATGCCGTACTCCCTTATCTTGGGACGATGTTGGCGAGCGGGCGCTTCTTGGGCCGGAGATGGTTGTGGATGCGGCCGAGAAGGTCAGATTGATTAGAGACAGACTCCGGGTGGCTCAGGATAGGCAGCGGCATTGGACCGATAGTCACCGGAGACCGTTAGAGTTCGAGGTTAGTTTCAGTTCTTGTCATGCTTGTTGTGATTGTTTGTTAGTTGTGTGTTGAGTTTTTGTCTTGTGTCTAGGTTGGTGACATGGTATTTCTGAGGATATCTCCGACACGTGGCACTATTCGCTTTGGCGGCGGTGGGAAGCTCAGTCCGCACTACATCGGACCTTTCACCATCTTAGAGAGGATCGGTGCAGTAGCCTACCGACTGGACTTGCCTACCAGGCTCGAGGAAGTGCACAACGTGTTTCATGTATCCCAGCTGAGGCGGTACGTGGCAGATCCTAGCCATGTATTGGACCATTCAGCGATACAGGTGGGACCTACTCTCAGCTATCCAGAGCAGCCAGTGGAGATTCTGGATCGCAGGGAGAAGGTGCTCCGGAACCAGGTCATACCCTTGGTTCGGGTTGCGTGGAGACATCACTCTCCAGGTGAGTCTACCTGGGAGAGGGAGGACGACATGCGGGAGTGTTTCCCTTATCTTTTTGCGCCCTGAGGTATAAATTTATTTCCTTTAATTCTGTTTGTGATTTCCTGTGCTTGTTGTCTTCAATTTCGAGGACGAAATTTTTTTAAGGTGGATAGACTTGTCACCCTCACTTTTTCCAGTTAGGGGTAAAATGGTAATTTTTCATTTTATAATATTTTGGGAATTTTATTTCATGAATATTATTATTTAATTATTATATGAGTCGGGTTCGAATTTCATCGCATTCCGAGTTAATTCGGGACCCCGGTGAATTTTGACTTGAGCTGTAATTAGCCTGTTAGCTAACCATGGCCCACCATACTAAAAATTAGGGTTTAAGAGTTTAGACTAGTTCCCCATGAGTAATTTAGTTTAATTATGATTTTTATTTATTTTTAGCAACTTCCTAAACCTAATTTGGAAATTGTTTAATATTAGGCTTAGGGAGGGGCAAACTTGTAATTTACAAGTGCCCCTCACACCCCCACCATGCTTGGCCGGCCATGACAGCCCCCCCTCTCTTCCTTCTTCACTAAGTAACACTCCAACTCTCTCTCTCTCTTCCAAATTAATTTCTTTTCAAAAGCTTTCTTCTTCCTCTCCAACCTACCAATATAGGTATGCTTTAATCTCTCAATTTAATTCTCTTTTGCATATAGTTCATTCACATTAATTAGAGATATGACCTTTCTCTTCCATTTGCCCACAAATTTGTAGGTTTTCCCTAGAAAAATAGGTTAAGGATTATTTAGGATTTAATCATTTTGTGAATGATATATATATATATATACATATACAAATACATATATATACATATATATATATATATATATATATATATATATATATATATATATATATATATATATATACATGTGTATTTATGTGTGTGTATTTATTTATGTATTTGTGTGTGTAGAGGAGGGTGATATTGTGTCATGGGGATGGTGGTGTTGTGAGAGTGGTGTGTGTGTGGTTGTGTTGTGTGAGGATGTGTGTGTGTTTGTGTGTGATTATATATATATATATATATATATATATATATATATATATATATATATATATGGATATGTATATATATATATATATATATATATATATATATATATATATATATATATATATATATATATATATATATATATATATATATATATATATATATATATATATATATATATGTATATATATATATCCATATATATATATATATATATATATATATATATATATATATATATATATATATATATATATATATATATATATATGAGTGTATTTATATATATACATGGATGTGTGTATATGGATGTGTGTATATGGATGTGTGTGTGTTATATATATATTTAGAGGGATGGATAGATATCTAGATAGATTATATATAGATATCTAGTTATATATATATATAGATAGATATATATATATATATATATATATATAGATATATATATATATATATATATATATATATATATATATATATATATATAGATATGAAGTGTATTATATATATATAGATATATATATATATAGATAAAAAAAAATATATATATATAGATATATATATATATGAAGTGTATTATATAGGGAGATAGAAGAGGAGAAGAAGAAGAAGATTAAACGCAGCAGCAGCAGCAGCTTGCTGCAGCAGTAGCAGCAGCTACCTGCTGCAGGAAACAGCCCCCCCCACCTTGGCTTTTAGGCCTATTTACACCCCTCTTTTTCACCTATACATATAGGTATATATATAGATATATATATATATATAAGTATTATATATGGTTGGAATCGTAGAGAAGAGTAGAAAAAGATTATGGAATGAGAAGTTAGAAAAGAATTAGAGGTTAGAAGGAAATATTGAAAGAAGTTAGAAGAATAGGAAAAAGGCTAGAATAGAAAAAGGGAAAAACCGAGTTAGAGGGCGAAACGGAGTTCGGAGTATCCGATTGAGTTGAAACTTGGCGTGGGGCATGAATACGTGATTTAGATTTTGCGGGTAGGCTTTCGGGTGGAATTCGGGGTCGTAGGGCGCCCGTATCGTGCCGTATCGGTGCGTATCTTGAAATATTCAAGATTTTGACAACGGGCCGTATCGTGGACCGAATGTCCACGATACCTAGGTATTTTGGTAGATATTATATGTATAGGCTAGTATCATACTACCCTAGGGAGATCGGGTCAAAATATCAAGCGTAGGTAGGCTAACTGGATAGTTGCCGAAGCTAGAATTTTACCCTTTTTAAGGGCAAAATAGGATATTGGCCTACGGCCAAGATATGAGTTTCGAAGTCCAAGATGGACTTGGATATGGGTTGTAGAGGTTGGTAATAGTTAGAAATAGTCGCCTAGACCTAGTCTTGGCCCCGGTTGACCACGGTTGATTTTTTGGACCAAAAGTCAACTATGGGTCAACGCTTTACCCAAATTAGTTCCGATTTTCATTAGACTTGTGTAGTTGACCAAAAGTTAACTATTAGTCACCATTGACCTAGGGTTGACCATGGTTGACCTAGAGTTGACCAGAGTTGACCTAGAGTTGACCAGAGTTGACCAGTTGACCAAAAGTTAACTGTAGGCCAACTCTTGATCCCGTTTGACTTTCTTCGACTTGTTTTGACCTGTGATGCCTGGTATGACCTAGAATTGACTTGGTTAGGCTTAGATTGACTTGATATAACTTGATTTGACCTAGATTGACTTGACAGGACTCAGTGAGACCTAATTTGACCTAGATTGCATATCATTCATTGTAAATCATTCCTAAACTTGTTTAAACCTAAATTAACTTACAGTATCTCATATTTAGGTCTTCTGATACCGCTCTGAGCATTGATATACCATACAGCTCAGGACAGCAGGCGAGTACATTTACTGATAGTTTTCATTGTCTTGATATCTGCTATATCCGATTCAGTCGTATTGTCTTACTTGATTCTTGGTCACGATAGCTCACGGACTAGTACACATTGGATCATGACATGAGATGTTGTTCCTGGATTTCTGGGTATATGGGTACACTCCCTGTCTTGTTCCCTGTACTTGTATAGACACCGATTTTTAAGAGGATTTGCTACCCTCTTACGAAATCACGTGCCATGACGTGTCATATCCAGATCCATTGTACTATTCGGGGATGGGGAATTATTAGGGGCTATGTGATCCAAGCCACCCTGTCACTATTCATGTGCTCGTGCCACTCTTCCCTCACGAAGGGTGTAGCGAGATCCTTTGCCTTGTGCTCGTTATCCAGGTTGGCCGGCATGTCTCTCCGTTGAGGTTACCGCGGATTGCCGGGCCAAGTGGATAGCCTGTCCTGTCACTTATCCCAAGCCGATCACATATCGCTCTGATAATTCAAATCACATTTTATATTTATTTTGTCTTATCGTATATCCTGTTCTGTTCTACATTCTGTATTTTTTCACCATGCCATGATATACAGTTACTCACATGCTCTACTTTCCTTTACATTGTACCTTGATTGGAGACTAAGTTCTGCTCGGGATAAGAGTTACAACCCCGGTCCTTGTTTGGTTTAAGGATTGTAACTCGACTTCCGAACGGTTCCCAAGTCTTCATATATCTTTGTCTTGTAGTTCATTATGCTGTCTCTTATAGAATTTATCAATTCACATGGAACTGCTGTTAGTGTTTGTACTTGCTCATTTTCCTGACAGGATACCGTTATGATATATTACAGATGATTCCGAGGCGGACTGCTCGACCTATTATGGGCTCGAGTCAGATGGAGTAGCCTTAGATCGTGGCCTTATAGTAGAGCCACTAGATTTTGTACTTCCAGAGTAGTGTAGGTTAGCTAGGTTTGACTGGACTGCGATCCAGCTAGCTTATCAGACTGTAGTTCTATATTCTATTTTGATACTCTGTGATGTATATATCTGGACTTGTATTGGACTCTGCACTTATTTACTCTTTCATCTATCATATGTCTTTCCTCTGAGCTATCTACCTTAGTTTTATTCTGTGATTGAGACTGTATTGATATGTTACCTCCATTCGGAGAGTATATACTGTACAGGTACATTTTAACTGTTAGTCGTAGATATTTACAGACGTTATATACAGCGTTCTACCGCCGATTCTGCGGCGTAGGCTGGACGTACCCACGTGCTCGTGCCCCTCATAAGGGTGCGGGTCGTGACACTAGATTATAAACTTTATTATTCTAGACACCCTGATATTATAGAAGGTTATTCAGATGCAAACTGGGTAACTGATTCACATGATGTGAAATCCACTACTGGATATGTTTTTACTCTAGGAGGAGCAGCCATCTCCTGGAGTTCATACAAACAAACTATCATAGCTAGGAGTACAATGGACTCTGAAATGATAGCTCTTGACACTACTTGTACAGAAGCTGAATGGCTTAGAAATCTAATTATGCATATACCTGTTTATCATATTCCTGTTCCTGCAATTTCCATCAATTGTGATAATAAATCTGTTATTGAACTACTAAAGCATGATTCTGTGAATGCTACGATGAACAGGCACCTGCAGCTGCGCTTCAAGTCTATAAAGAGCCTGTTGGGCAAATATGTGGTTCTTGACTATATAAAGTCAGAAAAAAATCTTGCAGACCACTTGACGAAGGGTCTGTCTAGGACATTGATCCTAGAATTATCGAGGGGGATGGGGTTAAGCCCATAATTTAGTCACCAGCAGTGGCAACCCAACCGAGTCTGACTGGAGATCCCAAGAAGCCGGTTCAATGGGTAGGAACAAACTGGACTAGTTGACTAATATGGAACACTGACCTTGAGATTAAATTCTCTTTAAAATAAAAGCCCAGGAGGCTGTACATGTGTACATTGATACCCCATCCCTATGGTGACATTGTTCCGGTGTGATATGGTTAGGGTGAGTTTAAACTCTTTATAATTCCAAGCATGATATGCAGGGTTGATACCTATCACCAACCCTTGAGGACTTACCTATATGAGAGGTCGTGAAGGCCGCGACTATAGGACAGGACGATCCTAGACAACTCTCATGAATGTGTAAAAGTGCGTGTCACTCCCCATTCCCGGAATACGTAAATTTTTGATTTTTCATGTATATGATATCTGACACCTGTATCTTTATTGTATTTATCCTGTATTTGTAACTGGCCATGGCATGGAACAGTATCTCGTCACGGATTAGTGTGCCATCCCTTGTCCTTGTCTGGTTGTAGGCGTGGTTCACTGTTTCGATGATATGATTTCTGAACCGTGTTGTGGTTAGGATTTTATTTAATTAATTTAATTAGTTGTATCATGTAGCATTTAACATGTCATTGGTCATGTGGTTAAGAGCATGCTTAAGCTTAGGGTTTCTTTGAGTCAACCCAACCCCTATATATATTCTCTTCCACACTCTCTCTCCTCATTCACTCTTTCATTTATTTTCCTCAAGCAAACTTTTAGGCAAGTACATCTTGCACCAAATGGAGAGATTATTGCATTTTTATTTCTTGATTTTTCTTTGATATTATTTGTCTATATTGTTCTTCTCTTCATTCTCTACAAGTTTAGTTCTTGGAGTTTTTGATTTTAATGGCTAGTTTGGTGTAGATCTAAGTTTCTAAAATTAGGGTTCTATGGGTTTACATGGTTTTGATCTACCAAACTTGGTTATTTTCGAAAACTAATGATCTTATGTTGTAGGAAATTTGATTCTACACAATTTTGACCTTTGAAAAGTTAGATTTTGACTTGTTTTGAGGAAGTTATGGCCAAAACAATATTTGGATATTTTTTATGTCATCAGTCCTAGTTTTGGCAGGGACGATGAATAGTGCCGCTGCATAGTGCCGCATAGTGCCGAGCCGCATAAAAATGCTGCATAGTGCCGTATAGTGCCGAGCCGCATAAGAATGCTGCATAGTGCCGAGCCGCATGAGAATGCTGCATAGTGCCGCATAGTACCGAGCCGCATGAGGATGCTGCATAGTGTCGAGCCGCATGAGAATGCTGCATAGTGTCGAGCCGCATGAGGATGCTGCATAGTGCCGCATAGTGCCGAGCCGCATGAGAATGCTGCATAGTGCCGCATAGTGCCGAGCCGCATGAGGATGCTGCATAGTGCCGAGCCGCATGAGAATGCTGCATAGTGCCGAGCCGCATAAGGATGCTGCATAGTACCGCATAGTGCCGAGCCGCATGAGGATGCTGCATAGTACCGCATAGTGCCGAGCCGCATAAGGATGCTGCATAGTGCCGCATAGTGCTGAATAGTGCCGCATAGTGCCTATTTTGGCTGTTTTTGGCTATTTTAAGTCCTATTTGGCTGAATTGTGGCCAGAATTTCTCCTAACTTCCAACATAAAAGTTGTAGATCTTTGTCTTGGCTTCAAGGACCTTCATGTCTCACTTTAACCTGAATTCATATGTGACTTTTATGTCACGAGGAGTCCGAGTAACTTTCTGACTTGACCATGTTCCTGACCTGATTACCTGTATACGTGCTGGTACATGTTCTAAGTGTGTATTGAGATACAATATTAGTATGCACTGCGGTGCCATTTAATGAGTGTACTGAGGTGTGACTCTACATGCTAAGTGATCATTCGTGTTATATGTCAATACATGTGTACCTTCCAGCAAGTCATGGTAATTGGTCAGTAATAGTATCGTGGTATGTTGTTTGTTGTTTGATGCATTACACTAAGCATGGATCTAGATTGAGCCGATGTGGATTCATACTTAGGGTACACGTACTATGGTACGACATATAGGAGGATGACCATGTGACCACGACATGTAATTCCAATATCGAGATAGGGTTAATCTAAGCAACTTAAATTGGTAGAAGCATTGGAAGGGAACAGAATCTCGAGATCGTACGTCACCAGCCGCCCTGGGTCCCGTCCTGGCGCGTCGGGTTGGCTGCCTCGGATACTGTATAGTCATCCGCACTAGTGGAGTGTAGTATCTGATTTGTGACTGCCGAGCCAGCTCTTCCTATAGGAGAGCTGGAACCGTTACTGCTTATTCTAGCGCGGTGGCCTTTCGGGGGATCGGTGCATTTCGTGCTTGCTTGTATATAATGGTTTGGCTAGCCCTGCTGGAATGCGATACGATCTGAGGATTCCTATATATATATATATATTGCATTACTGGGATAACCCAGGCAAATCATAGAAAGCCGTAGGATTGATTGGCCGATTGTAAGCTGACTTGTTTGTGATATGTTTTCTTCTGTTAGCAACTGAGGAACATGGACTATCATGGTGCGTGGTCCAACCCATGTCCTTGTTTGGTTGTTGGGTTGGGCTATTGTGCTGCGATAGACTATGGACCGAAGTCGCGATCAGAAGCCCTTTTACCTGCCCATGGTTATAGGATATATCTTATCTCGGTACGATATTGGCACCGTTTGTCCTTGTTTGGTTGTAAGGGTGTCGTATCATCTCGATGATATGGTATAAGCCTATAACTCATGAATCAGGTCTTATTTAACTTATTGGATTTATCTCACTCTTTTGTGCTCCCTTGTGGTACTTGCTATTCGGGGCCTGACCCCGCTGGTTTTGTTTGGCCAGATTTCGTAGCAGCTCCAGAGGATCCAGCTTTCCACCCGAACAATGGTGCACACCAGGAGTATGGGCGCCAGGGACCATGAGTGGGTTTCTTCTTCATCGCTCTGATATCTTCTATTTTGTACTTGGCGTTTAGCCACCGGCACCTGTTTAGCCGGCAGTTCTGAACACTAGTTTTCTTTACATAATTGTAATTAAATCAGACTGCAGCTGACTATAGTTATGTACTATTGACTCTCGGAACTAGCTCATCATTTTGTATAGCTAGACTCATGAATCATTCTGATGAAGCGTCGGGGACGCCTTACTGCTTTGTCTTATATGATCATTATTTACTGCTTTTTGTTTTGATTGATTGGGACATAGATGCTCTGTGGGACCATAGGAGACCTGAGTGTAGCATGCACCCCCTAGTCTCTTGACAGCCACGATCGCCGTATGACGTTTATATACCTCATACGGTGTAGCTGGCCTAGTCTGTCTCAGTATTCCGGTACTGGGGCGTGACAGTGCGCATGGCCAATCAAAGTGCCACCCGATAGACCCAAAGAACCTCTAGCGTATTATGTATGCTATTTTCTGAATCTGGTTCAAGAAGTCTGATTCAAGGCATAGTCCATCAAGCAGTTCTTCAGACAAAGACAATAGTAACTAAGTGAGATTCAAGGCTGTAGTCCATCTCATCTATGCATAATATATATTTGCCCAAAAATCCTCTATCAATTCTTATTCCCTTGTCATCTCTATGTTTTTCGGAACTTGACTTTTGGGGGGGGGGAGGGATTATTGCATATTACATGCAAAAGCCAAGTCCTCAAAGCCAAGTCTTCAACATGCCAAGTCTTCAAACATGTGTCATTTTTTTAAGTTGGAGACTTAACCTCTTTTGGCTAATTTTAGTATAGGCTATTTTAAGCATATACTATCTTTAGCATATGCTTAATGCTATATAAGAGAGAGTCCTTTTTCACAATCTTCACTCCACTCTCTCCCTCTCGTTCTCTCTTGTTCAATTCAAAGCTTTGTTCTTCGGTTCATGCTCTGGGCAGAAAAGCTAAGTTCGGGGTCGCTCTTTCTGAGTTGTGTGCGACGAGGAGATACCGGTAGAGCGAGAGTTTTACCACTAGGAGCATTCGGAACAAGTCTGCACATAGGCCCGAATCAACTCTTAGGACAGTGCTTCGTGCGCGACTTTTCCGGAGGCCGGTAACATTTACTTTATTTTATTTTGTTTGCAGATTTTTTTTGGAATAATTTCCAACAATACTTGGTGCTGATTTGCGACTTGCGTAAGTTTGATTGAACTCCATCTTTGAAAGGGCAAAGGGTCTGAAAGGGGTCATGTGCAAATGTGCAAAGCTCATGCATGCCTACTGCCAAGTCAAGGTCAGCTGGGACAAAACAAAAGTACAGGTTGATTAAATTATTAGTAATAATATTTTTGTAACAAAAACTTTCAACGTGTTATGAAAATAAAAAAATTGATAGCCAAAAATATGTACGTAGCTTTTCTCATTGATAACATATATAAAGGAAATGAGATAGAGGTTGTTGTGGGGATGGATAAGAGCATCCATATTTTGATTTATCCAAATCACAACACTTCCCCTTGGATGCCTGCTTTAATTATTGTCTCATTAAAAACTTTTCTAAGAAAAAAATCCTATGGAAAAAATCCATAGAAAAGAAAAGATCATACAATAATATTCTTCATGAATCCAAGTGAGTACGATTTATACTGCCTCGTTAAAAACATTTCGAAAGAAAAACCAAATGGAAAAAAACCTCAACGAAGAAAAATAGTACAATGCGCAAAGACATGCTTCAAGATGTCTCCATTAGTATCTTCAGGATGCTTGCATCTACATGATGCTCTCCCTCAAAAATATTACATTCGTGTTCTTACATCAATTCAAAATGAAAAATTGTCCCCCAATACAGCTTAAATATTACATTTCACCCAAACACTTTATTTGTTTATAGATTTATACTCATATCCTTATGAAGAGGTTGCAAGCTATTTATGATTCCTGAAAGCTCGCAACTCCTCCTGATATGCTGAACTGTTGAAAACATAGCCATACAAATTTTATGTTTCCTTGATAAAATTACCGCAGTGATTTAATTTATTCTCTCTAAAATACCTGCAACATTATTTACAAAACATACATTGTTTATGGTATCCCCTTAATGAGTATCAGATAAATATCATTCATCTACATATCTCATTATATCAAAACATTCATCAAGAATAATTTATGTACCTAATATTATTCTAAAATATTATGCTGAGTGAATGCCAATAAAGAATTTTATATTTTTTAAATATGCTACTTCAGGAGCCAGAACATGTACCTTTGGTTGTAAAAGATCATATTGACCTGACCATTATAGGCATATCATTCACATTAAATCTCTACAGGAGATTTATCTCTACATGAGATTTATAGTAGATCTCTTCTAGATATTCATCTTTTTATGAGATTACATGAGATCTCTTCTACAGATTTATCTCTTCTAGAGTTTATCTCTTATGAGATCTCGATCTCTTCGGAAGATTTTCGATCTCTTGGGGAGATTTCCTATCTCTTCGGGAGATATTATCATATTTTCTATCTCTTCAGGAGATTTTCTCTCTAGGAGGTACTTTAATCTCTTCCAGAGATCTTCTCTTCAGGAGGTACTCTATAGACGACCATTTTGATGAATTCGTTCAGGTATTTTTTTTCATAAACTCAATGAGCCTATCATATTCTTCTGGATGGTTTAATCCATATATGTCTCATTTGTAGATCTTTTGGGGATAACGATAATTTTAAAATTTTCAAGGATATACCTGAAAATTTAAATTCTTTGGGAATTTCATGTATATCTTATCATCTAGGTTATCATGATCGGAGAATATTTATTTATATTCTATTCATGATTATTTCGAGAATCCTTGCGCTAACATTGCTCAATCCATTTGGATCTCTCTTTTTTATTTAAATCTGTCGGGTTTATATTTCTTTTAGGTTTTGTACTATAGGACCGAACACTCCACGTCTCGCGAGAGATATCACATCTTTCCATTAGATTATTCGTGGTTTTAATATTATCCTTTAATTTTATCACCTTTTTTATTCTTATTTGATAATGTCATTTATGACGAACTTCTTAATTCCAAATTTATCTTAACTATGTATAAAACATAGATTTCATGGGTACCGGTACAACTTTCTCAGTCTCTTATGGAATCTGAGGTATATCCTCTACTAGAGCGATATACTTTGAGAAATCTGATCTTTGGTTCATGAAATCATCCGACTGTCATGAGCTTTTTGTCTACAGAAGATGCCTCTTCGGGAGCTGCTTCTTCAAGAGCATTAGGGTGTGTTATATTATTCGGCCTTTTCTTCTGGAGAGCTTAATCTTTAGAACCTTTAGGTCTTACGCGTTCTTACAAAAGAACTTATTTATTTGCTGCCTTTATTTGATTCTTTTGGCACTTCTATTAGAAAATATATTTATAGTTGGTATAACTATTTATACAACATAATCGAGTAATTATCTAATTTATTTGTAATAAGTACAAGAAATAATTTCTCTTAATTTATTCGAGATTAGATAAAGTATAAGTATGCCATTATACATTCTTCTGGAACGATATTTTACGATATTTTTCTGGAATGATGATTCATGAAGTTCTTTTATAACGATAATTCACGATGTTCTTCTGAAACAAGGCATTTATCTTCTTCCTATCTCCCCCTAACGACGAAAATTCTATCTTATTAACGTGATAGATCATAAAAAAAATATCGCATCTCTAGAAGATTTAATAATCTAAGAAGATAAACATAAAAAATTTAACATTATAATTCATAAAACATAGGTGCCAATATTATAGTTCCGAATAATACCAACATAAGCCATATAATGCAATTCGAAGCTATGCTACTAGTTTATTCAGATACAATCTCCAAGATTGATGATTTAGAATCAAATTTATCCTTGAGATCAAGGGTGTATGCTGCAATTTGATAAGAGATCATCACACAAATTAGTATTGACAATTCTCAACATCATTATTTTTTGTGTCTTGTCGATCATATCATTTAAAAGTTAAAGTATCATTCAGCTTCTGGCTCACAATAGACCCTTATAGGATCGAGCTTCTGGCTCATGATATAGGATTGAGCTTCTGGCTCATGATAGTATGTGACTTGACATCCCTAGTAGAAGAATCTATTTAGACGAACTTCTGGTTCTCTAAGACGAACTTCTGGTTCTCTTAATCGAATTTCTGGTTCTATTAAACTAATGGTTGCACAAAATTATTCCTTATTTTACTTGCTTAGAGTTATAATATGATACCCATTTGTCCTTTTACTCTCAAAAAGATTCTTCTGGATTTATGAGAGTATAAGATATTTTGTATAAGTAGGTGGGTTCTACTGGGTACAATTATGTGCTCCGCCTGAGCCTTCAACAATATGAGCATGACCAGCTAGCTATCATGATACTACTTTTACGCTAGTATTCTTGTTGGAGGAAAAGATCATAAGCTTAAGGATGATGTTGGTAGTAGCACAATCAGTCATCTCTATATAGTTTTTTTTTTTTCATAATATCATATCAATAGTTGCAAATAAAGATACTATTAATCAATAATAATTATTATAAACATAGAATTTCGGGTCTATGATAGTTGGTAGGACAATAATGCATACGTAGAATATCTACGGATAGAACAACATTATGACACCAACTCTGAAACTTTATAGTTTAGAATATATACAACTATATTATTGAAATACTAACATTCATGTTGGTATTTTCATTTTTAGCCTTTCGAAGGCAGCAATCCGCTGCGACCTACAAAATTAATTTTGGACGTATGGTTTTTTCGGACATGCAGCGCAATACGTGTCATGCATGCATCCATTTTGGGATGATAAAAACTAAAGTAAACAAGCATGTTTAATCATATATATGCACATGTTATTTGTATCTCTTTACAAATAAAACCTCAAAAAGAAAA
This sequence comes from Iris pallida, assembly GCA_029216955.1. Classification (NCBI taxonomy): domain Eukaryota; kingdom Viridiplantae; phylum Streptophyta; class Magnoliopsida; order Asparagales; family Iridaceae; genus Iris; species Iris pallida. The sequence goes on along the minus strand of JANAVB010021796.1, from coordinate 20,641,791 downwards.
TAAGATGAACTGAACCATTTTATATTGGGTGTCAACCAATTTATATTGGTTGTATAGACAAGTTATCCAAAATAAGATTTTCTTTTCTGTTCGGCAACAATTTTTAAACAATAATCATGCTGAGCAAGAACAACTATAATTAACACACAATATCAACAATGATCATCTATGACAATTTTCTTCACATGATCATCAATATTTGTCAAAAATCTTGTGTCAAACACAGTGCGCATGAAAGGGAAAGAACTTGTCCAGCATCATTGCTAGTATCATTTGTGACATTTCTAACATAATGATGGTTCTAGTTTATCAGGAGAAATGATGTGGCCAATTATGAATACCTTTCTCTTTAGTCTACTGAATTACTCATCCAAATCCACATATATTTGTCTTGTTAATCAAAATATTTTACTAAATAGTGTTATAGTAATATGACTATACGAACTGGCTGACACTAACCGTGGAAAAAAAACTCATTGATTGCTGAGTAGATTCTCTGGGCTAACATTGAGAACTAAAAAAAAAACAAATTGTACATAACCCAAAAATTGTCAGAAAGTCTATGTAAATCAACTGAATTACAATGCCTTTGAAAAAAATGGCAATACATACCGACGGCTCCCACAAATGAAAAAGGCATATGCTAGATTTATAGACTAACCAAAGTTAGTTTTTCTTGAATATAATAAATTTATCAAAGATAATTACACTTTCAATCTTAGGTCCACAAAATTTGTAGTTATACGTTGCTGAAACAATTTCTCGTGTCCCTTGTCTTACATGAGGGATCCACAAGAAACTCTACAGATAGATTGGCATAAAATAAATTTAATCTTTTTTTTTTTTTCGGTGCAGCAATGAAATAATATTTGACCTAGAAAACTATCCTTTATAAGAAAAATATCAAAAATAAGTTTGGCTAAGTGCGGACACAATCCCACAACATAATAGATACCAAATCAAGTCACACATCATGATTTACCGATTACATCTTCCGTATAATCCACATGAAAGAACATGCTAGGATAATAACACAATATTTTCTTTCAAACTGACAAAAAGATAAGCTTACATGGTTATCAAATTAATAATACTTTGATCTTCAGATTAACCATAAATTTAATGAAAAATCATCTTGTTGCAATTGTTAGTATTGAAAGATGAATTAAGAACCCGTTTAGTAGTATACATATATTAAAAAAATAATAGATCTTAAAATAACTATATGTCATCTTAGTGTCAAACCGATTCATGCAAAAGAAATTATAGCAATGTTTTTATTGCTTTGACTATTGACTATTTACCAAGTATATATATACATATGGAAAATATAGAACACTATAATAGCATGTGAACACTTGTTAATATTTGTTTCATATAATAGTTTATAGAGAAAGAACCTGGTGTTCCGTATTAGTGAGAAAAATTGGAAGTTTTTAATTGCTTGGTGCACAAGGCATCCTCGTTCTTGGACAGGAACTCGATCACGAATTGTGTCGACGTTGATGTTAACGGCTTGGCCTGGAACTCTTAGAACAATGGTGCTGACAACGTCTTATGAAAATAAAAAAAGAGAGAAAAAATTGATAGCCAGAAATCTGTACGTAGTTTTTCTCATTGATAACATATATAGAGGGAACGAGATAGAGATTGTTGTGGGTATAGATAAGGGCATCCATATTTGAATTTATCCAAATCACAACACAACGTGAAGTGTAACATTTTTTTATTATAATTGCACGTATTTACAGGGCCGACCCTGACATCACGGGAGCCTAAGACGAATTGTCAAAATGGGGCTCCCATACATAATGTAAAAAATAAATAAAATAAACTAAACCAAAGTAAATTAAAAAAATTGTCATCACCAATAATTGAAGGATCTCATATATGAGAGCCTAACATAGTAAGCACTATGCTATAATCGTTTTGTGTTAAGTTTGGCCCATGAAACATACTAGATCTCTTTTAGATAAATTTTTTTTTTAAAGAAGATAATTGTGACAAACGCTCCCAACGGGAATCGATCTCCTGACCACTCGGACGTATAAATCTCTCTTAACTACTAGGCTAGAGGTCATTTGCTAGATAAAAAATATATATTAATATATTTACATTTAAACTAATTTTTTTGGCCCTCCGGATTCGTGGGTCCTGGGAGGTCATCCTGTCTGTCCTGGGCCAGGGCTAGCCTGCGTATATATTATTCATAGATTATAATTAGAAAGATTAAAATATACTTGGAGTGGATGATGTTGATGAATTGTTTTAACTCTGCTGCTTTTAATTATATAGGTTATGTGTTCAACTTTTCAAATTTCGTGGTAATAACTTAGAAGACTTATCAAATAGTATGGACCATTTGATTTCCGTAATACATGCATCTTTTAAATGTTATTAGTGCAATTTATTGCATTTATTATTTTTAATTTTATATATATATATATATATATATATATATATATATATATATATATATATATATATATATATATATATATATATATATATATATATATATATTGAAGGATATTTTTGGAAAGAAATTTTTTTCGGTGAAGCCTACTTTTCATATTATATAGTAGAATAGATACTAGTACAAGAGCAAATCCAGAAATTGTTGCTTGGAGGGACTACAATAAATTTGAGTGGGCTAAGAAGTGGACTAACTGTAGGAAATAATAATGCCTTGTTCTCATTGCTAGGATTTGTTACAATATATATATTGTCTACATTTGGGCTTATGGGTATGGGCCATATTTACATTACAAATATAATCTAACACCCCCCCTCAAGTTGGAGCATGCAGGTCACAAATGCCCAACTTGGAAAGAAAAGAATCAAACACTTGCTTTCCAAGGGCTTGGTGAAGATGTCAGCCAGTTGAGAAGAAGTAGGAACATGCGAGGCTATTACGGTGCCATCTCTAATAGCATCGCGAACAAAATGCAAATCCACCTCAATATGCTTACTACGCTCATGAAATACCGGGTTCTGAGCCAGGTGTAGGGCTGACTGACTGTCACAATACACCGACATAGCAGACTCCTGGCGAACGCTCAAACACACCAATAACTCCTTCAACCATTTCAACTCACAAACAAGCGCAGCAAGAGATCGGTATTCAGCTTCAGCGGAAGATCGGAAAACAGTTGATTGCTTCTTGGTCTTCCAAGAAATAGGAGACCCCCCCCCAGAAACACCAACCAGCCTATAACAGAGCGACGAGTCAAAGGACAACTTGCCCAGTCGGAATCACACCAACCAGAAATACGGAGATCACAATCAGCTTTCAAATACCCTGTCCTGGTGCATTTTTGAGATATCTGACAACTCTCAAAGCAGCATGCCAATGATCTTGTCGAGGCTCCTGTAAGAATTGAGACAAGATATGCACATCATAGGCCAAGTCAGGGCGAGTAAATGAGAGATAAATCAACCTCCCAACCAGTCTCCGATAAGTCTCTGCATCCACCATCCTTGGACTAGTCGATCTGCCAGCTTGTGATTGGGCTCCATGGAAAAACCAGCCGGACGAGACCCCATCAAACCACATTCCGAAATGATGTCCAAATCATACTTCCTTTGACACAAGGAAATTTTTTCCGCACTCTGAGCCACCTCTATGCCAAGAAAGTACTTCAACACACCAAGGTCCTTCATGTGAAAGCAAGAACTAAGGTACTTTTTGAAAGCATCTAAAGCACCTTTGTCATTACCAGACACAATTATATTATCCACATAGATCAAAACATGCAACTCTATCTTCCCCTTAAAAAAGAGAAAAGGGAATAATCGGAATGTGATTGAATAAATCCATAGGATATCAGAGAAGCAGTAAGCTTAGCGAACCAACAATGTGGTGCCTGTTTCAATCCATATAGAGACTTACGCAGGCGACACACTTTGTTGGGTTCACTATACGAAAAGCCCGGCGGCAACTGCATATATACTTCTTCTGTCAGATCTCTATGAAGAAAAGCATTGTGCACATCCATCTGGTGCAAAGTCCAGCCTTTCACAGCTGCAACAGCCAAGAATGCCCGAACTGTAGGCATCTTAGCCACCGGGGCAAATGTTTCTGAATAGTCGATCCCCTCAACCTGATGATTACCGAACACAACCAGTCGTGCCTTTAAGCGCTCAACACTGCCATCAGATTTGTACTTTATTTTGTACACCCATCTACTTCCCAATGCTTTCTTCCCAGGAGGCAAATCGACAAGACTCCATGTCCCATTATCTTCCAGAGCCTGTATTTCAGTTTGCATGGCTACGCGCCAGCCTGAATCTCGTGAGGCCTGGCGATATGAAGTAGGCTCAACACCGGCAGGAATAGCTGCAAGAAAATCTCTGTGTCCAGTAGTAAATATGTCATAACTTAGAAATTGTGTTAGAGGATACGAAGTACCTGAGGAAGTGACAGGAACAGATGAACTGTGGTGAAGGGGGGACTTTTACTTCGAACAACATTCGTCACAAAATCCTGTAATCGCACTGGCTGTGATTTCTTTCTCATTCCTCTTCCCAATACTACCTCATCTGGCACCTCTGGCAACACTGTATCTCCTGTATCATTAGCAGTATCCGCATCACCCCCAGCGGACTCTCCTGTCAATACTTTTGCATCTACCTGTGCATCCTTGCCACTCGGTGCCGAGCCACCAGCAACCACTCCGGTTTCAGCAACTGTGGCCGGCACCATCCCAAAAGCCTCTATATCATCTCCCGGCACCTCAACAGATGTATGGCGTGTCGCAGAAGACATCTCGCTAGCAGAGCCACTCCCAGGGAATTCTTTTTCATAAAAAGTAACATCACGGGACACAAAAATTTACCAGTCTCCAAATCATACAGTTTCCATCCCTTTTTATCAAGTGGATATCCAACAAAGATACATTTTCTGCTCCTGCTAGCAAATTTATCATGTCGGGATTTCAAATCATACGCATAGCACAGACAACCAAAAATACGTAGATGATCATACGAAGGAGCCGAACCATATAAAACTTCATACGGAGACTTAAAATGCAAGATACTAGAAGGGGTCCTATTTATCAAATAACATGCACCCAGAACACATTCCCCCCAAAAATACACGGAAAGAGAACCCTGAAATCGTAAGGCCCTGGCGACATTTAAAATATGTCGATGTTTTCTTTCCACCCTTCCATTCTGTTGAGGTGTCCCAACACAGGATATTTGGAACAATATACCTTGAGATGAAAAATAATCTCGTAAACAATTAAATTCAGTGCCATTGTCACTCCGTACTCGACGTATATTAGCCCCAAACTGTCGCTTCACCATAGCAATAAATTTAAGAAACACAGAATAAACAACACACTTATCTGTCAAGAAAATGACCCAAACAGCTCTAGAAAAATCATCCACCAAAGTCAAAAAATACCGTGCCCCATTAGATGATGGAACACGATATGGTCCCCACAGATCACAGTGTATGAGTTCAAAGCATCTCAAAGCACGACTACTACTATCAGGAAAGGCATCACGAGTCTGTTTAGCTTGATAACAAATATCACAAGCCGTATGAGAAAATACACTACTACCAGAGAGAAAAGGTAAAGTCTGCATTACTTTATCTGAAGGATGCCCCAGTCTACTATGCTAAACCTCGGAATTACTCTCTTTGCATGCCAGGATCACCGAAGCCAAAGAAGCTGGAACCTCCTCCAAGAAGTAAAGTCCACCCCTTTGTTCACCTGCTCCAATTACCATCCTCGTACTTTGGTCCTGAACAAAACACAAATCAGGAGTAAATAACATATCACAATTTCTGGCACCAATCAATTGTGAGACAGAGATCAAATTACAAGTCAATGTCGGAACATAAAGAACATCCGTCAACACCAATGAAGCCGTCAAAAATACTTTGCCTCTCAGAACAGCCTCAATAGTGCTCCCATCAAGCAAAATCACAGGACAGACAGGGCCCTCAAAGCAATCAACTAAACAGTCACGAGAGCCTGTCGCATGAAGAGTAGCCCCAGTATCGAATATCCAAGGGATAAAAGAATTCTTAGCCATCAGACGATCAGAGTTTGATGAACCAGGTTTGGAAGGATTATCGTTACCCAGCAAGCTCATCATTTTCTGCCATTGTTCACCGGAGAGTGGCGAAGGATACCCTCCATGCATCACGGATGAACAACCAGCAAGACCAGCAGGGACACCATGACTAGCAGCGGCGACATGATGAACAACCCCTGCGCTACCAGTACCGCATCTCCCATCGCGTCGCTGCTGTGGTGCCGTGCCTCTGCCACCGCCAGCACCACGTCCGCCCTCACGTCGAGGACGAGTCTCCCACCACTCTGGATAGCCAATTTTGGCAAAGCAAGTGGCAACATCATGACCTGTTTTCTTGCAATGAGTACAGATCATACCTGATTTGTCCCTGGAATCTGAGGTTCTACTATTATAAGTAGTAGAAAGACGAGGTGAAGTCTTGATAGTCAGTGCCAACACCTCCTCAGCAGCGGATTGGAACTGAGATTTTCGCATATCCTCCTCCTCACGGACTGCCTGGTATGCCCGATCTAACCTTGGCTGAGGATCCTGAGCCAGAAGATTAGATCGGGTATGACCATACAACTCAATATTCAACCCATACATAAAGTCCTGAAAGTGGTCTTCATCCCTCATAGCCTGTAGCTTTGCAGCAAGTTCGTCACAGGTACAAGTAGGCAATGAAAAATAAGCAGCTTGTTCATCCCACAAAGACTACAAATTTTCAAAGTAGGTTTCCACAGACATGGAAGCCGTTTGTTTGCACTCAGCCAAAGCCACCTTAATTTGTTGCTTGCGAGTGCCATTGCTAACAACAAATTTTTTCTCCAACAAGTTCCACAATGGATAAACCTCCTCAAAGTACGGCAAAGATTTCTTCAGAGACGGATCAATGGTATTAAGAACCCATTGAACCAATAGCGCTTGCACATATCTCCAATCAAGCAATTTACTAGCATCATTAACAGGTTTGACTTCAGTACCCTCCAGAAAAGTGATCTTTCGCCTAGAGATCAGGGAGAGACGTATTGACCGAGACCACGCAGCATAGTTCGGTCCACGGAAAACAATAGGAGTGATGATATTTCCTGGTTGATCAGCAGAACTCAGAAAATATGGATCCTTCGGATTAGGATAATGTGGGTTGTGTGTACTGCCACCGTCAGTCGCGACGGAGTAGCTGTACGCAGCAGCATCTGCCATCGCGGATGTCGGGTGTACAAAAATGTTGTACAACTCCGACGAATCGGCCGCTGATGGACGGGGTCGGCGGTGAATCGGCCGCGATCAGGGACGCCGGATCTGGCGCGTAGGGACGAGCGGATGTCGGGTGTACAAAATTATGTACAACTCCGACGAATCTGCCGCAGTCAGGCGCGTAGGGGACGTCCGGTGCAGTCGGGCGCCGGGATCGGTGAGAAAATTTTTGCTTTGCTTTGTAAAAAAAATTCCTACTCACCTTGTTTTTTTTTTTTTTTTTTTTTGATGCCAAAAAAAAAGAAAATAATAAAAAAAAGTTGCAGCGTACAAAAAGAAGTTGAGCAGGGAAGGGAAGGGAGCCGAAGTTGAGCGGGGAAGGGAGTTGCTTCTTTTGCTTTGCTTTGTCGAAGTTGAGCGTACAAAAAGTTGCAGCGTACAAAAAGAAGTTGAGCAGGGAAGGGAAGGGAGCCGAAGTTGAGCAGGGAAGGGAGTTGCTTCTTTTGCTTTGCTTTGGTGAACAACTACACCAACCTTCACCATAGTTGCTTTGTATGAAATTGATGTTGTATGGAAGAGTCGGCGTACGACGCGTACGGCGTTGGGTCTGCGGCGCGGTCAGGCGCGGGATCGACGGATCGTCGCGGATCGGCGGAAGCGGGATCGGCGGACGGCTCAGTCGGAGCCGGGAGGAGAAGGAAGATGTAGAGTCTGGCGGCTAGGTTTTTTTTCGGGAGGCTCTGATACCATGTAGGAAATAATAATGCCTTGTTCTCATTGCTAGGATTTGTTACAATATATATAGTGTCTACATTTGGGCTTATGGGTATGGGCCATATTTACATTACAAATATAATCTAACACTAACCCATATAAAAGAATAAAAAAAAATTATATGGAAAAAAAAGTATTTTTTTGGGTGGGCTTCAACCAATGCTTGGATCCGTTCCTGTACTAGTTTATATGTACGTACATTGTACGTATTTTAACTGTTTTTCAATTAATTTTTTTGAACTCGGGAAGAGCAAAAGACACTACGAGCAAACTATATTTATCTTAAAAAAATTATTCGTAATTACCTACCTGCCCTCATTAAATTTGATGAATAGTTTTAATTAGTAACTAAAGTTAGATAAGGATATATTTCGAAGGAAAAAAAATTAACGGTATAGTATACAACTTTTTCTATTATATATACTAGTATATATGCACGTGTGTTGTACGTATTGTAATTATCTAACTATTCATGTTACATTTAATGAACAATATAAATTAGTAAACATAGATAAGAATATTTTTGAAACAAAATCTTCCATGAAGCATCAACCTTTCCTATTATATAGTACAAGTGAGAACTAATGATATAAAATCATCAGTAATTAAAAGGGTGTTAATCTCTAATAATATTTATTATAGTACTAAAATATGGATTATTTAAGTTTATTATTCACCATTCAAAGATGGACTAATGGCAAGCATAAATAGTAATCAAATCAATAATCAACTCTTAAATCAAAAGTGTTAACTGTGTTACATTTAGCAACCTTTTATTATAGCACTAAAATAGTGTTTTTTTTAATAATATTCTTTTAGGAAAAAAATAACCAAAATATATGTCCGACCTGCCGGATTCGAACCAGCGACCTAAGGATAACAATTTACTAACTACAGTCCTCCGCTCTACCAACTGAGCTAAGGTCGGTTAGTATCGAAAATTTATTGTAAATCATATTATACAGAAGTACCGCTATTATAATACTTAGTGAATTGTTTTGCTGAACCATGCACTAAACGATTTGGTTTGCTTCATTTATCAGTTTTAAAAATCTGACCGGACCGATAGTTTTTTCGGACTTGATCAGTATTAAACCACTATTTTTTCAAAAAAATTGTTATATATATATATTTTTTTATAAAAAAGGTGTCCATAAGGAATTGAACTTTGACACTTGTGTTTTTTTGAGATGTCCGACGTAACGTACGGAACTTTGTACATGCTGCGTACTGGTTGAACCAATTTGATCTGACCCAGTACATGTTCGGGCCGATCTCCGATCCGATTTTTAAAACACTGAGTAACACTGTGTATATGCTCTGCTGTTCGAATCAATTTCAATAGCTTTTCCCATCCCCTTCGTTTCGGAGATATAAAATTTCCAAAATTGTCCATTTTCAATCCACTATCTTCTACAACGTCGGTCTTCAGTTTTTAGATGTCCATGGCAAGAGTGTTTGGTGTCCCGTACAAAAATTAAAATGATGTCTCTCATTAAAAAAAACCCAAAAAAAAACGAACAAAATTAAAATAAAAGAACTTGAATTCATGCCCTTTACATAAAATGTGTCATTGAAAATTAATTTGATTAATGAGTTATTTTGTCAAATTGTATGAACACTAATATTTAAAATACTATAAAAAATTGTATATAAAAAAACAAAGCTAATTTTTAATTTTGGTGTTCCTATACATTTTGGATCTGGATATTTGTAGGTTATGTCCTAATTTAGGGCCGAGCAGGGCTAACCCTGGTCCAGGACATCAGGGCGACCTGTCAAGGACCTAGGGGGCGTTTGGTTCACTGTAATGTAATCGTAATCGTAATGAAATTGGGTTTGTAATGTAATTGGGTTTGTAATGTAATAGAATTACAATTACATTACCATGTTTGGTTGGAACATGTAATTAAACCATGGAATGTAATACCAATTACATTCAAGTGTTTGGTTTAACATGTAATGTAATCGAATAATATTAATTATTTGTGTTATTTTGACAAATATACCCTTAATATTTATATGTATATTTTTTGGCCAAATTTACTACTTTATAATTAATAAAAAAATATCCGGTAACCAAATAAAACAAAACATTACATCGTATCACGTAAGAAAGTAGAAAAAATAATAATGATATAAAATAAATTTCATTCCATCTCAGATAAAAGTTCAAATAGTTATAAACCAGAACATTCATATGGTATCATATAACAAATGATCAAAATAATATCTCATCGTATCATGTAACTGAAATATCCAGTAATCAAATAAAATCCACCAAATCCTACGCAAACTCTAAAAGACTTTTCACCCAAATTTCTCTCTCTTCATCGGGAACACTAAAAAATAAGCTGACTTTGCTAGAATCACAACCAATAAGGAAGTGTGCTCTGTGCCTTTCCGCCATGGTAAGTCCAGACAACTTTTTTAGCTCATCGTATATTATTTTTTTATTCTCATTATCCTCTTCTCCCAAAGCCCGACTCAAACGACATGAGGACTCCCGAATCTCACTAGCAATGATACGGGCTGCACTCTGAACCCCTTCAACAAAGATGGTGGCATCATCACGCTTCCTCTTTTGCCTTCTTGAGGTCACGTCAGAGTCAAAAACTGAATTAGAAGGAAGTTGAGAATCATTTGAAGATGCGTTGACAGGAATTTGGGAAGTCTCCATCGTATCATTGACCTCTTGATTCTCCAACTCTTCAACCACATCAGCAGGAGTCTCTGCAAGATTTTCAATGGCTCGATCTTTTCCAAAGATCATGCTCAACTCATCATAGTATTTGATCGGTACGTCTCTGAATTTTTTTGCCTCTGGATGACTCTGAAAATAAAACATTAAAATAAGAAGTATTAAGGCTCAAAACTTGAATAGAATAGGCATGCAGAGAGTGAAAAAATTCAGAGAGTGAAAAAATGCAGAGAGTGAAAAAATGGAGAGGAAAGCTCAAAACTTGTCAAAGACCCATCATTTCTGTACATCCAGAGAGTGAAAAAATTGAATAGAATAGGCATGCAGATAACTAGACAACCTCTCTGCATTTACATTCACACATGAAAAAATTGAAAACTTTATAGTTCTGTAAGAAATGCAGATAAATAATATAGTGACTGGTACGATGTTGGTTACATAAATGCAGGGCTAGTATCAAGGCTCTGCAACAATGAGAAAGTCACTACTCAAAGTATATAACACAAGTAGTTTTGGCATTGCATCTATGAGGTATCTCCAGGTATAAAGTTAAAAAAAAAAGAGCATCAGAATTTTGTATCAGAATTTTGCATCAGAACTTATCAATATCAACTTCAAAACTCAGTTCCTACTCAAAGTATATTGTATCTCCAGGTATAAACTTCAAAACTTATCAATATCAACTTCAAAACTCAGTTATTGCATCAGAATTTTGCACAGGTTGTTAAGCTTTACTTCTACTTAAAAAAAAAGAGCATGATAAAAGCCAGCTGGCCAAATTAAGCATTAATGATAGATAATGACAAAAAACAGATAAGCTCGAGTGTTGAATACCTGCAAATTTAGAAGAAGTTCAGAATTCGATCCAAGAGCTTGCACACCGCCCCCCACATGGGTGTAAAGAAAAACAGAGAAGCTACAGTTACTAATAGATTCAGAAAAACAAAAAAAATAGAAAAAACAGAATGCATGAAATTATGATAACAATAAATCAAACAATAGATATTATTTACCGTCAGATATGCATCCCAAACGGCATCCTCTGCGGTCACCATCTTTGTCTCGGGGTCCCTTCCAAAACCACTACAATTTGGGCCCGTCAATAAAGCATGGACAATGTTAAAATTCTCTCTTAAAACCCTCATCCGGGATTCGATATGTGGTTTCTTTTTAATACCCGAACCGGAGAGCTTTTGTTCAAGCTTCTCATGGATTTTGGTCAAGCTGCCTGCTTTGAGATAAGTATCGGGCCTGATTTCTCATTCATTGCGCAACTCTTGAAGAGTCTCAATGAGTTTTAGATCTTGTTCCTTAGTCCACTTGAACTTGTTTCTTCCCGGACCCCGATTAGCCATTTTCCTGAAAAGAACATGATACAGAACATGATTCTCAGAACATGATACAGAACATGATTCTCAGAACACATCAGGTTGGGGAACAAGGCAACCTGATCATAATAAACTGATCTGATGATACTAAACTGATCATAATAGAGTTCCGTTTAAATGCTTGATGGGTCTCTTTCCCGACTCCAGTTTTTATCTGTATATAATTCAAAGATCCAATACTGACAGTAGGAATTATTAAGCTATTATTATGTACCACTATTTCACTATCAGGTTCCATGCTACAACTACCAGTCTCCGAGAACTGCAACCAGAGAATTAAGAGATTTGCAGTTGCAGCACTCCTATGCAAGTACTATTACAATTGATGGCTTGGAAGTCCAGAAAATATGAGTCCTTACTGTTGCTCTGGTCTATGTCATCAGAAAATATGATCAAATTGCAATTTGCATTTATCTGATGATACTAAACTGATCTGGACAATTCTAAACTGCACAACGCCAAATTGCACAATGCCAAATTGCAATTTGCATTTGTTTGATGATACTAAACTGATCTGGACAATTCTAAACTGCACAAGGATATGAAAGAAGCAGGTGCCTTTGCTCGACAACTACCTTGATTAAAATTTCTTAACCTCAGTCAGACTTTAAGCATCAACCAAAGTTAAAGAAAGGTTCAGCCTTAAGAATTTTCAGTCTTCTGCTTCTTAACCCAACAATTTTGATTGTAAGAACTTCAATAAACATCACCGTGAAGGTGTTATTATGTGCATCAACAACCAACATTTGTACAATTTGTTCAGGAACAAATTATATTGACATCAAGAAATATCACAATTTAAAAACAAGTTAAAATATACTGGACTGAAGCCAATGATGTTAGTTAACTCTGAAGAATATAGGCCATTCTAGAATAATGGCTTGGTTTTGCATCCATAGCATAGCTGAGATGCTTAAGATCATAGCTTCATAATCTCCAACTTTCGAAGCCAAGATGGATGAACTAATAAGTTTGTTCATGAACTTGCAATGCCAGCAACAAATCAGTCTAGTCTACATTCTCTACACAGACCAATTTGACCAAATGTTCACAGAGGAAATTCAACTTTTTTTTTTGCATTTGAAATCCAAAAAAGGAACAAGGCAACCTGACACATGCATATACATACAGAAACTGTTATAAATCAAGATGCCATTCCCAGGATCTATCTCAAGAAAGTAATGCTCACTGTTTCCATATGAGGAGAGGAAGAAATCAAGCACATGCACATCAGATGCTGATATATAATCAAATGCATATATATATTAATGATGTTCAAAATTAGCAAGTCCAGAAAGCAATCAAGTCCAGAAAGCAATCAAGTCCAGAAAGCAATCATGCATGATAGCAACTTAACAACTTAACATTCCAAGTACCTTTGCAATGCTTGTAGCTACACCACCGCACATCTGATCCAAACTAAAGCAAGGTCTATGCTTCTAGTTGCATCTCTGGATAAATGATCTAAACTAAAGCAAGGTCTCACATTGAAGAATTTCATCTCACACTTGAAAACAGCTCAAAACACCGTGGCTTACACAATGAGATCACAGGAGCAGCTCATAAGATGCTAAAAGAACAGATCGACTAGAACCACAAAACTTGACAAATAACAAAGCAATACAAGAAGAGGAAAGGCATTTCATAAATAAATTCTAGCATAACCCTCAAGAAAATCACTTCTGAACCATACTGATTTTACAATACATGACAGACACAAAAAAACTAATGACATTCAAAGTTTCCATTCAAAGTTCACAGAGATAATAATAAATCTCATTACAAGGAAAAAAAAAACTCATGACATTCTAAATTGAGTCTTTCATGCGGGTTGTCTATTTGCTATCCAATCATTGTACATTTCTTGTGCTAAATTTGCTCTCCATGTAGTCCATTCATTTGAAGTTTCGATGGTAGTTATAGAGTCACCGGCAAAAGGGATATTGTGTTCCACATCTTCAAAGATACCCGTTTCTATTGGATCTAGTTGCATATCATTTTGCAACTCTGTCCTAACAAAATTGTGTAATAAGCAACATGCCATTATGATTCGAATTTGAGTCTTGACGGGGTAGAACGAAGGACTCCTAAGAATTGCCCATCGACTCTTAAGTACACCAAAACATCTCTCGATCACATTCCTAGCTCTTGAATGCTTCATGTTGAAAAACTCTCTAGGAGTATTGGGTTGGTGGCCTTCTCTCCTCTCATTAAGGTGATAACGTGTTCCTCGGTACGGAGCTAAAAATCCCTCACAATTTGCATATCCAGCATCCACAAGGTAATAGTGACCTACATAAGATAATAATTTTTAAAAATATTTTTTAGAAAAAGGGGGAAAAAAGTACTTCACAATTTAAAAGTAAATTACCATGTGGAACTTTTAAACCATTTCTCCTACTAATAGCATCACTGAGCACCCTACCATCCGCAACAGAACCTTCCCAACCGGCTAAGACATAAATAAACTGCAAATCTTGAGAACAAACTCCCAAAACATTTGTTGTAACTTTTCCACTCCGATTTCGAAACTTAGCTTGATCTTCTAAAGGAACTCTCATACTAACATGTGTCCCATCTAGTGCCCCTAAACATCCCTATATATTTAGAGAAAAGATAATCAGCGTAGTTAAATACAATTTTTCTAAGAAGATGCTACATATTATGTTACAAGGTTATACTTCATACCTTAAAATATTTCCATCTCTCATCATTGCAGTTTTCTGGAATTGGTTCTGGTTTTTTCAACAAGTCTTCTTGCAGGCGTATGATAGAATTCAAAACATTGTTAAAATATTTGCTAACTGTCTCACCCGATCTCTTAAAATGAAATTTAATATTCCGATTCTTCATATCATGTCCTATGATATGCAAAAATATTGCCACTTGCTCATCCACCAATAGATTCTTTGATGCCTTTAAACCGCCATCTCTTTCAACTTTTTCACACAGAACATGAAAAGCACGCCTACTCATCCTTAATTGTTCAACACAATGAGTTTCACTCCTATAAACCAACTCGTTTACTATCTCCCTATTTCTGAAGAAGTTAAGTGCATATTTATGTCTCTCTAAAGACTTTCTTCTAGCATACATCATAGATGTAGAAGCAACAACTTGAAAAAACCAGTTTAGTAAATTGGAAATGTGCAACCAATGAGTACATATGGCAATCAACTTCTTTCTTTCACTTGAATGAAGATGAGCCATTACTGCATGAATACTTCCATATAATCAGTCTTTATGATGAAATATCTACAATCTAAAAACAAATTCATAGTATTTCTCACTTGAATGAAGATGAGACATTACTGCATTAATACCCAAACAATGGTGATGTTGGTCACATATTGTAGAATACTTGAAATATTTTCATCTGACATTCATAATATTTTCATCTAACATTCAAATACATTTTCAAAGGATGATTATCATAACTTGGGATAATAAACATTCAAATAAATTTTCGAGCAAGTAGAACCCACACAAATATTTTCTCTCACGTATACCATAACTGTCCCCCTCGCTTTTGTCTCTCTCAGTCCCTGTTACCGACAAGCTTAAATTTGCTCATTGATGGTAGGCTGAGAAAATTCCGAGCAAGTAGAACCCATAGTAGGCTAAAAAACTTGGGATTTTCGAGCAAGTAGAACCCAAATCATTCATAATATTTTCATCTAACATTCAAATCAATTGAACCCAAATTTTCATTAAAAAACTTCTAGCAAGTAGAACCCAAAATTTCATTAAAAGGAATAATACCTTGGAATTTTTGAGCTCCGGCAGGCGGAGGAGGAGGCGGAGGCTGAGGCGGTGGTGGAGGAGGAGGAGGTGGAGGCAGCGGAGGAGGAGGAGGAGGCGGCGGCACCGGAGGGGGCAGGCGATGGATGCAGCGGAGGAGGATGAGGAGGAAGAGGAGGAGGAGGCACCGGAGGGGGCGGACGGTGGAGGCGGCGGAGGGGGGAGGAGGAGGAGTGAATTTTTTTTAGATCTAGGTTAAAGTTCTCTCCCCTCCGGACCGATCGAGAATTTATGGGATGGAATTTTTTTAAAGGGTAAAACTGTAATTTAAGATTTGAGGATGTAATGTAATTAGGATTACATAGGTTTTATGATGTAATTAATTTGAATAGGAATAGATGTAATGTAATCAAGTTTGTAATTGCTATTACATTACATCTAGAAAAAAATTGTCCAACCAAACATCTTAATTGGGATTACGACGTAATGTCGATTACATTACATTGTCCAACCCGATGAACCAAACGCCCCCTAGTGTTTTAGGCTGCACTTCGTCGTGTGTGGCGTACTATCTTTCTTCTCGAAGACTCGTGCAAGCCTTTCCGAACTCGCTTAGCTAGAATGCTATGGAAATTAAGAAGAGTGGAGTAAATTTGGACTCATAAAGGATTCTTCTAATACTTGGAGAATGCTTACAATTTTTGGTGGTGAGGAATAAATGAGGCCTCCCCCTTATTTATAGTGTCCATAGGGCTTACATGAAAACATCTGGAACCTTCTGGAATCGGCATATTCTAGAAATTATTCTAGGGACTAGATACGAACAAAGAAGCTTCTAGTACTTCCAGAAAGATCATGAGACATCTAGAAAGGTCTTGAGTCTTCTGGAAGATTCTCGGATCCTCGGAAAGATTCTGGGACCTTCTGAAAGATTCTACCATCTTCTAGAACATTTTGGAAGCTTACCACATAACCTTGATCCGTGGAAGGCTATGCAGTTTTGCCTCGATGGGACGCAACTTTTTAGGCGTTACACTATCCTCCACCTAAGGCGTTGACGTCCTCGTCAACCATGCTCACTGAGAAATGCATGGACCTCGGTCTCAAACTGATGCAGCATATCAGTACGTTCTCACCTAGGCTCGTCGCGTGGCATGCCCTTCCATTAGATGAGGTACTAGGCATACAGGACATGCCTCGTCGACGAATGGTCCTCTTGTCGAGCACAGTTTACACTTCCTTGTCAAAGGACATAGTCATGGTCGCCGTGGGTCCTTTTGGAACTCCTCGCTGGGGATCCTCCAAGTCTTTATGGTACGGCTTCAAGCAACTTGTATGGAAGATTGGATAAATCTTCAGCTTGGCGGGGAGCTCGAGCTTGTAGGCTACCTTGCTAACTTTCTTGAGCACGTGGAATGAGCCCTCATACTTCCGAATCAATCCTTTGTGCAATTTTCGGAACACCTTGAACTATTGCGGTTGCAGCTTGACCATCACCATATCCCCCTCCTTGTACTCAACCAGCCTTCGCCCTACGTCGGCCCATTTCTTCATCTTCCTCGCGGCCTTCTCCAGAAATGCTTTGGCAATGTCCGCCTTTACTTGAAGTCTGAAGTAAACTGGTTGCCCATGGGGCTTCTACTCGAGGATCCCGCACTCAGTGTGTGCGGGGCAAGCGGCTATCAACCCATTACCAACTCGAATGGGCTGCTATGTGATGATTCGCTCCATTAAACTGAGCGATGTCCAGGTGGTGCACCCAATCCTGCTAGTTTGCACTCACAAAGTGCCGCAAGTACTCCTTGAGCAGAGAATTGACCCTCTCCGCCTGTCCGTCCGTCTGTGGGTGAAAGCTGGTCGACAAGTGCAAGTCCATTCCGTGGATTTTGAACACTTCCGTCCAGAACATTCCTATGAAGCGATGATCTCGGTCGCTGATTATGTTCTTCGGTAGAGACAAGACCGACTCCTCTGTCAAAGCCCTCTTGAGCACCTCGAATGCCTCCTCGCACTTGGGCGTCCAATTCAATGTTCGATCCTTCCGCAATAGATTGGTCAGAGGCACTGCGATGGCGGAATATCTTCGGATGAACCGCCGGTAGTATTTTACCAGGCCTAGGAATGATCGCAGCTCCGTTGGCCTGGTGGGAGCCTTCCATTTCCGTATGGAATGGACCTTCGCGTCGTCCATCCAGATCTTTCCATGTCCAATACAGTGCCCCACGAATGCCTGTAATGTCCAGTCCCAAAATACGTAGGACTAGGTACTAGACATGCCAGCCGTATAATAATATACGTAAGCTGTAAAATGTAGTATAACTATGATAACTAATCTCATCCACAAAATAAAAGAATAATGATATCATAATCAACTATGAATTGTTATTTATATAACTCGTTGGGCGGAGATAAATCCACTACCAACTATTTTAATTGAGAAGTAATACATGGCAAATAAACGGATGTGTCAAAAGTAGCAAGCACGATCGAAGAGCGAGTCATCCTCGAAGGAATAGAGACGATCACGACCTTGGCTAGAATACCTACGGAAAGTCACGAAAACACACACCTGGAGAGATCACCAGGTCCTCAGAGGGAAGTAACAAGATACATAATATCATGCAATATGAACTGTCAGAATAGATAAATAATATGCAAAGACTATTCTCGACAACTAATATGCAAAAAAAGGATCCTAACCATCTATCGTACAATTAGAGGACAACTTTCACACACACAGGTAGAATTTAGGCTATGTGTACATAACTGTCATCCAGTCATCTGTATCGACCGTAACGTCCAAAACGTCAGAGAGTAACTGCAAATGTATCTTGCCATAGTTCTATCCAGAGACTATGGTTTATCTGTTTGGCTTCCCATACGCACTAGTGATTGTCCTCCTCCAAGATTCCCATACTGACCAAGTCATGTCCATAACCTGTCCAACTTTGTAACTGCTTGAGTCTCTATAACCTAATCATAGTAGTTACGATCATCTAACCGTCACACGACTCTTACGTATCGATGATCAGTCAAATACACAGGTCATGCCCTTAGCAACATGTCTCAAACCGTGGCATGTGAGTGTCATGGCTAAAGGAGATATAAAGATATCCCACAATTATAAGGTAGTCCGCTAACATTAAGTCAACATGCATCAAATAAAATAAAACAACAGAAAACGACTAATAGAGTCGCTTGCACCCAAGTATGGCTTGGTCACGCAGTTTATAACATAAGAAACTAACAAATATGAAATAAAATAAATAAATAAGTACTAGAAATAAATAATATGACAGTAAATATAACAAGGTATACTTGCCTGAGGGTGTTACGACGATCTGACAATGTCTAGATCTGTCCGATAGTCGTATTTGATGTGTACGGGATCCGAATTTGCGAGAAGATAGGAGTGCATGATTAGTAACGATCAATTGTGATACTCGAGGGAATTTGTGGAGAAAACACGCATACTATTTTTTTTAGAGAAAAAATTATAGTACTTGAAAGCTAAATAAATATATACTTGAAACATATAACTTGGTAACTATATTTTTTTTAGTAAAAAAAAATATATAAAATATTTGAAAACCTAGAAAAAGTATTTTGGGCAAATCTAAAATTTGTAGATCAAGGTAGTTTATTTAGTTAAAATAGGTAAAAAATTCATAATATATTTTTAAGGTTTAAAGTCTAGGTTTTCAAATCAATGTAGGCCTAGCCAAACCCAAAAATTATGTTACCAACTACTTTGTAGAAAATATTTAATACATATATAAGAAAATATACTACTAATAGAAAGAAATGATAATTAATAATTGTAACACCTAGTTTTCTAAATGAGGGTAATTTTTGGAATTTTATGATTTTAATTATTTATTTATGATATTTAAATCATAATATGATTTTTAATCATTTTTAAACTATTTAAAAACCATGACTTGTGATTTTGATGTGCAGCTAGTGAAATCCTAGAGACTGTCTGACCTAGAGCCTAATCCTGTGATTTGGAATATCTATTTATCATTTTTAGCCTAGGGGTAATTTGGTCATTTTGACTTAT
Source organism: Iris pallida (assembly GCA_029216955.1). Lineage (NCBI taxonomy): Eukaryota > Viridiplantae > Streptophyta > Magnoliopsida > Asparagales > Iridaceae > Iris > Iris pallida. The sequence continues at coordinate 20,621,897 of JANAVB010021796.1, read as the reverse complement.
TAGAATTAATTGATTAATTATTGGATTGATGGTTGTTAATTTTGACTTTTACTAGTTGTGACTTAAGAGAGTAACCTAGATGTTGACCCTGGTTATGGTGACTTGATTAACATGGTGAGACCCTAGTCTAATTTAAGTCAACCCAAGTTAGGTCACTTAGGATCAAGTTTGAAATAGCAAGATTAATGATTAGGTTCAATGACTTGAGACTCATGACTTGATTTCATGACCATTCAAATTGGCCCAAAGCCCACTAGTGTAATACTAACCCTAATTTCCAATCATTATGACAAGCCACTTAGGGTTCCCTCCCTATAAATATTCTCCTCATTTAGTTCTTGCCTCTTTTGTATCATTCCAACACTTAGAGAAAAGAAAGGTATGACTATTCTTCCCCTATCCATAGATTTTCTATTTTAATTCCTTTTTGACTCTAGTTTCTTGCATTAGAGTCTAATACTCTCATACTTTCTACTTATGGAGAGTAATCCCAGATTTTGAGCAATTTGGGGATCCGAGCTAGCAAGGAGGAACACTCTAATTTGGGACTTTTCTTGCTATTGGCATCTATAGGTAAAACTCCACAAATTGAGTTATTATTCTGATTTCTTTGCATCCTAGCCTAGATCTAGGTGTCCCCTACTTGTCCCTAAATTTTGGTTAGAAACCGTGTCCGTTTGGTGCCGTATCGGACACGTGCATATGTGTATGTGCATGTGTTTGTTAAAATGCCACATAGGAATTTATTTTAGTAATTTACAAAACTAATTACATGTTTTTGAAGCTCTTAATGTGTAGATTAATTATGTATAACACTGAGCACGATTTGGGGTTGTATTCGTGTCCAAAATGGACACGCACCCCATGCACGAGACACGCACGGGGTTCGTGCGGCTCCCTTGCTATTCGGGCTCAACACAGGACACGACACGGCTTCTCGTGACACAATTTTTGGTGGACACGAGGGGGCAACCTCTGTCACCATCCTTCCAAAATTTGGGGTGAGTTGGTGGAGTATTCGAGGAGTTATCCCCCTCGCATTGAACTTACACTGTCACGCACACGCACGAACAGTGGCTCCTGACACGGGCTTCGTGTCCCTCGTGGACACGTCGTGTTGATGTGTCAGAGACATGAACATGTTGCCCTATGTTGGGCGAACATGAGGACACGAACACGTGTCATAAATTGACTCGTATCGTGTGCACAAACCCTTGACACGCGTGCACGACACTGTCAATGCACTGTTCAGTGTTCGTGTGTTAGATTGGGTTTTGGACACATTGTGTCCAGTTCGTGGACACTGGGACACCCCACGACACAATCACACGTAGTATATTCATTACCAACCTATTAATCTAGATATAGTTGTTTATTTTTAATTCGAAATTGTCTATTCCCCTATATTTCTGATACGAAAACTGTTAGTGGGTTTTCTGAGAATTTTGATGTAGGTTTAACTATTTTGTGTGATTAAGTTGTGATGTTTACAAATCAAAAGTTAACTTACATATTAGGTATTATGATCAGCATGGAATTTGTCACGCCCCGAGTCGACAACGTTCGTCCCCGATGTTAATTTTGCCGATTCGATCGTCCTCGCTAAGGCGTGATGCCATACGAGTCTGGAATTGCACTCGTACAAGGCAGAATATTACGTTGCATTTGATATAAATACGTCAAGTTGAAACTTCACAAATCACATCAGAATTTAAGACGCATTATAGGAAGATAGAAATGCTTTTCATTCATAGCTTGCAACGAAGTGCAAGTCATAATTACATTGGATGCCGTTGTGGCTACATTGATAACAGAAAGAAAATACATTCGACAAGTTGCCTGAACTACGATTGCCGTCCCATACATTCGCCCCTTTATACATAAGCCGTCGACTTGAATTGGCTTCAAAATACTTCAGCATAGGAAGAGCTTCAAAACGCCTCTCCGCACTTCAGCTTCGTTTTAGGTTGGAGCGCCCGTCGCACCTGGGGAAATTGGGGGAGGGGATTAGCACACTTGCTAAGTGGACGAGACGAACCAACTCGTCTAAACCGACTCTGATTGTTAGGGTAGGCATGCTTTAGAGTTGTCTTTCTATTAGAACTAAATGAATTCAGTTCATATTCGATAGTCGTCTTTGAGTAATAAAGCATACAGTATAACATCGCAGTTTATCATATTTCTTACCACGGCCGTGCTCGTTCCTGCATGAAAACAGAGATAATATTTATCCTGCATAAGACAATAGGTGAGCATGCAACTATCTTATATGCGGTCATTGGTGCTACGCACCACTAGGGACTTAATCGAAGTTGGCATGCGACGCTACCCTTTCAGCCTAGGTTGCAAGCCTTACTGAAGGTCCCGCATGCCTCGCACCGAAGCACGATAAATTATTCCCCCTAGGACGAATCGGTTCCGATGCCCCGGATACCGTTTCGAGGAAAATGAACTTGTGCACAAGCTGTCCATGACCATGCCTATGTGCGAACAGTTTAATATATGCAACCAGTTTCGTATAGCGCGGATAGTATCGAACGACATTATCATTTCTCGCAACTCATGCAACGATTCATTTTCTCCAAAGCCGTACACCGATTTAGCGTCTCGTGGGTACCAAATTGTCCGAGGCATCATAACCCATGATCGACGTTTCATATTATTTTGCAGCACGTGAAATAGTCTATCTTTTTACTAGAACCTTAAACTTTTCTGTTTATGTGAGAAACTTGTATTTTTCAGAGTAGATTACTCAAAATCAATACATTTTTCCGAGTTCTTGACCTTAGTGGATTGGCATGCAATTAACTTGGTATTGTTCGATTTGAATGAATTCGAAGCAAGGAATAAGTTTGCGGGACAGAGTAGAAAAGAAGGGTCGAATCACCCACCGATTACTTTGCTTCGTGCCGATCGTCCAAGCGCTACGCAACGTCAATCCTTAGTTACGCGAGCTCCTGCAATGGCACCAACGCTTTGTTAGAATTCCTTCTTTTCCCCTTGCATCAAAATTGTAATTGCATCCATGAAAACGACGCAAAAGCACTTCATCAAGCCCAACGGCAAAGCTCCAAGAAAACCATACAGCGGTCCGGTCCCGTCGAAGGGACTCTTATAGAGAGCTCACTCGCCGAGACGCAGCCCGCTGCATCTAGGACTTATTCCAACAGAAGTCGTTCTATTAGTTGGATCAATTCTCGTAACTTCCATCCAAATCGATTTGAATCGATGCCGCAAGGCGTTATCGTTTACCAAGCTTAGCGATCGAGTCGGACGGCCATCTAAGTTCCCGGCCGATCTGACTCGGCGCTAGCATAATATGAAGTTTCGTCGCCTATCGAAAGCGGGGCGCTACATAATATACCACTAAGAAAAAAGTTTTGTCCCGAAACATAAGAACAAGGGTCTCACCTTTATTTAGACAAACAACGCGGGGTACTTCTCTTTCATCTCCGCCTCCATCTCCCACGTCGACTCCTCGACTGAATGGTTCCGCCAAAGCACGCGGACCAAGGACATCGACCGATTGCGTAACACTTTCTCCTTGTGGTCCAAAATTTGAATAGGCTCCTTCGAGTAAGAGAAGTCAGTACGTAGCTCTAACTAATCGAAGCTAACCACATGACTTGGATCGTGCACGTATTTTCGAAGTTGTGAAACGTGGAAAACATTGTGCACGTCAGCTAAGGCAGGAGGTAGTGCGATCCGATAAGCAACCGTCGCAACTCGCTCAATGATCTCGAAGGGGCCTACAAATCTCGGGCTCAACTTGTCCTTAGCGCCGAACCGCATTACACCGTGCATGGGCGTTACTTTCAGAAACACATGGTCCCCGACCAAGAACTCTAGCGGTCGTCGACGAAGATCTGCGTAGCTCTTTTGTCGACTTTGCGCGATGCAGAGTCTATCTCGAATCAAGCGGACCTTTTCGACGGCTTGCTCCACCAGTTTCGGTTCAAGTACTTATCGCTCTCCGACTTCATCCCAGCATATCGGCGAACGGCACTTCCTCCCGTAGAGCGCTTCGTTTGGAGCCATCTGAATGCTCGACTGATAACTATTGTTATACGCAAACTCCGTAAGCGGCAAATGCGTATCCTAACTAGTCTTTAGGTCGATCGCACACAGACGCAACATACCTTCTAAGATCTGATTGACCCTCTCTGTCTGACCGTCTGTTTGGGGATGGTACGCCGAACTAAAGTTCAGTTTGGTCCCCATCGCCGCTTGGAGGCTCGTCCAGAAACGCGATAGGAATCGCCCGTCTCTGTCCGAAATTATAGAGACCGGTACCCCGTGCAGTTGAAAAATCTCATCGACGTAGATTTGTGCTAACCGATTGACGCTCCATCCTACTTTAATTGCGATAAAGTGAGCCGACTTGGTCAATATATCAACAATAACCCAAATCGCGTCATTCCCCCTCCGCGTCTTCGGAAATCCCACAATGAAATCCATCGAGATATTGTCCCACTTTCACTCGGGAATGGCGATGTTCTGAAGCTCGCCGCCTGGCCGTTGGTGTTCCGTCTTTACCTGCTGACACGCCATGCATTGCATTACGAACGTAGCTACGTCTTTCTTCATGCCGTGCCACCAAAAGTTTGTGCGTAAGTCCTTGTACATCTTGGTGCTTCCAGGATGTAACGAGTACTTCGCATAATGTGCCTCTGTCAGAATTTCTTTTCTGAGTTCGGCAGTTTCAGGAACGCAAAGCCTTCCCTTTAGTCGTATCGTTCCGTCTCTGTCTTCCGCAAAGTCAGTCGCCCTTCCCGTTGAAATCAGCTCGCGTATTTTCTTCAGGAATGAGTCATCCTCCTGTGCGGTCTTTATTTTGCTAAGCAGGCTCGATCCTAACTTCAGCTGAGCTAGGTGCAGGTGTCGATACTCAATTTCGAGTTCGATACCCATCGCTTCAAGGTCTTGCTGTATCTCCTTGTTTATGGCCAGTGTTCCCATAAACATTCTACTGAGTGCGTCGGCCACCACGTTTCCCTTGCTCGGTGTATACTCGATCGTTAGCACGTAATCTTTTATGAGTTCGAGCCAACGTCGCAGTCGTAGGTTGAGTTTCCGTTGCGTAAATAAGTATTTCAGGCTTTTGTGATCTGTGTAGATTCTGCATGCCACACCATAGAGGTAGTGCCGCCATAACTTCAACGCAAATACGATCGCCGCCAATTCTAGGTCGTATGTCGGGTAGTTTTTCTCGTGCTGCTTCAACTGCCGTGAAGCGTAGGAGATGACTTTGTCTCTTTGCATGAGTACGCACCCGAGGCCAGTTCCTGATGCGTCGCTGAATATCTGAAAGCCTTCTGGACCATCTGGAAGTGCAAGGATTGGAGCTGATACGAGCCGTTGCTTCAACTCTAGAAAGCTGGATTCACAGTCATCGCTCTATTCAAATACTACTCCCTTCTGGGTGAGGCGAGTCAGAGGCGACGCTAGTTTTGAAAAGCTTCGCACGAACCTACGATAGTAGCCCGCTAAGCCCAGGAAACTCCGTATGTCGCTAGCCGAGGCAGGTCGTTTCCAATCCACCACCGCATCAATCTTCTTTGGGTCCACCGCGACACCTTCGGCAGAGATTACGTGCCCGAAGAATGTCATGCTACTCATCCAGAACTCGTACTTACTCTGCTTGGCATACAATTTGTTTTCACGCAGAATCTGCAGTATCGTCTTCAAATGTTCCGTATGTTCTTCACGATTCCTTGAGTAGACAAGGATATCGTCGATGAATACGACTATAAATTTATCTATTTGAGGTCGAAAGACTCGATTCATCAGATCCATGAACGCGGCTGGGGCATTCGTCAAACCGAATGGCATGACGAGGAATTCGTAATGACCATCTCGAGTGCGGAAGGCAGACTTCGATATGTCGTCGGACTTGATCTTCAATTGATGATAGCCTGAACGAAGATCGATTTTTGAAAATATTGCCGCGCCTTGCAGTTGGTCAAACAAGTCGTCGATTCGCGGCAAAGGTACTTGTTTCGCACGGTCGCCTTGTTGAGTTCCCGATAGTCGATGCATAGCCGCAACGACCCATCCTTCTTCTTTACGAGCAGTACGAAAGCTCCCTACGGAGAGATGCTAGGGCAAATAAATTTGCGGTCTAGCAACTCTTGTAATTGCACCTTCAGCTCCTTCAGTTCTGCTGGAGCCATTCGGTAAGGCGCCTTTGATATCGGTCGTGTATCCGGAAAGGTGTCGATGCTGAATTCAATTTCTCGATCCGGCGGCATCCCGGGCATCTCGTCAGGAAAATCTGCCATAACATCAGTCTGCATTGTATTTGTATTATCCGTCTGCGTGTTTCAAACTGATGCCAAGTATCCCGTACAGCCGGAATGCAGCATACGCCTTGCCGAGATTGCCGATACCATCATCGTCGTCTTCGAGGCCGTACCGCACGAATATGAGAACTCTGTCTCGCCAGGAAGGCGAAACACCACTCTCTTCTCCGTGTACTCGATCGTTGCACGACAAGCACCCAACCAATCCATGCCCAGGATTATGTCGTAATCTTTGATGTCTAGCACGACGGCATCCAATGATAGATATCTTTCCCCGACGTAAATGTGGCCATCCCTACAAATAAAGTTCGCAGGCATATCGACTTCCAACGGAGTGCTAACGCTAATATTTATATATAGCGATTACATGGTTATTTTATTTTCTTTTGCATAATCAGCAGATATAAAGCTATGCGTCGCACCCGAATCGAATAAGACTCGAGCAGGTATATCTTTGTAGAGTAATATACCTGTTACAACCGTATCGGACGCGTACGCCTCGTCCCAAGTTAAGACATAAACTTGGCCTTGAGCTCCGTGGCGTTGATTCTGCGGGGTCACAGGCACCGCATTTGCGCCTTGTAGTGTAGGCGCTTTATATGGATTCGGAGTGTTCCTTGGTGGGTTGTGTTGATTCGACTTTCCCGCCTGACAATATTGACTGAAGTGGCCTAGCTCGCCACACTTGAAGCAAGTTATCAGTCTACAATCGGGTGCTCGGTGCCCACGCTTGCCGCATCTGTTGTAATTTACTGCGGCAAAGTGACCACGATTCTCAAGACGTATTTAGGCGCTTTTGTACTCCCGATCCTCCAGCGTCATTAGGACGCTTGTTGAAGTTGTTGCGAACGACAGACACGACCCTTTGCGATATACGGCCAAAGATTTGATCACTATCAAGTACGGCTTCGTAGGATTCACGATAAGTTTGGCATCGTTGGTTCATGACGTCCCTACGCAGTTCGTCGTTGAGGCCTTGCTGAAAACGCTCGTACCATTCTTCTTTGTTGGACAGGAAGGCGTCGGCAAATTTTATAAGTTTCGAGAAGCTTGCATCATAATCTTCAACACCCATATTCTCCTGCCTCAACATCATGAACTCATCCCCCTTCTGTCGACGGATGACGCGAGGAACGTACTGTTTAAGGAAGGCTGTCTTGAACATTTCCCAAGAAATCTTTTTGTTGGAATCTGTTTTACAGATCTCTTGTTTCTTCGCCGCCTACCAGTCATGTGCTCTTAGTTGTAACTGCAGCGCCGCACAGGCCACCCTCTGGGACCCTTCGATATAGAGGAGATCAAACAAGTCCTCTATCTCTGCGAGTCATCCTACTATCACGTCGGGCTCTACTCGGCCGTTGAACTTTGGCGGGTTCATTTTGCGAAACTCCTTCACTTTGAACATGGAAGGAGAGTTCATCATTTGCGGGAAGGCTTCTTCCTCTTCGTCTTCTTCTTGATCACCTTGCGTTTCCTCGGGCTCTTCGTCCGTCGTCTTGGTATTGTCCGCCATTCTGCTCACTATCTGAGTCAGGGCATTTATCTGTTTCTGTTGCGCCTCAAATTGGGCTTTGAATTGTGTCTGAAGCTGTTGCTGCTGCTGTTCCATTAACTGTAGCATCTTCTCCATAGTCATCTCGCTAGGGCCAGTGCTTTTTGTGCTCGACGTACTATCCACGATTTGGGTTGTTGGGCCGGCGATTTTCTTATCTCGCTTAGTCATTCCTACAAACAGTGTAAAACCCGTTAGTATTTTTCAAAAATATCTACGGGCTTACCTGTATGGAACTTGTATTTCACGCAACATGTCGATAAGCATTCAATCAAGCCATCGCAACGAACATTCCAACAATGAAACATCTTACAAAAATCCGAGAAAACATAACTGAGCTCTGATACCAATTTGTCACGCCTCGATTCAGCAACAGAAAGATCTTCTCCTCTGCTACGTGCCGGTCCACAACAGCAGTATGAAGAAGTCAACCCCTCGATCAGGGTGCATCGTCTATGCGCCTCCATCAGCAATCAATACGTGTAGTCCCCGCGTACAGGCGCATCCTACATGCGCATGAGCAGCCAGCCTGCAAAACTATAAATAGAGGGATCATTTCCTTCTTCCGGAGGGACCTACCTACGTGCACACATATCAACCTCCACAACGAACAGACAGAGACTTCGCACCACCAGAGAGGCAGATACAGACACTCAACGTCTTCCTCCTCTTAGCAAGCTCCGGCACCCAGAGCAATCCAGACCTTCAAAGAACCAATAACCATCGTCAGATCGTTAACGGAGTCAATGCATTACCACTCACTCCATCGGCACAAGAAACCCAGATTAAACAAAAGTGTACTCCTAGGACTACGTCTAAGTCCTATATTGTAACACTGTTCTGTTTGTATTGAAATTTACAATCAAAGAATTTTAATGGCAAACAAGCTGGCGACTCTGCTGGGGACCTCTTTCTCCTCCACCGAGAAAGCTGTGTCACAATCCGACGACCTGATGGTGGGCTCCTCCCAAAAGACGCTGGTCGTACGCCTCAATCAACAGGCGTATGAGAAGTTCATCTCTATAGGAAGTGCGAGTCCTTCGAAGCGGCTGCCGAAGCCGAAGAAGACCCGCCGAGCCTGGGTGCGCAAGGTCGACGCCTCGGGCACCACCACCGAAGGGGATGCGCCAATCCAGCCTTCCCTTTCGGCTGACGTCCTCAGCAACCAAGATGCGCCCGCTGGTGCAACGCATCTCTCGGGGAAACGTGCGGCTAACCACGTTCCCCAGCTATCTCCCTCTCAGGCGAGGAAGATACGTCGACGGAACAGGGGCGCAGCCAATGCCCCGCATATAACCTCTGATGTGCCACAGAAGGTCTGTCTTTGACAGAATCACTCGCTGTAGTGGCGAGGAGAATTTGGATTCTGAGTACTAAGCGCCCCAGCGGCCTGGTACAAAGAAGTCCAAGGCAGCACGGGCCATGCGTCCCAAACGTGTTATGCCAGCAACAAGCCAGAAGCATGCGCTCACAATCATGCGTACTACTGATGGTAAGTTGTACAAGGTCGACTCGAGTGCTATGGCACCGAGAACGAGCCGACCTTCAAAGTCCTTGTCTCACTTGGGCGCATCTACTGCGTGCACAACCAAGTCGAGTAAGGCAAATCCAGTGGTGTTGAACTCCCGCGCCTCCTCCGGTTGTGCGTTTGAGGTCTGTTCAAGTCACTCCAAATGTTGTGGTTCCTCCACTTCTGATCGGGATGCCTGTTTGGTATTAGATCAGGGGGCGCAACACTCACTTGACCACCCCGGCGCTTGGCCTTGCCATGCGCCTGAAGGGGGTGCAAAGGTGGCACTCTCCTCCAACGATCTGCGTAACGTGATTACTCACAAGCGCCGATCAGAAGAGTTGACTGACAAGCACTATGCACCTCTCACGGGGCATACTTGTGTTGTGGTCACCATTAACTGCTGTTGCAAAGCGGCAGTCCCACCAAGGCAGTCGGTGTTCCAGCGGCTGCAACCATCGACACCTCTCCGACATCGCCTCGGGAAGAAGGTGTCAACAGAAGAAGAACCAATGGTTGCTTCATGCAACGTGATCTCCAACTCCTCGTCAGTCCGAAAGGCGACTGGCAGTTTCTCTTCCTCGTCCAAGAGCCAGCCGAGGAAAACCAAGACAGCTGTCTCATCCTACGGAGTGTTCGAAGGCACTCGAGCGAGGAAGAAGTTCTTGGAGGAAGCTGGGGGTAGTCAGACCCTTGTCGAGCCTCCTTCTGAAGACGAGTGTGTCCAAAGCACACCTGGGGCAGATCTTCGAGGCGAAGTCAGCCTCCCAGAAGCCCCTGAAGACGAGGATATCCCCCAGAACATAGCTGGGGGTAGTCTAGCATCTGCGGACCCGAGTTCCGGAGATGAAGAGGCCCTTCAAGACGGAGCCAAGGGTAATCAGGCCCTTGCAGATGCGCCCGTGGTGAATGTTCTCCCGAACATAACCGGGGGTAGCCAAGACGAAGCTCCAGGAGAGGCAACTCCCCTACAAGAGAGTGAGGCCAAGAGTGAGGCCTCAATCCATCCATCTACTCCCGGCCGCGTCATGACAGTAAACGTGACTGGGGCTGATGTCGAGTCTGATGCGCCGCCAACAGACCTCGTCCAGCGCATAGATACCCTAGAGGGAGGACTCAAAACCCTCTCTGCCTTCATGCAAACACTGACTCAAGCAGTATTTGAGATACGGTCAGCTTTGACCAGGACACCTTCTACTGGTCCCGATCCAGGGGCCAATGGAGAGTCGAGTGTACCCCTTCAACGGGTATCCTCGGACGCAGATCGCCGAGAAGCACCTCGGACGTCAGAGCCCTCAAATGCTCAACATCCGGTGGTACCACCTTCCCCGACTCCCAGCTCCACGGAAGTCGTGGTCGAGATGATCAGGGACCTACGCGAGCGCTTTGAGTCCAAGACGAGACAAGAGGAGCGCCAGAAAATGGGCATCCCCCAGCCCTATCCCCTCGAGTGGAATAAGGTGGTTTATCCTCCAAAGTATAAACCACAAACACTGACGCCATACGACGGAAAGGACTCGCCGCGTCGCTACCTGACGTATTTCCAGTCTCAGACGGGACATCTTCCGAAGGAGGACGCACTACTTACCAGCATATTTGTTGGGGCACTGAAAGGAGTGGCGTACGACTGGTACTGCAGCCTCTCCGACAATTTAATATCTTCCTTCGACGACCTGACGTGCCTCTTTTTCGACCGTTTCTACGACGGCGGGAAGGACATGACAATGGCGTCCCTTATAGAGATACACCAGAAGGAGAAGGAAACAGTTTGAGTGTTCATCGAACGCTTCTGACAGGCCTGCTTCAGACTGCCCCCGGGCATGCCAGAACATGCGCTTCTCTCCTCCTGCAGCATGAACATGCTGCCTGCAGTCAAGCTCTGGCTCAACTCTACTCCTTCCCCCGATTGGAGCTCCTTAATCATTAAAACAGAAGCCGTGGAGAAGAAGGCAGCCAACGCTCGTCTTCTGGGAGTCAGTTTCCTTGCCTTCGAGGATAAGGGGAAACGGCCTGCAGCCAACAACCCTGGACGAGAAACAAAGAGAAAACAGGCATTGACTGTCAATGCCTCAAAAGGTACGTCAGCACCTACCCAGAAGCCTCCACTTGTACCAAGGCCAAAGGAGGTTTATTCGTTCAACGATGAAAACACCCTGCAGCTATTTGAGATACTGAAGCAGGGTGACAAGATCAAGCTTCCGGACCCAAAGCGTCCCGATGAGGTTGGGAAAGTGGACAACCCGAGGTACTGTCACTACCATCGGTTTGTCGAACACCCAACCAAGGACTGCTATGTCCTCAAGAATTACATCCGGCGCATGATCAATGCGGATGTAATCTCCGTCGACAACGAAGAGAAGACGGTGTCGGCCAACGTGGTGTCACTCCAGTGTGGCACCCTGCCGCCGACTTAAACACAAGATGGCGTCGTCCCCATCCCTAAGGCGACAATGGTGGTGGTTAACTTACCACCAACCCGTGACAACGTGATTGGACTCATCCCACTCACCATATCTCGGGAAGAGATCATGTGGGTTCACCCTGATCTCGTCTCCGAGGTGACTCAACCGAAGGTATGCCCTACCTCCAAGTCCAAAGGCAGGAAGATCAAGTCTTGCCGCATGGTCTCTTCTTCAGAGGAAGAGGTACTTCCTGTGCAGACGCGTTCACAACAGAACGCCCAACCCGACGAAGCTGTCGTCGAGGTGGTGCCTCCTGGCACCGTCCCTGCTGTCTAAGACGAGGGCCCGTCTAAGCCCTCAGCAGCCAATAAACAAAAGCAGATAGAGGCCCGCTTCGATAGGTCTCTACAAAAAGAGAATGCTTCGGGGCTAGCCAAGCCCCACAACTTCGACATACTGGCACAACTGGCCAGTACTCATGCCCGCCTATCTCTGTTCGAGCTCCTCCGTCTTTCCAAAGACTCCCGAGAAGCTCTCTGCGAAGCTCTGAAGGATGCTGAATCCTTTCTCAGTCAGGTCAAGTAGCCTGAAGACCTCCCGACTGTGTGCAAGCACTGTCACTGTGCGGAGGAGGTTATCCCCAATATAACCTTCACCCAACAGGACATGTTGCTCAAACACAATCGACACAACAGGCTGCTGTATTATACAGGGTACATCGGTTCAGTCAAGGTGAAGCGGATTCAGATTGATCCGGGATCTTCCCTCAGCATCATCCCGAAGACGCTGCTCTCAACACTGGGGATCCCAATGTACCGACTAGCACCCTCCAACACGACAATCAATGGTTTCAATACCAGCAAAAGTGAACTACTGGGCAAAATACGACTAAAGTGCCACATCGGTAACCTCAGAACCGAGGTCACTTGTTATGTCGTAGACGCTGAAGTCAACTATAACATTCTGTTGGGTCGTCCATGGCTGCATGAGTACATGGTGGTGCCATCCACGCTCCACCAATGTATGAAGTACGTGTCTACCAATAACGTCATCCGTACGGAGTTCGCGGACATCGACCCTTTCAAAGGGATTGAAGCCTACTTCACCGATGCCGACTTATACAAGTCACCTGACGAGGAGGAGGCCAATGATGCTGACGACAAAGCAGAAACGACAGCAGAGCCAGACATGGAGCCTGAGGTCACTCCCGATGCTCCTTTGAAGATCCGACTCAAAGGCAAACCGCCTCAGAAGTTGCCCCCCATGAGCATTAAGCTACCCGGGAAGGCACCAGCTGCTCCTGAAGCTCCCCTGAAGATACGGCTCAAGGAAAAGCCGCCTCAAACATCGGCTCCCATTGTGGTAAAACTACAGGGGAAGGCGTCAACCACTAGAAGCACAGCGGAAGCACCTCTGAAGGTGCATCTCATGGGCAAGCCGCCGCCATCCCAGCCGCCGCCATCCCAGCCGCCAAAGAAGGCCCAGGTAGTCCTTTCGGACTCCCAGATCAGCGCTGTGGTGAACCCTCCCGATCCTACTCCAGTGCTTACAGATGAAGAGTTGGGGGAATATATCTCGGCCGATGTAGATGCCCCATCTCTCGACAATGTAATCCCACGAGATAAAATCTCATATTTCATCAATAACAGAGTATCTTTTAATTATTCTAGTTTTCCACATTGGAATGCCATGTATACATTAGATAATGCTCTACGGTCGTTGCAAACACAAATAACGACCGTCCATCATGTAAATCGAGTAGTCCCGTCCCAAGGGGTCTGTTACATAGTCCCACCACGGAGTCGAGACGAAGAATCCATCATCTTCAGCAAGGTCGAGCGTCATCAAGACCTCCCACCACTCGAGCCAGAACCAGATATCGGCAGAATGCAACTCTATCGGTACACGGACAAGGCAAAGTACCTCATCCAAAAGATGGGTTACGACCTAAAAAGCGACAAAGGCCTGAACTACGGCAAAGGTCGACGTCTCCCTCTCCGGCTTCCAATACCTAAAGCAAAGTCGTAGGACTACTACAATAGAACTCGACGGGGGGTAGGCTATGTTAAGCCACCGTCAACGCCAGAGAGTTCAGACGCAGAGGAAGTTGAACATTCTCACTCGTCTGAAGTATCAACGTGGGATTTCGATACCAGTATCGGATCTGTCTTCAAGAGAGTGCTGTCAGCCAACATGACATCTGCACAATCTCAAGAAGAAGAAGGCGAAGACCAAGCGCCAAAATTATTCGAAGAAGAACCCTAGGCTCAATGCCTGGGACAACATTGGAAGTCTTGTTTTGAATTACGTGAACCTCCCACCGAAGACGAAGTCGAGCAGATCGACCTTGGGGATGAATCTTCTTCCAAACCCATCTTCGTCAGCAAAAGCCTAAAAGGAGAAGACTGAGAATTTTTAATCTAGCTGGCTAAAGAGTATATCGACGTCTTTGCCTGGAGCTACGAAGATATGCCGGGACTTGATCCCCAAATCGCGATGCATAGGCTGAATATCTTACCTGATGCCAAGCCTATCAAACAACAACAACAACGACGCTTCCGTCCGGACATCATGAACGCCATCGATCAGGAGTTAGACAAACTCTTGACCAGCGGTTTCATCCGTGAAGAGCAACACCCAGATTGGGTAGCCAACGTCGTCTCCGTCACCAAGAAGAATGGGAAGATACGAGTCTGTATCGACTTCAGAGACCTCAACTCTGCTTGCCCGAAGGACGAATTTCTGCTTCCAATCACCGACGTGATGATCGACAACACATTTGGCTTCGAGCACATGTCTTTCATGGACGGGTATTCGGGCTACAACCATATCAAGATGTTCTCCGATGACGTAAAACATACGTTATTCAGGACTCCAAAGGGCATTTTCTGTTACACAGTGATGTCCTTCGGCTTGAAAAATGCTGGTGCGACATATCAACGTGCTATGAGCACCATTTTCCGTCAACACCTTTGCAAGACAGTCGAATGCTATGTTGACGACATCGTAGTCAAGAGCCGTCTCAAAGGAGATCACCTGCAAGACCTCAAAACAGTCTTCGACCTCATGCGGGCGCATCAACTCAAGATGAACCCCGCTAAATCCTTCCTTGGGGTTTCGAGCGAAAAGTTCTTGGGCTTCATCATCACGACGAAAGTCATGTCGATCCCGAGAAGACCAAAGCCATTCTTGATATGGACCCTCCGAAGAATCTTCGAGAACTGTGGGGCCTACAGGGACGTCTGGCATATATTCGGAGGTTCATAGCAAACCTTTTCGGCAAATGTCAACCCTTCACCCAGCTCATGAAGAAGGGAGTCTCTTACGTCTGGACAGAGGAATGCCAAAAGGCTTTCGACGACATCAAAGCCTACCTGACGATCCCTCCAGTCCTGGTGGCACCCGTCGTCGGCAAACCATTCCTACTCTACGTCCGTGCCATGGATCATTCCCTCGGCGCCCTGCTAGCTCAGAATAGCGACACAGGCTATGAGCAAGCAATCTACTACCTCAGCCGAACTCTGATCAGGCCCGAACACTGGTACAACCCGGTTGAAAATGAGTGCTTGGCTCTGGTATTTGCCATCTAAAAGACTCGTCATTATGTCTCGGGCCAGACAATTCATGTCATTTCCCAAGTCAATCCGCTCAGAGTCCTCATGACGAAGCCAGGATCATTGAACTCCAGGCTAGCCACATGGGCGATCTTGCTAACGCCATACAACATGGTGTTCGTTCCATAAAAAGCTGTTAAGGGTCAAGCTCTGGCCGACTTTTTTGCTGCACACCCCATTCCAGAGTCCTCAAGGCTCTATGAAGACATCCCGGATGAGGTCCAAGAATCAAACGTCACCAAAGAAGGCTCCGTCTGGCGGATATTTTTCGATGGCGCTTCAAGAACAGGCCCTAAAGGCCAAATCATCGCAGGAGTGGGGGTGGTATTAGTCTCCCCCGATCAACTGGTCATCCAGCGTGCTTACTCTCTTTCGAAGTCGTGCTCCAACAACGTTGCCGAGTACAACGCGCTCATTATGGGACTCCAGCTAGCACAACAGCTGGGGGTGAATCATCTGGAAGCCTACGATGACTCAAAGCTCGTCGTAAACCAGATCAGAGGGCAATACGAGGTTCGCCATGAAGATCTGATCCCCTACCATGAAGTTGTATTGAACATCATTTTAACCTTCACCGGGTTCTTCATCGAACACGTACCTCGTCTACAAAATCTAGAGGCTGATGCTCTGGCTGGCCTCGCAGCCTCCTTGGCAGCAACCCTCGGAACTAAACACTACATCACGGTAGTGGGTCGAGACTTGGTCTGCCCTAAAAATAACCTGCGCTCACAAGTGGCTCACGCCATGTCAATGGTTGCCGGTGTTAACGTCCGAGATTGGAGATTCCCGTTCATCGACTTCGCTGTCTACGGAATTCTTCCAGAGGACCCGAAAGAAGCCGTCTCAGTCAGGAGACGCTCTCTTCGATTCTACTACGATACAGCCACTAAAATGCTGTACCGACGCTCCTACGATAGACTTCTCCTTCGATGTTTGTCCAACGAAGAAGCAGTCGAAGCCCTTCGAGAAGCTCAAGATGGAACCTGCGGGGCCCATCAACCTGGCCCTAAGTTGCAGGATCGACTGCGACGCATGGGCTACTACTGGCCAACCATGGCCGCTGACGCTGTCGAATATGCTAAGAAGTGCCATGCGTGCCAGCTTCACGCAGATTTCATTCATACACCGTCCGAACCACTACATCCTACAGTCGCTTCCTAGCCCTTCGAAGCTTGGGGAATGGACATTGTGGTACCGATCATCCCTCCTTCATCGAGAGGGCACCGCTTCATCCTAGCAATCACCGACTACTTCTACAAATGGACAGAAGCAGTTACTCTGGCAGAAGTGAAAAGCTCCAGGGTGATCAGCTTCATCAAGCACCACGTCATCTACCGTTTCAGGGTACCCCGAAGGATCATCCACGATAATGGTCCTCAGTTCATCAGCCATGTTTTCAGCTGATTCTGTAACAAGAATCGCATTCAAAATATGGCATCAACCGCCTACAATCCGGCAGCAAACAGATTGGCCAAGGCATTCAACAAAACTATCATCAGGCTACTCAAAAAGGTCGTGTCATCTAACAAATGCGACTGGGATGAAAAGCTCGGCGAATGCCTTTGGGCCTACCGCACAACGGTACGAACCCCGACAGGTAATACACCATTCTTCTTGGTCTACGGGAGCGAAACGGTACTGCCTCTCGAGATTCAGATACCCTCACTCCGCGTAGCAATCACAAACCAACTCACAGAAGAAGACAATCAACGTCGTCGTCTGCGAGAACTGGAGGCACTTGATGAAAAGTGTCTTCTAGCTCAACAACGCATCAAATTCTACCAAGCCCGTATATCACAGGCTTTCAACAAGAAAGTCAAGCAGAGGACTTTCCAAGTTGGCGACCTGGTTCTGGCAGTCAGGAGGCCGATGGTGTTGACTCACAAAACACCAGGAAAGTTTGAGGCCAAATGGGAAGGACCTCTCATCATCGAGACGGTATACTCAAACGGTGCTTACCATCTCGCCAAACCCAATGGAGACTTGTTCATGATGCCCATCAACGGCAAGTTCCTAAAGAAGTACTACTCTTGACATCCTTCAGACATGTGCTTCCACCAGGGGATCTGTGGACCCAATCATCAGGGCTCACAGACAATTCTCTTCCACAAAATCATACACTTCTGGAACCCAGCTGTTCCGTGGCATCCTCCAGTATAAGGACAACCACGTCCACATCACCTCTGATTTGTTCCCTTACACCCCACAAAGCGGAATCTTACATCCCATAAGACTACGCTACCCACCATATTTACCACATCCACATTACCTCTGAGTAAACATCCCGTACAGACAACCCCCGCATTGTCGTACATTGATCGCAGAACTTCCACGTCCACATTACCTCTGAGTAGTTCCGTGTATCCCCCAGAGTCATTCCTACCACGTCCATAACACCTCTGAGTACGAAGATTCTATCATTTGAACCCCATATTTGCCACGTCCACATTACCTCTGAGCAAATATACTAGGTCTTTCAAACTTATTATCTATACCTAAAGCCAAGGTACGCAAAAGATAATAGGTCCACACAAATCATCAAAGTTCATGACAAGCAAAAATGAACACATCGCAGAAAATGGTGTACTTCTTTATTTCTAAAAAAAGAGTAAAGGATTACACTATCCCCAGCAAGAGTTGCAAAAATACAAAAAACAGAGACTACAAGCCCTAAATATCCCCATGGTTGGCGGAAAGCTCTGTGATTCGGCGTTTCAAGTCTGCCGCCCGAGTCTCCACAGTCGCCAAGACTCGACGTTCAGCTTCTTGACGTATCACTTCAACAGCCTCAGCAGAAGTTTCATTCTCATGCTTCTCATCAAGCTGCTGTCTCTGCTGAGCCAGGGTAAGAGCTCGGAGAGTGAAAGCTGCTTTCTCCTTCTTGAATATTACGTGTTCAGCCTGGACACGTTCGACGTCCAATAGGAGTCGGGCCCGCTGGTCCTCAAGGCGGCACATCTGCGCGTCAATCTCCGCGATATTAGCGTCCAACACAGCTCGCGTCTCCACTGTCTCCCACATAGACTGAGATAATCGCTCCACTGCATCTTCAGTCTCAGCCACTTCGCGTTCCCAGACACTCACTGTGGCCTAGTAGGAAGACTCAGTCTCGGCGAGCAGCTTCTCCTTCTCCGTATCTATCAGGACGGAGAGGTTATTTCTCTGGATGTGCTCTAATTCGGAAAGCTGCTGGTCCAACTCAGCCACCGTGGCTTCCAGAATGATGGCCATATGATTGTGGCCCTGGTGAATACGGATCAAGTTGATATGAGACAGTGCCAGAGTTCTTGTTGTCGCAAAGCTCCCCTTGGCGTCCATCATTGCCGACATCCCCCTCTGCAGTATTTTATACACTGCCTCAATGATGAATTTCACATATTCATCTGCGTCCGCCAGCACCTGCGGCGTCATAGCAGGGTTTGGAGGAGCTACTCCAGTCGGTGGACCGGAAGAAGACCCGCCGACCTCAACCTGCGAGGCTGGAACCTCGGTATCAGTAGGCTCTTCATCAACAGGGGCCTGACTACTAGCCCGAGGAGCCAAGGGAACAGAAGAAGCCGGGATAGGCATCGAGATCGTACCCCAAGTGGAAGGAGCAACAGAGGGTTCCATCACACCCTTACCCTTCCCAAACTCGGAAGTACCACCGACGTCAGTGGCCACCTCTCCAATACCCAACGTGCTATCACCAGCCAATACTTCCCCTGGCAGAACGGGGAGATCAACACTTACCTCCTGACTCGTCCCTGAAGTCAAGACCGCCAGACGAGTCTCTTCATCAAATCCCTCTACAGGGACAGGATCTGTCGCTACCTCCTGATTGGTAGCCACCTCAGCTTCCGCCGCTGAGTCTGGGGTAGGCCTCGACAATGATACAGTCGACCTCCCCTCATCAAACAAGGAGGGGAATCAAACCTCTCCTCTGTTTCGACCATCTCTGTTGCCCTTGCAACAGGCTCTTGCAACCCTGGAGCGACGTCATCCGAAGACGACGAACTCCACTCCACATCATCATCACGAAGCCCCGTGTCTGCTGGACCCTCAACGTCCAAGGCCCTCACGGCAGCTGGCACCACCCCAGAAGTTGCTGCAATCGCTGCATCTCTTTCAACAAAATCTGGAGATAGTAAAACCTCTGCAGGAACATCTCCAGGACCCTCCTCTATTGGAGACATTACCATCGGAGGGATGCGCTCGTCAGAAGAGCTTACTCCCTCCTTCGGTTTACTGACACCCGGTTTTGAAACACGGGTCTTCTTCTTCGACGATCCCTACAAGAAGAAAAGCACAAGTCACCAAAATGATAAGATGAGCCAAAGTTACGGAGGACTCCTTACCTCAGCAGGAGCTGATTCCACTGGCGATATAGGTGGCACTCCCGTTTCGTCATCTTTCTCGACTTTTTTGGTACAGACGAGCCGGCTTCCGCGTCAGCCCGCCTCTTTCCAACAAGGGGATCTCTCACTAATGCTGCACCAGTTTTCTAAATGAGGGTAATTTTTGGAATTTTGTAATTTTAATTATTTATTTATGATATTTAAATCATAATATGATTTTTGGTGATTTTTAATCATTTTAAAACTATTTAAAAATTATGACTTGTGATTTTGATGTGCAGCTAGTGAAACCCTAGAGACTGTCTGACCTAGAGCCTAACCCCGTGATTTGGAATATCTATTTATCATTTTTAGCCTAGGGGTAATTTGGTCATTTTGACTTATTGGAATTAATTTATTAATTATTGGATTGGTGGTTGTTAATTTTAACTTTTACTAGTTTTGACTTAAGAGACTAACCTAGATGTTGACCTTGGTTATGGTGACTTGATTAGCATGGTGAGACCCTAGTCTAACTTAAGTCAACCCAAGTTAGGTCACTTAGGATCAAGTTTGAAATAGGAAGATTAATGATTAGGTTCAATGACTTGAGACTCATGACTTGATTTCCATGACCATTCAAATTGGCCCAAAGCCCAACTAGTGTAACCCTAACCCTAATTTCCATTCATTATGACCAGCCACTTAGGGTTCCCTCCCTATAAATATTTTCCTTATTTAGTTCTTGCCTCTTTTGTATCATTCCAACACTTAGAGAAAAGAAAGGTATGGCTATTCTTCCCCAATCCATAGATTTTCCATTTTAATTCCTTTTTGACTCTAGTTTCTTGCTTTAGAGTCTAATACTCTCCTATTTTTTGTTTATGGAGAGTAATCCCAGATTTTGAGCAATTTGGGGATCCAAGCTAGCAAGGAGGAACACTCTAATTTGGAGCTTTTCTTGCTATTGGCACCTATAGGTAAAACTCCACAAATTGAGTTATTATTCTGATTTCTTTGCATCCTACCTAGATCTAGGTGTCCCCTAGCTATCCCTAGAATTTGGTTAGAAATCGTGTCCGTTTGGTGTCCGTATCGGACACGTGTCTATGTGTATGTGCATGTGTTTGTTAAAATGCCACATAGGAATTCATTTTAGTAATTTCCAAAACTAATTACATGTTTTTGAAGCTCTTAATGTGTAGCTTAATTATGTGTAACACTGAGCACGATTTGGGATTGTATTCGTGTCCAAAATGGACACGCACCCCATGTACAAGACATGCACGGGATTCGTGTGGCTTTCCTGCTGTTCGGGCTCGACACAGGACATGACACAGCTTCTTGTGACACAATTTTTGGTGGACAGGAGGGGGTAACCTCTGTCACCATCCTCCCAAAATTTGGGGTGAGTTGGTGGAGTATTCGAGGAGTTATCCCCCTCGTATTGAACTTACACTGTCACGCACACGCGCGAACAGTGACTCCTGACACGGGCTTCGTGTCCCTCGTGGACACGTCGTGGTGACGTGTCAGGGACACGAACATGTTGCCCTATGTTGGGAGAACATGGGGACACGAACACGTGTCATAAATCGACTCGTGTCGTGTGCACGAACCCTTGACACGCGTGTACGACACTGTCAATGCACTGTTCAGTATTCGTATGTTAGATTGGGTTTTGGACACATTGTGTCCAGTTCATGGACACTGGGACACCCCACAACACAATCACACGTAGTATATTCATTACCAACCTATTAATCTAGATATAGTTGTTTATTTTTAATTCGAAATTGTCTATTCCCCTATATTTCTGATTCGAAAACTGTCAGTAGGTTTTCTGAGAATTTTGATATAGGTTTAACTGTTTTGTGTGATTAAGTTGTGATGTTTACATATTAGAAGTTAACTTACATATTGGGTATTATGATCAGCATGAAATTAGTTTTCGAAATTGCATTTTGGGGCTGATTGCATACACTGTTCCTGAAAAAAAACTTAAACTGTTTGTTACACTACAAACCTAAGATTGGACATTGTCATGAGTTTACTGACTTGCTGATTGGTTTGATTTCAATGTTGTTGACCTATGTATATCTGAGTTGGTTGTAATAGGATTCATGGTTGCATTGATAGTTGGTTTTCGAATTCCTAGAATTGTAAACTGTTTTCCTGTGTTCAGCCAGGAACAGTGCTGTCTTGCTACCAGGGTGTCTGTACACACTCGACACACCCTATTTTCTTCACCAAAGCATGTTTTCGGGTTGGGGCATTGACTGACCACTAACCATGGTCGTGGGGTTTCAAACCCTAGCTCATTCGAGCTGTGGTTCGACCCACAGACTCTCTTTGGTGCTGTCGAGCACTGCCCACATTTTGACACTCTGTTTTGACACTTGACACTTGCATTTGTGATACACTGAACACTTGGACACCTTGTTGACACTCACTAGACACCACTCGATACTTGCAATCACTCATCACACACTCGAACATATCTTCATTTCATTTGGACACTCATTGCATACTATGATACACTCGAGCACTTTCACTTCATTATTTGACACATATGCACACAAAACTGATACCTATCTACACACACACTGTTATGTGTACACCATTAACCTGATATTTTATTTCCCTTATGTTAAAACTGAAACCTGAGAACTGTTAATGTTGTACTGTTTCCTCACACAATGTAGACACGCACACAAAAAAAATGAGGACACTTGACACCCTATATCTAGGTTACACACACACATTGAGTTATATACACCCACATGTACACAGGAACACTAAAACTGTGAACTAAACCAATGAACACGCACACACATTTATGACATGTACACACACACACACACTCACGCACTTACACATTAACCTGTGAACCTGAGATCACTCACACACCCTTACACACTCTACTGAAATCAAGGATGAGACCCTATGATACACACATATTGATGACATATTCACACACACACTACAAACCTGTGATTGACACACTGTTTTCCTATTTTCTGAGAACTGAGATTGACACCCACATTGTACACATTGAAGACATTCCTATACACACACATAGGTAGAACACTAAACTGTTATATGTTTCACTCATTCACTGTTAACCTGAGAACCACCTTGGTTCATATGAGTACACACACATACACTGATTTGAATACCCATGTCACTAACACACTGAAAACTGGTTTTACACAGATGGAATCCTATGTATCCACACACACACACATATGCATGAATGAATGTATTATATGCAATGTGGGCAAACCACTTAAATTGACCTACATGTCACCCTATTTCCCTTCTTTATGTGAATATGTATATATATAAATACAATGTAATGTTAAGTTGTATGCCAGGTTATGACTAAATGAATGCAATATCATGATGTAGACTAACCCCATGGCCTTGTTACACCCATACACATATCACAGAGACACACACCCTTTACACTTGATATTGACACTAATCCTTGCCTATGTTTGCATGCATGTACTATAGTGGATATGTATCCATGTATATATGTATGTATTTATATAGTATCTATTTTATATTATGCATTATTGTGGATCAAATTGCATTGTGATTGTGTGTGAGTGCTAGCCTAGGCTCGGTTAGGCCTAATGAGACTTGTTAGACTTGTTTGGGCTAGGACTTGACATAGTTGACCTACTTTGACTAGTGTAGTTGACTAGGGTTGACCAAGTGTTGACTTTAGTCTAGTTTGACCTAGACAGCATGCAGATGCATTGTACATTTCATTTATCATCTCCTGTATACATCTTGACTTGTATTGCTCTAAATAGGAGTCAGATACCTCATCCCGGACAGTATATTCACTTCAGACATTCAGATACCAGGCGAGTACATTCTCTAGTCATTTCATAACTTGCTTAAGATTATATACCTGTTCTAGATTACCTTATTTGATGCTGTCACGATATTATCACGGATTGGTACTATATGGATCCCTACATTGAGATGTTATCCCGCTCGGGAGCATCGGATACTTTATGTCATGTGTTTCATGTACATCATGTATTCCTCGCTCTCATGTTATTCATGTTCTCATGTGCTTCATGTTCGTTTATGCATGCTCATGTACTCTCATGTGCTTTCATGTTCGGTCATGTTTCTCATGTATAACCTATACTTCATGTGTACCCCTTCATGGGCCTTTATGTGGAATTTATGTGAACTCAGTTCTGAGCCCTCATATATACTTCATGTACACCCATCTATGGGCTTTCATGTGAAAATCATGTACGTAACGTATCTTGTCTGGATCCTTGTGTATTGATTGGGGTATGGGGGAGTATAAATAGTCATGTAAACAATTCCAAAGAAGTATAACCATGTGAGCCTTTTTAGTATATTCATGTGCAAATCCAGCCGTTCACATGTCGCCTTATACTCTAAATCACTAGTCACTGATAGTTCTCTACTTATAGTAGATATTTCTATTACAGTTCTCTCTATTTACATCATGTACATTCTTTCAGTTTTCATGTATCGTTCTCTTTTGCACGTTTATATTTCCTAACCTGCTATGATCTGCGTGAGATGTATTGTGCTCGCTCCCGTCCTGACTGGACCTGTTGAAAATTTTACAGAGGATGATGAGGAACCCTGTACCCCTTACTATGGATCTTGCCTAGATGACACTCACGACCTGGACCCTTGGGAGGTTCATGCAGCTGCTGAGGATGATACCCATGCATAGCATAGATAGTCTAGACTGCTCTTTCTTTTCATGTTAGTTGTTGTCTTGATTTCAGAGTTGTATTATTATGGAGAGGTTGAGACTTGTATTGGTTAACTTTAATTTATGCTACTTCTGTTGTACCTCAGTTTGAAGATTTCCTTATCTATTCCATCGTGCTATATTCTACCTCTAGATTGTGATTGAGTTGTACCTTCTATGATTTGGCCTCCTTTTAGAGGGTATTTCATATTGTGTTAGTTATAGTTCATGACCTAGAACAGTGTTCTACGCCGACACTGCGGCGTAGGCTGGGAGCTGTTACGTACTCGTACCCTCATAGTGGGTGCGGGTCGTAACAATAATACTAATAGTTGATGTAACAGTATTTATATACACAAAAAATTGTATAATCTTTAGTGAGAAGAAAATAAGATATACACAACTATAATAATATTAATAATAATAATAATAATAATTTTAACAGTACACGTATAGATAAAAACTAGTAATAATATTAATACATAAAATAAAATTAATAAAATACACTAAAAGATCTGTTTGTTCTCCACCTAATATTAATACATAAAGAGAAAGAGGAATGCATACTCGGGAAAGGGAGAGGGAGGAAAGAGTGTGAGAGCGTAAGAGAGACTCACCGGAGTATTTGTACATTGGTGGCGAGGGATCGAGCTGGTCGGTGGGACTCCACCGAACGCGACGCTCGTGGGGGCCGACATCGATGTCGGCTCGTTGAGGGTGGAGCTGGCGCGACAGAGGAGAGATTCGATCGGTCCATGCGGTCGGGTCGATCCGATGGATGGGCGGAAGGGTATTGGTCGTGCGGCAGGGCGGCCAGACCTGGGGTCCAGGCGGAGCTCGCGGCCAGGATTTCGTGCATGCGGAGTTAGGTGACAGAGGGAGACGACAGATCTTGGATAGGTACGGAGGTGAGGATAACAAGGCGGCGGAGCTCAGGTTAGGGTTTCTCGATTTAATTATTTGTTGTTGATGGTGGTGACGATATGGTGGCGACGGTGGTGATGACGTGGATATGGTGGTGGTGATCGTGATGAGTCGGGGGGTGAACAAAGGTTGGGAATGCTGGTCAGGAAGTCGGAAGGTGCGGGCGGTGGATGTCTGAAGGTCCCGGTGGTGGCGATGGAGGTGTATGGCCGGGCGCGGGTGGTTTGTCTGGGCAGCGCTGCACAGTTCGTGGAAGGTTTTGGTGTGCCCTGGCAGCGACAGGTATTTGGGGCAGCCGCCTAGGTGGGTGGTCGGGCACACAAGGGTGGCGCTAGGTCAAGGAGACGGCGCCGTTCGGTGATGGCAGCGACTAGCAGGGCCCGGGACGTGACAGAGCTAGGGTTAGGTAGGGATAGGGTTTAGATTATTGTATCGGTGTTTTGGATATGTCGGATGTGTCCTGCGAGACGCGGATGATTGAAGGGAATGGTGTCCGGTGTGTCGTACACTGTAAAGATATTTGTTATAGAAAATATAGTGTATGGGGACGAGGACATGGACACGATGCACGAATCGGTTGTGGTGGTGGAGAAAATTTTGGGTTTATGGAATTTCATGGGAAAAGAGCAAAGGAATCTCCCTTTATATAGTAGGTGGAGACTCCTATTTAGATAATGATTTGGAGCTTTAACCTCCCACTAGATAATTCTAGTATTTAATTTAAATCAATTTAAAATAACTCAAACAAAATCAAAATTTAAACTAGATAAATGTTAGTTTAATTCAAAACTATTTAAAACCACAATCAATAAAATCTACAAAATATTTTTTTATAATTAAAATAATTTTCAAATAGTTTTTGGAAATCACATACCTAAATTTATTTTCATGTATATCCTAAGCAAGTAAAAAATATTTATTTGCAAATATAGAACATATTAATTATATATATATATATATATATATATATATATATATATATATATATATATATATATATATATATATATATATATATATATATATATATATATATATATATATATTCCATTGGTGATTACCGGCCTATTAGCCTATGTAACTTTGTAAAAAAAAATTCTCAAAGCTCCTGGCTAATAGGCTCTTCCCTGTGATGACGAGGATCATCTCTCCTGAGCAAAGTGGATTTATCAAAGGCAGGGAGATAGTTGATAATATTATCCTGGCACAGGAAATGTTCAGTATGCTAGGACATGATAACTGGGGACGTAATACAGCCATCAAACTCGATATGAGCAAGGCCTATGATCGAGTTAATTGGAGATTCCTCTTCGCCACTCTTCGCAAGCTTGGTTTCAATGAAAGTTGGATTAATATGATCCTTCATTTGGTCAACATTGTCTGGTTCTCCACCATGATTAATGGTCAAATATCAGGTTACTTCCAAGCATTTCGTGGACTGCGCCAAGGTGATCCCCTATCTCTTATGCTTTTTGTTATTGCGGCTGAATCTTTGAGTAGAAATTTACAAAGATTATCTATGCAACGAGGATTTACTCCATATTACTCCCCCAGTGGATGCCCTAGAGTCACACATCTTGCGTATGCTGATGATTTAATCATATTTTCGGGTTGTGATAGGCGTTCGATACAACTGCTTACACAGGTCCTTCAATGTTATGAACGTGCTTCAGGACAGCTGGTAAATTCATCTAAATCAGCTATCTGTGTCTCGGAGGACTTTCCAGCGGATAGGAGCGCCTCTTTGAGTTTGTTGACTGGCTATCAACTCAAACATCCTCCAATTACCTATCTCGGCTGCCCCCTTATGAATGGTAGAAGGAATTCGGCTATGTTCGACGAACTCAAAGACAAAATACATAGCAAAATTGAAGGCTGGCATAACAAGACTTTATCGCCTGGGGGTAAGTTGACTCTCCTTAAATCAGTTCTTTCATCCATTCCGATTTTTTGTCTTGCTGCATGCAATCCTCCTATGAGTGTTCTCAAGCAAATCGAAGCTATGTTCAGTAAATTTTTGTGGGGTTCGAAGGACGGACATAGGAAACACTCATGGATCGGTTGGAATCAAATTGCTAGACCTTATGAGGAGGGTGGTTTGGGAGTCAGGAGATTGAAAGATGTTTTCGATGCGTTCACAGTTAAACTATGGTGGAAGATGCGATCGCAGGATCTACTCTGGACTACATTCATGAAAAAGAAGTACTTCCCTCATATTCATCCCTCTCAGGCTTTGATCAACTCAAATGCTTCCCACATTTGGCGTCGTATTCTTGCAGGACGGGATATGGATGACAGGTTTCAACTGATCGCAGAGGATGATCTAGGCGTTCATTGGCTACATGGATCTACCTTCACTGTGTCCTCGGCCTGGACAGTTATTCGTCAACCATCCCCTGTTGATATAAGGTTTAAAAATATTTGGAGTACTTGCATTCCCTCAAAATGGTCTATACTGCTATGGAGGATTCTACTTGGGCGCCTTCCTACAGATGATAATATTTAAAGGATTGGTTATCAGCTTGCATCTTCCTGTCATTGCTGCCTTGATCCCCAACCTGAAAATATTCAACACATTTTCTTTGGAGGCGAGTTGGCACAGCAAGCATGGAGAACAAATCAATCTCTTCTTCGGATTCGTGGACGGGTTTCCAGCTTAGAGGACTGCTTTCAGCTATGGTGGAGTAGAAATAATCTTCACTATAAACAAATCTCGGTCGGAGCAATTTGCTGGGTTCTGTGGAAGAACAGAAACAAGTGGCGGTATGAACAATACAAATACAACGGGTGGCAAATTTGCAAGGAGATCCAGAGACAAATCGGCAAGGCTACTGTGGCATGCTCTCAGGGACGGAAGAATCCCTAGTGTTTTTGCTCTTATTCACTTTTTGATTTAAACTATTCTGTAACTTTTGTTCCCGCCACTTATTATCAATAAAGTTTCTGTTCTGAAAAAAAAAAAAAAATATATATATATATATATATATATATATATATATGTATATATATATATATATATATATATATATATACATATATATATATATATATATATATATATATATATATATATATATATATATATATATATATATATAGGATGTGGAAGAGGAGGCGCGCGGGAGCTCCGCTGCTCGCCACCCCATCCCCTGCGCTCGGATGGCTCGGGTGGTCGGTCGGTCCCCTCGGCCAGGCCGCCACCTTCGGTGTTTTCTTTCCTCTCGGCGTCCCCTCCCCCGGACTCTTCTGGCCGAGCTCCGCCCGACTCTCCGCCGGCTTTCCGTCGCGCGAGCTGCCCCCCTCCCTCCTCCCTCTCCAACCCCTCGGCGGCGCCGCCCGCGTCGGAGGCACAGGGGCCGCTCCGGCCCTGTTCCACCGGTGTCTCAGCGCCCTCGGGCTCCTCGCCGGGCGTCGACTCCTCCCGCCAACCCCCTTGGCACCTCTCCGGACTCCTCCCTCCTTGGTCCCCGACCGGAGCCGTGCCTGGCTACGACAGGCGTCCCCCCCTCTACCCCGGTAGACCTCCCCCCGTCGTCGTCCTCAGCACGCCATCCATGGCCGCGCCCTCATCACGGCCAGCAGTCCTCTCCGGTCGTGGAGGATCCTCCTCCCCCTCTCCTGCCCCCGCCCCCGGCGCAGCAGCAGCATCCCCGGCCACTCCCTCGTGGCCCAACTCCGTCCACTCCCTGTTGGACACGCCCTCTCCGGCCGCTCCCCCTGCCCCCTCCGGACGCGGCACATCCTCCTCCTTCCCCTCACCTGCCTTCGCCCCCGGCCTAGCGGCCGCCTCCGCCCCCGGCCTAGCGGCAGCCTTATAGCCTCCTGATTCGCCCCCCCCGGCGATCCCGGCCGTCCAGGCTTTTTCTTCGGCGGCGGCGCTCCCCTCCCGCGAGATCCCCGACGAGTTCTCCGCTATCTGGCGCTCCCTCCGTCAAATGCTGGCCCCTCGCCGGTGACTGCCCGCGCCCGTCCGGAGGTCGAGCTCCGCTCCCCCCGACGTTCTCGCTCCTCCTCATCCGACGATTCTCCTCGCAGCTCCCTCCGCCTCCTGTGGATCTGGGCGTCCCCCCTCCGCGGCTCCCCTGCTCATCTCGCCGGAGTCGCCGTCCATCGCCCTCCCCCTCCTCGGTCGGCGACCCCCTCCCTGTCCCGACCCCGCCCGTGCTGGCCCCAACCCCCTCCGACTGCGTCTCCCCTATCCGGCACGTCCCCTTGCGCCGCCTGGCCTGACTTCTCCGACCACCGCAGCCGCTCCCCGCCGCGCTGGGCGGATCTTCGGAGGCGCCCCCGAGCCTTCGGGCCCCGCGTCCTCGTGCAGAGCGCTGGACCTGTCCCTTCGGGCAACGGGCCACCAACCCACGTGGGTCTGTCCCCTCGGGCCCCACGTGCCTGGTTTGCCCGCCCTCGTGTCTCACGCGTGTGGGCCCAGCTCCGTTTGAATTTCGAAGTGTTTTCGACATTCTAATTCCCTTCCAAAAAAAAAATTTATTCGGGCAGTCAGCCCTCACCCCCCCTCACGCCCCACTCTTTCATTTTCCAATATTTTGTAATTAGGTTTTGACATTTCGAAATTTCATCATCTGAAATTTCGAAATCTCTTGTTCTGTTATTTCAAAATTTCCTTTTTCGAAATCTCAGTTCAGCCTATTCGATTTTTCGAAATTTTGGTTATGAAATTTCGAAATCTCGATTCTGAGCCTTTAGCTTTCCTACCTTGTCTTTCAGGGCCCGTTTTGTATTTTTCGGTCCTGCACCCGCTTGCATTTTATTCAATAAAATTTCTTCTGTTATATATATATATATATATATATATATATATATATATATATATATATATATATATATATATATATATATTATATATATATATAATGATCTTTTATTTTTATTTATATATATATATATATATATATATATATATATATATATATATATATATATAAAATATATATATATATATATATATATATATATATATATATATATATATATATATATATATATATATAAGATCATTAACTATACTTGTAAATAAAATAGCTTTTATATACAATAGAAATCTAGTTTGACTAAGCTATGGCGACATATTCTATAATTAAACCAAATAGGTGAAATATTTATACAGTTTATATACATGAAACCCAAAGTCTTAATTTCTATATAAAAAAACAAAATTTTATACTAAAGCTTTTGCATAACTAAAATTACTTCATATTTACGCTCTCAATGTATAATATCAAAATAATTTTAAATATATATATATATAATTTTTAGGGGGTTTACATCCTACCAAACTTACAAGAATTTCGTCCTCGAAATTAAAAAATGACTAGGGTTGGCAGGTTTGAGATGGTAGAAAGATTTCTCCATAAGAAACGCGATTAAACATTGTAGAAGGAAACGACGTACATGAAATAGGCAATTTAGGAAATCGTAATTTAGATAACAATGAAAATAAAATCACGGGCATGGTTTGGGTAATGAATGAGGGCCGCTAGTTAATGCTCGAAAATAAAAGGGTTAAGTAAATCAAGACGAGAATAAGTAGAGACTCGAGAGACGTTGTTCTTTGAGAGAAGCTTAGCCTCCTAGATTAGGGTACGATCAAGGAAATGATTTCTAATTATCCTTAAGTTTTCAATGATTAGAAGGCCACGATAATAGATGTAGATTCGAGGAAAAAATGAGTAATCTTAAGACGAGGTTGTAGTCACATAGTTTGGGTCGATGGCTAATTATACTTGTGTATATACAACTATCTTGGCCGTAGGTGATAGGGCAACTAAGGGGATACTATGTGTCTATCTATCAAGTACGAGTGTTTATAAAAAAAATAAGGAGTTCAAGGAAGATGGGATTGATTACAATACGGGGTTCAAAGGCGATCAAATAGTTCAAGAGATTTTGTCAACGCAGTTGTGGATGAGATTTTAGAGGAAAAGTATATTTGTCTAATATGCTAAGTTAACCATATCTCAATCCATGTAGAATATTCATATGAAAAATGAACCAAGTGCATTATGGTTGATCAGACCATAATACACATGTTCTGATTAGATAATGTAATAGTGGGCACCCACAATAAAACATATGTCCTGAACAAGCTTGACAAAAGAATAAGTTTGCAAAACTAGACTATATTAGCAGCTTTGGTCAGATAGTAAACATATAAGTACGTGAGAAGATGGAAGAAAGTGTGAATAGCTCAAGTTCATCAAAATCTATGTCTTGTCCGGTGTTTGTGCCTATACAGTCGTCCTACTGTTTTATTGTCTAAGGCCTTGGTCGACTAAATGGGGTATGGTCCTCTATCTCTAGCCTAGATAATCTATTAGTATCCTTTTTAATGGGTGATAAGGATAAAAAAAATGTTAGGTTGTGAGACATTCTACCCAACTTATAAGTGCCTAACTAATGGTGTAATCAAACAAGGAAGTATATATACCCAGTACGAGTCATCTTCCTAACCTTTATTAAGCACGAGAGATAAGATTCACGATAGAAAAAGAATCAAGCGAGATGCAAGTCAAGGTGGTCAAACGAGAGTTCGAAAATAGAATCGAGAAAGGAGGTCAAGTGTGTGGATGAGATTTTCTAGAATCTAATCCTATATATAGGCCCGTTCGGTACAATAACGTAACCGAAACGATTAACTCAGACCTGCATGGGCCACCACAAAAATATGTAATGCTCCAGTCCCAAAATACGTAGGACTAGGTACGTAGACATGCCAGTCGTATAATAATATACGTAAGTTGTAAAATGTAGTATAACCATGATAACAAATCTCATCCATAAAATAAAAGAATAATAATATCATAATCAACTATGAATTATTATTTGTACAAGTCGTTGGACGGAGACAAATCCACTACCAAATATTTTAATTTAGAAGTAATACATCATAAATAAAAGGATGTGTCAAAAATAGCAAGCACGATCCAAGAGCGAGTCATCTTCGAAGGAATAGAGACGATCACGGCCTTGGCTAGAATACCTACGAAAAGTCAGAAAACACACACCTGGAGAGATCACCTGGTCCTCAGAGGGACGTAACAAGATACATAATATCATTTTATATGAACAGTCAGAATAGATAAATAATATGCAAAGACTATTCTAGACAACCAATATGCAAAAAAAAGAGGGATCCTAATCATCTATCGTGCAATTAGAGGACAACTTTCACACACATGGGTAGAATTTAGGCTATGTGTACATAACTGTCATCCAGTCATCTGTATCCGGCCGTAACGTCCAAAATGTCAGAGGATAACTGCAAATGTATCTCACAATAGTTGTAACTGCCTATTTTTAAAATCGAGGGCAATTTTGTCATTTTCCATATTTCCATATTTTTGGTGATTTTATTTATTTATATTGTATTTTGGGGTTTGGTTTAGTCGGGTTTAGTTTTTGTCTAGTTTCGACTTGTGATTAGTGACCCGGGTAGTTTATACTCTAGTCGAGACCCAAAGATTAGTTAGACATGGCCCACAAATCCTACTAATTAGTCTAGTGTAATTAGGCTAATCCCACATGACAAGTTTAGTCATTTAGAGATTAGAAACTTGACCCTTTTGACCCCGAACCTTCACATGACTTAAGTTGAACCAAAGGAGACTAGTTGAGGGTAGGGGTGAGCATCGGTTCGGTTCGGTGCAGACCGAACCGTTACAGGTTAAACCGAACCAAAACCGAACCGACATATTGTAAAACCGAACCGAACCTAATTTCAGGAGAACCGAACCGAACCTAAACCGAACCTAATCGGTTCGGTTGATCGGTTTATTCGGTTTGGGCCTTGGTTATGGGCCTTGGTTATGGGCCGACCTATTTCAAAAAATTGTTTGTCTGATTTCTGAATAATTCTCAGAAACATTGTAATGTCAATGATTCCAGTGCTGCATACAACATTTTCTGAATATACAGCAGTAATAATTCTCAGAAACAGTAATATCAAATTTATAAATTCAATTGAAACCAGAGAAACAGTGCTGCAAGTCTGATTTCTGAACCAACATATCAATTACAAGTTTACAACCAACCAAAATATCAAATAACTCACCCTTACATAGTAATAAAAGTATCAATAATACTAACAAAGGTTACAAAGCCATGTAACATCAATGATAAATGATTCCGGACGTTGTGAAGCATATACAACTTAATTACAACCAAAACAAGTTATATTACAAATTTCAGAATCTAACAAAAAAAAAAAAACTCCATTTTTGCAACGACTCCATTCTCATGTAACCCGGTTCCAAGTTCCAACAACACCTACATTTTGCAAAGAAAAGAAGGAAAAAAAGTATAATATGGCTCAGATGGCTATTTTTGCACCATAGTATGATGCCATGTAGTATCAGTTACTCCATTCTCAAGCCGTAATCATCATTGCCATTTTCTCGTTTAATATGTTAGTAAACTGTCCAAGAAAAGATAATAAATGAACTAGTAAAATGTATCCAGTAGCAGCATCATACCAGGCTGCTTCAAGCACCTACAGGAACAAGAAGAGGCTGCTTCAAGCCTTCAAGCACCATTCTCATGTAATCCGGTTCCAACAGCACCTATATTTTGCACAAAAAAGAAGGAAAAAAAGTATAATATGGCTCAGATGGCTATTTTTGCACCATAGTATGATGCCATGTAGTATCAGTTACTCCATTCTCAAGCCGTAATCATCATTGCCATTTTCTCGTTTAATATGTTAGTAAACTGTCCAAGAAAAGATAATTACAGCGATAAGCGATCCAATACAAATCCAAGCACAAGATCCAATCCCAGGTTCCCAAATACCTGCATAAGTAAAAACAAAAAGAATTATTATAAGAAATAGATTAACAAAAGCAGAATTATTATACACTGACACTGTCACTGACATGATCAACACATAATTAGATTGACAAATTAACAAAAACAGAATATGGATCAACACATAATTAGATTCCCAAAGTAAAATATGGATCAACACATAATTAGATTGTCATAGCAAGGTAAAACAGAATACACTCAAATTAATTGTCATAGCAAATTAATTGTCATAGCAAAGTAAAATATGGATCAACACATAATTAGATTGTCATAGCAAGGTAAAACAGAATACACTCAAATTAATTGTCAAAGCACAGTAAAATATGGATCAACACATATGGATCAAAACTGAAATTAATTGTCATAGCAAGGTAAAACAGAATACACTCAAATTAATTGTCATAGCAAATTAATTGTCATAGCAAAGTAAAATATGGATCAACACATAATTAGATTCCCAAATATGGATTCCTCTATCCTTCATCCATGTTCAGTACGTGCATCCAATTTGCTTCATCCGAGAAACATAAATTATAAACAAACGAGATAATTAGAAATAACTAAAAATAAAAATTATCTAGATCTGAGCATCTGACATGATGCATACACCAAAATAATAACCAAAAACGAAATTTAGATCTGATAGAAATTTAGATCTGAGCATCTGACATGATCCGACAGTAATCGAGCATGCATAAATTTAGATCTGATAGAAATAATAACCTAAAACGAAATAAATAACAGAGATCAATTTAGACATTAAGCATGCATACACTAAAACGAAATAAATAACAGAGATTTGAGATTAAAGTGAGATATTTAGAAAAAAAATTACTTAGGGTTAGGTCAGGGCCTTACAGCGGTGAGAGAGCTAGGGTTAGGGCCTTACAGCGGTGAGAGACCTAGGGTTAGGGCCTTACAACGGTGAGAGACCGAGAGAGAGTCTGAGAGACTGTCGCTACCGGCAGATCTGAAGGCGGTGAGGCGGAGAGAGCTCGAGAGGGGAGGAATAGGCGGTGAGAGACCGAGAGAGAGGAGAAATTTTTTCCGCTGGAGAGCCGACTCAGCCGAGAGCGCCGTTCTCTCTCTCTCCCTGTGAAAAAAATGAGAAGAAGAGTCTGGAGAGAGAGAGAACATGATGCCTTTTAAAGTAAGGGTTAGGGCTAAGGGTAAACTAGTAATTTTACCCACTATATTTTGGTTTCGGTTTAAAACCGAACCCGAAACCCAATAACCGTAAACCGAGTTAAACCGATTTAATGGGTTTTCTGCACCGAACCCGACCCGAAATTTCGAAAAAACCGAACCTAATTGCAATATCGGTTCGGTTCGGTCCGGTTTTCGGTTTTAAACCGACAAATGCTCACCCCTAGTTGAGGGCATATTGGACTTTTCAAATGAACCCAAATAGGGTTTAATGGTAGCTACTATAGGTAGGTTAGCCTTCCCTCCTTTTATTTTATTCCATCTTACCTCTTTTCCTTCACAAAGTGTTCTTTCCTAAATTAGAGAGCTTTCCTCTTTGATTTGATCTCCAAATCTCTTCATTCCTCCACCAAAACTTTCATCCAACCTTCTCATACTATAAAGGGAGGGTGCTAGCAAAAATTTGGATCAATGTGCAAGGAGAAGTATCCATTTTGTAAGGATCTTCGTATCAGAGCCGTGTCCTTGAGAGTATCATTGGGATCCCACTCCCAATAGATAAAACTAACCCTCTAAATTGATTTTCTATGCATATTAGTTAGTTTTAAATTCATAGGATTCACCCTCATGCATGTACCCCATTTAGATTCAAGTTTGAGGCCATTTGGAGCTCTCTAAAGCAAGTTAGAATTGTGTCTTGTGTCCTACTTATTAGATCTCAAATTAGGACACCTCATATGTTTGGTTTAATGTCTAATATGTTTAATTGTGTTTTAATTTCAGTTTTAGACATGTTAGGGGATGGATTGATGTTAGCTATGATGGTTAGAATGAGTTTTATTTGGATACCCATGGTTAGATCTAAGTGGTTTAGTCTACATGTCATATTTTTAGCCTCAACTTGTCATTTTAGTGTCTCTTTATATAATGGACTGTTTTGTATATATATAATATGTATGTTAGATATATTTCATATATTTAGATGTGTGTGGATATGTTGTTAGTGGTGTGCTTTTGTTGGAGGAGAGGGGAGTGTGGTTTGATGTGTGTCTTGAGTGGTGTGGAGAGTGAGAGGTGTTTCTTTTGTCCAAACAACCCAAATTCGTCATAATATTCATCCACGTTTTTAGTAGCCATAACAACTTAGAAATGTCATAACTTTTAGCTTATAACTCCGATTAATCTTCCATTTTTTTTAAAAGAACCGTATCGAAATTAGCTTTCCAAATATATACATAAATAGGTAAAATATATTTTTAGAACTTTCTGTAAAACTGTTTGAGTGTCAGCTGTCCGAAAGACGAACGTGTTTCGGTGTTTTCGCGATTCCGGGAGCTTCCGGACACGAAAATGCGATCTGTTTAAAGTTTCGGAAAGCTAACACAAAGGGCTACGACATACTTTAATCCTAGAATTTAGTGAAGGACCAATTAGTACAGTATTGGTTTTAAGTAGAAGAGTGACTATACGACATAGGCATTTTGTGTAACCTATGAGCCTATGTAGTATGGATATTAAATGAATGTAGAGTATGTAATGCATGATATGTCAGACGAATGATATATATATATATATATATATATATATATATATATATATATATATATATATATATATATTATATATGCTCTTTACATTAATGTATATATATGGTTGAATACAAGCATGTAGGAATACAATCAATGTAATGTATGTAAGCAATGCATAAATGCATGAATGAAAGAATGATATACAATGTATGCATGAAAGTATATAATGAATGCTAGATATGAATGCAAGGTATACATGTAATAATAGATATGAATGCATAATGTATACATAATGTAATGCAATATATAATGATAGTATGTATGATAATGTAGAATATATGATGCAAGTATGTATATATCTACTGTCTTTCCTTTTCCTTATATTTTTCCTTCCCTTCCCTTTCTATTTCAGTTTTCCCATTTTTTTTCCTCTTCTATTTTTACATGTTGTATACAATGTATATAATGTACAGATGCATGTAAGTATGTAATATGCATGAATGATATGTATGTAATGAAAATAAGTATATGTATGCAACTTAATGATATGTGAATGAATATAATGCATGAACTGAAGTATGCATGTATATGGGATATGAATGAATGATATGCAAGTATCTATGTTTGCAATAATAAATGTAATGAATATGCATGTATATATTGTACCTATATTGTATATAGGCCTAGAGTGGTTTACCCTGTATGACTTGTTGGTTAGACTTGTAGTTTGACTAGAGTTGACCTAGTTTGACTAGAGTGTTGACCAGAGTTGACTTAGATTGACTTAGTTTGACCTTGTTTGACTTAGATTGAATAGATTGACCTAGTATGACTTAGTTTGGCTTGGTGTGACTTAGTATGACTGAGTTTGACCTAGATGACTGAGTTTGACCTAGATTGCATAACATATACTAGAAATTATGCCATACACTGTTAAAACCTAATTAGCTCATGATATCTCATCTTTAGGTCTGTGATTTCACTCTGAGCCAGATTACACAGTTGACATATTTCCATCGGATCTCAGGCGAGTACATTCTCTGATAATATTTATTTTTTATGATATCGTCTTTGTTTCTAGTATATAGTGTAGATATCCTTGTTCTCTTGACACATTGTTCATACGGATTGGTATTTGTCTGGATCCCGTCATGAGATGTTATTCTACTCTTAGTATATCCTGTGCAAGTCCTTTCATGTGCATTGTATAGATATGATTCTTGCGAAAGCTAGCTACCTCCTCAGAGAATCATGTGCCATGACATGTCATTACTGGATCCACTTTACTAGTCGGGGATGGGGGTACTTAACGTAGATATGTGATCACTTTTACCTTTTGTGCTATCCTCCCGTGAGTGTTAGTCATACACTTCACGTATGACTAGCCAGTCCCTTTTTCTCTTGTGCAATCCAATTCGATCACATGTTGAAACTAATACTGAACTCACATAGATAGTAGTTCCTGATTCCTGTACATG
Organism: Iris pallida; assembly: GCA_029216955.1. Lineage (NCBI taxonomy): Eukaryota > Viridiplantae > Streptophyta > Magnoliopsida > Asparagales > Iridaceae > Iris > Iris pallida. The sequence continues at coordinate 20,583,542 of JANAVB010021796.1, read as the reverse complement.
ATATACACTATTTTCTACTCTTACATTCACTTACAGTCTTGATATGCCTCACCATGATTCATGTACTCATTACTTTACCTTGTAGATTCTCTCTATTTACTGCTACATTTTTAATATCGTCTAACTAGAACTGTTATTGAAGATTTGTGCTCGTTCCATCCTGACTGAATATGTTGACAAAATTTTACAGATTATGGCGAGGATGAGTGTCGTACCTACTACTGTCCTCATGACGTAGTTGGCGTAGACTTGGAGACCCTAGTTCAGCAAGGGTTAGCTCTGCCGATGAGGCATTAGTGCATCTTAGCTAGATTGGTTTGGTACTGGACTTTGTCTCCAGATTACATTTTGGCTTGTTATTATTTTAGTATTTCGTATTAGAGATTGTTGACTCTAGACTTGTATTATTTCTGCGTCGAATATTCTGGTTGATAATTTCATATCTTGTTGTCTTTATCTTTCGGTATCATCTATCTTTCTTAGAGTTTGTGATTGAGTATATTATATTATCATTGCTTGTCCTCCATTCGGAGTTGACCGTTCTCGACAGATTTTGATATTATAACTGTTGTTAGATAGTAGATCTAGACAGCGTTCTACGCCATTTCTGCGACATTGGCTGGGATGTTGTCTCGTACTCGTGCCCTTACTCCGGGTGCGGGTCGTGACAATAGTTCTATCCAGAGACTATGGTTTACCTGTTTGGCTTCCCATACGCACTAGAGATTGTCCTCCCCCAAGATTCCCATACTGACCAAGTCATGTCCATAACCTGTCCAGCTTTGTAACTACCTGAGCCTCTATACCCTAATCATAACAGTTACGATCATCTAACCGTCACACGACTCTTACGTATCGATGATCAGTCAAATACGCAGGTCATGCCCTTAGCAACATGTCTCAAATCGTGACATATGAGTGTCATGGCTAAAGGAGATATAAAGATATCCCACAATTATAAGGTAGTCCACTAACACTAAGTCAACATGCATCAAATAAAATAAAAACAGAAAACGACTAATAGAGTCGCTTGCACCCAAGTATGGCTTGGCCACGCAGTTTATAACATAAGAAACTAACAAATATAAAACAAAATAAATAAATACTGAAAATAAATAATATGACAATAAATATAGCAATGTATACTTGCATGAGGCTGTTGCGACGATCTGACAATGTCCATATTTGTCCAATAGTCATGTTTGATGCGTACATGATCTGAATTTGAGAGAAGATAGGAGTGAACGATTAGTCACGATCAATTATGATACTCGAGGGAATTTGTGGAGAAAACACGCATACTATTTTTTTTTTTTAAAAAATTTTATAGTACTTGAAAGCTAGATAAATATATACTTGAAACATATAACTTGGTAACTATATTTTTTTTAGAAATTTTTTTTTGAAAACCTAGAAAAAGTATTTTGGGCAAATCTAAAATTTGTAGGTCAAGGTAGTTTATTTAGTTAAAATAGGTAAAAAAAATTATAATAAATTTTTAGGGTTTAAAGTCTAGGTTTTCAAATCAATGTAGGCCTAGCCAAACCCAAATGATAATTAATAATACTAATAGTTGATATAACACTATTTATATACACAATACTACTAATAGAAACAAATGATAATTAATAATACTAATAGTTGATATAACACTATTTATATACACAAAAATTATGTAATCTTTAGTGAGAAGAAAACGAGATATACAAAACTATAATAATAATAATAATAACAATAATAATAATAATAATAATAATAATAATAATAATAATAATAATTATTATTATTATTATTATTATTATTATTATTATTTTAACAGTACAAATATAGATAAAACCTAGTGATAATATTAATATATAAAATAAAAATAATAAAATGCACTAAAAGATCTGTTTGTTCTCCACCTAAATAAAACAAAACAAGCACAAAAGTACGAAATAAAAGAGTGAAGCAGAGGAAAGAGAAAGAGGGATGCATACTCGGGAACGGGAGAGGGAGGAAAGAGTGTGAGAGCATGAGAGAGACTGTCACTCTCATTTCTCGTATTTCCCGTATTTCGTATTTATACTCGTATCTGGATTTTTTTGCATGTAATTTTATTTTTCTTAACTTGTGGAATTTCGGTATTTCTCGTATTTTGGGTTTTGTCATGGTTCAATTTTAATTGGTTTGGATTGGGTTGGTTTGATTTGGTTTATTATGTATTGGAACACCTTAACCTACTCTCCACCTTCAACACACCACAACCCATCCTCTTTATAATCTCCACCTACCACTCTCTCTCTTCATTACCACCACCATTAATTTTCCTCTTCTTCTTCTTCTCCTTCCTCTACACAACACAACCCATAGGCAAGTGCATCTTGCCACTACATGAGAACCCTCTTTTATTTGTCCATTGGCTAGATTAGGACATGGTGATCAACATTAGTTCTTGGCATTTTGTGATTTGGAGTCTCCATTGTTCTAGATCTAAGTCTTCCTATTTTAGGATTTTTGCATGTTTTGATCTATTTTAGTTGGTTTTCTATGAGTTTTGATGTTTCCATGGGGAAGAGCATTCAGTTCCACCCAAATTGGAACTTTGGAAATCCGGATTTGGAGTTCGGATGGCCAAGTTATGATGCTGTGTAGCCTTGAGTTCAACCATGGTGTTCTTGCTGTTTGGAGAAGACAGTGAGCAGTGTGCAGAGCTGTTTAGCTTACGCACACTGAGCTGCGCGCGCTCTTTAGCGTGCGTACGCAGACTTGGGTACGCTTCCTGTTGGAAGCGTGTCTCCTTGAGCGTGCGTGACTTTTCACCTACGCTGCTCTCTCAGCGTGCGTGACTTTTCACCTACGCTGCTCCTTGAGCGTGCGTGACTTTTCACCTATACTGCTCTCTCAGCGTGCGTGACTTTTCACCTACGCTGCTCTCTGTAGCGTGCGTGACTTTTCACTTATACTTCTCTCTCAGCGTGCGTGACTTTTCACCTACGCTGCTCCTTGAGTGTGCGTGACTTTTCACCTACGCTGCTCTCTGTAGCGTGCGTGACTTTTCACCTACGCTGCTCCTTGAGCGTGCATGACTTTTCACCTACGCTGCTCTCTGTAGCGTGCGTGACTTTTCACCTACGTTGCTCTCTCAGCGTGCGTGACTTTTCACCTACGTTGCTCTCTGAAGCGTGTGTGACTTTTCACCTACTCTGCTCTCTGTAGCGTGCGTGACTTTTTACCTACGCTGCTCCCCTAACCCCTTGCTTAACCCATTGGCTCTTGGAGTTTTGGTCTTATTTCTTTAAGCTTGACTCTTCTATAGCCCTGTATATTGTTATTTTATTAGATATTTTATACACATTTTATATCCTTACGCCTTTTGTCATGAACTTGATTTTACTTATGATGTTTGGAATGACTATCGTACATGGCATGGTATGACAAGGAACTGGCATAACACGGCAGTGACCCGTAGTGGTGCACTCCTGACATGACCAACCTGATATGATAGTGGCCCGTCGAGGCGCACTCCTGACAAGTACCCTGACATGATTTATCTTAATGCTGTTGCGACGGCTAACTTAACTTGACCTGCCTTGACACCGTGGGTAGTTCTTCTTGCTTGCCTGTTAAATCTACCAGTCTTGTCTCGCATCATGTCTAGGACATGAATCCCTGGTTTCCCACGGTCAGGGATTCGTACTGAATCTGGCTAGGTTAATGACTAGATGGATCAGATAGTTCATGGAGAATTCCCCAGTTACCTGTTGCCCCTTTGGTCCCGGCTTTATATATATATATATATATACTTGGGATTTGTTGCTATCCGTCGAGATGAGCGCACTTCCAGCCCGCCGTCGAGTGTGGTACCTTAGGACACATGTATCTTACTACAGTGTGTCTGCTATATCCTGCTATCTTTTTCTTTTTGCTGGGATCACTCAGGTAGTAACAAACTGGTAACCGGACTTGGAATTCTCATTGCATCTTGTTAGTAATTAGGCTTGTGATAACCCTAGTTAGTTAAAGTAGTAAGCCGTAGTATCTGCTTGGCCGTGATTGATTGAATGAAGTATAACCTGTCTAGTCTTGTCTTGATTCCTGCACAAGATTGCTACCTGTCATGATTTTCTTATATTTTGCCGATAAATGGTGGGAGAATCCAAGTTCCGTTCAGATGAAGGGTTACAACTCCGGTCCTTGTTTGGTTTACGGGTTGTAACCTGGTTATCTGAATAGTCCCATGGTTATCTCATCGTATATCACCTGTTATGTTTTTCCTTAATTCCTGTCTTTATTACCTTATTATTATTGTGCTGATTGTTGGCTTTTGTTTTTATTTTGTGGCCTCCTTTGTGGCACTTGCTCTTTCTGGGGTCTGACCCAACTGGTTTTGTATGGCCAGATATCGGAGCAGCAGCAAAGGATCTACCTACTTTCCAGCCAGATGGTGACCACTAGAGGGAATCCTGGCAACGAGTGGGTTTCTTTTGTTCTTCCACTATAATTGTACATTATTCTTTTGAGGCATTTAGCCGACGAGCACCTGTTAGCTCGATGCACTTTACTTTCTGTCTGCCTACGGGCTGTAAACATGATTGGCAACTCGAGGTTGATCATGTATGACTTAACTCTTGCTAGTCCTTACATTTTGTACGACTAGCTTCGTGATCATCTGGATATGTAATGTTTGGGACGCCTTACAATTGTATATTTGGTGATCTGATATCTTGTAATTATTATTAGTTGGTTGAGATTGAGACAATAGGATAATTTATGACCTTAAGAGAATGATGGCTTGTAGATAAACCCTCATATTTCTAGACAGCCGTGACCGTATAGTGAGATGGATTCCATTTCATTATACGTAGCTGGCTATGTTCGCCCCCGCTCTCCAGTATTTTGGTTCTGGGGCGTGACATGGTTTAAGTGGTGGCCCATGCAGGTCTTGTCAATCAAGAAATGTGATGGTTTACCGGATAGATGTCTCAATCTGTACTCGCCTTTGATCTCCACTCGTATCTTCTTATCTCCTTGGATTCCTGACTTGATAACATGCTTGCATTATTGTTCTATCCTGGTCCTTCCTTAATATTCTTGACGTCATTGCTTCAGTGGCATCATTCATGTTGATCAGCCAGAAGAAGTTCGGCCGGCAGACCAGCAACAACAAGAAGATCAAGATCAGTCCTCCGCAGCCGCCTCCCGAGCCATGCCTTCTGGAGAACCAATGCCCCCAGTCCAGCCAGTTCAGCCAGCAGGGTCAGAGGATGGGGGGTCTTGATAGGGCTCGTCCGTGAGTTGCTTGCATCTCAGGACCGTCGAGGTAATGCCTTGCAGCAAGCAGTACAAGATGCTATGAGCGAAATTGGTCCTCGAGGGAACAGTACGGTCAACAATTTCAAGCGCCTGAACCCTTCCTTCTTCGATGGCAGCGAGGATGCTATTGTTGCAGATGCCTGGCTACAGGACATTGAAGTTATCTTAGAGGCAGCCAGGACTCCTGAAGCAGAGAAGGTGGCAGTGGTGCGCCTACAGTTACTAGACCTAGCCCGCAGCTGGTGGGCTGTGCAAGCAGCGAGTTTAGGTACGCCTGTCATGTGGGCGGTATTCAGTGATATGTTTCAGACCAATTACTTTGACACAGTAGCTAGATATGACCTACAGACCAGGTTTAGTAATCTCAGGCAGATGAACAGGACGGTCGACGGATATGCGGCCGAGTTTTTCAGGTTGAGTCGGTTTGCTCCCACCTTGGTGGCAACCGAGCTAGACAGAGCACAGCGATTTCAGCAGGGGCTCCACTTGGAGATCATATTGGCAGTAGAGCAGTTCGAGCACAAAACTTTTGATGCCCTCTTGCGGGCAGCGAGGAGGCATGAGTACACTTCCCGAAGGATAGCGGACCGGACCGGAGATCGAAAACGGTTTCACGACCAGATGAACCAATCCTCAGCACCGGCCCCGGCAGCTAGGGCCCTGACCATTGGAGCTACGAGAACAGATTCGGTTACCTCCTTACAGCATTCTGCCCCGACCTATCCCAGCAGCAGAAGCAGAAGCGGCCTTTCGCAACCGGTTGTTCTCATTGCGGGAAGCCCGGGCATGTTGTTACTGAGTGCCGTAGAGAACAGGGATTGTGCTTGGTTTATGGTTCGCCGGACCATATGATAGGATCTTGTCCATTCAGAAACAGATCATCGTCGACAGTAACTAGTCCCTCGGTTATGGGACCAGCACCAGCACCAGAATCAACTCCAGTTCATCAACCACAACAGCTCCCGTTTCTGGGTCCATTGCCATCTCAGGCCCAGGCCTTCCAGCAACAGAGGCCACAACAGTTCGCCCTGGCCCAGGCCCAGATCCAGAATCGGCAGAGAGGTATCTGTGTCCCATTGTCTTGCTTTCCACCGTCGTTATGCGGGACACATGTCATGTTTCATGTATCCTAATTACAACGGTATATCCCGGCCCGAGCCATTTCCTAGATCATTCGAAAAGGTTGGTACCAATAGCCTTTAACCTTTTCGTATGAGGAGAGGCTCGTGTCCCTGTTTGACCAAAGAGAGAGACCTTAAGCGCAAGACTATCAGTTTAGTTCGTGTTGCTTGGGTTCATCGCTCCTTGGGAGAGTCAAACGTGAGAGTGTGAGGATGATATCCAATCACGTTATCCCAATCGGTTTGGCTCGTGAGGTATAATATCTTCCTTATGCCTTGCACTTCGATTCCTTGTTTGCATGTATGATTGTATGATTGATTGGTAGCATAGATTGCTTGCGATAGTATAGCTGTCCCGACATCTCTAGCCTCTTGATTAAATTCCGAGGACAGAATTCTTTTAAGGTGGGTAGAGTTGTCACCCTCATTTCTCGTATTTCTCGTATTTCGTATTTTATACTCGTATCTGGATTTTTTTGCATGTAATTTTATTTTTCTTAACTTGTGGAATTTCGGTATTTCTCGTATTTTGGGTTTTGTCATGGTTCGGTTTTAATTGGTTTGGATTGGGTTGGTTTGATTTGGTTTATTATGTATTGGAACACCTTAACCTACTCTCCACCTTCAACACACCACAACCCACCCTCTTTATAATCCCCACCTACCACTCTCTCTCTCTTCATTACCACCACCATTAACTTTTCTCTTCTTCTTCTTCTCCTTCCTCTACACAACACAACCAATAGGCAAGTGCATCTTGCCACTACATGAGAACCCTCTTTTATTTGTCCATTGGCTAGATTAGGACATAGTGATCAACATTAGTTCTTGGCATTTTGTGATTTGTAGTCTCCATTGTTCTAGATCTAAGTCTTTCTATTTTCGGATTTTTGCATGTTTTGATCTATTTTAGTTGGTTTTCTATGAGTTTTGATGTTTCCATGTGGAAGAGCATTCAGTTCCACCCAAATTGGAACTTTGGAAATCCGAATTTGGAGTTCGGATGGCCAAGTTATGATGCTGTGTAGCCTTGAGTTCAACCATGGTGTTCTTGCTGTTTGGAGAAGACAGTGAGCAGTGTACAGAGCTGTTTAGCTTACGCACACTGAGCTGCGTGCGCTCTTTAGCGTTCGTACGCAGACTTGGGTACGCTTTCTGTTGGAAGCGTGTCTCCTTGAGCGTGCGTGACTTTTCACCTACGCTGCTCTCTCAGCGTGCGTGACTTTTCACCTACGCTGCTCCTTGAGCGTGCGTGACTTTTCACCTACACTGCTCTCTCAGCGTGCGTGACTTTTCACCTACGCTGCTCTCTGTAGCGTGCGTGAATTTTCACCTACGCTGCTCTCTCAGCGTGCGTGACTTTTCAGCTACGCTGCTCCTTGAGTGTGCGTGACTTTTCACCTACGCTGCTCTCTGTAGCGTGCGTGACTTTTCACCTACGCTGCTCCTTGAGCGTGCATGAATTTTCACCTACGCTGCTCTCTGTAGCATGCGTGACTTTTCACCTACGCTGCTCTCTCAGCGTGCGTGACTTTTCACCTACGTTGCTCTCTGAAGCGTGCGTGACTTTTCACCTACTCTGCTCTCTGTAGCGTGCGTGACTTTTCACCTACGCTGCTCCCCTGACCCCTTGCTTAACCCATTTGCTCTTAGAGTTTTGGTCTTATTTCTTTAAGCTTGACTCTTCTATAGTCCTGTATATTGTTATTTTATTAGATATTTTATGCCCATTTTATATCCTTACGCCTTTTGTCATGAACTTGATTTTACTTATTATGTTTGGAATGACTATTGTACATGGCATGGTATGACAAGGAACTAGCATAACACGGCAGTGACCCGTAGTGGTGCACTCCTGACATGACCAACCTGATATGATAGTGGCCCGTCGAGGCGCACTCCTGACAAGTACCCTGACATGATTTATCCTAATGCTGTTGCGACGGCAAACTTAACTTGACCTGCCTTGACACGGTGGGTAGTTCTTCTTGCTTGTCTGTTAAATCCACCAGTCTTGTCTCGCATCATGTCTAGGACATGAATCCCTGGTTTCCCACGGTCAGGGATTCGTACTGAATCTGGCTAGGTTAATGACTAGATGGATCAGATAGTTCATGGAGAATTCCCCAGTTACCTGTTGCCCCTTTGGTCCCGGCTTTATATATATATATATATACACTTGGGATTTGTTGCTATCCGTCGAGATGAGCGCACTTCCAGCCCGCCGTCGAGTGTGGTACCTTAGGACACATGTATCTTACTACAGTGTATCTGCTATATCCTGCTATCTTTTCCTTTTTGCTGTGATCACTCAGGTAGTAACAAACTGGTAACCGGACTTGGAATTCTCATTGCATCTTGTTAGTAATTAGGCTTGTGATAACCCTAGTTAGTTAAAGTAGTAAGCCGTAGTATCTGCTTGGCCGTGATTGATTGAATGAAGTATAACCTGTCTAGTCTTGTCTTGATTCCTGCACAAGATTGCTACCTGTCATGATTTTCTTATATTTTGCCGATAAATGGTGGGAGAATCCAAGTTCCGTTCAGATGAAGGGTTACAACCCCGGTCCTTGTTTGGTTTACGGGTTGTAACCTAGTTATCTGAATAGTCCCATGGTTATCTCATCATATATCACCTGTTATGTTTTTCCTTAATTTCTGTCTTTATTACCTTATTATTATTGTGCTGATTGCTGGCTTTTGTTCTTATTTTGTGGCCTCCTTTGTGGCACTTGCTCTTTCTGGGGTCTGACCCAGCTGGTTTTGTATGGCCAGATATCGGAGCAGCAGCAAAGGATCTACCTGCTTTTCAGCCAGATGGTGACCACTAGAGGGAATCCTGACAACGAGTGGGTTTCTTTTGTTCTCCCACTATAATTGTACATTATTCTTTTGAGGCATTTAGCCGACGAGCACCTGTTAGCTCGATGCACTTTACTTTCTGTCTGCCTACGGGCTGTAAACATGATTGGCAACTCGAGGTTGATCATGTATGACTTAACTCTTGCTAGTCCTTACATTTTGTACGACTAGCTTCGTGATCATCTGGATATGTAATGTTTGGGACGCCTTACAATTGTATATTTGGTGATCTGATATCTTGTAATTATTATTAGTTGGTTGAGATTAAGACAATAGGATAATTTATGACCTTAAGAGACTGATGGCTTGTAGATAAACCCTCATATTTCTAGACAGCCGTGACCGTATAGTGAGATGGATTCCATTTCATTATATGTAGCTGGCTATGTCCGTCCCCGCTCTCCATTATTTTGGTTCTGGGGCGTGACAGAGACTCACCAGCGTATTCATCCAGTGGCGGCGAGGGATCGAGCAGGTCAGTGGGACTCCGCCGAACGCAGCGCTCGCGGGCGCCAAGATCGGTACCGGCTCATCACTGGTGGAGCTGGCACAACGGAGGAGAGATTCGGCCGGTCCATGCGGTCGGGTCGATGCGATGGATAGGCGGAAGGGTCTTAGTCGTGCGACGGGGCGGCCAGACCTGGGGTTCAGGCGGAGCTCGTGGCCGGGATTACGTCCGGGCGGAGTTGGATGACAGAAGGAGACGGCGGCGCTTGGCCAGGTACGGAGGTGAGGAGGACAGGACGGCGGTGCTCAGGTTAGGGTTTCTCGATTTAGTTATTTGTTGTTGATGGTGGTGACGATGTGGTGGCGATGGTGGTGATGACGTGGAGATGGTGGTGGTGGTCGTGATGAGTCGTGCAATCCCCCTTACCAAAATTTTAATATATTTTTATTTTATTTGAATTACAATTTTTAGATTTTTTTTATAAATAATTAATTAGTTAATTATTACGGTAGATGACTTTATCCAGGGTTGAGTTTTTAAGTACAAGACGACCAGGAATCATGGCACGGATAGTGCAGTGGCGTGCTTTGACTAGTGTTTAGCCATGGTAGGGGAATGTCGAGCCATAAATGTGTCCTAACTAAGAAAACTAGGCCAAGTTGTGACATGAACACTATAAATAATTTAATTATTTATTAATTAGATTACAGACTCTTTGGAAGACTCGGTTGTACCAACTTAGCCCGGATTTGCCCCGAGCCAAGGCCGAAACTATGTAGTCATATAGTGCGTCCCAAGACGTCTTTATAGACATGCATTGTGTAGTAGTATTTTAATTTGATGACCCAGTAGACGACTTTTATAGATAAATGATAGTTATATAAATATTAAATGTGTTATTGCAATTAAAAGGTAATTTATTTTGAGAATAGAATATATACATATACACTAATCCACTTGGTTACTAGTTTAGAGTAGCGTAATAAATATTGCTTGCTATTTTATATGTAGGTATTATTCTAGAGGTATATCAATATAAGGGTTATATATATAAACAAATATAGGTATATATATATTTTTTGTATGTAATTATCATATAGGACTTTTACAATAAATTGATATGTGCACGTATATATAGGTGTGTGTGTGTACAGACAAGGCACTATACTAGGAATAACTAGTATTAAGACTTTTTGAGATTTATGGAGTAAAATACATATATAAATATATGTTAATTTAGAAAAAAAAACAAAAGAAATAAATAATAATAATATATAAAAAAATAATTAGGAATTGTGGAAATAAACAAATGTTAATAGCTATACTCTAAATCTTGATATATATATATATATATATATATATATATATATATATATATATATATATATATATATATATATATATATATATATATATATATATATATATATGGTATGGTATGGTATATATGTATTTATCATATATATATATATATATATATATATATATATATATATATATATATATATATATGGTTATTATATATAAAAAAAGAAATAAGAAAAGCAAAAAAAAAACCCACACCTAAAATCCTACGCCCGAGCCCGACCTGTGCCAAACCGAAGATATATATGTATATATATAGATCGAACAGAGGGGGAGAAAGGATCGTCAAAAAAAACCAAAACCCTAACTCGAACCCGCGCTTTAAACCCCACGCCCATCCCCCTAACCTGGGCGGCCACCCTGACGGCAGCGCATCGCCGGAGGACGGCCGCCGGCGGCCACAGGCCGGCCACGAACGCTGGCCGCGCGCACGGAATCGACAGCGACCCCGCACAGGTAACCCCTGTTCTTCCCTGTTTTTCTCTTTCACTAGTTTATCATTTTACGATCTACAAAAACCTGCACGTAGCCTTTAAAACCATCTACATGTCCCTTTAATTAGATTCTAAAATACTAGACTAGATTTCTCGGGAAATCGATGGGAATTTCACAGAAAAACTGTTCGAAAAACAGTTTGTAAGTGCCCCAAGTACCTCTATTTGAGAATGATTCCAGGCCAACCTAGTAACTGTTTAGAAGTTTTAATTTAAGAGATTCCTAGCCAACCTATAGGACACGAGATCCCTTTTTGTAGTTTCGAAGTTTATCGCTTAAATGCCGAGAAAACCGATTTTAAAAATTGACAAAAACTGTTTTCAAAAACAATAAAATCCTTCGATACGACGTGCGTTCCGCCAATCTGAGCGACGTGGTTGCGAACCGAAAAAATCGAAAGGTGCGTATCGACTTCGTAGAAGTGTGGGCTTTGACGGAATTCAAATTGGTTGCGTGTGCGCGACGAATTTGATGCGTATCCGTCAAAATTCACCGCATCGACCACTTTGCACAAACTACAATTACTTTGTACACGTTCGTCATATCGAAACAAAACTTGCGCCAACAGGACCGTATCATTTTTCTGGTCCTGTATGCCAAGTTTGGTCCGATTCTGAGACAGTTGACCGGATCGTCGTTTTGCGGACCCCAAGATCCGACTCAACGGGCGATTTTGTGCACAGCCTACCGGAATCCAACTTTGGACCTACATTTGGGTTCGTATCGAAAAACTGGACCTGTTGAGATATAGTTTGACGACTTTAGAGACCAAAGACTTTGGCACGCTTTTCGGTGCAAAGCGAGTCCAACGGCGGACACCGTTTTAACCCAAAATTACCGTTTTGCTCCTGTGTCCAGAATTGGACTTAAGGACAGGCAATTCTAGCTAATTTGACTATTCTGAAAACATTGGTAATGTCTATTTCAGTATCCGGAGACTCTTGCATGTGTTGACTGTTGTGGCTCACTGAGTGGTATAGTATTATCGGTTTCACCAGCACATGACCTCAGGCGAGTATATCTCTTGTAGTTTTCATATTTGATTATCTCTATACTTCCTATATTTGATAATGTTTTACATTGATATCACGTTGATTCTTGACACGCTTGTCATACGAGACAGTAGTTATGGATTCTTGCATGTTGTTCATGACCAATATATTTTCGTGTTCGTGACCGGTTTGAATCCATGGATATTAGTCGGGCGGGAAAAATACATTAGTAGACATGTAAACATATCCAGAAATATCCAATATGTCTATTCTTAAATAATAGCAGCTGCACACGACACGTACAGGGTGCCGGATTTACCCCTTAGCCGTTTACATGTCGAAAGTGTATTTCAAATCACCTATTAGATATAGTCTTGCTACATTACAGTTTTTTGTCATTGCTTGTCTTGTGTACCATGTCTTTCTACTTTTACTTGCATGATTCCTACCATGATTTCCTGTTTATCCACTTATCATGTATCTCAGTATTATTACAGATTTATGGATTTCTTCATTTATTGATTCTGTTGTGAGAATGTACTCGTTCCATTCCTGACTGGAAACCAACATTTTTAGGTTTAGCCGCGATCACTCTTAGCACTGGGAAGGCATGGGTATGTTGAGATCAACCTAGATAGTTGAATTAGCTGTCTTTTCTATTTTTGAGACATTATATTTTCTAGTCTAGCAAATGTGAAGTTGTGAAACCTTGTAATTTGTAAACTTGATTTAATAATGTAAATGAGCAATAAATGTATATTTTGTGATTTTAAGCATATTGGTCGTGACAGCGTTCTACCGCCGACTCTGCGGCATAGGCTGGCTTGGACACGTCTCGTATCCGGAAAGCGGGTGCGGGTCGTGACAAGTTTTTGTGGTGGCCCATGCTGGTCATTTTGCAAATTGTGTGAACTCGTGGTAGTACCATATTAGTCGTACTACTGCGAGCCTGCGACTAGGAAATGCTCATTCACAATTAGGAGTAAGTCAATTTTCGGAGAATGGTTAGGACTAGAAGTCCCTAGTTTACTTTGACAGTTGGGTAGTTAAGGTTGCTACTTATGCCTCATCGAATTCTAAATCCTATTAGATGGTTTTTATAAAAGGATGCCCTATTGTATTCTGATTCGATAGTATTTCTAAAGTGGGTAGATTCGTAACCCATCTTTCCGAAAGTTTGGAAATATCCTTTTATTTATTTGTTTGAGTTAAAATATGATTTTTAGAATTTTATAAATATTTATTATAGAAGGCCTTAGTCACGGTTAAGTTTTGGAGTGCAAGATAACCAAGAATTTTGGCACTGAGAGTGTGGTCGAGTGCTTTGACTAGTGTTCTATCCATGGTAGAGAAGATCGAGTCATATGCGTATACTAACTAGGAAAACCAGGCCAAATTGTGGCATAACCCTAGGAATAATTTAATTAGTTAATATTAAGATTATTGGCTTTTAAAAGACCCGGTTGTTCCACATTAGCCCGAACTCAACCCAAGTCCTGGTGGTCATGTAGTGCGACCAACGTCGTCCATGTGGATATGTAATTAGTTAATATTAAGATTATTGGCTTTTAATTAGTCCAGTCATCTTCTCCACTTGCATCTCGTTCTGAACGAGATCGTTTCTAATCTAATCAGAAACTATTTGTGGACTTTCATTGTTGCTGCTACGAAATCTTTTGTGCATATTTCGAAGTTACATTTGATTTTGTTTTTCTGAATCCTCCGGGATCTCATTTGTGCATCTTCCTCGAAGTGTTTCCAAAATCAATTTTTTATCTTAAAATCACACCTCGGGAATAACATATATGAAGATAATTGATTCATCCTCATGCCTATTTTTTGGTGAGTGAAGCCATTGCTCAAGACTTCATCCTCCACATGTGCGCCTCCTAATCTCTTGAGGATGCTCAATCACCAATAGCATATCAACTCTTTCCATTTCCGGTTCAAAGATCAATATGTGATAAAAAAAATCTTATAGGAAGGAATATATTCCAAAAAATTGAGAGGAGAGTGATGTTTATGAAAATTGGAGAGAAATGGTAGGCCAACTCTCTCCAACTCTCAGAAGCTTTCCTTTGTAATACGCCAACTCAAACCCTTTACACTAAGAGAGTCGATATACCATTTCTCTCATTTTCATAAACATCTCCCCTCCTACAATTCCTTTACACTATATCCCTCCGCATAAAATTTTCTAGTTTCGCCAAAATGCACCAAGAGAGTCAGACATACCATTTCTCTCATTTTCATAAAACATGTCTCCCCTCCTACAATACCTTTACAATATATCCCTCCACATAAAATTTTCTGTTTGTGATAAAATGAGACATACATAAACTTCATAGATGCATCTCCTGAAGCACAAGGGGCCAACTAAGGAGCAAGGATTAAGGATCTGTAACAAATACATCTGTTGCCTATTATAGATATTGGTATTATAGCAAGAATGTACCATGGTACATATATAATATCAAGGTTTTTTTTAGGGGCACCACAACTTCTACTAGGGGGCAGCCCAAAAAGTAGAGATTTTACTAGGGGGCAGCCCACATTTTACTAGGGGCAGCCCAACCCCCCAAACTCTCATTTCCTTCCCAAACCCCAATTTCCTCTCTCTCTCCTCCAAAAGAAAAAAAAGAAGAGCTCTCTCTCCCTCTCCCAAAACCCTAGTCTCTTCTCTTCCACCACTCTAATCCTAATTCCTCCACCAAATTTCTTTCAAGAACACTCCTACATTCGACGAGATGACACGCAAGTCGAAGAAATCGGATTCTAGGTACGTTATTTCCTAATTTTTTCTATAATTTTCTACATTCTATTCGAAATCCTAGAATAGTTTTAATTGTCTAAAAACTTTTGATAATTTAGGTTTAGAATGTCTTTAGGGTTTATGAATGGCATTTTCGAACACGACAAACCCACAATTTTTCTTCAAACCCTAACCCTAGAAAACGACAAACTAGCGAGTCGTTTGTCTGTTGGCCCTGAGTACAGTAGGACTGCCAAGCACGTGGCAGTCCACATGTAAACAAGGACTGCCAGAGTCCTGGTATGTCGTTATGGCAGTTTTGATAAAAATAGGTTTAGAATCTCTTTCACGTTCTCTTCCCTAATTTTCGAACACAAGAAACCCATATTTTATGTTGAAATCCTAACCCTAGAACACGACAAACTAGCATATCGTTATGGCAGTTCGGGTCTCATAACAGTAGGACTGCCAGGCCTGTGGCAGTCCTACTGAAAATCAGGACTGCCAGAGCCCTGGCAGTCCTCTTGTAAAAGAGGACTGCCAGGACTGTGGCAATCCTGATTTTCAGTAGGACTGCCACAGGCTTGGCAGTCCTACTGTTATGACATATGGGGGTGGGTAATGCATGTTGTTTCTATTATTTAATAACTGTATGTTGTCATGCAGTCCACCGGCCGCTAACAAAAGAATACGGCCCACCGCGTCAAAGCGGAAGGAACGTGCGGGACGTCCTCTCGAGCGTCCGATAACAATTTTCGAACCGACGCCCCAAGCTCGGTCTCGGACGTCGCCACCGGCACGTCAAGCTCGGTCTCGAACGTCGCCACCGGCACGTCAAGCTCGGTCGAAGCAACGAGCTCCTACTCCTACGCGTTCTTCCGATGACGACAAAGACGACGTGCCAATTGGCCGACTCCTATCACGTCAAGACGGTTCTGCTCCATTTGATGAGGTCAGTCCTTCTAAGGAGGCCGATCCTTCTGAGGAGGCCGGTCCTTCTGAGCCGCCTGTCCATCCGCCCGGTTGCTCAATGTTGGTTTCTTTTGAGAACCATATTGCGTATGAAATATGGAAGAACCCGGTATGTACATGACGTTTGTAAGCTACCAGTTTTTAGTATACTATATATATATGTATTTCATAATTGATATGTTTTTCTGTTGTTCGATATACAGAGGACATATCGTATCCTTAGGGCTGTGAGTCACGGAAAGAAAACTGTGTCCTGGCAGTTTGCAAGCTTATCGGAGGCCGTCCAGAGCAAAATCATACCGAGCGGCTTGCACAATTTGGCACAAAACGCCTATCGGACAATGGATAGTGCCCTCATATCCGTCTTTGTGGAGAGATGGCACCCGGAGACCAACACATTTCATCTCCCAGCAGAGGAGATGACCATTACACTTGACGACGTCTACCAGATACTGGAGCTGCCAGTGACCGGGCGCGTCATGACCAAAGAACATTACACCAATGAGAAATCCGTGAAATGGTACGAGAAGATCGTCAACTTCGTCTCAAGTCACCTTGGACTTCAGGCTACGAGTTTTACAACTCTGCCAGGCTTCAAGAAGTCATATGGAATTTCTCTGTCATTTCTGGTGGACCACTTTATGGATATGGAGGTAGATGACGATGACGATGATATGGTCGACGCGGTGGCCCGTGCGTACATGTTGTTCGTCCTAGGAACGGTCGGCATTCCGGACAAGTTCGGAACGTCGATACATGCTAGGTACATGCTCAATTTATCTGAAGTGGATGACTTCATTGATATATCCTGGGGAAGCGGTATACTAGCCAATCTTTACTGCGAGCTCGGCATCGCATCCTGTGTCGGGACTAAGAAAATAGCCGACTGTCAGACTCTGCTACATGTAAGAAAACTTCTAACAATTTAATCTTGTATACTTCATTTTGTTGTTTATTTTTTGATTATTCATTTATAAATTGAATAGGCATGGATATAAGAGTACTTTCCGATGCTTATACGGGCTGACCTGAACCCAGAGTATGTTGAACACCTTCCTAGAGTGTGTCGATGGAGGCCATCCCAGCTGGAAACAAAAAATTGGCAAACACTGGCTTCCATTCGTGAAGTACTTGACAATTTGGTGCCAGAATGTCACCCCCAGTTTTCAAATTAGGGGTATTTTTGTCATTTTCAAGTTTTATAATATTTTAGGAATTTTATTTGATTTTATATGATTTTTAGGAATTTATTTGAGTCGGTTTGAATTTTATCCAATTCGGACTCAATTTGGAGACCCGGGTAGCCTGGACCCTAGTGGGACCCACAAACTAGCTGTGTTTGGCCCACACACTATCATAATTAGGCTAGAAATTATTAACCCTATTTCCATGACTTAATTAGTCTTTTTAGAGGCTTAAATTGTATTTAGAATTGAACCGAACCAACCCGAATTCAATTGGACCAAACCAAAGTCAAATGGGTGGAGGGTTATTGGATCCTACCCAGACCCAAAACCCATTCCCCCCCCCCCCCCCCTTAGGGCCGGCCATGACTAGGAGCACCCCCCCCCCCCCCCCCTTTGTCTTCTCCACAAAGCAACATCTCTCTCTCTCTTTCTCAAATTTATTTTCTCTCCAACTCTTCTTCCCTACAAGAACAAGCTTAGGTAAGCTCATTTAAATCCCCATTTATTACTCCTTTCTATTCATGTCTTTCACATTAAATGTAGAGAATTTGATTCTCTACATTTTGCCCTCTATTTGTAGGTTTTTCCCTAGAAATTAGGTTAGAGTTAATTATATATATATATATATATATATATATATATATATATATATATATATATATATATATATATATATATATATATATATATATATATATATATATATATATATATGTGTGTGTGTGTGTGTGTGTATGTAAAGGTATATATATAGAATATATATGTATATATGTATTTGTGTGTGTGTGTGTAGAGAGTGGTGGGAATGAGAATGAGGAATGGTAGTGGTGGTGTTTGGTGTGGAGGTGAGAGTGTGTGTGGTTGTGTATATATATATATTATATATATATATATATATATATATATATATATATATATATATATATATATATATATATATATATATATATATTTTTTTTTTTTTTTTTTAATATATATATATATATATATATATATAGATATATAATATATATATATATATATATATATATATATATATATATATATATATATACCTATATCTACTTAGATATCTATATATCTATATATCTATCCATCCCTCTATATATATATATATATAAACACACTCATCTCCATATATCCATATACATATATAAAAAAAAAAAAAAAAAAAATATATATATATATATATATATATATATATATATATATATATATATATATATATATATATATATATATATATATATATATATATATATATATATATAGAGGGGAAGATTAGAGGAAGAGAAGAAGGAGAAGAAGAAGAATGGGAGGGCAGCAGCAGCTGCAGTAGAGGGCAGCAGCAGCTGCAGTAGAGAAGCAGCAGCAGCTGCAGGAGCTGCAGCAGCAGCAGGGCAGCAGCAGGAGCTGCTTTAGCAGCTCCTTCCCCCCCCCCCCCTTTGAACCCCCAATTTGTCTTTAAACCCCCCCTAGTATCCTATATATACGTATATATGTAGGTATATATATATAGATATATATATATATGTTTATATATAAAGAAATAGATGAGAAGTTAGATAGAAGAAGGAAGGAAAAGAATTAAGAAGAAGTAAAGAAGAAGGAAGGAAATTAGAATGAGAAGGAAGTTGGAGAAGAAGAAAACTAGGAGAAGTTAGGAATTTGAAGAAGAATAGGAAGGAGGAGTAAGAAGAAGAATTAGAGCTAGAAGAATTAGGAGAAGAAGTTAAGAAGAAGAAGAATTAGAATTTAGATCTAAAGAGGAGAATTAGAATGAGAACAAAAAGGAGGATTTTTAGTAGAAGTCGAGTTAGAGGACGAAATTGAGCCCGGAGCATCGGATCGCGATGAAACTTGACGTAGGCCTAGGATATGTGATTTAGATTTTGCGGGTAAGCTCCCGAGTGAAAATCGGAGTCGTAGGGCACCGGTATCGCGCCGTATCAGCGCGTATCTTGAAATATTCAAGATATCTGCAACGGACCGTAAAGTGGACTAGACGTCCACTTTATCTAGGTATTTTGGTAGATAACGAACCTATAGGCTAGTACCCTACTACCCTAGGGAGCACGGGTCAAAATATCAAGCGTAGGTAGGCTATCTAGATAATCGCCGAAGGTAGAATTTTACCCTTAAAAATGGTAAAATAGGGAATTGGCCCATGGCCGAGAAATTGAGTTTGAAGTCCAAGATGGACTTGGATATGGGTTGTATAGGTTGGTAATGAGTAGAATTAGCCGTCTAAACCTAATCTTGGACCCGGTTGACCACGGTTGACTTTTTGGACTAAAAGTCAACTATGGGTCAACACTTTACCCAATTTAGTTCCAAATTCCATTTAACTTGGACAGTTGACTAAAAGTCAACTATTAGTCACCAGTGACCTAGGGTTGACCTAGAGTTGACCTAGAGTTGACCAGAGTTGACCCGTTGACAAAAAGTCAACGGTAAGCCAGTTTTCGACCTAGTTTGATTCAGATTGACTTCTAATGTTCTTCCATGACCAAGATTGACCCGACTAGGCATGTCTTGACCTAGAATGACTAAATAGAATTTAATTTGATTTAACTTTACTTCCTAAACATAGTATTGATATCGTCTTGTTCTCTATAGGTCCTCGAGACACTGCAGTTGATCCGGTCGACATATTTTATCATCTTACAGGCGAGTACATTCTCTGATACTTATTCCCAATTTATGATAACTGTTATGATTCATGTACTTAGTGTTGATATGCTTATTCCCGACACATGGTTCTCACGGATTGGTATTCTTGGATCCCGATGAGAGATGTTTTCTCCTTCTTAGGTTGGGATGTATTGTGCAAGCTCTCTTGTAGCTCTTGCTCAATATATGGTCACTGATTCTAGAGAAGGCTAGCTACCTTCTCATTAGAATCCCGTGCAGTGATGTGTCCTGTTTGGATCCATTCTACCAGTTGGGGTAGGGGGAGTAGTAGCGTATGCCTGTGATCATATCCCCTTGCATTCTTGAACAGTGTGAGTCATATACCGCACTTATGACTTGCCAGGCCGATTCTCGACAGGTACCCAAGCCGATCACAAGCCGAAACTACTACTCACACACATTGGATATATAGCTTACCTTGATTTGTGTACATGCCATGATCCCGTTCTATTTTCTTGTTCTAGCTCTAGCTTTACAGCTTACCATGCCATGATACATACATGTACACTCCATGATTCATTGTATATGCTCTATTTACAGTCTTATAGCTTTTATTCTATCTTGAGATCTGTTATGAGATATATGTACTCGTTCCATCCTGACTGGACTGTTGATAAAATATTACAGATATCGACGAGGGAGATTGCAGTACCTACTACGGTCCGGACGACGTAGTGGCCCTAGACTTGGTCCCGCAGGGCGTAGCTCCGCCTGACGAGACTATACCACTTGTTTAGTTAGAGTAGGTCTTTGTATTGGACTTAGTTTCCAGTTACTTTTGAGACTGTATTATATTTGGACTGTATTAGAGACTGGACTTGTATATTATTTGTATCTGGACTTGACAGGTTATATTTTATCGTCTTGTTGTCTTTATCTTTCAATCTTTACTTATCGTCTTAGAGTTGTGATTGAGTACTTATATATATTCATTGCTTGTCCTCCGTTCGGAGTTGACTATATTCTCGACAGGTTTTGTTATATATATATAAACTGTTGTCAGACTAGAAAATCTACAGCGTTCCACGCCGTTTTTTCCGGTGAGGGCTGGGCGTTGTCGCGTCACGTGCCCTTTTAGCGGGTGCGGGTCGTGACACGTTTTAGTGGTGGCCCACGCAGGTCCTGAAGTCGCAATTAGTGCGATGTCGTAGCGACACTCGTCTTAGAGTGTTGACTACGAGCCTGTGTTACACATAGGAAGTAGTAGGCTAAGAGTGCTCAATCACAGTAGGATCTTTCCTTGCTTATCTTGCTTACCGTCTTTGATATTGATTTACTGCATTCTAGCTGTCCTCCTTTGATATTGCCTTCATGTGCCATATTGATATCTTCTTCTCAATTTGTCTCCAGGATATTGATGACACATTCTCCTGGCGAGGAGCACGGGGAGACGGAGAGGTCTGCCACCTCTGGCGGACAGGCTCCGGTCACTTCCCCGGCTGATGGGACTTCTGTTGGGGCTCTCGGAGGTACTCCTCCAGCTACCTCGATGACCGTCCCTGGGGCCATTGCGGGTGCTCTACCCGTAGTGCCGGGGGCTACAGCGGAAGCTGCCGGGGGCGTTCTTCCTCCTCAGCAGGGGACTCCTCCGGTGATGATGGGAGCTATTCCTCCATTGCCTTCTCTGCCCACAGACATGGGGCAGATGCTAGCGTTCTTTCACCAGGTGCTGGAGTCCCAGCGGGCCCAGCACGAGGCTCAGTTGAGGCAGACAGAGGCCATGCGCCAGGGCATGGAGGATGCACATAGATTGGCTATGGCGGCAGTGGAGCGTGGGGCTCCACAGAGGGAGGTTCAGCAGCAGCCGAAGATCGGGGATATCCAGGCTTTCAAGAAGCTTGGTCCGAGGGATTTCAAGGGGACTGAGGGCATTATCTATGCTGATGACTGGCTCGAGGATATGCAGACTCTATATTCCACAATCCTTCGATATGTGCGATAAACCGAACATCTTTACATGCAAATTTCAGTATAGTATTTCCAAGTTCCAACTACGTTAGTGCCGCTATATGGGCCTTTTTAATGCTCCATAGCCGGACCCATTCTCATGGAAGAACACTTGGATGATGATGATGACGACGAACTGTCATCATCAAAAACACAATCGACCCAACAAACACATCCGATTTCGAATCCAACGTCTTGAATTTTGGAACTCAATCTAATTAAATTAATGCTTTCTAAAAATGTTACACGACGTTAAAAATAGTATCCTACGCGTCCCGGACACGAATATGACACAAAAAAAGGACACAGTGACACATACACGTAGGGGTGGCGATTTTGCCCTCATACCCTCTACCCTAGCCGGGTACCCTGTACCCTCAAGTGCCCACGGGTAACCTCTACCCTTCGAGGGCATGCCCTACCCTTACCCTCTTGGAATTAGGGTAGGGTAAGGATTTTATTCTGTTACCCTAGTGCAATTACCCGGGTACCCGCCCTACCCGTCCTACCCTCTGCCCTGTAACCCTACCCTGAACCCTACCCTACCCTGAATCACTACCCTATCCACTACCCGTTAACCCTAACCCTTTAAAACCCTCGACCCTACCCTTCTCCCAACCCGCTTTGTAATTTTGTATAGTCCCACTGCCATAGTATTACTACTACTTGTAGTTTTTTGTAATTAGTACTTAGGATTAGGAGAACTACATGGTGCTTGATCCTAAGGAGTCAGGTCTAGCCCCCTCCTTGGGTATGTAGGCAGCCCAGGTTCTACTATATAACTGGGTTCAGCGCCTTTAGTAAAAAAAAATATTCTCCCTGTTATTTCTTGTTAAGTTGTTATAATTTTTGAATGCTGTCAAAATCTGAAAAAAATAAAATGGAAAGAAAAAATATTCCCCCCTGTTTACTAGCAAAAAAATTGATTTTCAAAGTTAAAAAAATAAAATGGCAAGGGTAATACCCTTACCCTCCCTACCCTGACCCTCAGCTACCCTGTGAGGGTAAAGGGCAAGGACGGGTAATGGATATTGGTTTTTTGGAAGAGGGCTACCCTACCCTACCCTCATGACTCCCCTAGGGTATCAAAAAAAGGTCAATACCCTACCCTACCCTGCCCTCTTCCTGTCTTTACCCTACCCTACCCTACCCATCGCCAGCCCTACATACACGGCACCTTTCTGATGTGTCCTAGTGTATCATATGAATGTATATTATCTAAAAGAAATTACTGGGTTTAACATTAAAGAACATATATTGACCAATGTTCCACTTTCCTATAAAAACCCTTCAAATGGAAATTTCAAAAGGGGTTCTGATGGGAAATGTGATTTTTAATATTGCACAAGCTTTGAGCTCAAGAGGAGATTTTACATAATTTCTCCAACAAGCCTTCGATATGTGCTATAAAGCTAAAAACTTTATTTGCGAAATGAACTGAATCAACAAATTTACTAATTGCAATAAGAAGAGAAACAACCATGCTTACAACAGAAGAGGATTGGAGCGTACAGGACTAAGAGGAGAAATAGAATGGGAAAATTTTGGGGTTTTAAGGAAGTGGCTGCTCATATAAGAACCTAGGGTTAGGGTTTGGAAACTGGTTATGTACGCAGAATTACAAAGGACTCCTTCTAATTATATAACAAAAACAGGGGTAGAACAGTAGTTTTAATTGTTGATGTCTTTGGTCATTATGCAAGCCTTTATCTGCGTCTGTGTTGTATTATTTTGTTCATGGGCCTTTAGGTTTAGGTATTTTGTGCAAATGGGCCTTTAGTTTTAACTAATCTTTTGTGAAAATGGGCCTTTAGTTTTAGCTAATCTTTTGTGCAAATGGGCCTTTTTCTAGAAACCCAGTTGTGTTTTCTGAAACCCAATGCTTGTAGGAAGAGTTTTGGTGTAAGAGTATGTTGTTGTCTGGGAAAAAACAGGAAATCAAGAAATCCACACCAAATAAAAAAATTTAAATAATACTAGAGGTCTGGATTGCAATTTTTTAGTAAAAGAAGAACACGAAAGACTGAGGGTTACAGGGGAAAGAGGGGCATACACGAGTTAATTAGTTGTACCCTCCTATGGTTTGTACACATTTTGGTAACTGTTTTCGTTGTTTTAAAAACAAAGAACATCCTCCTGGTTTATAGAGTTAATTAGTTGTACTCCTCTGGTGCATAGAAGAAAGTGAGTGAAAAATTAAGCACCCAAGGAGTGTTCTTTGTTTTTAAAACAACGGAAACAGTTACCAAAATACGTACAAACCATAGGGGGCATTTATAAATAACCCGGCATACACAGATATGATGATTTTAGATTAATTATAAAAGTTTGAAACATGGATGAGTAAATGAATGTTTTATTCCTAAGTAATTAATGGACTATTTATAAATAGTCTCCTATGGTTTGTACGCATTTTGGTAACTGTTTTCGTTGTTTTAAAAACAAAAAATACCTCCTTGGCTACTTAATTTTTCACTCATTTTCTTCTATGCACCAAGGGAGTGCAACTAATTAACTCTATAAACCAGGGGGATGTTCTTTATTTTTAAAATAATGGGAACAGTTACAAAATTGCGTACAAACTATAGGGAGGTACAACTAATTATTCCGTAATTAAATTTTAGACAAAAAAATTTAAATGTTACAATAAAAAATTAGTGGTACCCAAATACATGTTTTGAAAGTTGGCATATGTGTGTGTCTCTCTCTCTCTCTCTCTCTCTCTCTCTCTCTCTCTCTCTCTCTTTCTCTATATATATATATATATATATATATATATATATATATATATATATATATATATATTTTGAAGCAATGGTAATTGTGGCGAACTCGACTCCACTGAGGCTCGAACTCCCGACCACTTGGGCCGCTTGCATGTCTCTTAACCACTAGGCTAGAGTTCATTTGTAAAAAATATATATATATATATATAATTTTTTTATTTTTTTTGGAGTTCTCCCGGTTATTGAGTTAGTGGGTGAACCGTGAATAAATAAAAAAATTTATCCTTCAATAATTATATTTTTAGACAAAAAAAATGTCACAGTAAAAAATTAGTAATAGTCTGATATTTGAATTATATAGTATTACATGTTTTTAAAGTTTGACATCATTGGTATGATTTTTTATCGGAGTTCTGCCAATGATTTGCTTTTTTTGGTGTAATTCTTACAAGTATCGAATTTCATACACGAATATATTCAAATTTGGTGTTTGAAATTTGATCCAAGTTTTTTTTTTTTTTTCTACCAGGCGCTTTCGTAAGCCGCTTAATTGTATTCAAAGTAAGAGACATGGGCCACATTCATTCCAAACTTAGGGTCAAATTCACCTACAATCAAATAAGCCAAGCTAAGACCTAGAATTAATATTCCTATTGAATAGTGGTGAATTATTGATGAGAGTTAAGTGTAATTAATAAAATAAAAAAATTGATTATATTACGTACGTACAGCTTAATGGTCTCCATCTATGAATGTGATAGGACTGAGTTGTTTATAAGAGGAAGAGAAGTCTCCTGAAATGGTGTAGCAACAAATTTTTCTCATCCAATCCACTGCCAATTATTTTCTAAAACTCAAAAACTTTGCCAATAACATCGATCACACGAACAGTAGTATTAATAATCTCAGCGCGCGCGAGCTTGAAAACGAAAGGGTTGCGTGTTGTCCTGCAACCACCGGGCAGTCGACGCCCGTGTGGCCTACGCTGTCGCGGAGTTGTAGTAGAGTGAGTGAGTGAGCTCATGATCACAAATTATAATTAGAAGCGGACTAAAAACATATTAGTATATCATGACAAAATGTAAGAGAAATACATATATTTATAACTCGATTCACAAACCTTCCATCCTCCTCCTCCATTCGCCATCCGTCCTAAATAATAATTAGACTAAACCCCTCCTAAGACCATCTCCAATGGTGATTTCTAAAATTGAGTTCTTATCCTACTTGGCATTGTATTTTAAGAAGATTTCTATCCTAGTTGGAAGAGTTTCTACATAAAATTGTAGACATACAAAAATGCTTTCCAATGGTTCTCCATTTTTATCATATGTGTCACATAGTATAAAAAAGCCAATTTAATGGTGTGGGGCCGAATACTAATTGTCATTAGAGATAGGAGAATTTTTATGAAAGTTTCTACATGTAGAAGCTCTCCTAGAAAGTTTCTATCATACATCATTGCCACCTAGGATAGAAATGGTAATAGAAATCACCATTGGGAGAAATTTTTTTCTAAAATGGATTTCTTTCATATAAATAGGGAAGATAGAAACCCCCATTCGAGATCGTCTAAGCCATCAATCTCTCCTTCCTTCTTACCTATTGTACGTTTTCATCACAAAAAGTAGAAACGCTTGTATTAAAATTACTTTGAACGAGACTACAAGAGATTCTAGTTACACAGGAATTATAAGTACCAAAAAAAAGGATAGTAGGAACGATTGAGAATAAGTTTGTGGTCGACTTCTTTACTTCGTTAATAATCCGATGCGAAAATTGAAAAAAACTTACTAAGTTTGGTTAACTGGCAGATTTGGCAACAAGTAGGCTCTGATATGAAAAGTTCTTCTGTCACATGTTCCAGTTATTTATAGTAATACATACTGAAAAGACTATGCAAGCATAAGAATTGAAAATAATTGTTTTCTGATCTTACGCGCATGAGAAACTGCTAACGCATAGTATATCTGTAGAACGTGTTGAACGTGCACGCATGTCACGGTCAGGCTGCCACGTGACTTTAGTTAATTGAGACGTGTTGTGTAATGCCATGTCCCGCTCAGTCCAATCGAAGAAATTAAAATGCCAACGGCGTTGGACTTAGCCATGCAACGGTCTGCTCAAAGCCCTGCTCGACCGAGGCAATTTCTCACTCAGGTGGGTAGCTTCGATGAACTTGCCTCAGCTTGGCATTCACACTAATAAAATGAAAGTTTTCAACTGCACAGGTAGGCTTGATAATAAAAGAGACGAATCCACATAGCTAAGAGAATAATCCCAACTTGGGTCAGATTGAGTTAGAATACGGAAAGGTCCCACAGTCGGCTTAGAGTTGTACACGGTGTGCTTTCAAAAAGACACTCGGCCCTTCATCCCGTGGCTTAGGAGAAAGGAATGATGGTCTATGTTGCCACAATGCTATGAACTTAGCATAAATCATAGGCGTCGCACGTTTAAATGCTTGGTAAAGCATGCACGGTCCCATCGTCCAATGCTTGGCGTAGCAAAAGTGTCCCACCGTCTCAATACACATTCCCACGGTGCAAGGCTTGGCATAGCCTTTGCTCGTCCCAGGGGGTTAAGTTGTTGCATGATTGAGTTAAGCAAAGTTATGCCACGAGCTATCAAAGTCATAGCGTGCACGGTCCCATGGTTCGACGGCTAGATATAGCCACATGTTCCCACGGTCTCAAGGCTCATCATATAGAGTATGACTTGGGCGGTGTGTCGCACAGGACACAATTGATTTAAGATACGAAACACGGTCGTTTCGATGATAAGTATGATACGTCTAAGCACGTATGGAACACGTTTTGTTCAAGTTAAGCAGGAAGGCTATGCAGTAGCCGTTCCCTGGATTTCAAATAATGGACAGTTCAAGCGATGGTTTATCGCCGAGGCGGTCCCCTCGTTTGGGAGTCTCAACTAAGTAAGGAAAGCAAGGTTGATGTGCACGATATACAAAAAGAATTGAGTCATACCATAAATTAGGCCATGCATCTACGTTAGTCTAGATGAAGTCTCGTAGGTGCGTGATCATGGACAACTTGTGCACAAGGACGATGTTTCTTCGGACGACAACCTGGGGCCATAGGACCGATCCGGCCATGGAGGAAACACAGTATAACTAATGCTAGGTAGACAACCAGGAATTCGATGGACTTTCATTAGGGGTAGCTACCGGCATTGAATGACCCATCGTCGTCCTAGCTATATCAATGATGGCTAGTTAATGCCAGTGTCTTTTCATATAGATAAGTCGGTGTGCTAAACGACAATATCTGCATGTACGTTGTTGGTCGAATCAAAGGAAGTGCAAGCACGGCACGAGTTGTGTTAAGAAGGTATGCACGGTTGTAACACCAGTATGGAGCCTAAGATTTGACTATAGTAAAGACAAGTGTATCGATGTGAGATGTGGTATCGAGTACTGAGTTATTTACTCAAAGTTGCATAAGTTGGAATTTGAGTCATCTCGAATTAAGTCAAGAAGGACCGTAAGACAAGTTTGGTTAAGTCATGTTAAGTTGTGAGGTACGACTTCGATGTTGAAGCATGTACCGAGTTTATGGCACAACCAAGTTGTTGTGTTTCAAATATGGGCTGAAAGGCAAGCACGAGTTGTTAAGTTGATGTTATTAGCACGAGAATGGTCTAGAGGTACAAGGATGAGAAAATTATCGGTGCGATGGCACGGTGATGGTCTAGAGACACAAAATAAGCTAGGCATCTATGTCCTAAAACTGATCCTAAGACAAAATTAGAAAGACAATCAAAAAGGGATTATGTTGCACAAATTAAATGTACGTATTGATTTTGTATGGGTGGGCAAGAAGCTCACACAACCAGTACGATTGTGTACTGACACCTGCACAGTTTCATGTGCAGGCATATGTAGAAGGTCGATTGGCGTAGAGCTCGCTTGGATGCATAGAGGCACGGAGTTCCTTGGCGTTTCGAGGTATACGACCGCACGGAGTCAGAACTTATACAAGACATAATGTATGGACGTCGCCTATCTGAAGCATCCGCTGGCTCGGTGAATGTTGTATTGAGAGAGGAGAGAGAGCAGAGTGAATGTATTCTGAGAGAAAGTGAGCTATGAGCGACTTGTAATCTTGTTTTCGCACATTTGTAATTTTATTTCAAGTATCATAAAAGACTCTAATTTTATTTCAATACTTGTGTTGTCTTGTTCATTCAATGCTTCTTCTTGGGACTTCTATGCGATGACCCCGTCCCAAGCTGTTGTAATCGGCCGTTATAGAATTTGTCTTGTGTGAGCGCAATCTAGGCTCATGCAGCATCACGTCTTAGCGAGGACGATCGCTCCTCCGGGAGCGGGGCGTGACATAATGGTATCAAAGCACGACTTTACATCCTTGGACTTTGATCGAATTCTTCAACTCTGATGTTGTTTCCGCAAACTCTGATGTTGTTTTTGCGATTGATACGTTGGCGCTGTCTCTCAAATGTCCCACGGTATGTCCATATAATAAGTCTATATAATTTACAAAAGCGTTCGCAAATAGTTTTCAATAAAACAAAAGATGATTTTACGTAAGGTACGGTTGGCTAAGTCGGGCTGGGCATATACACCAAGAATTGTGTCGACCTTAGCAAAGTCGAGTACGGGATTCAATTCGTTTCAGACGATAACGAGTTGGACTCGATTGAGTATATGGGATAACTATCGATTGGGGTACTATCGAAAAGAGGATATAATCAATGCAACATAGATGAACGTGCTTGAAACTTAAAAAATAGTTTGAACGAAGCTCGAAGTAATTGGGATTCGAAATTTGTTTTGACAATTTATCGAGTAATTTCATCCCTAAGTGGTGTATGGGATAGCCTTGAAGTTGTTGATCGACTGAGGATCGGGGTGCCAATGAGTCTATCAGCAAGCGTCGTAGTATACAATACCTTAGATTGAGTATCATTGAGTAAGATATAATCTTGAAGTTTTGATGAGTTGATTCGAATGAACTAGAAATGACGCGCACGGGATTGGAATTGCACGAGTATGAAACGCAAAAATGATTGAGTAAAAAAATTGAATTGAGAAAAGTTAAGGTATAACGAACGGATGACTCTGTCGAGGAATCGATATAAATCGTATACGAAAAGTTATCATGATTGGAAGTTACCATGCTTGAAAATAATTCGAATATACCAAAATGACTAAGGATTGGGATAGATGTTGCTCGATGATTTGAGTTAGCATAGAACGATGCGATTCGAGAAAATATATTGCTCGGTGACTTAAGGTAGACGGATGAACATAAGTGATTATGATTTTGAGCGAATCGATCATGTAACCAGTTCGGAGGATAATAATCGAATTTGATCTTGAATGTCGAAGAGATCTGTAGTATATCCAGTTTGGATGATAGTATCAGTTGCACAACTTGGAGTTCGTTGCGAATGAAGATCGTCGAGTTATATATATCATCGATGGTATTGAAGCGTATCAAAGATCGACGTATGATAATTTGGGGTACTCTGATTCGAAGAATGACGATTGTGTAAAATATTTTTGTTCAAATGGATGTTATACTTGAGATTTTGATAATAATGAATGTTGGACTGGACGAAAATGAAAGTTTCTTGATTATTTTGAATATAACCACAATGTTGACGTACTTGTCTTGTACGAGCGCAGCTCTAGCCTCGCACATGTGTCACGTTGGATTAGGACGATCATTGCACGGGAGCGCCGACATGGTGATTCATGTCCAGCGGGGATGATCGAACCTGCGGGAGATCAGGGCGTGACAAATTGATCATTTTGACTTGTGGTTTGATGCGAAGGTGAATTCAATGATTGTTTGGACTTGTGATTGATGATTAAGTAAGTTTGAGGATTGAGTAGATCCTATCTGCGTATCAAGAATAAAATTTGTCTAGACTCAAAGCAAGATTTACCCTCGAGGAGAATGATTATCCTGCAGGAGCGTTGGCATGGTGATTTCATGTCCAGTATGGTTAATCGGACTTGCGGGAGATTGAGACATGACATATTGTTCTGCTATACGACCTTGTGATCGAATACGTAAATTGTATTAAACGACTTAGGAAATATGGTATGAAAATTATGGTTTAGTAATAAATCATGTCGTAGTGCACTTGACTTGGATAGAATTGATAGGTGGATTATATCAAACATGTTGAAAGAGACAGACTATACAAATTGATAGTTTGGACGTGCGATAGCGATATGTAAAGGATCTATTTGAGCAGAACTTACCGTAGGATGGCTTTGCTGAATGACTCGGACCCCTTGTATTGAATCCTGCGAATGCGAATAGGAGAAATCTACGCTCGAAGTTTAAAAATTGGAGTGATGCGAGCTTTGAGTATAAAACTCGTACTATCAACGTTGGTTTGACCTTAGGATTGGGGTCAATATTGATATTATTATTTGGGAACTGTGATTCCAATATTGACAATTGACTTTAGCCTGAAAAGATAGTCCAGCGATTAGGCAGACGTTCCCGTACGGAGAGATAGAAAATGTGCAATCGACCATACTGAGAGCCGAAGTATTCTTGAAAAATCTTGATGATAAATAGGATTAGATATTGGTATTGGTGGATAAAATGATTCAATTATGTGGAGACACCAACTCATGAGGCTCGGCTGAAATACATATATTTCAAGGACGCATGAATATGTGTACAAGTGAAAATAACGGATTCGCTATCACGAGGCTTGGTTAAAATGTATGTATTTTGGGGACGCCTTAAATATGTGCATGATCCAACTAAGTGATACGTTGAATTCAAGTGAGACAAAAGGAACGAAAAAGTATCAAGGATTTTGAGATCGTGAGTTTCAAAAGAAAATATTGATGGTAGTGCAATCGTTGAATTCGAAATAAACTCAAATGTTGATTGAGCAGGTGGTTTTTCCTAGAACAAAGTTGTCAGTATGCGTGACAAGTATAAGTTATCCCCACTTGAGATATAATTGTTCGAGGTAAAAAATAGCATACGAGCATGGCTCGGATTGAAAAAACGCATAGGAGAAGTGTGTGTGCAAGAACCATTGGATATTGAACCAAGTAATACGTCGATAAGTATGTACTCAGTGAGTTTCGACGATGAAACTTTTTCTGAGTGGTGTAATGCCCCGTCCCGCTCAGTCCAATCGAAGGAATCAAAATGCCAACGGCGTTGGACTTAGCCATGCAACGGCCTGCTCGAAGTCCTACTCGGTCGAGGTAACTCTTCTCTCAGGTGGATGGCTTTGGTGAACTTGTCTCAGCTTGGCCTTCACACTAATAAAACAGAAGTTTTCAACTGCACAATTAGGCTTGATAATAAAATAGACAAATCCATATAGCTAAGAAAATAATCCCAACTTGGGTCAGATTTGAGTTAGACTACGGAAAGATCCTACGATCAGCTTAGAGTTGTGTATGGCATGCTTTCAAAATAATACTCGGCCCTTCATCCCATGGCTTGAGAGAAAGGAATGATGGTCTATGTTGCCGCAAAGCTATGAATTCTTAGCATAAGTCGTAGGCGTCGCACGTTTAAATGCTTGGTAAAGCATGCACGGTCTCATCGTCCAATGCTTAGCATATCAAAAGTGTCCCACCGTCTCATGCACGTTCCAACGGTGCAAGGCTTGGCATAGCCTTTGCTCGTCCCAGGGGTTACGTTGTTGCATGATTGAGTTAGGGAAAGTTATGCCATGAGCTATCTAAGTCATAGCGTGTACGGTCCCACGGTTCGACGGCTGGATATAGCCACATGTTCCTACGGTCTCAAGGTTCATCATATAGAGTATGACTTGGGCGGTGGTGTCGCACAGGACATAATTTGTTTAAGGTACAAAACACGGTCGTTTCTATGATAAGTATGCCACGGTCTAGGCACATATGGAACACGTTTTTGTTTAAGTTAAGCAGGAAGACTATGCAGTAGCCGTTTTCTGGATTTTAAAGAATGGAAAGTTCAAGCAATGGTTTGTCGTTGAGGCGGTCCCTCGTTTGGGAGTCTCAACTAAGGAAAGCACAATTGATATGCACGGTATGCAAAAAGAATTGAGTCATACCACAAATTAGGCCATGCATTTACGTGAGTGCAGATGAAGTCTCGTAGGTGTGTGGTCATGGACAACTTGTGCACAAAGGCAATTATCACGACTTGCACCCGCTTTTCGGATACGAGACGTATCCAAGTCCAGCCTACGCCGCAGTGTCGACGGTAGTACGCTGTCTATGATAAGCATTATCCACACAAGTACACAGTTCACATTTATCATCCACAACTAAGTTATAACAAAAGATTAAACTCAAGTCTCAATAAATAATTTAAAGAAAGATCCACTACAACTCAGCTAGTCTCGGGAACAAACCCGCTAAAATAAATATAAAATCATTGAAACTAAAGTTTTCTAAGCTCACTAGCTAAGAATAACACGAAAGTGCATAGGAAGAAATATGCTACTCCGCATAAGAAGAAACAACCGGCACATTGGTAACATCAGTGTCACCATGATACGCACCATAAACCTCGGGACAAACCACGTCGTCTAAAGCTGAAAAACAATTATCCAGTCAGGATTGGAGCAAGATCACCATAACACTACACTACACAATATAATATACAAGCACGCATAATATCAATAAGAAGAGGATGAGTATAACATGATATCAAAAGAAATCACTATATCTTGGAAAACGGTTTGAGAGTACAATTATGACTTGGAACAGTTGAAGGTATAATTAAGAAACGAAGACAATACAAAAAAATGATGAATAAAGGACAAATCTCTGGGCAAAATGTCAACACAAAATAAATCACGTGTACTGTGTGTTTTAGAATACAAGCGTTCTGCATGTGGACGAGTTAGGACATCCGACAGTCGGTACGTGAGGTGCAACGACTGCTATCAACATTGACATTAGAAAAAATTATACATTGCGTAGACCACATACATACTAGTTGTATTCCCCCTTCCGACTCTCTCACAAGTAAACATGATCACTTTAATATTAACTTTAACTTTAAACATTGAACATTGAAGATAGAACATTGAACGAAAATATTAAGTGAACATGTATGGCTATGGTAACAAGTATAACTCTCATGCACCAATGATATAGAAGATAAGACTATCAATTTAAGGAAAAAATGAAGTCACAACTCAAACGTCGTAGACCGATCTACCCCGTCACATAAATAACCATAAGTTAGATTATGAAAATCCCACTCTAAAAATCCTAGAAAGTGGCTACTAGTTTAACATAACTAATCCTATTTAATTCTGAAATAAATCATCTAAAACCAAATTTAATCTAACATAATTCTGGAATTAAAATTAAATACTAATTTTTAGCCAAGGAAGATCACAGTTTCCAATTTGGAACCCGTGGCACGCAAATCGAGGCACATCGATGACTAAATAGTCAAACAACATAAACTCTATGACTTGAGTGTGCACGCTAGTAGATT
Source organism: Iris pallida (assembly GCA_029216955.1). Lineage (NCBI taxonomy): Eukaryota > Viridiplantae > Streptophyta > Magnoliopsida > Asparagales > Iridaceae > Iris > Iris pallida. The sequence continues at coordinate 20,549,216 of JANAVB010021796.1, read as the reverse complement.
TTAGCGCCACGAGTGCATTAGAATCGACCGTGCCACAAAATCACGCTTTGGTCAAAAGATATCGTCGTTATGTCTATCCATGATCAAATCGGTGATTTATTGACAAAACTAAGTTCTACGAAATAATTAAATATTAGATGAACTAATTAATTTCTGGAAAAAATAGATGTCGTAGATCTCTGTGTTAGCTTTTCGAAACTTCAAACGATTCGTGATTTCGATTTCTGGTTCTTCCGGAATCTCAAAAACAACGAAACGTGTCAAATTTCGGACAAGCAGTACTCTACGAATTTTCCAGAAATTAAGGTTCAGAAATTACAAAAATAAATTATATATTCAGAAACTATACCTCAATACGCTTCCAACAAAAAAAATGGTGCACGAAAAGCACGTCGGGGTTGGCAAAAATCGCTTCGGGAAATCGAAAATCCTAAATGAGTTCTCCCACAAAAGGCTGCTGAAATTTCTAGGTTTTCGAAATAACAGTATATATATAGAGAGAGAGAGGAGAGCAGTGAGCCATCTTAAGTCGGCTACAGTCGCCATGTGGCAGCATCTCCACAGCTCATCTCAGATCCAGTGGATGAGGGAGTTGCCGGGTCAGCTAAGCTGGATCATGGCTCGGCTTGGATTCCGGGTGCGGCTCGGAGACCAAGTCTCACCCGTCCCCAGTGCACGACAGCTGGGCCCGCCCCACGCAGCTAAGTGGCTGACAGGTGGGCCTGGCTACGGCTGACTGTGTAATGTTTTAGGAAAATAGGTTTTTAATTACCAGAAATGAATTTTTAATCAGTTTTTAATCACATAACTCAAAATAAATATGTAAAAATATCAGAAAAATCTGTAAAAATTTCAGAAAATATAAAATAACATATAGAACCCTAGAAAAATATTTGGGGTCAATATTTACTCATAGGCTTGCACAGTAAATTCTAGAAGTCCTAAAAATAGGTTTTTTTCTTCATTTAATTATCTAAATAATTCCAGAAAATACCAGAAACTTCCAAAAAAATATAAAAAATAGTTTATAAGGTTCTAGAGTCTAAATAAATACTAGGTCTCAAAAATAACCCCGAATGGCCATATGGTAGATCATGAAATTAAACAACATATATAAATCATCAGAAAATAAATATTTAAAAATTATCTAAAATATCTAAAAATCATGATAAATTATAAAATAGCTAAATAATTCTAATAGAACATATCTAGAGGAAATATGACCATAAGATGGTCCTAACTCACATATAGGCTTAGGCATGACTTCCTATGATCATAAAATTAATCATAATCTAATTAAAATAAAAATGAAAAAAATATTCCTAAAATTCTAATCGGGGTGGCAGATGCCACATACTATCCCTAGTAAAAATATTTTTGTCCTCAAAAATCAAATACACAAGTTTTTACATAAATATAATAATATATACAAGCAATCTTCTATGGCAATCTAATAACAATTCTTAACGTAAGTCATGGGAGGGTCATTATTGAAAAAGAATTCAAACTATCATGGCCATAGGGGAATACTTCGTGTCTTCGATTGCTTTTTTTTTTTTGAAATAGGTAACGAAAAACAATAAGAGTTCAAGGGAGATGGGATCATTTTGCAAATATGGGTTTCAAGGACGATTGAATAGTTCAAAAGGGAGTTGTCAAGATCGTTATGGTTGAGATCCTAGAGAAAAAAAATTAACTATATCTCAATCCATGTAGAATAATCATGCGAAGAGTGAACCAAGTGTACTAGGTTGATCAGACCATCATTCACCAGTTTGATTAGACAATACATTAGTGGACATGTCCAGATAACATATGTCTTGAACAAGCTCGATAAAAGGATAAGCTTGCAAAACTAGGCTATTATAACAGCATTAGTCAAGATAGTTAGAATTATGAGTACACGAGAAGATGAAGAAGGTGTGAATAGTTCAAGTTCTTCAAATAAAATCTAAACTCATCCGGTGTTTGTGCTTATACATTCGTCCTATTGTCTTCTTGTCCTAAGACGTGGTTAAGGTCAAAAGGAGTGTTAGGTCATGAGGCATTTACCCAACTGATAAGAGTTAAACTAGTAATGTGATGGGACAATGGAACATGTCTACCTAGCATGAGTCACCTTCCTAACCTTTATCAAGCACGAAAGAAGGGATAAGAATTACGACAGAAGGAATCAAGCAAGATGTAAATCAAGGAAGTCAGGCGAGAGTTTGAAAATGGAATCGAGGAAGAAGGTCAGGTATATGGATGAGATCCTAGACTCTAATACTATATGTGGATGATGTAACTCTCCTAGAAGTTATTCTAAGTCATATCTTCAATTCTATTTGCAGGCTCACAACTAGTACTACTAAGTTGAAGTACTAAATGTGAGTTTGCAACCTTATGCAAAACCAGACTTGCATGGGCCATCATAAAAACTTGTCACGACCCGCACCCGCTTTTCAGATATGAGACGTGTCCAAGCCCATCCTACGTCGCAGTATCGGCGGTAGTACGCTGTCTATGATAAGCATTATCCACACAAGTACACAGTTCACATTTATCATCCATAACTAAGTTATAACAAAAGATTAAACTCAAGTCTCAATAAATAATTTAAAGAAAGATCCACTACAACTCAGCTAGTCTTGGGAATAAACCCGCTAAAATAAATATAAAACCACTGAAACTAAAGTTCGCTAAGCTCACTAGCTAAGAATAACACGAATGTGCATAGGAAGAAATATGCTACTCCGCATCAGAAGAAACAACCGGCACATTGGTAACATCGGTGTCACCATGATACGCACCATAAACCTCAGGGAAAACCACGTCCTCTAAAGCTGAAAAACAATTATCCAGTCAGGATTGGAGAAAAATCACCATAACACTACACTACACAATATAATATACAAGCACGCATAATATCAATAAGAAGAGGATGAGTATAACATGATATCAAAAGAAATCACTATATCTTGGAAAACGGTTTGAGAGTACAATTATGACTTGGAGCAGTTGAAGGTATAATTAAGACACGAAGACAATACAAGTAAACGATGAATATAGGACAAACCTCTGGGCAAAATGTCAACACAAAATAAATCACGTGTACTGTATGTTTTAGAATACAAGCGTTCCACATGTGGACGGGTTAGGACATCCGGTAGTCGGTACGTGAGGTGCAACGACTGCTATCAACATTGACATTGGGAAAAAATTGTACATTGCGTAGACCACATACATACTAGTTGTATTCTCCCTCCCGAATCTCTCACAAGTAAACATGATCACTTTAACATTAACTTTAACTTTAAACATTGAACATTGAAGATAGAATATTGAACGAAAATATTAAGTGAACATGTATGGCTATGGTAACAAGTATAACTCTCATGCACCAATGATACAGAAGATAAGACTATCAATTTAAGGAAAAGAAATGAAGTCACAACTCAAACGTCGTAGACCGATCTACCCCGTCACATAAATAACCATAAGTTAGATTATAAAAATCTCACTCTAAAAATCCTAGAAAGTGGCTACTAGTTTAACATAACTAATCCTATTTAATTCTGAAATAAATCATCTAAAACCTAATTTAATCTAATATAATTCTGGAATTAAAATTAAATACTAATTTTTAGCCAAGGAAGATCACAGTTTCCAATTTGGAACCCGTGGCACGCAAATCGAGACGCATCGATGACTAAATAGTCAAACGACACAAACTCTATGACTTGAGTGTGCACCCTAGTAGATTTCAGCACCAGGAGTGCACTAGAATTGACCGTGCCACAAAATCATGCTTTGGTCAAAAGATATCGTCGTTATGGCTATCCATGATCAAATCGGTGATTTATTGACAAAACTAAATTCTATGAAATAATTAAATATTAAATGAACTAATTAATTTTTGGGAAAAATAAATGTCGTATATCTCTGTGTTAGCTTTCTGAAACTTTAAACGGTTCATGATTTCGATTTCTGGTTCTCCCAGAATCTCAAAAACAACGAAACATGTCAAATTTCGGACAAGCAGTACTCTACGAATTTTTCAAAAATTAAAGTTCAGAAATTTCAAAAATAAATTGCATATTCAGAAACTATACCTCAATACGCTTTCAACAAAAAAAACGGCGCACGAAAAGCACGTCGGGGTTGGCAGTAATCGCTTCGGGAAATCGGAAACCCTAGATGAGTTCTCCCACAAAAGGCTGCTGGAATTTCTAGGTTTTCGAAATAACAGTATATATATAGAGAGAGAGAGGAGAGAAGTGAGCCAGCTTGAGTTGGCTACAGTCGCCACGTGGTAGCATCTCCACAGCTCATCTCAGATCCAGTGGATGAGGGAGCTGCCGGCTCAGCTAAGCTGGATCTTGGCTCGGCTTGGATTTCGGGTGCGGCTCGGAGACCAAGTCTTACCCGCCCCCAGTGCATGACAGCTAGGCCCGTCCCACGCAGCTGAGTGCCTGACAGGTAGGCCTGGCTACGACTGACTGTGTAATGTTTTAGGAAAATAGGTTTTTAATTACCAGAAATGAATTTTTAATCAGTTTTTAATCAAATAACTCAAAATAAATATGTAAAAATATCAAAAAAAAATCTGTAAAAATTCCAGAAAATATAAAATAACATATAGAACCCTAGAAAATATTTGGGGTCAATATTTACTCATAGGCTTGCACAGTAAATTCTAGAAGTCCTAAAAATAGGTTTTTTTCCTTCATTTAATCATCTAAATAATTCTAAAAAATACCAAAAACTTCCAAAAAAATATAGAAAATAGTTTATAAGGTTCTAGAGTCTAAATAAATAATGGGTCTTAAAAATAACCCCAAATGGCCATATGGTAGATCATGAAATTAAATAAAATATATAAATCATCACAAAATAAATATTTAAAAATTATCTAAAATATCTAAAAATCATGATAAATTATAAAATAGCTAAATAATTCTAATAGAACCTATCTAGAGGAAATGTGACCATAAGATGGTCCTAACTCACCTATGGGCTTAGGCATGACTTCTTATGATCATAAAATTAATCATAATCTAATTAAAATAAAAATGAAAAAAAATATCCCTAAATTTCTAATCGGGGTGGCAGATGCCACAACAATATTTCTTCGGACGACAACCTGGGACCACAGGGCCGATCCTGCCATGGAAGAAACACGGTATAGCTAATGTTGGGTAGGCAACCAGGAATTCGATGGGCTTTTATTGGGGGTAGCTACCTGTATTGAACGATCCATCGTCTTCCTCGCTATGTCCACGATGGCTAGTTAATTCCAGTGACCTTTCATATAGATAAGTTGGTGTGCTGAGCGGCAATCCGCATGCACGGTGTCGATCGAATCAAAGTAAGTGCAAGCACGACACGAGTTGTGTTAAGAAGGTATGCACGATTGCAACATCAGTATGGAGCTTAAGATTTGGCTATAGTAAAGACATGTGCTTCGGCACGATATGTGGCATCGAGTATTGAGTTATTTTCTCAAAGTTGCATAAGTTGGAATTTGAGTCATCTCGAGTTAAATCAAGAAGGACCATAAGGAAAGTTTGGTTAAGTCATATTAAGTTATGAGGTACGACTTCGATGTTGAAGCACACATCGAGTTTATGGCACAACCAAGTTATTGCATTTCAAATTTAGGCCGAATGGCAAACGAGTTGTTAAGTTGATGTTATTAGCATGAAAATGGTCTAGAGGCACAAGGATGAAAAAGTTATCGATATGATGGCACGGTGATGGTCTAGAGACACAAAATAGGTCAGGTGTCTATGTCCTAAAACTGATCATAAGGCAAAATTAGAAAGACAGTCAAAAAGGGATTATGTTGCACAAATTAAATGAACGTATTAGTTTTGTATAGGTGCACGATGAGATCACACCACCAGTACGGTTGTGTACTGATACCCACACAGTTTTTATGTGCAGGCACAAGTAAAAGATCCTTTGGCGTGGAGCTTGCTTGGATGCGTCGAGGCACGGAGTCCCTTGGCATTTCGAGGTGTACGACTGCACGAATTCGAAACTTATATGGGACATAATATATGGACATCGCCTATCTGAAGCATCTGCTGGCTCAGTGAGTGTTGTATTGAGAGAGGAGAAAGAGCATAAATATTGTATTCTGAGAGAAAGTGAGTTATGAGCGACTTGTAATCTTGGCTTCGCGCCTTTGTAATTTGAGAAAATTTATCAAATGCCCAAAAAACGCAAAAAATTTATGAAAAATCTACCGCAAAATAACATTTTATCGCGTGCCTGGAATTAGCAAAAAATATATAAAAAGGTACGAAATGACCTTTTTGCCCTTCTAATTTATTGAAAATACCCACGAAAGCTACTCTTCAAATTTTTTTTTGATTCTTCCTCTTCTTCCATACGTTGCTCACTTTCGAATCTATATTTTCTCCTCCAAAATCTTCAAACCGTACTTCAAAAACTCGTCAGTGACTCTCCATTCCCAATCTTTACACGATGTCGTCATCATCAGTTCCTACTTTATCATCATCAGCAGCATCAATTAGAACCCCAGTTAGAGAAGATAGAGCTGATGTGAAGAGAATTAAGAGAGTTGCACATAAGCCAAAGGCTGGTAAGCAAAAAGAAGGGCAAAAAAAAGGTATAACTTTAAGTTATGTTCATGGTTCTGTTAAAATACAGGAGAATGGTCATTCTCCGTGTTAAAAGTACGAAGAATTGACATTCTCCGTGTTAAAATGAAGGAGAATGGCCTTTTTCCATGTTAAAATGTAGGAGAATAGTCATTCTCCATATTAAAATACAAGAGAATGGCCATTCTCCGTGGTAAAATCACATAGTCATTTCCTATGTTAAAATACAGGAGAATAGTCATTCTTCGTGTTAAAATCACGAAGAATTACCATTCTCCTTGTTAAATTGACAATTCTCCATGTTAAAATGACGGAGAATGGTCATTTTCCGTGTTAAAATTATGGAGAATTACCATTCTCCGTGTTAAAATTACGAAGAATTGTCATTTTCCGTGTTAAAATGTATGAGAATGGTAATCTCTATGTTAAAATCATGGAGAATTGTCATTCTCTGTGTTAAAATAACGGAGAATGGCCTTTTTCGTGTTAAATGACTATTTCCTCGACCTCCTATAATGGAGAATGACTATTCTCCAATGATCTTTTTCTGTGACAAGTGAACGGAGGATGACCATTCTCCGTCATATTAGCACGACGAATATCATTCACCGTCATATTCGCACGAAGAATATCAGGAAAAAGGTTGCAACACTTCTGAAATTAGATTTTCAGAAGAAAAAAAAACTAAAATAGAAGTTCTCTGGAGTTATTCAAGCTCAAATCAACACAAAAGAACCAGATTAAAGATCTCTCTTATCGTTTCTCAATTAAAAATCTTCATAAAAATTCAAATTCAGCAAAAATTTCAAGATCTATGAAGATGATGAATGAATTTCTACAAATATGAACTCTCACCTTGTTTTAAGATCTACAGAAAGAGAAGAAGAAGATCTTCTCTCCACAATTGACCTAATCGTCGAAAAACTTAAAATCTCTCCATGAAGATGATGATGATGATGATGATGAGCGATGATCGAAGTTCGACTGAAGAAAAGCACAGTGAACTACGAACGATCTTCGCGATCTCTGCCGAAGATGAGAGCAATGGAATTCAGATCTCTCATGAAGAAGAAGAAGACGACGACGAAAATCGTAATCCAAATCTGAGTTTGTGAATTCAAGTACATATATATGACCAAATTTGTGCGAAGTGGTAGTTATGGTATTATCAAAATGACAATTTTGTAAATACAGAACATCTAAAGAAAATCTTGGAATATTTAATGTGAAAATACATAATTTTGTGTATTTCATAAAACCCACCCTGCGGGTGGGTTTTTCATAAACACCCACCCCAAAAGTGGGTATTTTAGTAATTTCCAATTGTAATTTTATTTTTCAAGTGCCAATAAAAGACTATGATTTTATTTTAATACTTATGTTGCCTTGTTCATTCAATGCTTCTGCTTGGGACTTCTGTGCGACGACCCCGTCGCAAGCTGTTGTAATCGGCCGTTATGGAATCCGTCTTTCATTAGCGCAATCTAGGCTCACGCGGCATCACGCCTTAGCGAGGACGACTGCTCCTCCAAGAGCGAGGCGTGACATATTGTGTCACGCCCCGCTCCCGTACGAGTGATCGTCCTCGCTAAGGCGTGATGCCGCACGGGCCTAGGTTGCGCCCGTGCAAGGCCAAGTCCAGAAACGGTCGATTCGAGCTAGGCCACAGAGTCGCACAGAGTGTCCCCATTTGCAGCGAAAAGTAAATGAACACGAATTAAAGCGAATTCAAACTCTTTATTGATATTCAAGAAGTTTACAAGCGACGCTAGGCCGATATTATAAGTCGCTCAAGCTCTCTCTCTCTCTCTGAAACATAAAAGGCGTGCCAAGTGGCTTACAACATGGAATGATTCATGGCGATGTTCCGATACATTATGTCCTGTATAGGGTGCTTCAGCTTCTTGCAACGTCCCAAGGCCCCGGAGTTGGCTTCGCGCCTTAACACGTTCGATGGAAGCTCCGCACCCGCCGGCATCTCCTGCATCATGCAAGCAGACTGTGGGGTTATCAGTATATTGTTATGCACTGGTGGAGAGGCTTGCTCGCCCACAATGCTATCATTACCAAATACGTTCCATTTACTTTTTTGCATCTCTATCATTCATTGTCTTTCTAATCTTGCCTTAGGATCAATTTCATGGCATATGTCATAACCTATCCCGTGTTGCCAAATTCAAGTGTCGTATGGAAATACATGTACGACTTACCCATACTTACCGTCCGGCCTTCCCTGTCCAAAGTAAACCAAGTTAGTCAACAATTCATAAGGAATAACTTAACGTGTCTCATGTAAACTTTCAATATCAAGAGCATGTCCCTGCCTCGGATCCTAGCATGTCGTAGGCACGTTCTCTAACTCATTTTGTATGAATTACTCTTTATTCACTTGGTATATTACATTTCAAGCATGTTCAGGAGGCACTTGTTCATTTTACTTAGACTACTTTGATTTCAATGCAAGGACTTGCACGTGGATAGCCACCAGCAAAGCCCACTTAATCTATATGCACCGATCGATGGCATCACAAGCCATTTGGACATATCCCCTTGGTATTTCTCAACTTAGCATAGGGTGATGGCTGGTACACCCCGTTAAGTCTCTTGAATATACCCTGCACTTACGTCTCCTGGTGCCCAAGCCCGCACCCAGGCAGCCCATAAGCCCCGTTTTGATTCCGCCTAGGCCGGCCACGATTTTTCCCCCATCGCCCGGGCCGCAGAATCCTTCCTCATGACGGCCACGGTATTCCCCCCATCGTCCGTGTCGTTTGTCCACGACCATTTCGTATTGTCTTATCATTTTAAATTAACGGCTATCTCCGAGCCGTAGGCTAACCCTTAGCCATAATGCGTTATCGACCAGGTTGGCATCCGTGCAGCGCGGGTAGCGAGCCCCGTTGCACGTGCCCGTCACACCTGTCGCTAACCATTCTTTTCTTTCTTATCTTTCATGTATTCTTTCTTTCATTTCTTTCTTTCACTTGTTCGTTCGTTCATAGATTCATTCATGTATTCATTCATTCATTCGTTGATTCATTTATTCACGCATTACGCAACTCCCAGTTTGGGAGTCGCCTTGGCGACCCATCGGTCCCATAGCCTTTCAATGTTGCTATACTCTACTCGGAATGACTATATTGATAGTCTTCCTGTTTCATTGTTGTAACCCATTCATTGTGTCATTGTTGGCCGCATAAGGAACATAAACGTAAGCTTGTGCCTTAGCACGAGCGTGGAGCGCGGTACGAGAGTTCACATTTTTCAAGTTCCTTTCCATATTCTATACAAGCATACAAGATGGGATTATTCCCTTAGCTAGGTGCGTTGAGTCATTTATTAGCATGCGCGGGGTTATCGCCTAGCGATTCTCGTGATAGTATTCGTATTGTTATGTATATAGGCTAAGCAAAGACGGGTTCATCGGAGCCACCCACCTTAGCAATGTTCGCATCGGCCGAGCGATACTCCGAGCGCACCTTTGAAAGTCTAAGTCTGGATTCATCTTGACGGGCCAATGTAAGCCTTGCATCGATTCTTCATCTGGTCGATGCCAACTCTTCGGGTCGACGGCTCGTTTGAGTCGTTGCACTTGCCGTTTGACTCGGCGTTCCGTTAGGGCGGAGCGGGCCATTACATAATACACCACTCAAAACAATTCTCGTCCTCGAGACTTCCTGAGTGCAGGTCATCCTACCATTCCTTAACTCGTGTCGTCGTGTTTCTTAGACAATTCTATCGAATGGCTCTATCGTTCGAAGGCATCGAACCATGCTCGGTTATCCTTCCAAGTTTTATGTCGCATGTGTTTGGTGAATTTTATTGGATGACTGTCCATTCATTTTAGACTTGATGGTACTTATTCAATTCAAGTGTTTCTTCGTCTTGGTTGCTATTTTTCCGTATTATGGGACGAAAATGGTTTCACGAGGCACGTTGTAATTCGTCAAATGCGAGGGTCGTAGGCTGAGGCAAACTCACTTTCATTTATCTCGGTCATTGAGATAACCCGATTCGCTTCTCAAGCGTTTATGTCAACGAAATCAGTATGATTTTTTCTTAGCGGTGTCGACCAAGTCTAAATAATTTTCGTCCGATTCAAGACCAAGTATTGCACTATCATCGAGTATATCTTTCTATCAATGGTTCAATTCGTTATACCAACTTTTACTTGCACGATATCGATTTCATACCATTCACTTGTTTAGGCTAATCTTGTCGTCGTTCATGTACACTCCGCTCAAACGTTTCTTGATTCCGAGCCACGTTCGTACTAGTATCATTCCTTTCTTTTAACACAATCTCAATCCCCGATACTTTCTATTCCTCAAGTCTCGTTTGTAATTCAACGTGTCACTTGGTTGGATCATGCACGCATTCCAGACGTCCCCAAAATACATGTATTCACCAAACCGCGTGATAGAGAATTCGTCATTTTTACTCGAGTCGCATCGTGCACATACTCCGGCGTCCCTGAAATATATGCATGTCAGTCGAATCTCGTGAGCAGGGTTTCCTATATTTGTGATTCATGCTATCCAGCTATGCCAATCCTCAAGATCAATCTTTCGATTGCTAACACTTGAAATATGGGCGTCTCGCCTAACCGCTAGGCTATTTCTCAAGACTAAGTCAATGTCAGGATTGGAATCATAGTTCTCCAACAATAATGCCAACACTAACCCCAATCCTAGGGTCAAACCAAAGTCGGTAGTATGGGAGTTTTCTACCCAATCTCGCGTCACTCAAATTTCTAAACATCGAGCACGATCACCTATTCCCATCAATGTATTCGTTGCACATATTCGAATCCATTCAAATCACCCAATCGACATACTTCATATATCCATTCTAACCAATTCATGTATTCGATCACGAGATCATCCAGCTCGACAATACATTGTGTCCCAATCTCACACGAGTCCGATTATCCATGGTGGTTCATGAATCACCATGCAACGCTTCCGTAGAATAATTATTCTCATCGGGGCGTAACTCTTGTTTGAGTTTAGACTAACTCATTCTCGATACGCGGATTGGACCTACTCAATCCTCAAGTTTAATCATCAAGCACACCAAGTCATTCTCAAGTTTACCTTCGTGTCAAACCACAAGTCGAAGCAATCAAATTTCCATGCCATCCAAGTTCAATCACTCCCGCTGTATGAATCACCATATCAGCGCTCACGCGGAGTGATCGTCCTAATCCGGCGCAACGTATGTGCGAGGCTGGAGTTGCGTTCGCATAAGACAAGAACGTCAATGTTGTGGTTGTCAACGAAGCAAATCCAAGCATTCTCATTTTCATCCAAGCCAAATCAATTCGACAGTCTGACCGTCATACGTCCAACTAGAAAATCCTCGAGCCAAGTCTATCTTTTCCTCGACACAGTTTTAACATCCCAAGTATAGCATCCAACGGAACAATAACATTTGCACGATCGTCATTCGCCGAGTCAGAGTACCCCCGAGTTATCGTATATCGATCTTTGATATGCCCCAATACCATCGACGATATGCGTAACCTGACGATCTTCCTTTGCAACCAATTTCGAGTCGTGCATTGATGTTATTGAACGAGTTGGATATTCCACAATTTTCTCGATATTCAAGATCAAGTTCGATCGCTATTCCTCAAGATTGTTTCAAGATCGTTATTCAAAACTCAAATCATTTTTCATTTGAATCAATTCGAAATCGTACGTACGATCCTTTAAGTTCCCTCGATCAAGACTATTCATCTTCATTCATCGTTTCGAGTCATTTTCTAACTCACGTTGCTCATTCACAAGTTGTCCGAACGACATCTCGTTCGGGACATTCGAAGTCACGACCAACTAAGCGTGACACATTCTAAGGCTTTGCGCGATCGCATCGCTTGCCGACATACTCGTACGATCCGTAAATCCTTTAGTCTCGCTCGAACAATTTCTATGACGTCTATAAACCACACAGGGTTCGAGCCACTCGACTAGTCATCGACACTCATTCTTATTCTTCTCCGAACCTATCACATACACCACTCGGATTCAAGCCATACGATCTAGTTCTTAATCACGTTCGCGTCATGCGCTAAGACATCCTTCAGATTCGTTCGACGAATCTCAAGCGTAATCGCTCACGTCGCCTCGACGTACTAAGTCGTTTGCACTAATCCTGAAAATCCAAGCCAATCTTTCGGGTACGCCTAAGCGTTAACTCGATAGCGTTCCTATCGATAGACATCAAAGTGTAGCTTCGTTCTCGAACGAGCGATACTTGATATCGCTCGCAATCCGATTGCACCCAAAAGTTGAGGTGCGCGACACACGGCACAACTTAGCCAGAAGGTCGTGTGCATAGCTATCCCGTGCGAACCATATTCGAGTTTGCACGCTCACTTATTCTCGCTCGAGCGATAATCGATCTCACTTGCAACTTAGCCAAAAGGCTGCGTACATAACCATCCCGTTCGAACTATCCTTTGGTCTCATGTACTCGTCCGCTATTGTCAGCGTAAGCTTATTCAAGCACGCACTGCGTTTGCTAACTCTTAGCATCGGTTCCTTCCAACTCAAGTTCGTCGTGGTGGCACAAAGGCCTTCGCTTATCGATCCCGTCCAACCGAGTACCCGTACGAGCTTTTGAAAATATTTAGACTTATTGTATGGAATATCCCAAGGCACAACGAGAGAGAGCGTACCCTTCTTTTGTTTCCAACCGAGCTTTCAAAACTGAGAAAATCGAAATGAAGTCCAAGGACGTAAAGCCGTACTCTGATACCAATCTTTCGCGCCCCGCTCCCGTACGAGCGATCGTCCTCGCTAAGGCGTGATGCCACACGGGCCTAGGTTGCGCCCGTGCAAGGCCAAGTCCAGAAACGGTCGATTCGAGCTAGGCCACAGAGTCGCACAGAGTGTTCACATTTACAGCGAAAAGTAAATGAACACGAATTGAAGCGAATTCAAACTCTTTATTGATATTCGAGAAGTTTACAAGCGACGCTAGGCCGATATTACAAGTCGCTCAAGCTCTCTCTGCAGCGCGCGTAGCGAGCCCCGTTGCACGTGCCCGTCACACCTGTCGCTAACCATTCTTTTCTTTCTTATCTTTCATGTATTCTTTCTTTCATTTCTTTCTTTCACTTGTTCGTTCGTTCATAGATTCATTCATGTATTCATTCATTCATTCGTTGATTCATTCATTCACGCATTACGTAACTCCCAGTGTGGGAGTCGCCTTGGCGACCCATCGGTCCCATAGCCTTTCAATGTTGCTATACTCTACTCGGAACGACTATATTGATAGTCTTTTCATTTCATTGTTGTAACCCATTCATTGTGTCATTGTTGGCCGCATAAGGAACATAAACGTAAGCTCCTGCCTTAGCACGAGCGTGGAGCGCGGTGCGAGAGTTCACATTTTTCAAGTTCCTTTCCATATTCTATACAAGCATACAAGATGGGATTATTCCCTTAGCTAGGTGCGTTGAGTCATTTATTAGCATGCGGGGGGTTATCGCCTAGCGATTCTCGTGATAGTGTTCGTATTGTTATGTGTCTAGGCTAAGCAAAGACGGGTTCATCGGAGCCACCCACCTTAGTGATGTTCGCATCGGCCGAGCGATACTCCGAGCGCGTCTTTGAAAGTCTAAGTCTGGATTCATCTTGACGGGCCAATGTAAGTCTTGCATCGATTCTTCATCTGGTCGATGCCAACTCTTCGGGTCGACGGCTCGTTTGAGTCGTTGCACTTGCCGTTTGACTCGGCGTTCCGCTAGGGCGGAGCGGGCCATTACATGTTGCGTGACATGCGAATACGTAGCACACGATCTTCACATAGTAGTAGTACGTGACCATGTAAACGTGACTTCTGTTGTATGCTGCTTATGTTGCATACTGCCTACATACTGATTCTGCTGCATACTGCCTATGTCACATAGTATCCTCACCGCATAATATTAAAATTGTCTCATTGTAAAGCATAAATGTGTTGCTGACGTAAGCACTGACGTCTTCCTCGTAATTATCGTCTACACAAACTTCAAAGCGGCTCGACATTTGATGAAGTTTCATAATGAGTTTATGTGACTTGACCGTATGCGTCTAAGTATTTGCCACATAGTGCCAAAATTTACTATCTACGACTGAAGAATGCTGCATGGACTCTGAAGGATGCCGCATAAGCTGTTGCCTGTTTATGAAGATCATCAATGCCTTCGACGCATATCTTCTAGCACTTAGCGCTAGGGGTGAGCATTATTCGGTTTTGAACCGAAAACCGAACAGAACCGAACCGAATAAGAGATTCGGTTCGGTTTTGAAAAAAATCGGTTCGGTTTTGGTTTTGAAAATACTAAATGTTCTTATTCGGTTTCGGTTTCGGTTTTGGATTTCGGTTTCGGTCTAAAATCGAATAAGAAATTTAGTTTATATATATATATATATATATATATATATATATATATATATATATATATATATATATATATATATATATATATATATATATATATATATATATATATATATTAGGTATATACTAAATATATATAGATATATACTATAGGTATATATATATATATATATATATATATAATATATATATATATATATATATATATATATATATATAAAATAGAGGTATATACTATATGTATATAATAAATATATCTAGGTATATTTAGTTATTATATATATTAACAAAAAAACACAAATAAACAAAAAAAACGAATAAACCGAATAAACCGAAAATCGAACCGAATTTAATTCGGTTCGGTTCGGTTATTGACCAATTCGGTTCGGTTTCAGTTTTTCTTATTCGGTTTCGGTCGAATTCGGTTTTCGGTTATTCGGTTCGGTTGGAACCGAATAAACCGAATACTCACCCCTACTTAGCGCATAGGCTTTTGCAAAAAATACCAAAATTCACTGTTTTTGACATCTGATGCGTAGAAAGAGTTGCACGGTGTAGATTTCATTGAACCTAACTATTGAAGAATAATAACTTATGCACATTGCCATCATACAATTATATATGTTTAAGAATTTTCATACTTCTACACCTATCAATATATTTTTCTACACACACACACATACACATATATCACTTTTAGCTCAAGTGACTTGGGTGGAAGGCATTCTCCCAAAGCTTGTGAATCAATTCATTTTTTCTTGAAAATTAAATTGGTAAATGGTACATGTCTATAATAGAACAGGCAAAACAGACCAGGCAGAGCAGGCTAGCGGATCAGCAAAGCGGACCAACAAGACCAGACGAATTAAGGTTGCGTTTGGTTCATTGTAATGTAATCGTAATCGTATGGAATTGGATTTGTAATGTAATTGAGTTTGTAATGTAATGGAATTACAACTACATTACTATGTTTGGTTGAAACATGTAATCAAACCATGTAATGTAATGTCAATTGCATTCATATGTTTGGTTTACCATGTAATGTAATTAAGTTTCTAATTTAATATTTTTTTAAATACAACATAAAATTAAAAAAGTGGATCACTAAATTTTTTATAATTTTTTAAAAAACTAAAATAAATAATAAATAAGGGAAAAATGGTTTGTTTTCTGCTAAAAAAAGACCAAAAACGAAAAAAAAGACAAAAAATACAAAATACAAAAAAAAAATGACAAACTAACAAACAGAAGGAAAAAAAAAAACCAAAAATGAAAAAGCGATAAAAAAGAAAAACGACAAAAAAATCAAAAAATGTGAAAACCATAAAAAGTGACCAATATTGATTAAAAAATGACTAAAAACAAAAAAAATGACAAAAAACAACAATAAATGAAAGGAAAAAAAAGACGAAAAAACGACCAAAAAACGAAAAAAGGCAAAAAAAAACGAACAAAAAACGACCAAACACGACAAAAATGACAAAAAAAACGAAAATACGAAAAAAGACCAAAAACAAGAGAGAATTAAAACGAGCAAAAAATGACAAAAAAAAAACTTGCAAAAAAAATCCAAAAACCGACAAAAAGGGAACAAAAACGACAAAAACAACAAACAAAAGAAAAAACGAGCATAAACGACAAAAAAAAAGTGAAAAAAGACCCCCAAAAAAGCAAAAAATGATAATAAAAAAAGCGACAAAAAACGTGCAAAATCGACCGAAAACGATAAAAACGTAAAAAATGGTCAAAAACGTACAAGATCGACAAAAATCGATAAATAACATGCAGAAATGGCAAAAAATGTGCAAAATCGACAAAAAACGATAAAAAAATGTAAAAATTTAACCAAAAATGATATAAAAAAAGCGTGCAAAAAGGCAAAAGACGTGCAAATAAAGCAAAACCAATAAAAAAAAGTGCAAAATCGACAAAAAATGTACAAAATCGACAAAAAAGATTTAAAAGTGCAAAAGCGACAAAAAATGGCCAAGAATGTGCAAAAAACGACCAAAAATCGAAAAAAATGGCCCAAAACGAGCAAAACGACAAAAAATTAAAAAAAACGAACAAAAATGACAAAAAACAAACACAAAATCGATAAAAAAGATTTAAAAAAGTGCAAAAGCGACAAAAAAATAGCCAAGAATGTGCAAAAACAACCAAAAAATCGAAAAAATGGCCCAAAACGAGCAAAAATGACAAAAATAAACAAAAATGACAAAAAATAAACAAAAACTAAAAAAAACAACAAAAACTAAAAAAAAGGCAAAAAACGAACAAAAACGACAAAAAATGGCAAAAACAACAAAGAAAAGGACAAAAACGACAAAAAAATAAATAAAAACAACCAAAAACGAACAAAAATGACAAAAACGAACAAAAACGACAAAAAGCGGACAAAAACAGCAAAAAAAAACAAAAACAAACCAAAAAAAAAGACAAAACGAAAAAAACGACAAAAAACGAACAAAAAACGACCAAAACGACAAAAAACAAACAAAACAACAAAAAATGACCAAAAATGAACAAATTATAGCATACCAACCTTCCGCTTAAATTGTAATGTAATTGTGATCACATAGGTTTTATGATGTAATTGAGTTTAGAAGAAACTGATGTAATATAATCAACTTGTAATCGTGATTACATTATATCTAATTTTTTTTGTCCAACCAAATCCGAGTTATATTGACAACATAATGCCAATTACATTACGTTGTCCAATCCTGCAAACCAAACGGGTCCTAAGTCTTGAAATAATTATGGAAGTCTTTAGTTTAGGTTCATCCTCAAACGATCACCTTTGTATATAGGAGGTGTACGTGAAAACCAACTTTGCTAACCAAGTGATTTGGTTATATTATGTGATAAAATACTACAAAATGTTAGAAATATAAAATAAAAAAAAATGTTGTCCGGACGACCTTCATGTTTGTTCTATGCCAGGGTCTACCCTGATTGTTTATTGCAACACAATTCCTGAGACAGATGTTACTAGTCAGTGTTTTGTTGTATTGGTAGGTCAGCAATATAACATGGTTGAGTTCATTTTTGTTCATCCACAAAATTAGTGGGAATATTCACCATTATGTTCAAAAGTTACCACGTGTTTTTTTTTCTAACCTAAAAATTACTTTGGGAGTGGTTTGGTGAACATTCTCATTAGTTTGACATGTGATAATGGTGAATATCTCTACTAGTTTTAGTGGATGGAAAAAAAATTATAACATGATTTTACATTTTAAATTTCACAACACGAATCCTAGGTACATGAAATAATTATTCCTGTTTTCTGAAAAGTTATTGGGTGTGCCGAAAAAAGTACATCCTTTCCATGCCAATCGTTGGATTATCATAGAAATGCGTGCATACACATATCTCTAAACAATCCAACGGTTGAAAAAGGATTAGATGTACTGCGTTCGGCTTATACAATAATTTCTCCAGTGTCCCTCCCTTTAGGGGTGTCAACGGATGTTTATCGGTAGATTCGGTACGGGCAGAACAATATCCATATCCGTATCCGAATTTTTTTTGTAATATCCAAATCCGATCCGATATCCGAACGGATATCTCTTTTGACACTCCGAATTCGTATCCGTCTAGTTTAACAGATATCGAATAATATCCAATCCGATTAGCTAAAAAATTCGAATGCTAGTATTCGAATATCCGAAATCCGAAATATTAAAAATTTAGTTATTATCCGAATATCCGAAAACCAAATTCAATTTCTCTACATATTTGAGTCATTTCTTCTTCTGTTGTAAATTATAATTAATATATATTACTATTATATATAAATTATATTATAATTAATTTATATAAAAGTCAGTTGAGAATAAAATACTTTAATCTTCTCCATTAATTAATGTATATTACATATACATTATACTATAATATATATAAAATTTCGGATATCCGAATCCAATATCCGAATTCGATATCCGAAATTTGCAACTTAAAGTCGGATCGGATATTAACGGATTTGAATACCTTAATATCGGGCGATGAGGAGCTAGCCTTTGCGATGCGGGGCATCCACAACGTCGGAGGCCTGACGATATAGGGCTACGAACTGAGCCTGTGTGGGGCAGAATGAGGCGTCCGTGTAGCAAACTCAGTGCACGATCGTCGTGCGACGGATTGGAGAATCGGCACCATTCGCCCACGGGTATAAGCGACAGGCCGACCACGCGGCCCGTCGTGCGGCGCTGCTGAGGGCGACGAGAAGAGGTCCGCCATAAACGATCGCAGGCTCGATCGTAAGGGCGTCGGCGATCGTCGCCAATATGCGTGTCGTGCGCATAGAACGAACGACTGAGCGGAATCGGTAGTCGCAGTCGGCAGGGAATCAGTGGTCGTCGTACGGGCGGTCACCCTTAGTCGTCGAGGGCGTCTCTTCGACGTCGTGGACAAAGCGAGGTGTTGAGTAACTGCTGTCGAAAGACGGTGTGCTGCCGAGCGGAGCTCTGGAGCGTGCGGAGTACGCGGGGTGCGTGTGCACGGCGATGATGACAAGGCCAACGGACTACATCCGCACTCCAAAAGTCGTTCCATATGACAGGCCAAGAATCGTGTGCGTGGGACACACGATTATACTGAGCCCGCACGCGTTGGAAAAAAAGAAGAAGAATACCTTAATATCCGAATTTGTATCCGAAAATGGATAATATCCGAAAAATATTCGAATATCTGAATCCAATATCCAAAATTTCGAAAAATATTCGAAAATTCGGATACGAAATCGGATCGGATTCGAATTTTTGACTGGTGTATGCCGCATTGGATTCCGGATGTTTTGGGATAAAATTCCAATGCATTTATCTTGGGAGACTCCCTATCTACTCCAGTTTGAATGTCTCCTCGTTCCAAACCCCTTCAGCTCACCCCACTTCTGGTTGTTTTACTCAAGGAGAGCCATGGACAAGCATTTGGAGTCACTAGAGTACTCACAATTAACAATAATGCTAAGTCTACTACCAAATTCTTACAACCTTTTTACAACCACTCACCCATGTGCTGACATGTGGACCATGGCCCACATGTCAACAATGGATAAAGGTTGTAAGAGGGTTGTAAGCATTTGGTTGTAGACTTAGCATTATGGGTTTGGCCAATAATTGTCATAATCCTCTTGAATTTTGGATTTGGACACGTGAACTATAAAGAAATAGTTGTGGGGCATCAAGGGTTGTAACTTAGTATTTCTTTTAATTGGCATTTGGTATGAGGTAGTTGGCAAATGCACATACAAGTAAGAGGTATATTTTTAGACTTCATTTCTTCTGGAATTTATATTTCCTACTGTTCGTTTGCAGCTGTATGCTTGATACCAAGTTGAGAATATAGACACCTCATATTGTTCAGAAGAGAGTTTCAATTTTGTACTGACGGTTGACTTAGGTTGATTGTTAGTTCCTACGTCTTCATAATATTTAAAATTTACGTTTAATTTTAGGGTCTCAAATAATATTCGAAATTTACATTTAGATTTCTTATTTTGGACGATCAGTCTAAGTCGACCGTCAAGACGAGACTCATTTTTTTTCATGGAATCTAGATATAAATTTTGAATATTATAAAAAAAAAATTTACAACTAAATAACCCTTATTCTTTAAGGATAGTGATTGTGTCATGGAGGAAATTGACTTAAGAGCAGTGGAAGTAGGGATGTCAACGGATGCTTATCGGTACGAACATGACAATATCCGTATCCGTATTCGTATCCAAATTTTTTTTGTAATATTCGAATTCGATCCGATATCTGAACGGATATCTCTTTTGACACTTCGAATTCGTATCCGTCAAGTTTAACGGATATCGGATAATATTTGATCCGATTAGCTAAAAAAATTTGAATGCTATTATTCGATTATCCGAAATATTAAAAATTTAGTTATTTTTCGAATATCCGAAAACCAAATTCAATTGCTCTACATATTTGAGTCATTTCTTCTTCTATTGTAAATTGTAATTAATATATATATATATTACTATTATATATAAATTATATTGTAATTGATTTATGTAAAAGTCAGTTGAGAATAAAATCCTTTAAGCTTCTCTATTAATTAATATATATTACATATACATTATACTACAATATATATAAAATTTCGGATATTATCCGAAAACGAAATTCAATTGCTCTACATATTTGAGTCATTTCTGTAACACCCAGTTTCTGAAATTGGGATATTTTTGAAAAATTATTATTTTTATTATTTATTAGTGGTATTTTAGTCATAATATGATTTTTGGGTGATTTTAGTTAAGTTAAACCATTTCCAAAGTCATGACTTATGACTTTGTGACTTACTAGCAAAACCTTAGTGTAAACCCTAGTTTTTCATAACCTAGAGACTAACCATGATCATGTGAGCCTAGCCATAGGCTTAGAACACCAAATTAGTGATTTTGGCCAAAAAGGGTATTTTGATAATTTTCTAGAAATTATTTGGAATTATTTGCAATTATGTGTTTTTATTATTATTTAATTATTGATTAGTGTCATGTTAGTTCCTCACCTAGTTTAGCACTAATCTAGAGGTTAGCTACTAACCTAGAATGATAAGGGGATAGATATTAGTCATGGGTTAAAGTAGGATAAATATCTAGATATTATACATATGATATTTTCCATGAATTACTCAAAATATCTCAACCCTTTACCTAAAGTCCTTGCCTTAACCTAGAAGAAAGGTCAAGGACACCCCCCTTGCTATGGCCGGCCATGGGGTACCCCCGTAGCATCTACACATTCTATATAACCCCATTGCATTCATTCATGGCCATTTTACATGAATTTAAACCTAGAAAAATCATATTTCTTCAAACCTACACAACTTGATCAATTTTGATCCAAATTACCTCTAGTTTCTTGCATTGGACTCCCCTACACTAGAGGGTACTAGTTATGGCCTGCTATTGAGAATTTGAGGGGCTTTGGGCATCACCAAGTGGAAGGACACCCCCCATCTTTCATTGATTTCCATTGGAAATACACAAATAGGTAAATACCCTCAAACCATGTTAATATTGTGTTTTCTCTTCATATTTTCATGCATCTAGGTACTAGGGAACTGTGGGTCAAGTTTGGTGAAAAATAGGATTGTTTTGGTGTCCGTATCGGACACGTATCCTAGACTAGGAAACCTTGTTTGATGAAATGCCACAAAGGATCTGTTTTTATTAGAATGTAAAACAAAAATACATTTTCTGGTAGCCCTAGACATGTAGGACACAACCCTAACTTAATGAACACATTTTCGAGTCGTGTCCGTGTCCAAAACGGATACGAACTCAATGCACGAGACTCGCGTGCATGCCCTGCTACCCCACCCTTCGTGCTCACTGCACAGGCACCTAGGACACGTGAAAATTGGTGGACACGAGGGGACAATGTCTGCGAACATGCCCCCAAAATCTCACAACTTCTCGTGTCGTGTCGAGTGAGAAATCTCACTCGCACTGGACACGCACTGCAGTGCACGCGCACAGTTCAGTCGAAAATTCGACTTAGACACGCGACTCGTGTTGCATGGACACGAGTCAAGGACACCTCGTGGTGACACGAGTGTGTAGCCCAACACGTGGGCTACACGTGGGCATGACCACGAGGCCCCACGTGGCTCGTGTCGTGTCCACGAGGCGCGTGAACACGTGCACGACGCGGTGCCAAACACGCGTATCAGTCGTGTTTTTGGTGACTGATACGGACTTCCCATTTGGACACGGCGACACGTGGGTGCGTGTCAGGGTCCTAGGTGTGTAGCCTGACCTTAGGCGAACCAAGGGACACGAGCACGACACTTCACGTGTCCTGTGTCGTGAGCACGAGACACGTGAACACGTGCACGATGCTGTGACACTGCACAGTGTCTGTGCTTACCCGATTGTGTTTGTTGACCTCTGGACACGCCGTGTCGTGTCGTGGTGAACCCCCATTGACACACACGACACGTACACCCTTGGGGCATCACTTACCAACCACTAGATTGGAACCTTAGTGGGGTTTTGGACACGAAATCAAGTTTACCTATTTACTTATACACAGTCCCCATTTTCCTGATTTTGTTTGTATTTCCAGTTTTCTAAAAGTGAGTTTCAAATCTATTTTTTGATATGATTAGTACATGTAATTGTATATTTTTAGTATATATATAGGTAGTATATATGTATGTGTGTGGGTGGGTGAGTTTTTAGGTTGTACACATGTATATACATGTGTACATACATGTATGTGTATTGTAGGTGTGTGTATGTATGTGTGTGTGTAACTGTGTAGTGGTTGGGGAATGATTCCTGTTCCAGGAATTCTGGAACACCCCATTCCCTCATTTCCTGTGTGTGTCTCTCCCTCTCTTTCACTGTCCTCTTTCTAATTCACTCTCTCTCTCTCTCTTTCACTGTTCTCTATTTCTCTCTCTCACATCTCTCTCTAATTCCCTCTGTATATATATATATATATATATATATATATATATATATATATATATATATATATATATATATATATATTATATATATATATATATATATGTTATATTGTATATAGTTATATATATTGGTATATATAGTTAAGGGTATATATGGGTTATATATATTTATATATATATGGAATGTATATATATGTATATATTATAGCTATCTATATATGTATATATTAGGTATATATGTGGGTACTATATATATATTGGGTATTATATATATATATATATATATATATATATATATATATATATATATATATATATATATATATATATATATATATATATATATATATATATTGTATTAGTTTATATTTGTGTCATTATGTATATATTGTGTCTATACATAGATACTTAGGGAGTATGGGAATTACATAGGCTATAGGCCTATGTGGTTCTTGTATGTGTATATATATGTATATTATAGAGATGAAACCTATAACCATTAGCCTATGGAAACCTAAGTCATTAGCCTATGGCCTATGGCCAATGAGTTAGGATAGACTATTAGGCCTACTAGACCTAGGTAGACCAAATATTGACCATTGTTGACCAAAGTCAACTATAGGTCAAACCTTGACCTAATTGACCTAGAATTGACTAGGACTAACCAAAAATGACTAGTTTAACTAGTCTGACCATGTTTGACCTAATTACCTTATTGACTAGTCTTTGTTTGACCTAATTACCTTGCTGACTAGTCTTTGTTTGACCAATACCTTAGTTGGTCTAAGTTTGA
This sequence comes from Iris pallida, assembly GCA_029216955.1. Classification (NCBI taxonomy): domain Eukaryota; kingdom Viridiplantae; phylum Streptophyta; class Magnoliopsida; order Asparagales; family Iridaceae; genus Iris; species Iris pallida. Next base: position 20,524,976 of record JANAVB010021796.1, on the reverse strand, counting down.
CTTAGACTTGACCCAGATTGATCATGTTGACTAGTTTGATTTAAGGTTGACCAAGAGTTGACTTTTGAGCAGATTGACCTAGAATCATGTAGTATGTATTGTATACTTTATTTTTACCATTGTGGATACATTGTGACTTGTATTGCTCTGATTAGGAGCCATACACCTCTCCTCAGACAGTATATCCTCTTCAGACATTCAGTTATCAGGCGAGTACATTCTCTGACTGTTTCATACTTGTTCAGGCTTTACTTCTCACTCTAGATTACTTTACTTGATGCTGTCACGTTGGTAACACGGATTGGTACTATATGGATCTTTACATGAGATGTTATCCCCCTCGGGAGCATCGGGTACTTCATAGTTACGTGTGTTTCACTTTCATCATGTACTCCTGTGCTTCTATCATGCATGTGCACTCATGTGATCATGTACTCTCATGTTCACAGAGCTCTTATGTATACTATCATGTGCACCCTTTCATGGGCCCCCATGTGATATTATGTACAATAACATAACCTGTTTAGATCCTTGTAGTATTGATTGGGGAAAAGGGGGAGTAGAAGTGGACATGTGAATAATTCAAAGTAGTGTAATCATGTGCAAACTCAGTAGTGTAATCATGTATAAATTCTAGCCATTCACATGCCTATCTTGTACTCTACATCACTAGTCACTTATAGTTCTCTATATACAGTAGATATTTTATTACAGCTATCTCTTTTACAGCAGTATATTTTCTTTCAGCATTTCCTGTATCTTACTCTATTTTCTATATCGTATTTCCTAACCTGTTATGAACTGTGTGAGAAGTATTGTGCTCGTTCCTGTCCTGACTGGACCTGTTGAAAATATTACAGAGGATGAGGCCCTGGTGTCTACCTATTATGGAGCAGGACTAGATGACACTTATGTTGTGGACCCTCAGCAGGATCCACCTGCAGCTGAGGATGTTGCCCCAGTAGTCTAGGCTAGTTTAGCTAGTCAGTCTTTTCATATTATCTTTTTGTCTCACATTCTGAGTTGTATTTTGAGATGTTGAGATGTATAGACTCTTAGACTTATTTTGTATATTGGGATGACATTCTGGATGTTATGTTATCCTAGACACTTAGACTTATTTCATCTATTGTACTGTTCTCTTTGAGTTACTGTCTATCTATCTATCTGTCTTTCATTCTTCTACCTAGATGTGATTGAGATTGTTTTCAGTTTGTCACCTCCATTCGGAGAGTACATACTGTACAGGTACCTTTATTTGTTAGATGATTGACCTAGGACAGCGTTCTACCGCCGACACCTGCGACGTAGGCTGGACGTACCCACTTCTCGTGCCCTTACTCTAGGGTGTGGGTCGTGACACGTTTTTAGTGGTGGCCCATGCAGGTCGAGTTTATGTAGTGTTATTCGAACTAGAGTATCACTACAGCCTGTGATAGGATTTGAGGAATAGGCTTAGTGAGAGAGGATACTCAATCATTGTTAGGATACCTTGAGAAATTCCTGGGATGACCCTTGAGAATCTCATTTTGGATTACGATTTAAACTCCTTTTTCCTTGATTGAATTTAATTTTGGAGGATTCACTGTAGAACTTTGAATCCTGGTTTTAGTTGATGATTTTGAAATTTTTGTAGATGTTGATTTAAATTTCTTTGTGTTAGATTAATATCTTTTATTTTAGGGTACTCAATCACATTTATGAGAAAACTCTTATCTGTTTCTTGCCATCTAATCCTCTTGCTAATTGCTTTCCCTTGAAATGAACTGTCCCCTCTATTTTCTGCATCTTGCTTAAACTCTTTCTACCAAACTATGTGACTGTATCCCAAACCTGACTTACTCGACATTTCCTCAAATCAAGACCTTACTGAGACCTTCTAACCTTGACCTTTGATTTATCGAACCCTAACTATATTCATCTAGTATCCTATCTATCCCTAGGACGGTGTTCCTAAATTATTTACTGGATTCCTAATTAATTTTATTCCATGGGTTAATTTGATCTTCTTAATTTTTGCATCAATTTGTCACGTCTTAAACTCCCACTTTCTATTCTAGATCATTGGACGTCCTTTACCGTGACTTAGATATTCAGAGTATAAAACTAGCTGTTACCTCCCAACAAACTTCACATGTAAGACCTAGACTAGCCTACCTTCATATAGGTATTCTATGTCCTACTAAAACCCGTCTCCTTGTACTCTATTTTCTTGATATGATTTTCTGGTCAAATGGCTAACTATAACCTCTACCATGATACTAAATTAATTCTTATTTCATTTAGAGATCCATCTTGGCACAATTCTTTCGACCTGGCATGTGATGGTGTTCTGCTTGAATCCTTAAATACTTAACCTTGTACCTTACCTTGAATGCTTGACCCGATTGGTTAAGAATCTTGGACTATGTATCTTCTTTCATCATTTCTATCCTTACTTATATCTCATGCTATAAATTTATCCTTAAGTTTTACAAGCTTATCCTTTTCGAGCTTGATCATGATATATTTTATTGGGTGTACACCCACTAACATATTATCTAATCAGAACCGGCGCATGATGGTCTGATCAACCTATTGCGTTTTGGTTCGCTTTTTCATATATTAATCTACGTGGATGGAGACATAATTAAACTTGCCCTAGAATCTTATCCGCAACAGCCTTGACAATTCTTCTTGGAATTATTTCATCACCTATGAACCTCGTATTCGTATCCAGTTGAATTAAATTTAATCATGACCTAGATCTTCATCATTGGATGCTCGTGCTCATACTTGATTTCATTGATTTCCCATCTTGCCCAAATCTTGATTATCCTGAAATTGATCAACTTAGATAGTGTCAAGACTAAAATCTATTTGTGATTGTTTGTGCCTAAATTTTCAATTTTCTTTTTATGGAATGGTAACTTTAATGATTTCTCACTTGTTAATGACCAATTTTCATATAGGATGGAAGACGGCCCTATAACCTTGATGATTATCGTTCCCTTACCTTCCAATTAGGATACCTTAGATTGCTTGTACGTTTTCATACCATAGGACAGTCTTGATCTAGAATACTAGTGCACCTAGATGAGACCACAGACTATTCCATTTAACCTGTCCCCCTGGTACCACTATTTCATCACGATTTTTGGTTCAATTTAGGCCATAGACCTTTCCCACTCTAAGTTGTGATCATCGTAGGCACATTACTGTGACTTTTAAGTTAGGAGCACAAGACTAGTTGTTTTCCTCAAAACTGACTTCGCATGCATGACCTAGACATGACACTCTACAACCCATGACCTTAGTGTCCCACTCAGGCATACCATCGTGTGCTTCATTTGCTTAGTACGATTTTCCTGACCCGAGACTCCACCCTGATTTACCCCATGGAGTTACTTTGATTTCGATTTGATTTAAGGACACCCTATGATGACCTAAAACTACCAGCCAATTTTTGGACATGATCCAGTATAGGTCTACTACCCATATTTTGCTTGATGACCTTGCATGTTGTTAGGTAGTAGCTTCGTCCCTGATTGTTGGAGGTTTGACCTAGGAGGAGTACGACCATCTAAATTTCGAGGACAAAATTATTTTAAGGTGGGTAGACTTGTAACACCCAGTTTCTAAAATTGGGATATTTTTGAAAAATTATTATTTTTATTATTTATTAGTGGTATTTTAGTCATAATATGATTTTTGGGTGATTTTAGTTAAGTTAAACCATTTCCAAAGTCATGACTTATGACTTTGTGACTTACTAGCAAAACCTTAGTGTAAACCCTAGTTTTTCATAACCTAGAGACTAACCATGATCATGTGAGCCTAGCCATAGGCTTAGAACACCAAATTAAGTGATTTTGGCCAAAAAGGGTATTTTGGTAATTTTCTAGAAATTATTTGGAATTATTTGCAATTATGTGTTTTTATTATTATTTAATTATTGATTAGTGTCATGTTAGTCCCTAACCTAGTTTAGCACTAATCTAGAGGTTAGCTACTAACCTAGAATGATAAGGGGATAGATATTAGTCATGGGTTAAAGTAGGATAAATATCTAGATATTATACATATGATATTTTCCATGAATTACTCAAAATATCTCAACCCTTTACCTAAAGTCCTTGCCTTAACCTAGACGAAAGGTCAAGGACACCCCCCCCCTTGCTATGGCCGGCCATGGGGTACCCTCCTAGCATCTACACATTCTATATAACCCCATTGCTTTCATTCATGGCCATTTTACATGAATTTAAACCTAGAAAAATCCTATTTCTTCAAACCTACACAACTTGATCAATTTTGATCCAAATCACCTCTAGTTTCTTGTATTGGACTCCCCTACACTAGAGGGTACTAGTTAGGGCCTGCTATTGAGGATTTAAGGGGCTTTGGGCATCACCAAGTGGAAGGACATCCCCCCCCCTCTTTTATTGATTTCCATTAGAAATACACAAATAGGTAAATACCCTCAAACCATGTTAATATTGTATTTTCTCTTCATATTTGCATGCATCTAGGTACTAGGGAACTGTGGGTCAAGTTTGGTGAAAAATAGGATTGGTTTGGTGTCCGTATCGGACACGTATCCTAGACTAGGAAACCTTGTTTGATGAAATGCCACAAAGGATCTGTTTTTATTAGAATGTAAAACAAAATACATTTTCTGGTAGCCCTAGACATGTAGGACACAACCCTAACTTACTGAACACATTTCGAGTCGTGTCCGTGTCCAAAACGGACACGAACTCACTGTACGAGACTCGCGTGCATGTCCTGATACCCCACCCTTCGTGCTCACTGTACAGGCACCTAGGACACGTAAAAATTGGTGGACACGAGGGGGCAATGTCTGCGAACATGCCCCCAAAATCTCACAACTTTCGTGTCGTGTCGAGTGAGAAATCTCACTCACACTGGACACGCACTGCAGTGCACGCGCACAGTTCAGTCAAAAATTCGACTTAGACACGCGACTCATGTCGCATGGACACGAGTCGAGGACACCTCATGGTGACAAGAGTGTGTAGCCCAATACGTGGGCTACACGTGGGCATGACCACGAGGCCCCATGTGGCTCGTGTCGTGGCCACGAGACGCGTGAACACGTGCACGACGCGGTGCCAAACACGCGTATCAGTCGTGTTTTTTGTGACTGATACGGGATTCCCATTTGGATACGACGACACGTGGGTGCGTGTCAGGGTCCTAGGTGTGTAGCCTGACCCTAGGCGAACCAAAGGGACACGAGCACGACACTTCACGTGTCCTGTGTCATGAGCACGAGACACGTGAACACGTGCACGATGCTGTGACACTGCATAGTGTCTGTGCTTACCCGATTGCGTTTGTTGACCTCTGGACACGCCGTGTCGTGTCGTGGTGAACCCGCATTGACACACACGATACGTACACCCTTGGGGCATCACTTACCAACCACTAGATTGGAACCTTAGTGGGGTTTTGGACACGAAATCGAGTTTACCTATTTACTTATACACAGTCCCCATTTTCCTGATTTTGTTTGTATTTCCAGTTTTCTAAAAGTGAGTTTCAAATCTATTTTTTGATATGATTAGTACATGTAATTGTATATTTTTAGTATATATATAGGTAGTATATATGTATGTGTGTGTGTGGGTGAGTTTTTAGGTTGTATACATGTATATACATGTGTATATACATGTATGTGTATTGTAGGTGTGTGTATGTATGTGTGTGTGTAACTGTGTAGTGGTTGGGGAATGATTCCTGTTCCAGGAATTCTGGAACACCCCATTCCCTCATTTCTTGTGTGTGTCTCTCCCTCTCTTTCACTGTCCTCTTTCTAATTCACTCTCTCTCTCTCTTTCACTGTTCTCTATTTCTCTCTCTCACATCTCTCTCTAATTTCCTCTGTATATATATATATTATATATGTTATATATATATATATATTTATATATATATATATATATATATATATATATATATATATATATATATATATATATATATATGTTATTGTATATAGTTATATATATTGGTATATATAGTTAAGGGTATATATGGGTTATATATATTTATATATATATGGAATGTATATATATGTATATATTATAGCTATCTATATATGTATATATATTAGGTATATATGTGGGTACTATATATATATTGGGTATTATATATATATATATATATATATATATATATATATATATATATATATTGTATTAGTTTATATTTGTGTCATTATGTATATATTGTGTCTATACATAGATACTTAGGGAGTATGGGAATTACATAGGCTATAGGCCTATGTGGTTCTTGTATGTGTATATATATGTATATTATAGAGATGAAACCTATAACCATTAGCCTATGGAAACCTAAGTCATTAGCCTATGGCCTATGGCCTATGGCCAATGAGTTAGGATAGACTATTAGGCCTACTAGACCTAGGTTGACCAAATGTTGACCATTGTTGACCAAAGTCAACTATAGGTCAAATCTTGACCTAATTGACCTAGAATTGACTAGGACTAACCAAAAATGACTAGTTTAACTAGTCTGACCATGTTTGACCTAATTACCTTATTGACTAGTCTTTGTTTGACCTAATTACCTTGCTGACTAGTCTTTGTTTGACCAATACCTTAGTTGGTCTAAGTTTGACTTAGACTTGACCCAGATTGATCATGTTGACTAGTTTGATTTAAGGTTGACCAAGAGTTGACTTTTGACCAGATTGACCTAGAATCATGTAGTATGCATTGTATACTTTATTTTTACCATTGTGGATATATTGTGACTTGTATTGCTCTGATTAGGAGCCATACACCTCTCCTCAGACAGTATATCCTCTTCAGACATTCAGTTATCAGGCGAGTACATTCTCTGACCGTTTCATACTTGTTCAGGCTTTACTTCTCGCTCTAGATTACTTTACTTGATGCTGTCACGTTGGTAACACGGATTGGTACTATATGGATCTTTACATGAGATGTTATCCCCCTCGGGAGCATCGGGTACTTCATGTTACGTGTGTTTCACTTTCATCATGTACTCCTGTGCTTCTATCATGCATGTGCACTCATGTGATCATGTACTCTCATGTTCACAGAGCCCTCATGTATACTATCATGTGCACCCTTTCATGGGCCCCCATGTGATATCATGTACAATAACATAACCTGTTTAGATCCTTGTGTATTGATTGGGAAAAGGGGGAGTAGAAGTGGACATGTGAATAATTCCAAAGTAGTGTAATCATGTGCAAACTCAGTAGTGTAATCATGTATAAATTCTAGCCATTCACATGCCTATCTTGTACTCTACATCACTAGTCACTTATAGTTCTCTATATACAGATATTTTATTACAGCTATCTCTTTTACATCGTTTATTTTCTTTCAGCATTTCCTGTATCTTACTCTATTGCCTGTATCATATTTCCTAACCTGTTATGAACTGTGTGAGATGTATTGTGCTCGTTCCTGTCCTGACTGGACCTGTTGAAAATATTACAGAGGATGAGGCCCTGGTGTCTACCTATTATGGAGCAGGACTAGATGACACTTATGTTGTGGACCTTCAGCAGGATCCACCTGCAGCTGAGGATGTTGCCCCAGTAGTCTAGGCTAGTTTAGCTAGTCAGTCTTTTCATATTATCTTTTTGTCTCACATTCTGAGTTGTATTTTGAGATGTTGAGATGTATAGACTCTTAGACTTATTTTGTATATTGGGTTGACATTCTGGATGTTATGTTATCCTAGACACTTAGACTTATTTCATCTATTGTACTGTTCTCTTTGAGTTACTGTCTATCTATCTATCTGTCTTTCATTCTTCTACCTAGATGTGATTGAGATTGTTTTCAGTTTGTCACCTCTATTCGGAGAGTATATACTGTACATATACCTTTATTTTGTTAGATGATTGACCTAGGACAGCGTTCTAACCGCCGACACTGCGACGTAGGCTGGACGTACCCACTTCTCGTGCCCTTACTCTAGGGTGCGGGTCGTGACAATTTCTTCTTCTATTGTAAATTGTAATTAATATATATTACTATTATATATAAATTATATTGTAATTGATTTATGTAAAAGTCAGTTGAGAATAAAATCATTTAAGCTTCTCTATTAATTAATATATATTACATATACATTATACTACAATATATATAAAATTTCGGATATCCGAATTCGATATCCAAAATTTACAATTTAAAGTCGGATCAGATATTAACGGATTCGAATACCTTAATATCCGAATTCGTATCCGAAAAAAGATAATATCCGAAAAATATTCGGATATCGGATATCCAAAATTTCAAAAAATATCAGAAAGTTCGGATACGGAATCGAATCAGATTCGAATTTTTAACTATCCATTGACAGGTCTAAGTGGAAGCAAACTCTCCGTACGTATTCAAGATGTGTTCGCGTATATATACATGTATAGGTATGTTCGTAGTGTTTATACATGTGAGCCTGAGTCCATTTTTGTTCACCCATCAAAACTATGGTGTTGTTCACCCTCCACTAATAACATGACACATGTCAACAAACATAAAATCACTGTGGGAGTGATTTTGTTCATACCCACCAAAATGGTTTTCATTTTTAATTTGACACATGTCATATTCTTAGTTGAGGGTGAACAAATACCATAATTTTAAGGACTAATTAGAGTTTAGACCCTGAATTTTATACCAGCTTAGAGTTTAGGCACTAACATGTCCAATTAGAAAGTTTAAATCCTGAATTTTATTTATTTTTTCAATCATTCCCATTATACTCTCCATTTTATATTAAAAAAGAGAGTTATTTGTATTTATTTTCCTAATTGCTAATCATATCTCCAATTTTTTTTTATTTCAATTAGTGTTACAGAAATCCTTTGGATAAAGTACAAACAAACCCTCTTTAGATTTGAGTTTTTGCATTTAAATATCCCTTGTTTAAAAAAATTATCACATTTTCATTTTTGCCCAGTTTGCACCCATGCCGTTAGAAATGATCGTTAATGACTTTTTAAAAAATTAAAAAATAAAAAATACCCAACATGTCCTCCCATTCCTACCAGTGTTGGCTAGCCCCCTCATCCCTTCACCGGCCGACCCCCCTCGACCGTCCCCTCCTCCCTCCGCTGGCCGGCCTCCTCGACCCCCCTCCTCCCTCCGCTGGCCGGCCATGTTCCACCCGCCCCCTCCTTCCTTCGCTGGCCAGCCACCCTCCCCTCTCCTCTGGTCGGCCCCGCTTGAGCCGCCCCCACCACCGGAGAGAGTGGGGGTAAAATCGTATTTTTAGACGTATTTTAACGGCCGTTAACGGCATGGTGCAAACTGAGCAAAAATGAAAACTTGAGGGTTTTCTTAAACAATGGATCTTTAAATGCAAAAACGCAAATCTAAGGAGGGTCTGTTTGCACTTTACCCGAAGGATTGGAGGATAACACTAATTAAAATAAAAATGGAAGAAAGTAAAGATATGATTAGCAATTGGGGGGTAAATACAAATAACTCTAAAAGAATTATTCTCATGCATTTGGGAGGAAGGGTATAATGAGAAAAATAGAAATGTCCAGGATCCAAACTCTCTAATTGACAAGTTAGGACTTAAACTCTATATTGTTATAAAATCCAGAGTCTTAACACTAATCAGTCCTAATTTTAATGGGTGAAAAAAAATGGACTGATGTGAGCATCCCCATATCTTGAATGAGCGGGTGCCTCGTGGAAAGGGGACGTCGCGCTCAATAATTCACGTCTCTTAATTAGTGCCTGCTACAAACAAGGGGGTAGAAAAAGAGCACAAGCTCAAACCTGCATGCATTATATATCAATCAGTCTCCAATCCACCACATCAAACTTTTCGGAATCGAGGAGAAAGTGTTGAGCATGCGGATGTTCTCGCTAGCTCAAGCCTCTAACAACGGAAAAAAAACAAAACCAAAGGGATCTAGGAACACAAGGATGTGACTCCGCGCTATTTGTTGGCTTTGTAACTCGCAAAAAAGCCATCAACTAACCCCACAGTTTTAACTCTGATGAGAAAGAAAGGCGATGGTGGTGCGTCGATCTGCCGGTACTTCCAATCAGCACAACATCACTATTCTTTTATACGTGCTTTGTCTCCGAAACCAGCCATTCTTCTGTTCATGGAAAGTGGCAAACAACAAGTGGCTACCTATAGCTAGGCTTGGCTGAAATTTACGTACGTCGACTACTTCCAATTAATGAACTATAATATGTGCATGGAGAGGTGCTGGTGCCGACTTTGTGTAGTGTAGGTTCTCCTCTACAAAATGGCAGACATCGGGGACCCTGTTCATTCTTTATCACGTCGACAGACTCATTAAATTGCCAATTAAAACATGCATGTGTGGGAAGAAGAGCAAATCGGAAGCATGTGTCTAAATTGTGCAATTAGTCCAGTTTATCACCTTGTAAAGGGATTTAACATTAGACGAACCATCGATCATTAGACTTTCGTCGTCTGAAGTTGACTGCTAAAGATTGAGAAATACCAAGAAGAGATGCAGAGAAAGTTAATTTTATATTGTTTGTATAATTTAGGAACCCATGTTTAATCATCATTCCTCCAAGCTCCTTGATTCGAAATTAACTTTTATTCTGATCAAGCGAACCATGGCGTAGATGTTGGGGGTATAATGAAGAAAATTGTCCGGTCCGTACCAAGTATCTCACCAGAATTTGACAGTCCTTCGGCTTAAGCCCGACAATACCAATGGGAAATGCTTTCTTGCCCGTAGGCGGACTGGTCCGTCCGCCTGCGTGGCACTCTCCAATTGCGCCCCCCCCCCCCCCCCCCCCCCCCCCCCCCCCCCCCCCCCCCCTATTGGCATGGGTTCCATGTCGGTTGACCTACCAATGGGAAAGTGCCATATGGCTGCAGGCTGGCCCGCATGCGGGCCAAGTAGTTGTTGGAATTAATGAATTAATTAATACCATAAAATATAATTAACTCTATTAACAATAGTCCCACATTGGAAAGAAAGAAAACTTTCTTTCCATATATAAAGCAACCTCTCTCTTTGATTATCATCCAAGAGATCAAGTGGTGGGCTTTATTGAGATAGATTAAATAGAGAATTTTGAGAGATAAAATTCTTAATCTATTCTCGGGCGGCCCGCTAGGCCGGGCCGGCTTGGGCTTGGCTTAGGCTTAGTCTTAGGCATAGGCATAGGCATAGGCATAGGCATAGGCCTATTGGCCAAGCCTAGCCTTGTGCCTTAGGCCGAGGGCCGTTGGTCCGTGGTCCGTGGGCCGTGGTCTGTGGTCTGTGGTCTGTGGGCTGTGGGCTGTGGGCTGTGGGCTGTGGGCTGTGGGCTGTGGGCTGTGGGCTGTGGGCTGTACGCTGAAGAGTTATGTTTTTTGGTTGAAGGGATACGAAGCGAACAGATGCGAGTCCAACAGGCACGCACCTACAGACTCGAGTCTATTCGCATCGCAACCCTTCTGCATTATAAAAGGGACAGCGAACAAGAGAACAAACACTTCACTCAAGTCAACAAATCTTCTCTCCTGAGTTGATACGAGTGCAGTTGAGTTCCTGCATAGAAGTACGAGTACACAGAAGACGTACCAGTACCGAATTCAGTGTGCCAACAACAGTAAGTGTGATTTCTGATTTTGGACAGTATTCCATAAAGTACACCGGATCTTCTTTCTATAATCCGGTTGTAAAAGATACGCTGGTTTTATCCTAGGAACAACGAGATTGAAATCTTCAGAAAGAGAAGATAATCTCGAAACGTTCTAAAAGAGAGAGTGATCCTCGACTCCAAGCACGAATTGATTTTCTTTTAATAAACGTATTTCTCGAATTGTTTTCTAACAATTTTTAGAACGTTTACTGATTCTTCTGTTAACTTTGTTACAGAAATGGACAATTCCGAGAAGTGGGAAAAGAAAGATCATGATCGCCCTTCAAAGTTCGACGGATTGAACTTTAAGAGATGGAAGTCAAAAATGAACTTCTATCTTGTCTTAAAAAAGGTCGATTACGTGCTCAAGGATGAGAAGCCCGTCCTACCGGAACTACCAACGGTAACGGAAGAAGGTGTAGAACCAGACACCAGTGACTACGATGACACCCTGATCGCACAACAAGCGTGGGAAGAAGACGACTTCAAATGTCGTCACTTCATCTTGAATGGGTTGTCCGATGCATTCTATGATCTATATCAGAATATGACATCTGCTAAAGAGGTATGGGATGCATTGCAAAAGAAATACGATACCGAAGAAGCGGGATCGAAAAAGTACGCAGTAAGCCGCTACTTTAGGTTTGTTTTTCAGAATGACAAATCGATTGTTGCTCAGACGCACGATCTTCAGAAGATTGTGCACGAGATCATCTCTGAAGGCATACCAGTGGACGAGCAGTTCCAAGTCGCTGCTCTAATTGAGAAGTTACCAAGTTCGTGGAAAGACTATCAAACTACTCTGATGCACAAGTCATCAGAGTTAACGATGGAAAGCCTTATCATCAAGTTACGGGTGGAAGAAGAGGCACGGAACCAGGATAATAAGAATGAGGTTTCTTATGTGCAGGTTTATCCTGGTCCAACTCCTAAGAGCATGAAGACAAAGAAGCCATCTTTCAAGAAGAAAGGAGTGAAGCCGAACCCTTCACAGAAGAACTTTCACACAGGTTCTAGTTCCAGGCCTCCTCCTCCTCCTGGAAAGAAAGAAATGGTGTTCAAGTGTTATGAATGTGGCAAACCAGGCCACATTGCTCGCAACTGCCGCAACAAAGGAAAGAAGAAGGAACAGATCCACAACATAGAAGAACCGTTCGTTGCCATGGTTACGGAAGTAAACATGGTTGGTGGCAACGACGGATGGTGGGCTGATTCAGGGGCAACTCGCCATGTCTGTTATGAACGTGACTGGTTCACTTCATATAGAGAGACTGATGAGCATATACTGCTCGGAGACTCCCACACCACCAAAGTGATGGGAGTAGGCGATGTTACTCTCAAGTTTACTTCTGGGAAGGCACTCATTCTGAAGGATGTGCTGCACACTCCAGAGATGCGGAAGAATCTGATCTCCGGTTACATTCTTAACAAGGCTGGGTTTATGCAAACCCTAGGTTCTGACCAGTGGATCCTGACCAAGAACGGTATCTTTGTTGGGAAAGGATTTGTAACTGATGGAATGTTTAAACTGAGTATTGAAATGAATAAATCTGATTTGGTTTACTCTGTGTGTACTTTCAATATTTGGCATTCTAGACTTTGTCATGTGAACCAAAAACTCGTATCTAATATGAGTAAACTTGGAATGATACCGAGAATTGATGTGAATACTTTTGATAAGTGCGAATCTTGCAGTCAAGCAAAGATAATCAAAACATCACACAAATCAGGTTCTCGGCGAGAAACAGAGTTATTAGAGTTAGTACACTCTGATATTTGTGAAATGGATGGAACTCTAACCAGAAATGGTAAACGGTATTTCATAACCTTTATAGAGGACCATTCCAACTATACTCAAGTGTACTTACTCTCGCATAAGTCTGAAGCAATCAACATGTTCAAAATATATGTTGATGAAATTCAGAATCAGTTTGATAGAAAGATCAAACGATTCAGAAGCGATAGAGGTGGTGAATACACTTCCCATGAGTTTCAAAGCTTATATGCTTCAATGGGAATAATTCACGAAACCACTGCGCCATACTCTCCTGAGTCAAATGGCAAGGCAGAAAGAAAGAATAGAACTCTTACGGAATTAATCGTAGCAATGCTACTTAGTTCCGGTGCACCAAAATCGTTTTGGGGAGAGGCTCTATTAACAGTGAATCATGTGTTAAATCGCATTCCACGTGCAAACACTGAGATATCCCCATATGAGATTTGGAGAAAGAGAAAGCCTAATGTTAATTATTTCAAAGCATGGGGATGTTTAGCATATGTTCGCAAACCAGATCCGAAAAGATCAAAGTTAGCAAACAGGGCTTACGAGTGCGTGTTCATTGGTTATGGAATTAATAGCCGCGCTTATCGATTCTTTGATCGTACTAGCAATACAATCATAGAGTCAACGGATGCCGACTTCTTCGAAGACAAGTTTCCTTACAAGATAAGGAATAGTGGGGGTTCCACTAGTAGTGAAAATGCTACGGATAGTGGGGGTATAACACATACCCTACCTCTGATTGAGAATACTCCTCTTCCAGAAATAGCAAATGAAGATCCAGTCATTGTTGGTGGAAAACATGCTTTATCCACAAATGATAACAATGATATGGGAAGAGGAAAGAGAACAAAGAGAGTCAACTATAATGATGATTATGTTTATTCTCTAGAGGCAGATCCCAACACAATAGAAGAAGCATTGGCTTCTGCCGATGCTGCTTCTTGGCAAGAAGCTATCAAAGATGAGATAGAATCATTACGATCAAATGAAACATGGGAGATAGTTGAATTACCTCCTGGTTGTCGTCTCATTGATAGCAAGTGGATCTTCAAGAGAAAACTTAAAACTGATGGAACGGTTGATAAATTTAAAGCAAGACTAGTAGCCAAGGGATATGTACAGAAAGAAAATGTTGATTTCTTTGATACATATTCTCCTGTTACTCATGTGACGAGCATTAGAGTTCTATTATCGATCGCCGCTATACATAATTTGATTATCCATCAAATGGATGTAAAAACAGCTTTTCTAAATGGTGATTTAGAAGAAGAACTCTACATGGCTCAGCCTAAAGGATTTGTGATTCCAGGAGAGGAACACAAAGTTTGTAAGCTAACCAAGACCTTGTACGGTCTTAAACAGGCTCCCAAACAATGGCATGATAAGATAGATCAAATGTTATTATCTGGTGGATTCAAGATAAATGAGGCAGATAAATGTTTGTACTATAAGGAAACAGGTGACTTATGTACAATGATATGTCTATACGTAGACGATCTACTCATTTTTGGATCAACTATTGAGTTGATCAATGAGACTAAAAGTCTATTGAGTCAGAACTTTGATATGAAAGATATGGGTGAAGCAAATGTCATCCTTGGGATGAAAATCACTCGTACTGACTCTGGAATCTATCTCGATCAATCTCACTACATTGAGAAAGTATTGAAAAAATACAACTACTTTGATCGGAAACCCATTTGCACTCCAAGTAACTCCCAAGTTAAACTTTTAAAGAACACCGGAGATGCAATACGGCAACAGGAGTATTCCAGTGTGATTGGAAGTCTCCGTTACGTAACAGACTGTACTAGACCCGACATTGCTTATGCAGTCGGAGTTCTATGTAGATTTACCAGTAACCCAGGTTCAGAGCATTGGATTGCAATCGAAAGAGTAATGCGTTATTTGAAAAGAACCAAGAACTTAGGTTTACACTTTGGTCGGTTTCCCGCGGTCCTTGAAGGATTTAGCGACGCAGATTGGAACTCATTTTCGGATGATTCCAGAGCCACAAGCGGATATATCTTTAGTATCGCAGGTGGAGCAGTATCTTGGAGATCCAAGAAACAAACGATATTGGCCCAGTCGACTATGGAGTCTGAGTTGATAGCGCTAGCTGCAGCTAGTGAAGAGGCAGATTGGTTGAGAAACCTTCTGTCGAACGTACCTCTGTGGAGTAGGCCTATACCACCGGTACTGATTCATTGTGATAGTACTTCTGCAATAGCATTAGTAACGAACCATTACTACAATGGTAAGAAGTTAGCAATTCGACGCAAGCACAATGCGATGAGAGAATTCCTGTCCTCAGGAAAGGTAAGAATTGACTACATCAGAACAGACATCAATTTGGCAGATCCTTTGACGAAAGGATTATCTAAAGACAAGGTCTGGAGCACATCGACAAGGATGGGACTAAAGCCCATTGGCAGAGTCTCAGGTGGGGGAAACTCTACTTAGTTGACTGGAGATCCCAAGATCTAAGTTCAAAGAGAAAAACAAACCATTTAGTGATATTGAAAGATCATGTAAGAAGTTCTTGAAACTTCAAAACAATGTTCTATCCTGATGTGAATGATTTACATGATTACACTTGTATTGAATGAATGGATGAATTTTTGATATACAAATTCTTAATGAAGACTATTCTCAAGTTTGAGAGGGGTACTACTACAAGAATACTCTTGATAGTCATCACCAAGGTGATTGTGGAAGTGTGGCCGCTTCCTATGAGAATGGGCTGATTCTCTAGAGCTTTCTACCTAACTAGGATATAGCACAGGGCCATATTAGTGCTAAGCAAAGAATGAACGAATACTCAGTAGACCCATGTGTGACATTCCTTCACCTCAGAAAGCAGGATAGTAAGTTCAAGACTCTGTTCACTTATTATCCTCTGTTTTGTTGTTTGTTCACTATGAAGAGTTCAAGTCGAAGTACACTCTCACTGATGCATGGTAATACAAAGATAAAGAATAAATCACTTATGTCTTCCATCATATTTTATGAGTGGGGGATTGTTGGAATTAATGAATTAATTAATACCATAAAATATAATTAACTCTATTAACAATAGTCCCACATTGGAAAGAAAGAAAACTTTCTTTCCATATATAAAGCAACCTCTCTCTTTGATTATCATCCAAGAGATCAAGTGGTGGGCTTTATTGAGATAGATTAAATAGAGAATTTTGAGAGATAAAATTCTTAATCTATTCTCGGGCGGCCCGCTAGGCCGGGCCGGCTTGGGCTTGGCTTAGGCTTAGTCTTAGGCATAGGCCTATTGGCCAAGCCTAGCCTTGTGCCTTAGGCCGAGGGCCGTTGGTCCGTGGGCCGTGGTCTGTGGGCTGTACGCTGAAGAGTTATGTTTTTTGGTTGAAGGGATACGAAGCGAACAGATGCGAGTCCAACAGGCACGCACCTACAGACTCGAGTCTATTCGCATCGCAACCCTTCTGCATTATAAAAGGGACAGCGAACAAGAGAACAAACACTTCACTCAAGTCAACAAATCTTCTCTCCTGAGTTGATACGAGTGCAAGTGTTTCGTTGAGTTCCTGCATAGAAGTACGAGTACACAGAAGACGTACCAGTACCGAATTCAGTGTGCCAACAACAGTAAGTGTGATTTCTGATTTTGGACAGTATTCCATAAAGTACACCGGATCTTCTTTCTATAATCCGGTTGTAAAAGATACGCTGGTTTTATCCTAGGAACAACGAGATTGAAATCTTCAGAAAGAGAAGATAATCTCGAAACGTTCTAAAAGAGAGAGTGATCCTCGACTCCAAGCACGAATTGATTTTCTTTTAATAAACGTATTTCTCGAATTGTTTTCTAACAGTAGTAGCGCTCAATACCAATCCGTACCACTGACTAATTCAATTAGGACGCTGCTACATGTAGGGGTGAGCATTATTCGGGTTTGAACCGAAAATCGAACCGAACCGAACCGAATAAGAGATTCGGTTCGGTTTTAAAAAAAAAAATCAGTTCGATTTCGGTTTTGAAAATACTAAATTTTCTTATTCGGTTTCGGTTTCGGTTTTGGATTTCGGTCCAAAATCGAAAACCGAATAAGAAAATTTAGGTTATATATATATATATATATATATATATATATATATATATATATATATATATATATATATATATATAATACCCCCCTCTCTCTCTCTCTCTCTCTCTATATATATATATATATATATATATATATATATATATTAGGTATATTTAGTTATTATATATATTAACAAAAAAATACAAATAAACCGAAAACTGAACCGATTTAATTCGGTTCGGTTTAGTTTTGCTTATTCGGTTTCGGTCCAATTCGATTTTCGTTTATTCGGTTCCGTTGGAACCGAATAAACCGAATACTCACCCCTAGCTACATGGACCGCCAATGGACGTGACAGCCCATTGCCCTCCCATGTGGCTGGCTCCCATTGGAGCTAGCAGGGGTTGGGTGGAGCCAATGGGAGCCTGCGCCACGTCCACGTAGGCAATGGATAGTTACGTCCATTTACGGTCCAAATATCATTTCTGATTCCATTCCGAACCAAAAAAAAAAAAAAAGCACTTCTACGAACTCTTACTAACATCCAGACTACATGGAGTAGCTAGATTGCCATCAAAGTAATATTGATCCTTAGAATAGAAATAGTACTGTGGTACATCATCAATAGGTCCACATGTCGAGCCCATTAGCAGCACGCCAAAATCGATCGAAAGCGATCGCGCAACGTACCATCATTCATTCCTCGCAATGCATGCATGTTGCAGGACTCTGTGGTGCAGCGCGCGCGGATGCTCCGCCATGGTGCACCGAAGCGTATAGCGCAGCAACTTGTACATAAGGAGTAGAACTAAAACTCATTCTTCAAAACAATTTTAGGACACAAATGGAATCTTATTAATATGAGTATACAATTGGAGATGAGGACTGTACACAAGAAAAAAACTAATGGAGAATGTAGGCCATGAAGGAGACAAAGGAAGATTAATTATTCATAAAAGTATGATCA
Source organism: Iris pallida (assembly GCA_029216955.1). Classification (NCBI taxonomy): domain Eukaryota; kingdom Viridiplantae; phylum Streptophyta; class Magnoliopsida; order Asparagales; family Iridaceae; genus Iris; species Iris pallida. Next base: position 20,506,517 of record JANAVB010021796.1, on the reverse strand, counting down.
ATCCACACCTCCTCTGCTTGCAGTGTTTATAAGCGTGGGATGGTGCACCTACTGAGCTCCAACCTGAGAAAGAAAAGAAAGAACAAGTACAGCATGACAGGGTTCGGCTCCCCTTGCGGTGCTTGCAAGTTCCTGAGGAGGAAGTGCGCGAGGGGCTGCGTCTTCGCCCCTTACTTCTGCCACGAGCAGGGAGCTGCGCACTTCGCGGCCGTCCACAAGGTCTTCGGAGCCAGCAACGTCTCCAAGCTCCTCGCGGGCCTCCCCGTCCCCGACCGGAGCGAGGCCGCCGTCACCATCGCCTACGAGGCCCAGGCCAGGCTCCAGGACCCCGTCTACGGTTGCGTCTCCCACATCTTCGCTCTGCAACAACAAGTGAGTAGTACATCATATCATTGAGCGATCATCTTTCCAAATTTGGCAATACTTTCTGAACCCTAATTTGGCAGTACTCATGATCTTTGGCTTGTGTTTTAATTTTGTAGGTTGTGAATTTGCAAGCACAACTAGCCTCACTCAAGGCCCAACAAGCAGCAGTAGCACCGAGCTTCGGCGCCGCCGGCTCTTCTAGCGCAACATCTAGCCCTCAAGACGAGGCCTACAACAAGTTCCCGACCCACTGCCAGGACTGGCAAGGATTCATTGATCAGAACCAATCTCCCTCCATTCTGAACCCTGCCATGAGCGGATATCTAGATGCAGACTGCAGTCACACCTACACTGGTGGGGGAGAAGCTGGTCAGAACTTCTCCTTCGGCGGCGCCGCGGACGACGGCTCTTCTTGCGGGATGGGAGGGGCTTTCAGTGACATGGAGGACCTCCAGTCGGTAGCCTTGGCTTATCTTCATTGAAGTACACTACTACTTGGTTCGGTCGGTCGCCAAAATTTTGCTACTACACAAACATATTCAACCGAATGCTGAATTGTCAACGTTGACGAATCATTAAGAACCTTATGTTAAGTTGAAGGAGGTGAAATAAGGTTAAGGTCTAGCGGTTCCAATGGCGTCAAGCACATACATTGTGAAGTTTTTAGGGATTCCAGCTCCCCTGGCATCATCAGCCTGTTAAATAAATTTTTATATATGGGGGACATGACACAAGGAAATGCAAGGCACTATAGATGAATAGAGCTGTTGCTGCAAAGTTATGTATTCTAAATTTTGAATACTTTGGACAGTACATTGGTTTAATGGTATTATATGTTACATGGGATCCCTTTATTGTTATATCAAGCCAAGAAAGTTTTTACAATTCTTCGGATTTTCAAGATGGATTATCAAAACTGTCCAATTTTTGGAAAATAAAATTTATAGATTTTTTTTAATAATTAATTAAGAATAATTTTGATAACCCGCTTGGAAATTTCGTAGACATTGTAAAAAAAAATTTCCTTGACAATAAGAGTTCCCTTCTACATATCCTATGAACTTATTCAGGTGTTTGTATTTGCACTTAGATTCCTATCCATCTTGAAGATCTAGTCCATAGGCTTTCCCTAGCTCAATCACTTGTAAGAACAAAATTCTAAGAGGTTCAAAGGTTCTTTTTTCTGACAGAATAATTTAAAGCTTCTTAAAGTTGCAGAAGAGTTGTCAGACCCTTTTTGTTATTCTTCGTTATTTAGAATAAAGCTACTTTCTATCGCTATTTATTAATGTTTCATTCTCTCATGGCATATAAATTTCAGGAAGGAAAAAAATAAACAGTAGTTATCATCCTATAAGAACTTAAGAGGTAGACAAGAGTTTGTCAAAGAAGTACAGGAAAGATTGCCTGTAACATTTAATTGCATTGTTCTTAATTATTTAAATGGAGAATTAATATGCAGTAATGTCAGTGAAGATTATTAGTGATACTCGAATTTTCGAAATTTTCAGAGGCTAGTTGAAGCTTGTTATGTTCTTCAGAATCTTGAACCATCAATATTTGATATTGTCTATGTTTGCAAGTGTTATTGTACTAGTTTTATAGAATGCTATATAAGTAGCATCTTTTCTTGAGCACATTTTGAACTATGTTGGGTCAGACATCATATGAGTGTCAAAAATAAGAACAACTTACCTCTGGATAGGACGAAACGCCAATGGGCCGGGCGACGGATCAATAGTAGACTCCTCGCTACGAGCCGTCGCCTCGCCCCCTAAGAAGGTCTTCCTCCATAGCAAACGATCGCATTCACTTCAATCACGGACGATGCTGGTTAGGGTACAAGACAACTTATTCTATTTTATTCATTGGGTTAACACACACTTTTTATTGGGGGCTTCTTCTCTCTTCTTCCTTTTCTTTTCTTATATATTTTTTTCTCTTCCAACCTTAAACTTCGTAACAATTGACAACGGAGATGGCGAGATCACCAACAAACATACACAATCAACATAAAACTCCATCAAATGAAACTAAATTTTCTTTTTGTTTAGATTCTAGGTTTTTTAAAAATATTGTTTTTTTTTGTTTCTATTCTTCGATTCATGTGTAATACATGTTATTATATATAGTTTCCTAGTAGAAGGTCCACTAAGGTACGAAGTTTCGAATTCCATTATAAGGAATTCAAAGCTTTGGAAGACACAGTCATTTGTGGGATGGAGGATTGCCAAAATTTTAACATCCTGGCTATGGAATAGGACTACCTTAATTTTGACTGTCAGGCAGTCGTCAAGATTGTTAGAATTTTGGCAGTCCTGTGCATAGCTAGAAATGTCAAAATTTTGACACTTTTTAAGGTAAAGATCACCGACTTCATGACTGCCAAAATTTTGATAGTCCTAATATGCTGCCCCCAAGAAAAAAAAAGAATAGCTAGGAGAGTAAAAAAAAAAAACATTTGTATCACACCTGAGAGGATTTTGTTGTGCCAATAATACTAGCCTAAATTTATGAGTTGTGTATGTTCAATCAAAATTGATATTTTTACGATGGCTTATAACACTGCATACTATGACTACCAAGGAGGTGGTCTAGGTAACGCTAGTGAGGGGAGGAGTGGAAGCGGATTTGAGTTTTTGTCTAGACAAAATAAAAATGGAAATGAGAGAAGGTCTTGGTACTTAGTAGTTCAAGACACGGACGATCATCGAAATAGTGCATACTTGGCTAGAAACTTTCAACAAAAAAAAAAAATTACATGAAACATACAAAAGCAATACATAGCAGTACATGTGATCTACTTATCCTACTCTTTCTTAGGTTTGTATTTTTGTAAGACAAAGGATGGATCAAGAAGATGCCAGCCAAATTTCGTTCATAGTTTCGGGTTGTATAGTAAGATACATGTTCCATTATCTTCTTTCTTTGACCCTAATATACATACATAAAGGTGTCCCCAATATACATATATAATATAGTAAGATACAAGCTCCATATATCATATTAGGGATGTGCATCGGTCGGTGGTCGACCTATTTGGTCACAACCGAAGTCGAACCAAAGTTAATCGGTTTGAAAATAATTACAACCGAACCAAACCAACCAATTGGTCGGTTCGGTTTTGAAACCGACCGACTTGGTTCGATTTGGTTCGGTTCGGCTAATCGATTTGATAAGACAAAAAATTTCAGAACATGAGCATCCACTAATCTCAGAAAAAGCCAATAGAAATACAGTCATTGTCTGCAACCCACTTTCCCTTTGCATAATTGCATTATGCAATACGTTAAACATGATCTCTCAGGTAATATTTAAATATACTGAACCATAATTTTTCAGCGTTCTTTTCTCATAGAAAAAAAAACATTGGCACTAAAAAGGCATATAATGGAGAGAGCTATAAGCAAAATTGTGGTCAACTGTACAAAAAAAAAAATCATCTTGGTTTAATAATGTACTTGATGACCAAAGAAAAAATAAACATAATGAAGGCTTATCTAAAATCTAAGTTACTGGAGCATAGTAACAAGACATAAACATCTAATATTAACACACGCTAACTCATAATGGGCAAACGCCAAAGTACCGAGAAGAGCATAATCAGAAAATAGTGTGAGACCCGTCTCACTGTATCGATATTTTATACGGATACGTGTTTATTTGAGCCGTATTTCGTATTTGTCGATTTGCGTGATATTTTAAAATTTCTTAAGTGTAGGATTTCATGACTTGGTTTAACTTGGATTTGGTTTTATTTGGTTCGGTTTCACTTTGACTTGGACTTGGTTTGGTTTAGTTTGGTTCTTTATGAGATGAGGTGTATGGCTTAGATTGAAGTGGAGAGGAATGAATGGTGGAGATCACTTGAGCTTGATATATAAGCTACTCTTTCTCTCTCTCTCTCTCTTCATTCACCACATTCATTTCTTTTCCACCAAACCCTAGTCATTGGAGAGAGGCAAGTACACCTTGCCGAATGTTGGACGATTTCTATTTTGTTTGTTCCATTCTCTTTATTGTTACATTCTAAGCATGTTTAGAACTTGGAGTTTTCTAATTTGATGGCTAGATTGTTGTAGATCTATCTTTGAAGCAAATCCGGTTTTCATGGGTTTGATCTATTAAACTTTGTTATTTTCAAGTTTTGATGGTTTCATGTTGTAGAGTAACTCGTTCTACCCCATTTTGACCTAAGGAAGTTCGGATTTGGACTCTAGATGAAGGTTTCATGAAGCTTGGAAGGCATGGGTTCATGGTGTTCTTCTTCTCAGAAATTTGGAGAAGAAGAACAGTTCTCTGACGCATGGCAGTACTGAGCCGCATGAACATTCATGCGGCAAGTCGTCCTCAGCCGCATGAATATCCTTGCAATTTCAGCTGCATGAAATTCTCTCCCCACTTAGCCGCATAATGACCCGACCGCATGAGTCTATCTGGACTTAGCCGCATAGCTTTATGTGACAAGTCTTATTCTTGGACGCATGAGACTTGACTCGGATCTAGCCGCATAGCCTTGCTCAGACTGAGCCGCATGAGTCCCTGTTATCTTAACCGCATGGACTTCTGAGTTCCCAGCCGCATGAGTTCCTTCATTCCTGAGCCGCATGAACCCGTATCATCTCGGGCCGCATGCACCCTGACCCATCCTGAGCCGCATGACCCTTGCTTGGACCCAGCCGCATGAGGCTCGTTCTCTGAGCCGCATGAGACCCGTCACCCTGAGCCGCATGAGATGTGCTGTCTCAGCCGCATAAGCCCGATTCTCCCTTCAGTCGCATAAGGCTGGGACTCTCTGAACCGCATAGGACCCTGCTCATTCCCTGAGCCGCATGGACTCGGATTCCTGAGCCGCATGGAGTCTTTTCCGAGCTTTGTCTTATTATTTGTATTCGATTATTAATGTTATATTTATCTTGTAACTTCAGTATAACTTGAGTACATATTTACTCCTATGGTATATTTTTACGCCCATTATATATCCTTACGCCTTTTGTCATGAACTAGATAATCAAGAATTTATTTAATATGTTTGGAATGATAACTTGACATGATAACCTGACTTGATAGTGACCCGTAGTGGTGCACTCTTCACAAGTAAACCTGACACGATAACCCTGACATGATAGTGGCCCGTCGTGGTGCACTCTTGACCAGTAAACTTGATATGATAACTTGAATTGATAATGACTTGATAGTGGCCCGTAGTGGCGCACTCTTGATAAGTAGTAATGATAATGACATGATAGTGGCCCGCCGTGGCGCACTCTTGACAAGATAACCTGACATGATATATCTTGATAAGCTGTTGCGACGGCTACCTGACATGACATGACCTGTATAAGTAACCTGGACACCGTGGATGATTGTGTTTGTACAAATGAATCTGTCTTGTCTTGCATCATGTCTAGGACATGAATCCCTGAGTACCACGGTCAGGAATTCATACTGAATCTCGCTAGGTTAACGACTAGATTGATCAAATAGTTCATGGAGAATTTCCCAGTTACCTGTTGCCCCTTTGGTCCCGGCCTTATATATATATATTCATGGGATTTGTTGCTATCCGTCGAGATGAGCGCACTTCCAGCCCGCCGTCGAGTGTGGTACCTTAGGACACATGTATCTTACTACAGTGTGTCTGCTATATCCTGCTATCTTTTCCTTTTCTTGCTGGGATCACTCAGGTAGTAACAAACAGGTAACCGGACTTGGAATTCTCGCTGCATCTTGCTAGTAACTAGGTCTGTGATAACCCTAGTTAGTTAAAGTATCAAGCCGTACTTATTGCTTGGCCGTGAATGTTGGATGGAGTTTAATCTGTCTAGTCTTGTCTTGATCTTGTTCATAATTGTTACATGTCCTGATTTCTTAGTTTATCTTGCCGATAAATGGTGGGAGAAACCAAGTTCTGTTCAGACGAAGGGTTACAACCCCAGTCCTTGTTTGGTTTAAGGGTTGTAACCTGGTTATCTGAATAGTCCCATGGCTATCTCATCGTATATCACCTTCCCAGGATAATGGTTGCAAGGATTGTCGCTCTAATGTATTGTACTCTGTATTGTCACTCTCTCACTGTCACTTAATGATTGTCATCTCTAGCAATAAATGATCAGGGACCAAGTTCTGCTCAGGCGAAGGGTTACAATTCCGGTCCTTGTTTGGTTTAAGGGTTGTAACCTGGCTTCCGGAACAGTACATTCGTCCTCTCTTCGTATATTGTCTGGCTCTATTTATTTAACATGTTCTCCAATTTACTTTATGTCAAATGATGATTTACTTACTGTCTTTCTATGATCGGAATGAGTGCATTGGTACTGCACGAATCTCGATCCTCCTTTACTTATTGCTTTCTCTCCCTGTTGTTTGCCTATGATTGCTGGTTTTAAGTTCATAGTTCGGCCTCCTTTGTGGTACTTGCTATTTGGGGTTTGACCCCACTAGTTTTGCATGGCCAGGTTCTAATAGAAGAGCCCGAAGGATCTACCGCACCATCTACTCGACGGCGACCAGCCGGAGCACCAGAGTGCCTCAGTGGGTTTCTTCTTCATCCTTCCACTAATATGTAAATTCTCCTCTTGTAACGTTTAGTCCCGAGCACGTGTTTAGCTCGTGTTTTGGTATTTTTCTTGATATTGTAGCCTACGGGCATAAACATGATATGTGTATTCTAGACTATAGCTAGTCCTTATCATGTACGACTAATATTCTAGCTAGTTATCAGTTCTGTGGTAATGGCTTCATGATCATTCATGTATATATGGTTCGGGACGCCTTACTATTGTATGTATGATGATCGTACTCTTTGCTCTTGTATAATTGCCTGTGATTGAGATACCTAGGATTGTTAAACCATAGGATTGACTGATGGCTTGTAGAGTAACCCCCATGTCTTGACAGCTTATACGTGATTTCAGAGTATTAACGTACTTTGGAATTACGTAGCTGGCTATGTCTGTCCCCGCTCTCCAGTATTCTGGTTCTGGGACGTGACAAATAGACAAAAAAAAGTGTAAATTGATAGTGAAAAAGTAATAGTGTGACACAAACAAACCGAATGAGTTATAAGTTGGACCGGACAAACCCTAAATTTTTTACACTATTAGTAGCTGGTTCGGTTTGGTTCGGTTTAAATCGGTTTTTGGAATGCTCAAACCGTAAATCGAACCGAACCGACTGATTTTACAAAAGGATCAATCGAACCAAACCGACTGAACAAACGGTTCGGTTAAAAACCGACCAATTCGGTTTGATTTGGCTCGATTTGTTCGGTTCGGCTTAAATATGCACAGCCCTATATCATAGTGTGTTTCTAAGTAAAAAATTATAGAATATTAGTAAGGGATAATAATAAAATATGTACCATTCAACAAAATATAACATGGTTATCATTATTATTCTTTTAAAGTGCACTAGACCCCATGTCTTTGCTAGTAACTGCAGGATCTAATCTTATTCCAGTCAACCTTGAATACAAAACAAAACCAGTTAAGGGCTGGTTACACCAAGTAAGATTAAGGTCTCGTTTGGTTCGCGGAATGGGTTGGAAAAGAAAAGTCATTACTTTCCTATATTTGGGTGTAAATGGAATTGAGAAGAAAAGGAAAGTGATTGAAAAGGAATCACTTTCCCACCTTAAATTATTCACCTTCCTTAAGAAATGTCAAGGAATTGATTTCATTTCCATTCCTTTCCGCGAAACAGGGATTACTACGGGCCCCACACAAAGTGTTAGATGACATCATAATTTTTGCAGTCATCATGACTATCAAAATTTTGACATTTATGTAAATATTTAGAACTATTAAAATTTTGACAGTTATCTGAATATTCAGAACTATTAAAATTTATACAGTTTGTAACAGTCTAGAAGACTGCATAAATTTTGGCAATTATATGCACTACAGTATCGAAATTTATACAGTCCTGATTATCCACAGGACTGTAGAAAATGGTGACAGTATCTAATAATAACTATAGTGATCCTAGTAATTCTCTAAGATCAATTACGTACTATAGTGTATGTAACTTCAGGTCTAAAGGGTGAGATACAAGTTTCTGTATCATTTGAAATATGGCTTTTGCTTATGGATCCTGCGGACAAAAACTTGACAATATGTTCGTGCTAGCTAGCACATAAAATTTAACAATATCCTTGTTGTCCGACCTACGTATGACCAGGAAAAGAGGACACTTTTTCTTTCCCCCACGCAAAAAAAGAGAGCGACACGTCCAATGGTTCATTTTAAGCATCGCAAAACCAATGGGTTGGTCTTTGTCGGCTTTCGGCCTTCAAAGACTTCAAAGGAAAAAGAAGGAGAAAAAACAAAGCAAAGGAGACCAAGTATATATATTTTCAGTAAGGCTTCACTCTTTGCACATGCACACTCCAAAAGAAAAGTGGTGTTAATATATGTATCGGACACAGAAAAATGGTGTATGTATCTGTATCGTGTCTGTACTCGTATCCATATAGATAACTATATCGTACCTGTATGAAAATGCTCATATACTCGGGTGTGGTTTAGGTGCTATACCTAAGTATTGTATTAGGATTGAACAGATCATAAACCACAGTAGATCACTTCTCATTTCTCTTGATCTAAGCTTGCTCCTTCACTTGATTTTACTCCCTTTTTGTTGTTGTTGCGTGCGCCTTTTATTTCTTAATAAGTCCGCTTTTCTAGTGTATGATCCCGAGTGCTAATCATGATCAGTCAAATGCTCTCTAGACACTGCTTTATATCTACAGGACTATTCTGACAGCTTGATTTGTAGATTAAGTGGGCAAGTAAGTAAGTGGTCAAGTCCTCATTATGTTAGACCTTTAGTTATTAGGAAAAGTTTGATCATCATATACTTTAGGATGTTCTTGACCGTCTCGTACCTAAAAGAGACCAAACATAATCGTTTCCTTCATGTTGTCATTCCACAGTGGAAGGAGATCAAACATATATATATATATATATATATATATATATATATATATATATATATATATATATATATATATATATATATATAATTAATCCTTTAATTAATTAAACCCCTCGTTTTTCCCTTCCTTTAAATAGACTTCTAAATCAATAATGGATCATGGACCTTCAAAATCAGCAAATAATTATGATAATGTTGCGGTTCATTCTTGATTTAAATGTCATGTATAACTTGGAAGAGGCTAATCATTAATTCAACTAGTCCTCCTAAGGACTTTAAAGTTCAAAAAGTCGTTCATTCCATACAAGCCAAGAACCGGCGCCCCTCTCACTTTACACATAAAGGCTAAGACCATAGCATATTTGGTCAAGGTCAAGGTATCCTATCATATTAGGTTCTCGGTAACAAGTTTTTTAATCAGCATTAGGTGGGTGCTAATTTGCTTATGCTCCTCTAATCTTTATCTCCTAGAAAAGAAACTCTCTCTTTTCAGTAAAAGCACAATGTGCACAAATAAGATATAGTGGAGCTCTAGCAAGGGCAAGGGTGAAAACATGAATTCGAATTTTGATTTTTGGAGCAACGGACTGTTGTATGTGGGTTGGATAGTTGGACTAGGCTGAGATAAGAGTTGTGCTAGACTGTGATAAGTTTGGGCTAAGCTGATTGGAATGTGGACTAGTGTCATATGAAAAAAAAAAGACTGAAGTCCACTTCAGTCCATACATAGTTCCGCCCTTGAGCTCTAGTAAAGCCAAATCCCTCTTTGAGATGCATAACTACGAATCCTATGAGTGACTCGTATACATTGGCCTTAAAGAGGGAAAGCTTGGAAGTAAGGCCGACCTTGAGCTCATGGAGGTCCGAGGCGAACTTTCGAAATGGACTCCCATACATAATGTGGAAAAAAAAAGCAATACAAATAAATATATCAAAAAGAATTGTTGCCATCAAAATTTGAACTAAGAACCTCTAGTTTATAAGTCTAACATGATAACCACTAAGTTTATAAGTCTAACATCATAACCACGGTACCACAACTCTTTTGAGTTAAAAGTGGTTCATAGTACATCCTTGTTCTATTATAAATATATCCATGGTGTCCCTTTAGTTTTGGGGTCCTGGACCGTCGTCCAGTCTGCCGCCCCTTTTGAAAATGTGTCTAAACCTGTGAGTGAGAGAGAGAGAGAGAGGTTGTGTAATACGAGGAAATTCCGTCGCCAATCTTCCATGCAAGCACAAGGACCAAACCTAAACACATTTCTTCTCTCCTAAAGTTAGAAGGGACAAGCACATAATGTATTTTAAGAAATATTTAGAATGAACATTTTTGACAAGAGATAGGAGGCCAAGTTAGGGAGCATTTGGTATTAAAATGGGAACGGGCAGCCAACCGGATGGCTATACTTTATCGACCTAACTCTCTCTCTCTCTCTCTCTCTCTCTCTCTCTCTCTCAACTTCTACAAGGATGTTGTCATGTGCTTTCCATCAGGAGAACATACTGAGGTTATTCAAAACAGCAGGTTTATTGTATTGCAAAGAGCACTGCTGACCTCTTTTGAAGAAAAATAGATAGGTAAATCTAACTCCAACCACAGACCAACATGGCCCCTTGTTTGCATAATAACTCTTCCCACCATGGGGATCATGAGACAATATGGATTTAAAAAATGAGCAACCATAATATAGAAGAATGTTATGCTCCTACTATTATATCCAACAACCTCATCATGCCAGGTGCATCAGAGCCTCTGTTCATTAGATAATGACTGAAGAGAAAAGAAAAGGAAAAAAAAAAAAAAATTGAAGCCCCCACTATGTAGCTAATAATGCAACCCAAGAGAACTCAAAACCTTGGAGCTTCATTATTAGTATTTGTGTAGAAAGAACTAAAACAGTAGTTAATACGTCTATAATCTTTCCACTAAATAATGATAAGGTACCAAAGCATACGCATATATTGGTTAATAAGATGCTTAGAGTGATTCCTGACATTGGTATTTGGATATATAACATGACAAAAGTAATTATTGAGCAACATTATTCAATAATCATTGCTACAGCAAATAGATATTTGTATTATCAATTAACACTCTCTTTTTTTTGATGATATACTGTCTTGAAACATCTGTAAACCTCAAAAATTCCTCCATATTTAGTATATCATGGTTACAACTCCATATGAACATCAGAGACTTCAGAATCTTTAGGGTAGGAGATATCTCTAAGACATACATCATCATTGATATCCTTTCCTGCAGCGACGCTACTGCGATACCATGATCTCTCAAGAATTTACTCCCATGTAGGAAAGGATCAGCCCCTCTGCGTCCTCGGAGCCAAAGTGTGGAGCTCCCCCATTTTGTGGTGTTCTTGCCTTGGTGCAGACTTGGGGAGCAAGGTCCTCCTTGAAGCACACCCCCTTCCCTTGCATTGCCAGCCCTTCTGAGGTACTCGGGTCTATACAATCAAGAGAGCTCTGCGGAGACATCCACTGCAGATTCAAATATGACTCGGGTAGATGGTTACTGGCAACATTTCCTTGCCATCGCTCGCCAAAGGAACGAGAATTCGGCATGCCATGAGTTAATTGAACCCTTACTTGCATCAACTGAGCTTGCAAGATTGCTACCTACCAAAATCAAGCAACCCAAGTTAAGATAATATTTCCATCTTCACCATGCAAAGTTAAACCAAAATAAGCCAACCCAGAATTCCTTTAGATTTATCGTCCATGTCAGGGAAAAAAAAAATTTGAGTTGCAGACCCTAGGTTGTTTCCAATCCCTCAAATTCAAATTTCATTTACTTTCAACGATTTTCTGGGTAACTTGTCTATTAACCTTGTGACGATTGGCAATATATTAATTATTTGGATCATCAGAGTGGGATATATAGTTGAGCCGAAGATAAGTGGAATATCAAGATAAATCAAAGACTTATGTTAACAAAAGCGATGGATTCTAGCTACGGCAAGCTTCGACTAGACAACAAATTGTTCGGGTTTTGTTAGAGAGTTTATATCTTGTTTGTTTTTATTTTTCTGTTTGTCCTTTCAGAAGTTATCTTGTACTCGGGTCTTTGCTCCGTTAACCATCGTTAATGAAACGTGGGAGGACTCGAAAAGGAATTTCATTTGCTTTTAATCTTCAGTTCTTATAATGACTGCAGTATACTCAAGTGGTCAAAGATGAATATTTGTATAGCCAGCGGTTACCTGCTCATAGTTGACAGAAATATTCAACTTCCTAGAACTTAAAATTCATTAGCTTTCAATTTTCCCTGCTTAATTGTATAGTGACTGGTATTCTTAGTGGTCTAAAGTAATGAAGTGTAGCCAACAGAGTAACAAGTGCACTTAATAGTCCTGATATTAAGTATAATAATCAGTGATACTTGGTCTGTATATGCACAAGCAGAGAGCTAAGCATGATTTTCTATAATTAACTCTCTCTACAACTTCGTACTTACAGGTCTAATATGGAAGAATCCAAGACTTGGATGGAAATCATGAGATCAGCTCCAATATGGACTAGTATTATAAAGTTAGGGCAATCTACGAAAACCATGAAGGAGAATGAGCACATAAGTACCTGCTGTTGGAGAGCGAAGATGTGCGCGACGCAGCCATAAACCGGATCTCTGATCCTGGCCTGAGCCTCGTAGCCGATGGTCACCGCAGCCTCGCACCGGTCATGGACAGGGACATGCAGCAAGAGCTTCGACGCGTTGCTAGCTCCGAATACCTTGTGGATCGCAGCGAACTGCGCTGGACCCTGCTCGCACCCGAAGTAGGGAGCAAAGATGCAGTCTGCCGCACATTTGCGACGCAAGAACTTGCAAGCCCCGCAGGGTGAGCCAGAGCTAGTCACAGATGCGGCCATGCTGAGTGAAACTGCAAGCAGATATCCCTAGCAGTCACAGAAGCAAAATGAAAAGTGAATGAGATGGAAGTGGGGAAGTGAACTTGGAAGTAGGATTTATAGAACGGGGCACAGGATAGAAGAGACATGGAAGGTTATCATGTAGGGTTCCAGGGGGGCAATGCATTAATGTTAGATTGGAGATGGTGTCTTCTTTCAAATCCTTTGAAAATATTGCGTATATGATAGCAAAGTCTCCTTACAGAGTCTGGTAGCGTGGGGAGTATTTTCAAGTATTTATGGAGAGTAATCCCTTGTATAAACTATGCATACTCACCTGAACGCCGCTAATCCCTGTTGTCTTTTTGTGCACGGTGCTCTTATTTCAGGTGTGGTTGTTGTCACCTGCAGTTGAGAGTCTCTCATCAGCAGATATAAGAAATTGGTGTCTTGTGTTTTTTGCTATTCAAAGGGTGACTCAATAAAAGCAAAAGATTGGAAGGAAAGGATTTTATTTTTTGTTTCTCTTGTACAACCATTCAAAAAGAAAAAGAAAAAATTAATCCAGCACACCAGAGAGAAACCAGCCAAAAAAAATTATATTAAATTAAGGATTTCATATTGCTTGCCAGCTGCTGGTCACCTCAGCAAGCGAACTGACTCGGATCTGAATGGTTATGTATCCGACGGATAAGTTAACTCGGTAGGTGATGAATAGCAGTTCAACCATACATTGTACAAGAACAATTAGTTAATATAATGAATCTAAGCTATAGGCAACACCTGGCCAAAAAATTCATAAATGAAATAATTAACAAACTAATTCTCGGCAAAGAAATACATATCTGAGAATAGAGATGGTATCCAGTAGGAGTACAGCCTAATTCTAACTCTGTCTAAGCTCAAATATGCAAAAATCAAGGAGTTGTTTTGGAGATTGACCTCAAATCAGGAGCATGCATGTTGAAAGATGGGAGAGTAACATCCTAGTGGTAAGATGTATAGTCATAGCTAACAATACCTCAACTTCGTGAAATTAGGGGGATAAAATTGAGGTTTGAAGCAAAAAATTGAGTTGCAGGTTGTCAACTGAATCAGATATGAAGATGACCAAATCTGCTATTTCTTTCATCTCCGATCACATCAATCCAGTAATCAATTGATTCTTCGTCGTTGTCAATTCGTTGGTTTGCACTCCTAAGGTTGTCCAGCATCCACATGAAGTCACACTCTCAGAAGCCAACCCAAGTACCCAATCACCAGGCTACATCTCAAATAGATAGGTGGGGGTGGGGGGGATCAATATCATGCAAGTCTTAGCTGTTATCATGAGAAAGAGCCTTGCCTCAGAACTTCAGATGAAGTCCATTCGTGAAAGATCTAACAAAATTGTCAAGAAATCATGACAGACGAGCATGCTCAGCGAAGTTATATGCCAAATTCCTCCTCCGTCCAACATACAAATTTCTTGATGCTTACATGTCTTGTTGGATGCTCCACGTATCAACCAGGTGATGGACTGGCTCATCCTATTTGTGTTCGATTGGAGATTGTGTCCAACTCCGGCTAATTTTGAGGCATTGAGTTATTAGGTCTATTTTTAGGTGCACTTGTTCGAGTGCATTTATTTTAATTTTTAATTCACATGGTGCACATGGTTCAGATTTTTTATATTCAGTAGTTGTTATTATGATTGATTTTGTTTCACAAGTTTGGCTATGATTGATCTCTTGATGGCCAAAGATTGTAAGGGTATATAAAGTGTAAACGCTTATTTTAATTCACTGAAGATAATAAGAGAAGTCTATTTTATGAGTTGATGGTGAAATTGCCAAAAACTCTAGAACAGGACTCTGAGAGTCTCAAATTCTTCATATAATCTCTCCATAAAACCCTAATCCCGTATAAACGCTTCCTTTCCCTTATATGGGCCATTCGATAGCCCAAAATCTTTAATCCTTTCAAAATCACTACAAATCCATACCATAACCTAAGACTCTTTCCCTTCATTGGCTAGCAGCACAAAAAACCTACCAAAACACCATCAAGAACCATTTAAATCCTACCAAGAACCATGACAATCACTGCCACCCCCAATAGATATACTCGATCATAGGATTTCAAGAATGAAGGCTATTAAACAGCGGATCATCTTCCTTCGAACAATTTTGGTTGTTCTTGTTTTGTTGTAACTTTGAAACATTTTTTAATTTCAATTGTTAATTTCTACAAGCTTCAAGGGTTATTTACGTAGTCTACTAATAGTAATTGTTTGACAATTAAGCTTCCACAGATCTCTGACTAGTAATTTGACCTATTAGGCGCTCCTTTAGGTCTTGTTCTACGTCACCAGTTTTAAAACTTAATTTTTGCATCGGTTTCATTTATCCGCTAGCGGTTTTGGTTGACAGTTTCAGCATTCTTACAACAGAGAAAGGGACAGAGGAAATGTAATCTGCTAGAATAGGAAATTCCTGCTATGTAATCCTCATATATAAAGTAGTATGAACCTAGATGAATGTGTACTTTTGGCCATGTGAATTTAAACTAAGAAACCAAGCCAAAACAAAGGAAGAAAAGAAAAGAAAAAAGAGCGGAACCAATATTGTATTTAGGTTTCAGACTAGAACAGCCCAGAACAACCAAAACCGGACCGAAATTACCGAAACCGTAAAATCATGGCATCAACAAATTGGCAAAAAAAACAGAGAAAGAAAAGAAGAAAAAAGAAATACTCCCTTGACCATAGGGTGAGAATAGCCGCTTAATCCTAATACTGACCTATGAGTAATGGATCCAACTTTGACAATTTCCAGTAGAGATACTCCCAAGAGCCAGAAGCACTCAAGGAAAGGCTATAGGACTAGTACAAGAATTGTTATCAAAATCAAACAAAGAAATAATAATATTTATAATAATAATAAAAGAGCAGGTGTTCCAACATCAGAAAGCAAAGTTCCTTGCAATAATTACTGCATACAGACGAGCACAAACCCCAACAGAGGAAGATGAGTAAGGTGTTAGAGGGAGTCAATAAACTTGTTTAATAATGTTTGTGGCCATTACCATAAGGCAGCAAAGGAACAAACAACACGATATGAAGTGGTTGCCAATTTTCCTACACAATATTTTAAAGAAAATGTTTAAATGGTTAGCTGAGATTTATTAGGAAGAAAGCTCATATGAAGTTCGACGAGGGCAGATAATGACCTAATTAAACCCTCATTTTACACCATTCAAATTACTCAACACTCACACATCGCTAGAAAAACCCACTCTTTTAGGAAATCCGCCTACGTAATACCATAACAAAAAGATTTGTATGGAACTATGGATTGCAAGATTTGGTGGACGCAGTTAATTTAGAAGACATCCTCTTTAAATCCCACATCTCCTAGCACAAGAAAGGTGAAGCTAGTAAATACCTTGGCAAAAGAATTAATGAGCCTAAGATGCTATAGAGATGCGCAAATCCACATTGACTTATTGGGCAGATACACTATTTTAAAAGAGAAATTAATTTATGGAAAGAATAACAATAATAAATTTCAGTTAGGCCCCAATTCTTCAATTAGGTTACAATGAAGGTTCACATTTTGTCAACTGAACTCAAATCTTGCCTAGGCTTTACTAAAGAATTTCTGCCAAGCTTGAACAAATGTTGACTTTGCCCTTTGCACTCTTTTCAATAAAGATTAGAGACTTGCAAATAGTAATTACTAATTGACAAAGGAAAGCAAAGATGAGTTTAGTATATGTATAGGACCAAAACTAGTGGACCATACACCATAACATGAAAAATAAGTTAATTGATGATAAATTATTCTAATAACATATTGTGGTTGCAAGTAACCTTGGAAGAAAACCACTTCTTTTCATAGTTATACTTAAACAGGAAGCTAACTGATAACTGTTAACCTTGATTGTTGAGGTCCTCAACAAGTTCAAGAGGAAAACAGAAGCGATAATCGGAAAAGCAACTATATATGCAGAGAGCATGAACATACATGCAACATCAATAACATTTGAAGTAAGTTTGTAAGCACTAATTAAACAAAAATATATCAGCAAGTAATTCCTTGAGTGAATGTGAAGGGAATCAACCTAGAAAGGTCGCACCCAAAAGACTTGACCAAATCATTTGTTGTTTGAAGCTTGTTAGAGCTATTATTGTCATTTATCTTATGAGGGTATAATAGTCATTTTGGATGTAATGCATACCAATATAAATAACATGAGATGCAACCTAAGGGTTTCATGTCCTTGCAATCTCTTTTCTCATATTCTCTCTTCTCCTTCTTTTCTCCTCTTCTCTCCAAATTCGGCTATTTTTTGTCTATTTTTCATGAATCGTCGTTCTCGTTCGTTGTTCGTGGTCGTTCGTGGCTCATTTATGAGATCTAGGGTTTCTACAGATCTCCGTTGGTTGTTCATTGTCGTTTGTGGTTCATTGTGAGATCTAAGATTTCTACAGATCTCGTTTTTTTGTTGCATCTGCAAGTATGAAGGAGATCGAATCCCCTGGCAAGGTTAACAGTGTGTTGGTGGTGGTAGCAGAGGTGGTTCTCCTTTACCGTTATTCATAATGTTGAATTGAAAAAATCAATTACAGCAGTAAAACTCAATAGGACGAACTACCTTGTCTGGTCCAAGTCTATCAAAGTAGTGTTGAGGGCGAAGAAGAAGTTGAATTTTTTTATGGAAGAACGCCCGTCTGAAACGTCCGCCGATTATGAGAATTGGATGAGTGTTGATGCATACGTTATGTAGTGTGTTGATGCATACGTTATGCAGTGGTTGTGGCATAGTATGGAGCCGCATATTGTTTCTAATGTTCAGTAATGTGAATCCTTCAAACATATTTGGACATCTTTAGAAGAATCATATTCACAAAAGCAGAACGTAGCCTGTATCTATGAGTTGTACGAGTTATTGTTTAATACAAAGCAAAATGGGAAGTCTGTGCATGAATATTTGGATTCAAAGAAGGCTTTGTGGGAGGAACTGCTACAATATCATCATGTTACTACTAATTTGAAGGAAGCTCAGTGACAGAAGGAAGAGTTTCATGTTTCACTTATCCTAGCCGGCTTGGATCCTGTCCCGAACCTTATAAGGCTCAGATCCTTGCTGGAGAGCAGTTACCTACGGTGGCAGATACTTTCTCCCGTCTCAATCATTCCTTCCTAGGACAAAATTCTGTGGTGCCGAGTAATGACTCTTCTGTCCTGATTACTAGTGTTGCTGGTCGTGATAGTAGACGCGGTGGTCGTTGTGGTAGAGATGGTGGTCGTAGTTTTGGTCGAGGAGATAGTCATGGTAATAGAGACAATGGTCATGGTAGTGGTGGTCGTGGCCAACGACGGAAGTGTAACTATTGTGGAATGCTCCGTCACATCGAAGACTACTATTGGAACAAGTTGGGTAAACCAGAATATGCATATCAAGTGCATGGTGAGAATATGCAGTCTCAAGACACTTCTGCTCCCCGAGATGATACTTCAGGTTTCAATCAGACTTCCACGTCCTGTTAGGGTTATATACTAAAAGCATCACTTTTTAGTAACCTTATTTCCTTAAATTTTGAATGAGAATCATATGGGAAATTGTTTGCATATTGTATTTGTTGCAAGTGTTAATGTAAATGTCTGATATTCTATATTGTAGATAATATGGTGTGTGGTGTCACACAGAAGATCATATTATCAGTTCCCTAAGGAGTATATAAATAGTTCACAACCTAGATGGACTTGGACAATCTATTGAAAAGGTTGTAGTGTAATATGGTATTAGTCTATCTTGACTATAGGTTTACACTAGTACACTTTGTGTGTATTGAACAGGACCACTTGAGATTGTTCTCTTTGTACTGACTACATAAGAGAACAAACACCTCTGTTATTATGGATGCTTGTGCTCTTAATCCGGATATAATAATAGACATGTATATGCAGTGTGCATTAACTTGACTCATAAAAGAGTGAGATTCATTATGGATCAACAACCTCTATGAATTGGGTAATAACATTGTATGTATGATGGGTTGTTGATTATAAATGGAATCCATGTCCCGATACATCGGGTTGATGATATCCCCTTAAGGAGCTCATAAGGATTGTCATGTAAACCCTGCAGGTGGATTATATCCGACATGACAAATAAAGTTGAGCGGTACTACTTAAGGATAAAAGATGTCGAATCAATATAGTTGTCAGTAACTTAATTTGATCGACGGACATACGATATCTTAACATGGAGAGCCAAACGAGCATATAATAAAAGGAGCCCACAAACATAATTTGGGATTAGGGAGGTAGTGCAACAATAGCTCATTAGTGTACCGAGCTATTGTTAATGGGCCTGGATTGTGTGTTCGGGCTGAACACGGGATATCCAGATCCGTTAGGAGGCCTAATCCTAATTTTTTTCTCATGGTCCCTGCCGTAGCCTATATATATCCTCTATTCTCTGGCCGCCATATTACTGATCAGAAATCAAATACTTTCTCTAAATTCGTGATTCACGTAAGGAGAGAAAGAGAGGGCTGCCAAGGAGAAGAAAAGGTTGGGAGATCGTCGCCCATACGACGTCCAACTCGAGGAAGGAATTCGTACAGAAGATCTTGGGGTCGTCCGCTCGAGATTGCCAGGAATTACTTGTCTCCTTTCCGCCGCAGGTATAATTCGTGAACCCTAGTTTCCGCCTATGAAGGGTTAGAACACGTATTAGATATGTTTAACTTTCTATCGACCAATACGCACACCAAAGGAAGGGTCCTGGGAATCCTCAGTTCCATCACGTCCGATACCTCATCTCCATTGGAATAGATCATCAAGAAGTTGAACGTGCTTGCTAGTACCACCTCTCAACCTACTACAACCATGGCACATATAGGTAATCTTGCTTTCGTAGCAACCCAGTCACCATCCACCCCTTGGGTCATCGACTCAGGAGCAAGTTCTCATATGTCTGGTATAAATTCTCTCTTTAATCATCGTAGTCCTATAAAACATAATATTATCTTAGCTGATGGATTTACTCGTCCTGTGCTTGGGAAAGGTGTCATTCATCCTACTCAATCACTGTCATTATTTGACTCATTATATGTGCCTAATTTTTCTTTAAATTTTCTATATGTGAGCCAGTTAACCAAATCTCTCGAATGACTTGTAGCATTTTCTTTCGATTCTTGTGTTTTTCAGGACCTCGGGACGAGAAAGATAATTGATTCGGGGCATAAAAAAGATGGATTGTGTTACTTGGATCTATCTGAAAAATACTTTCACTTCTGTTTCTATTTCTCTGTTGCATTATCGTCTGGGTCATCCATCTTTGGCTAAGTTGCGTTAAGTTGTTCCTAGTTTGAGTCATGTTTATATTCTTGAATGTGAAACTGTCAGTTAGGCAAGCATCACCGTAGTTCTTTTCCTCATCGTGTTGAGAGTCATCAGTTACAATCTTTTGAACTTATTCATTTTGATATTTGGGGTCCGTCTAGAGCAAAAGTCCAAAACGATTTCAGTATTTTATTTTATTTTATGAATATTCCAGAATGACTTGGTGTTATTTAATGAAAGAAAGATCTGAGTTTCCAAATGTTTATCCACTTTTTATAATGAAGTCTATTTTCAGTTTGATAAACGTATAAAAATATTGCGTTATGATAATGCTTTGGAGTATACTCAATCTTCTGTAAACACTTTCTGTGTTAATCGTGGTATTATTCATCAAACCAGTTGCATTCACACCTCTCGGCAAAATGGTATAGCCGAACGTAAACATCGACACCTTTTAGATGTGGCTCGAACTCTCATGTTCAACATGTATATCCTTAAACAGTATTGGACAGATGTCGTTCTTACTGCATGTTATCTAATTAATCGCATGTCATCATCTGTATTAAATAATCAAGTTCTATTCTCCATATTACATACAATTGTCCCTTATTTTTTCTTACCTCCTCGAGTGTTTGGGTGTGTCGCTTTTGTTCACAACTTAGAACCAAATCGAGACTAGTTGTCTCCTCGATCTCTGAAGTGTGTCTTTCTTGGTTATCCTCGTACTCAAAAAGGTTATCGTTGTTATAGTCCACAGTCACGCAAGTATTATGTCTGTACAAATGTTACCTTCTTCGAATCTATCCCTTTCTTTCTCTCAGGAGACTGTCTTATTTTATTTTTATCAGATTTGGTGTCTTCCATACCACTTGCGGTCATTCCTAAATCAGTTTTTGTCTTCATTCCTCCTTTACAGGTTTATCAGCAATCCAAGGACAGACCAGTGGTTCTGCAGAATTCAACTCTCAACCAATCAGCTTTCGAGCCTCCGGTTTTTGTTTCCATCATCACATATCCATGTGATATTCCTATTGCTCTCAGAAAAAGCAAACACCTTTGTACCACAAAGAACAAACATCTTATCTCTAATTATGTTTTCTTACATCGTGCTTCCTCGTCTTTTCATGTATTTGATGTTTCATTGTCTTCCATTTCCATTCCCAAAACTTATAAGCAGGCTATATCATCTTATAGTTAGAAAATGGATGAGGAGATGTGTGCTTTACAGCAAAATCAGACTTGGAAGCTTACATAACTTCCTGTTGGAAGTAGACAGTGGGTTGTCGATGGGTGTACACTGTTAAGTATCATCCGGATGGTTCGATTGAGCGCCTCAAGGCACGGTTGGTTGCAAAAGGGTATACTCAGACATATAGTGTGGATTATATGGAAACTTTTTCTCCAGTGACTCGGCTGAATTCAGTTCAGATTCTTATCTCTGTGGCGGTTAATCGCCAATGGCCTATATATCATTGGACATAAAGAATGCTTTCTTGCATTGTGACTTACAGGAGGAGATCTATATGGATCAACCACCGGAGTATGCTGTGGCTGGAAATGGAAAAGTCGTATGTCGATTGAAGAAAGCATTATATGGGCTGAAACAGTCACCCGAGCTCGGTTTGACAAGTTCAGTTCAGTTCTTATTCAGTATAGATTTCAACGCACCACATCAGGTCATTCAGTATTTTGTCATTCTTCCTCGGCAGATATTATTCTGTTGATTGTTTATGTTGATGATATCATTATATATGGGAGTGATTATGTTGGGATTGTAGACTTAAAAGCGTATCTTAGTCGTCAGTTTCATACTAAGGATTTGGGTCTTCTTCGATATTTTTTTGGAATCGAGGTTGCTTGATCTAAGAAAGGTGTGTATCTATCGCAGCGCAAGTATGTTCTAGACTTGCTCTCAGAGCCTGGGATGTTGGAGTATCGGCCAGTTGAAACTCCTACGGATTATCATGATAAACTTGATGCTGACAGGGAAGAGTTATTTGAGGATGTTGGACATTATAGACAGCTGGTTGGAAACTTATATATATTTCTGTTACGCGACCAGACATCTCTTATGCAGTTGGAATAGTTAGTCAGTTTATGCATGTCCCTCGGCAACCACATTGGGAGACTATCTCTTGTATTCTACGATACTTGAAGGGTGCACCTGGAAGGAATTTGTTGTACAAACATTCACAGTTGCTTACGGTGGTAGGATTCAGTGATGCTGATTGGGCGGACAGTTGCAATGATAGGAGGTCTACTTCTGGCTATTGTACATTTGTGGGTGGCGATCTTGTCACATGGCGTAGTAAGAAGCAGAATGTTGTTGCTCGTTCTAGTGCAGAGGTCGAGTACCGTGCGATGGCTCATACAGCTTTTGAGATGATGTGGGTGCAGTATCTTCTTCATGAAATGGGAATTATGGTTCCTATTCCTATGGAGATGTATTGTGACAATCACTCGGCCATTTTCATCGCCAGTAATCCAGTGTTTCATAAACGCACTAAGCATATCGAGGTGGATTGTTATTTTGTTCATGATTTGTTGTTGAAGAAACAGATTGCCACTCCTTATATTCAGTCTGAGAATCAATTGAGTGATACCCTCACCAAACCACTTGCTCGTGGTCTATTTTCTGATTTATGTAACAAGTTGGGCATGTCTGATCTATATGCTCCAGCTTGAGAAAGGGTGTTAAAGTTATTATTGTTATTTATCTTATAAGGATATAATAGTTGTGAGACCCGTCTCACTGTATCGATATTTTATACGGATACGTATTTATTTGAGCCGTATTTCGTATTTCTCGATTCGTGTGATATTTTAAAATTTCCTAAGTGTAGGATTTCATGACTTGGTTTAACTTGGATTTTGTTTTATTTGGTTCGGTTCCACTTTGACTTGGTTTGGTTAGTTGGTTCTTTATGAGATGAGGTGTATGGCTTAGATTGAGTGGAGAGGAATGAATGGTGGAGATTGCTTGGGCTTGTTATATAAGCCACTTTTTCTCTCTCCCTCCTCATTCACCATCATTCATTTTCTTTTTCTACCAAACCCTAGCCATTAGAGAGAGGCAAGTACACCTTGCCGAATGTTGGACGATTTCTATTTTGTTTGTTCCATTCTCTTTATCGTCACATTCTAAGCATGTTTAGAACTTGGAGTTTTCCATTTTGATGGTTCAAATGTTGTAGATCTAGCTTTGAAGAGATTTCAGTTTTCATGGGTTTTGATCTATTTAATCTCGTTATTTTCGAGTTTTGATGGTTCTATGTTGTAGAGCATTTCATTCTGCCCCGTTTTGACCCAAGGAAGTCCGAATTTGGACTCCGGATAGAGGTTTTATGCATCCTGGCAGCCATGGCTTCTTAGTGTACTTCTTCTCGAAAATTTGGAGAAGAAGCACAGTTCAGCTGCATAGGCAGTACTTGACCGCATGAATCCTTATGCGGCAAGCCTCTGGCCGCATGGCCTTCCCAGTCGCATGAGACTCGTTTGAGCTCAGCCGCATGGGAAGTTCTTTCCAGCCGCATAAGATTCCTTATCCTTCCAGCCGCATGGACTTGAACCGCCCTAGTTCAGCCGCATAGGGCTTCAATTGAGCTCAGCCGCTTAGATTGGTTCTCCCCAAACCGCATAAGGAATTCTGTTCCAGCCGCATGGAACTACTCGTTCTGAGCCGCATAAGGCAGACTCGTTCCCAACCGCATGAGGACTAGTCTCTCCCAGCCGCATATGACCCATCTCCCGCTGGCCGCATATGCGCCACATTCCTGAGCCGCATGACCCTGATTGACCCAGCCGCATGAGGCTCGTTCTCTGAGCCGCATGAGACCCGTCTCCCCGAGCCGCATGGGATGTGTTGTCTCAGCCGCAAAAGCCCGATTCTCCCTTCAGCCGCATAAGGCTGGGACTCCCTGAACCGCATAGGACCCTGCTCATTCTCTGAGCCGCATGGACTCGGATTTCCTGAGCCGCATGAACCCCATAAATTCAGCCGCATGTATCTGATTAATCCTGCCGCATGAGCCAGCCTTGCCCGAGCCGCATGGCTCTGTCATGTCCTGTATTTTATATTTCGTTTATTTTTGTATATCCCAGTCTTGTGGCTCTTTTTGTAACTTGAGTTCCTACAGAGTACACATTTATCCCTATTGTATATTTTTATGCCCATTTTATATCCTTACGTCTTTTGTCATGAACTTGATAATCCCGAATTTATTTATTATGTTTGGAATGATAATTGAACAATGCTTGATAGTGACCCTGAGCCGCAGGGCTCCTTCCTATGCCTTGTCCAGCTATTTAAATTATTGTTATTATTATTTCTCTATTCTTATTTGATCTTAATGATGATTTGTGCCTTGTAACCTCAGCATAACTTGAGTCTCCTGATTGAATGCTTGCACTATACTGTCCAGCACATGTACCCTAAACACGACAGTGACCCGTAGTGGTGCACTCCTGATTAATTAGACTTGACATGATATAACTTGACATGATAATTCTTGATAGTGGCCTGCCGTGGCGCACTCTTGACATGATAAACCTGACATAATACTCCTTGAAATGCTGTTGCGACGGCTAACCTGACATGACCAGTATGAATGGCTTGGACACCGTGGGTGATTGTGTTTGTACAAATGAACCCGTCTTGTCTTGCATCATGTCTAGGACATGAATCCCTGGTTTCCCACGGTCAGGGATTCATACTGAATATGGCTAGGATTAATGACTAGATTGATCAAGTAGTTCATGGAGAGACTTTTCCAGTTACCTGTTGCCCTTTTGATCCCGGCCTTATATATATATATATATATATATACATGAAATTTGTTGCTATCCGTCGAGATGAGCGCACTTCCAGCCCGCCGTCGAGCGTGGTACCTTAGGACACATGTATCTTACTACAGTGTGTCTGCTATATCATGCTATCTTTTCCTTTTCTTTGCTGGGGTCATTCAGGTAGTAACAAGTCATTCAGGTAGTAACAAACAGGTAACCGGACTTGGAAGAATCTCATTGCATCTTGCTAGTAACTAGGCCTGTGATAACCCTAGTTAGTTAAAGTATCAAGCCGTACTTATTGCTTGGCCGTGATTGATTGAGTGGAGTCTAACTCAGTCTAGTCTTGACTTGATCCTGCACAAGATTGTCACATGACCTGATTGTTCATATTCGTCCTGTCTTGTACGTGATTGTTACATGTCCTGATTTCTTATTTTATCTTGCCGATAAATGGTGGGAGAAACCAAGTTCTGTTCAGACGAAGGGTTACAACCCCGGTCCTTGTTTGGTTTACGGGTTGTAACCTGGTTATCTGAATAGTCCCATGGTTATCTCATCGTATATCACCTTCCCAGTTCTATTTATTTAACATGTTCTCCAGTTTACGTTATGTAAATGATGATTTACTTACTGTCTTCCTATGTTCGGGATAAGTGCATTGGTACTGCACGAATCTCGATTCTCCCTTACTTATTGCTTGCTTTGTTTACTAATGATTACTGGTTTTAAGTTCATAGTTCGGCCTCCTTTGTGGTACTTGCTATTTGGGGTCTGATCCCACTGGTTTTGCATGGCCAGGTTCTAATAGAAGAGCCCGAAGGATCTACCGCACCATCTACTCGACGGTGACCAGCCGGAGCACCAGAGTACCTCAGTGGGTTTCTTTTTTTCATTTTTCCACTGATATGTAAATTCTTCTCTTGTAACGTTTAGCCCCGAGCACGTGTTTAGCTCGTGTTTTGGTATTTTTCTTGATATTGTAGCCTACGGGCATAAACATGATATGTGTATTCTAGACTATAGCTAGTCCTTATCATGTACGACTAATACTCTAGCTAGTCAACAGTTCTGTGGTACTGGCTTCATGATCATTCATGTATATATAGTTCGGGACGTCTTACTATTGTATGTATGATGATCGTACTCTTTGCTCTTGTATAATTGCCTGTGATTGAGATATCTAGGATTGTTAAACCTTAGGATTGACTGATGGCTTGTAGAGTAACCCCCATGTCTTGACAGCTTATACGTGATTTCAGAGTATTAACGTACTTTGGGATTACGTAGCTGGCTATGTCCGCCCCCGCTCTCCAGTATTCTGGTTCTGGGGCGTGACAATAGTAATTTTGGATGTACTGTATATCAATATAAATAACATGAGATGCAACTTAAGGGTTTCATGCCCTTGCAATCTATTTTCTCATATTCTCTCTTCTCCTTCTTTTCTCCTTCTCTTCTCTCCAAATTCCACTAAGCTATATAAGAATGTGGAACCATAGGAAGAAAAAGAGATTCAGCATTCAATGGAATCCAAAACAATGTTGTTTTATACTCTCAATATCGTTCGCTATATAAAAAATAACGTGCAGCTATACATAAGTCAAAGGAAATCACTTTTGTAATAAAACTCTAATATCTTTCCAAGAAAGTAAAACTAATTATGATCTAATTAAAAACTCGTAGCAACCTCAACTTCCTTTTAAGTAAGATTACATACCCAAAAAAAAAAAATTCAGGATCCTCCCAAACCTTCTGTTTCTTTGATCCTATCATAACTAAACTCGAAACTAGTCTAATATCTAAAATAACTGATAGGAGATATATTCCCAAAATTTAAGAAACGATAATTTCCCCCCTTTGAAACTAAGACTATTTTCGATTTATATCTCTAGTTTCCTCCTCTTTAAATTAGACATTTCAGTCAAATCTGGAAGATAACCAGGCCAGATGGTTTACAAGAAGAAGAAAAAAGATATCTCCACATCTCACAACAAGATATCACAATCTTTTCTCTGCTTCAATTAATGGAAATTCTTCATTCTGATCAAACTTGTCAACTTCAGCCTTGAACATATAATGTATGATGAAGAAAATCATGCCTCCCGACTCTAACTCATATGGCACTAGTGGCAGTAAATGAATGGCATATAGATAATGCTGCTTGAAGTTGATGTCAAGGATGGTGGGTGCCAGAGCAGATGTCAAACAATGGTTGCCGGTCGAAAGAGTGGTGTCCAGGTTGTAAAGCCCTTTCCAGAAGGAGGAACAATTGCTTGATGGTCCGATGGAAGAGTGGCTCTTATGATCATTGTTGGGTTTGTTGCAGCTGCTACGTTAGTAAGCCAACATCGATAGTTGTAGTGTCAATGGGGATAATCATGTTGGTTCAGCCAGGTGTCTGAATTGAGTCGAGAACCACAGTGAAGGGATCATTTCGGCTGTGTTTGGTTTGGTGGTAAGTGAGAGGAAGGAAAGGAACATGAAGTGTTTCACCTAGAAATGGGATCCCGTTTACATAGGATAAAGTTCCATTTTCCTTTGCTTCCTTCACTTTCTTAGCAACCAAACACATTAGTATCCCTCATTTCTATCCCCTTCCACTGAAATCACGGATACAAACTTGCTAGCAGTACGAGTCTGACAAGCATATTATGTATCGTAAGTGGTCAAATAAGCTAAATCAATCTATATTCACCATGATAGATAAAACTAACCTTACATGTAGCTTAAGATCACCCTATGAAATACCCAAAAACATTCAACAACAAACAAAGTCTGTGATAAGGAGTTAATATACTAGCATTTACTTAGTTTCTCATAGAATTCTTATACCGGTGGCGAAAGATAATAAAAAGTAACGGGACTTCAAACAGATCGTATATATAAAATAAGATTTTTCTTACCTCAAAATTTTGGAGTACGGACTACAATTGGATGGTATGGTGTTACCAATAATCTCCACAGGAGCAAACACCATCTCTAATATGATGAAATCTCCTAGAATCCCTCATAATTATCTCCCTTTTAGTAATCATAGAAACAAACTTGCATGCTGTATGACAATCACCACAAACTCTCAAATTTTTTGTTATTCTCAATGGCATCCCATCTTTTGTATTAAGAAGACCGAAAGCTATAGCTAGCTTCTCACTATGCCCACAAAGCATCTCCTCCTTCATCTCGTCATCCACATCATGAAGTATAGAGGACAAGTCTGGCGTGTAACCAAGCGCTTTCATTTGGTTTCTTAGCACATGCCAAACCTCTGCAATCCTTGTGCCCCAGGAGCATGCTTTATCCATCGCACTAAATGTATAAAGTCTTTTATCAACTTCAATAGAGCTGAAACCAACTGTTTTTTGCAATCCTCTCTCGTTCATCATTTCTCTTGTCTTTTTCACCATCTCCCACATTTCAGCAGAAGCATAGATATTCGAAAGAAGTACATGGGTACCAGACTGATCAGGCTCCAGAACCAAGAGCTTATTAGCCACTTGCTCCGCTAATCCTACTCTCTTATGCATTCTGCAAGCACCCATCAAAGCACCCCAAACACTAGCACTAGGCTTCAGTTTCATTTGCTCTATCAAAGATACTGCCTCATCTATCATGTTAGCCCGACCAAAGAGATCAACCATACATGAATAATGCTCATTCGTCGGAACAATATTGTAGTCATTACTCATAGATTCAAAATAGTGACGCCCCTCGTGAACCTTCCCTGAATGACTGCAGGCAGACAACACAGAGACGAAGGTGACCGAGTTAGGAAGGATCTTCTCAGACCTCATACGGTCAAACAACGCAAGTGCCCTCGAGCACATTCCGTGCATACCAAACCCTGCTATCATCGCACTCCAAGAATAAACATTCCTCATAGCCATCAAACTGAAAACCTTGTAAGCCATCTCGACCAACCCACATTTGGAATACATGTCAAGAAGTGCGGTATAAGTAACAACATCAGCGCCAACCTTGGACCTAACAATATACCCATGAACACTCCTCCCTTGCTGTAGTGCTCCCAACTGCGAGCAACCAAAAAGGACGCTCGCAAGCGTGACCTCGTTCGGCACGACATCCTCTTCCAGCATGTCCCGAAACATCTCAAGAGACTTATAAGCCCTCCCACTCTGGGCCAACCCAGAAACCATCGCACTCCACGCCACCACATCCTTGACGGGCATCTCGTCAAACAATCTCTCCATGAAGTCTACGAACCCGCTCTTTCCGTACATATCGAGAAGCGACGTTTGCAGATACACATTGGACTCCAAATAATTAACCTTCAAGCAGAACCCGTGGACTGCTCGCCCCTCTCTGGCGGCGCCCATATTGCCGCACGCCCGGGCAAGGCAGACAGCGATGCAAGGGTCCAAAACTCCTCCCAGCTCCCTCATTTTCTCGAACAAACTAAAAACTTGGATCTCCATGGACTCCTTCAGGTACCCGTTCATCATGATTCCCCAGAGGGCGGAACGTGGATCGATATAGGCCCTATCGAAGACTCTCTCGGCATCCTCTAAGGAGCCCAGATGGAGATACAAGTGGGCGAGCGAGGCTGCAACGTGGGGATGGGAGTCCAGGCAGGAGCGGACGGACTCCGAATGCACGGACTGTCCGCTGCGGAGGAGGGACAGCTTGGTGCACGCCCGGACTGCGAAGGCCAAGCTGAAGCTGTCGGGTGGGTTGCTCTCGGCGCGGATGATGGAGTAGAGGCGGAGGAGGTCAGGGAGGTGGGGAGGGGACCTGGAGTAGAGGGAGAGCATGGTGTTGTAGGAGTGGGGGTTCTTGTGGGGGATTTGGTCGAACACGTTGCGCGCGTCGAGGGGGTGGCCGGAGGAGAAGTAGAGGGAGGAGAGCTTCGAAGCGAAGAAAGGGGAGAGATGGAGGCCATGGAGGAGGAGCTGGGAGTGGAGCTGACGGAGGAGGAGGAGGGAGTTGGCGCAGAGCGGGAAGAGGGAGTTGAGGTGGATGGAGGTTGGGGTTTTCGCGGGAGGCATTGGAATTTTGATTTGTCAACCGGATATATATAATGTCAGTAAAAAAATTTCTTCCAAAAATATCCTTGAATATCTATATTTATTAAACTGGAAATTGCTGAGAAACCCAATTTCGGGATGGACTTTCATGAAATGCCCACCCGCTGGATGAGTTTTATGAAATGCCCAGAATTAAGTATTTTCACGTTAAATATTCCAAGATTCCCTTTTAGATGCCACCAGCTGGAAACTGCTATTTTTATAATACCGAAACTACCCCTCCGCTCGAATTGGTCATCTATATGTATTTGAATTCAAAAAACTCAGATCTGGATTGCGATTTTCGTCTTCTTCTTCTTCACGGAAAATCTGAATTCCATTGCTCTCATCTTCAGCAGAGATCGCAAAGATCGTTCGTAGTTCGGTGTGCTTTTCTTCGGTCGAACTCAGATCATCGCTCGTCATCATCATCACCATCATCATCATCTTCATCGACGTCAATTGTGGAGAGAAGATCTTTCTTCTTCTTTTCCATAAGAATTATCATCGCTTTGAAAGAAGAACAAAACTCTTTATTCCTGAAAAAACTAAATTACACGGAGAATGGCCATTCTCCTACGTTTTAACACTGGAAATGACCATTCTCCGTGTAAATTAACACGGAGAATGCCATTCTCCGTTTTATTTAAAACGGAGAATGACATTCTCCGTGTTTTTAACACGGAGAATGGCCATTCTCCTACGTTTTAACACTGAAATGACCATTCTCCGTGCTAAATTACACGGAGAATGACCATTCTCCGTTTTATTTAACACGGAGAATGACCATTCTCCGTGTAAATTAACACGGAGAATGACATTCTCCGTTTTATTTAAAACGGAGAATGACATTCTCCGTGTTTCTAACACGGAGAATGGCCATTCTCCTGCGTTTTAACACTGAAATGACCATTCTCCGTGCTAAATTACACGGAGAATGACAATTCTCCGTTTTATTTAACACGGAGAATGACCATTCTCCGCTTTATTTAACACGGAGAACGTCATTCTCCGTTTTATTAAAAACGGAGAATGCCATTCTCCTGCGTTTTAACACTGAAATAACCATTCTCCGTGCTAAATTACACGGAGAATGCTATTCTCCGTTTTATTTAACACGGAGAATAACATTCTCCGTTTTATTTAACACGGAGAATGGCATTCTCCGTGTTTCTAACACGGAGAATGGTCATTCTCCTGTGTTTTAACACTGGAATGACCATTCTCCGTGATAAACTACACGAAGAATGACATTCTCCGTGTAAATTAAGACGGAGAATAGTCATTCTCCATGTAAT
This sequence comes from Iris pallida, assembly GCA_029216955.1. NCBI lineage: Eukaryota > Viridiplantae > Streptophyta > Magnoliopsida > Asparagales > Iridaceae > Iris > Iris pallida. The sequence goes on along the minus strand of JANAVB010021796.1, from coordinate 20,474,906 downwards.
TTAGCATGGAGAATGGTCATTCTCCGTGTAAATTAAGACGGAGAATGACATTCTCCGTGTTACTAACACGGAGAATGACCACCCTCATGCGAAATTAACATTTTTCGTGTTCTAACACGGAGAATGACCATTCTCCTGCATTTTATGGTCAGCTGAAACTTTGGAGAGCCATAACTTTTGACTGGGAGGTCGAAACGAGGTCCCGTTTGTCGCAAAATGAGCGTATCGTCGAGGAGACTGAAAGTAACAGCTTCATTGTTAGATGGCCTTCCGAAATTTTAGAATCGCAAAAAAATGATGTTTGGACCTCCGTTTTAGCACTTTTGCCGTTTGTCCCGGTCTTTCCGAAATTTTTCGACGAGTTTTTGAAGATTTTTGAGGAGAAAACCTAGATTCGAAAGTGAGCAGCGTATGGAAGAAGATGAAGTATCGAAACGTTTTTTTAAGAGCAGTTTCGTGGGTGTTTTCAATAAATTAAAAGGAATGACAAAATGGTCATTTGGAACCCGCTTTGGATAAGTTTCTCTAATTCTGGGCACGCGATGAAAGTTTTTTTAGCGGTGGGTTTTACATAAAACTTTTTTAGTTTTTGGGCATTTCATAAATCCTCCCTTTATTAAAATATTTCATAAATCTATTCTATTATATAATGTCAAAAGTTAGTTTTTACCATAAAAAATTTCTTCCAAAATATCCTTGAATATCTATACTTATTAAAATATTTTATAATTTTTAATAAGAACAATTTAGTAATCAAGAAGACTGTCATTTGGTCTTCCTAAGTAATCTTCTTAAGTTAATTAAAAGAACGTTAAAATACGTACAATGAGCATACATATATGCTCGTGATTAAAAAAACAAAGAAAATTGTACTTCATTTTTTTTACTTAGGCTAGTGTGTGTGTGTGTATATATATATATATATATATATATATATATATATATATATATATATATATATATATATATTCACCGAGGGTCTGCTTGGTAACGATATTCTTATCGGTTTACCGTTTATGAAAACTTTGTTTGCTAATTTGTTTGAGCTACTAGTTTTGGTTAGCTCAAAAATTCTCTAAAATCGGTATAACATGTAATTTTGGGTGGCTTTATAAACACTCCAAATCGATAGATTTTGAGGGATTTTATTATTTTATTTATATCATCACCAAAAATATATAATTCTAACTACTAATATCATATCATATTTTTCTTGGCAAATTCTATAGGCACTCCACATTTTACTCCAGGACAATCCGTTACTTCAGGATATCCCAACTTGGTGAAATTTTTATCCAGAACAGTCCCAAATTTACTTTGGGGCTGCCCAACCCCTAGTATACTTTAGGACTGTCAGCAAAACTGACAGTCCTAACCTCTTATAGGACTGTCAGTCTTTTGACAGTCCTACTGCCACTCTTCCTCGTGCTCCCTCGTCGGTCGCTCTCCACCGCACGCCCCTTCCTGCCCCGACGTGCGACCCGAAGTGGCGTGCGGCCGACTCGGTCGACCATATCAGCCAAAAAAAGAAAATCCTAACTCCACCACCCCTCGATGATGTCGACGATGATCGATAGGATTTCGTCCCTCGACGACGCCAAGGACCTTCCCCACAAACTCAGACCCCTCCCGTTCCGTCTCCTCCGGACTCTCTTCATCTTGCTCGTCCTCGGCCTATCCCTCTCGCTCCTCGCCACGCGAAGCCGACCTAGGACGGGCCACGATGAACAGCTGGTAAAGCTCTTGATAGGACTGACAATCTAAAGTAGGACTGCCCACAAAGTTGGAAGTCCTATTTAGGACTACCAACTTTTGTTGACAGTACTCCAAATCCAAAACTCTCTGTTTGGACATAGAACTATCATCAAAGTTGGCAGTCCTAACATAAAGTAGCAATCTAAATCCAAATATGTGGGTTGCCCTTTAAGTAAAAGTTGAGAGTGGAAAACTTGTAAATAAATTGAAAAAATTGGGATGCCTCAAGTAAAACTTGAGGTGCCAATAGAATTTGTTTTTTTTTCACATTTGTGTTTCTCTTCTACTTCTTCCAAACTATTGCTACTTTTTACAGTGAGTTTTTAAAATCTTTTCCTACTTTCAAGCAGGTGTTTTTATCATTTCATATGTTTATATTTTTTGATCAAATATGGACTTCTATCTCCTAATTGAGGTGTGGATTGGGTATCAATTCCCGTGCTCGGGACTATTTTGTTTATAATATATAGGTAATTTTATTCGTGTAAAAAACTTTCAGAACCGTTCGTTAATGAATTATACCATGCATGACTTGGTCTGGTTTAGAAGCCGCTACTTAAACCACCCAAAATCGGACCTCTCATAAACGGTACTCTAAAAACACATCATAACCGCTACCCCCACAATTGTTAAGCATATCCTAAGGGGCCGTTTGGAAGGATGAAAGTATGTTCAAACTGTCTTGAAAGTGGTATTTTTATTGCAACTGCTTCTGCACTGCTGGAGTTTCGTGTTTGTGTTGGCATTGCAACTCTATTGCAAGTAGATGTGATATGACATTTCATTGTAATATTTCTTCATTTTTCAGTTGCAGCGGAAATGGATTTGCAAGTGGCTAATCTCTCGACTTTTTTAATCCTCGAATACAATTTTATGTTGTCATTGAAACAAAATATTGAAACTTATAATATATTTACAAGGGACAAATAAAATTATGTATCCAAACATATTTTTAAATGTGATACATTTACACTTTTATTGCAAGCATACTGCATTACAAGATGTTAAAAGTGACATTTTTACACTTTTGAGAAGTTACAAGTATTACCGAACTCAAGTGGCTCTTGTGCTTACCGAGGAGGTACAAGACCCCGACTGGGTGGCGGAAGATCAGTGGATCGAGCCATAGGGACGTATTATTTCTTCCATTTATTTGGTGGGAGTTAGAGACAGTGGTCCAACAGTCATGCAATGCAGCGTACACTAAATCCCGTACGTATCGTCGGGCATCTAAAAAAACCAAAAAATAAAGAAAGAGAAGCTACAAGTATTCAAACAGACCCTAAATGAGGGTATGTGTTTTATGAACCCACAGCTACTTAGGAAGAGGTTTCACAAATTCACATTTTATGATGTTTCCAAAAGCCACTACATGCAAGGGGGATGTGGTTTATGGCATGATCAGAAATACATTCAACATTTACTCGTTGGTTGTAAACAAAAATACATTCAACATTTGTTACATCATCTACGTTCTTCTCAATGTTTGATTTGTTATAATTTTCAATGTTTCAGTTGTTATAAATAAAGAAATTGGTCAATAAATGTTTGGATTAACTTTTCGAATTATATTATTACACTATTTTCTATCATTCTCGAATGTCAGAGCTGGGACATTGTAAAGTTTTAACAGATACTTATAGAGATAGAATGATGATCGTCTCATTAGCATATTTCTCGTGCAGAATCCATTGGGGTGACGGATTTTCCTTGCTTTCCTTCTATTATGCTGCTCAGAAATTATTGGATGGTCCGACTCACCAAGTGGCAATGGTGAATGGTGAGCGCGACCACTAATATCTTGACACTTAACATAATCTATTATATCACTATATTTCTTTTATTGTCTAGGTCTTTTTTTTAATGTTTTTGAAAGAATTTTTTTTTTCTAATTATATGCCAAGTGAATTGTATGTATTAAATATTATTTTTATAATTTTTTTATGCCAAATATTATGCCAAGTGTCAAGATATTAGTGGCCGGACTCACCATTCACCATTGCCACATGGTGAGACTGGACCACATAATAATTTCTCCATTTATGGATGCCTAGAGTTTGTAACTCTATCCAAAATTAAGGCAAATTACAACGCAGAACTGCTATTTGGCACGCGCGCGAGCACAGCCGGTGCACGTGCGCGGCCGAGAACAACAGCGCAGTAGAGAGAGGAGGACGGAGCGGTAGGAATGGAACGTCGTCCGAGGAGGAGGAGGAGGAGGTGGCACCGCCGAAAAATGCCGCTGGAGCAGTAGGGGGGAGGGCTGAGGTGTCGGTGCCAACGGAGGAGGAGGTGCGCTGGAGCAGGAGGAGGGGAAGCACGCGGCGGCCTTCTCGGAGGCGGATTGCTGACGCCGGCATCGTCTTTCCCGGCCGCGCGCGTGCACGCCCGGTGCACGTGCGCGTGCCAAAAAGTGTTTTCGATTAAAGACACTTCAATGCTTACTCAGGGTTAGTCCATTTTTTTTTTAATTTATAAGTTTGCCACTAGAAAATTTACTCATGGTTAGTCCAAATGTTGGTATATAAGTCAATTTTTTTTCTTTTATCTTCTTCTTCCCTTCTCCCTCCCAAACCCTAAAATTTCTCTTCCAAACATCTCTCAATCCATGTTCATGTCTAAATTTTATCTTTTAGTAACTAAAAATTAATTTAGTATTCATTTTAGACTGATTTTCGATATTTTGAACCCATTTTAGGGTTACGAACTTCAAAAATTCGTCAACAGTCACGATGGGGACGATGATGGACTGTCAAAAATATTGACAGTCCTACCAATTGGATGGACTGTCAAAATTTTTTGACAGTCCTACATAAAACATTGAGCAACATATAGGACTGTCAAAATTTTTTGAGTTATAACTGTTGTTAGGACTATCAAAATTTTTGACAGTCATAAAAGAAACTTGTTTTTAATAACCGTGGAAGCAGAAGTCAAGTAATTAGAAAGATTTTATATTTTTTTATATAATCATTAAGTTACCTTTATAAGTATTTTTAAGTCTATTTTAGAGAGAAATAAAATCTAGTCGGTTTAAAATAACTCAAAATTTCAAATCTATTTTATAGATAATTCTCTAGATTTTGTTAAATAAACTTTCATATATACGGTCTATAAATGTATTTTAGAGATAAGTCTCACAACATTACATCAAATTGACAATAACACAAATAAAAATCTAATAACATCTTCACACATAAAAATACACAGGACTGTAGAAAATTTCTACAGTCCTCTAGGTTGTCAGGACTATACAAATTTTCTACTGTCCTGGAATGGACTAAAAATACACAGGATTATAGAAAATTTCAAAAGTCTTGACAACATACAGGACTATGAAAATTTTCTACAGTCCTGAGTCTTCCCAACCGCGATTGTGTCGGAATTTATTACTTCAAAATTTATGGGTAAAAAATTTCAACAGTCCTGACAACAACATACAAAACTGTGAAAAATTTCTACAGTCCTGAGTCTTCCCAGCCATGACTGTGTCGAAACTTACTTCGAAATCTATGTGTTCGAAACTTCAAAATTTGTCCAAAATTTTTAAATCTCTCCCAACCAATTTCTACAAATCCTATTCCAATCATGCCCATGATATCAAAATTTTGGCAACGACTATTTTAATTTTTTTTTTGATGTTAGTGCTAAGAAATGATGTATGACAGTTTCAGCAGCGGGCCGATCTCGTCGGCAGCAACAAGAGGAGGATGAGGAGGAAAAAAAGTGTAGATTTGAGAGGGCTTGAAGAGAAGAATTTTGGTGAAGATGGAGGTGGTGGAGGAAATAAGTTTAGGTTTGAGAGAGTGAGAGAAGAGAGAGAGTGAAAATAAGAAATTAATAAGTTTGAGAGGATTTTTTTTGTGGTGGTGGGGGGGGGGTGTTGTTATTGGGAGTGGACAATCCCTAACAAAAAATGGATTGTCATGAGTAAAAGCTCCTCTAAACTGGACTAGTCTCAATCTCGGGCTAGCCCTGAATAAAGAATGAAGTGCCCTTATAATTTGCCAAAATTAAGTAATCATTTCCAATGGAGGTTTCTATCTCCCATATTTCTATGGTAGAAACATATGTGGCAATGATGTAGGATGAAGAGTTTCTATAAGGCCTCGTTTGGTTCACGGAAAGGAAATGAATTCCCTTGTATTTTCCATGGGAATGGAAAAGTAGGATTCCTGTCACATTTCCTTTCCGTTGTTTGGTAAAACAAGGAAACTACCTAGGAAAGGAAAGCAAAATATAATAATGTTCCAATAATATCCTTACCTTTTAAAATAAAAATAATACTATAAAAAAATAACATTAATGGTAAAATAAGCAATGACACATGGTTACTTTTGTCATAACTTTTGTAATAAATGTTGGAAAAGGAGGAGGGAAAATCAATCACATGGGTCTTGAGTGGAACCATATTCCCACCAATTTTTTCCCTTGTCAGAAAATTGATTCCCAAGTTTGTCGCTACCAAACAAAGGAAAGGAACAACTTTCCTTTCTTGGTTCCTTAAATCCGTGAACCAAACGAGACCTAAAAGTTTTTACATGTAGAAACTCTCATAAAAATTATTCATCTCTCATACCAATTAATATTGAGTCATACGTCATTAAATTGATTTTTCTATTTATTGCCATGTGGAATAGAAATGGAGAACCATTAAACAAGATAGAAACTTAGTCTTAGAAATCCCCTCAATCAATGCTCACACCAACTTTTCACCATTTCACGTTCTTCCCTTCTAAATCTATCACTAGCAACTTTTTCTCGTATTCACTCATCCTCCTTTCCCACTCTAAATCTATCACCCAATCCAAAACAAAGAGATCCAAACAAAGAAAGACTTTTTCTAAGAGCACTACCACTTTTACTAGAGCTACCCCAAAAAATGTTCAAAAAAAATTACAAGTTTGTCATCCATTTTTTTACTTGGGACTAGTCCAATTTTTTTCAGCACGTAGGACTGCCAACTTAGTGGCAGTCCTAGGACTGCCAATTATGTTAGGACTGTCAACTTAGGCCTCGTTTGGTTCGCGGAATCTCCCGATTGGGAAAGGAAATTGATTACTTTCCTATGTTTGGGTGCCCAAGGAATTGAAAAGGAAAGGAAAGTGATTTCCAATGGAAGGGAAATTAGGGGGAAAAGTGATTCCATCCATCCAAGGAAGGAATCACTTTTCCACATTGAAGTATTCACTTTCCTTTCCAAATTCCTTGGCATTGCCAAACATCGGAAAGGAAAATCAATAGGAATTAAAATTTTCCAAAGGAAAGGAAATGACAAGGAATTGATTTCCTTTCCCTTCCATTCCGCGAACCAAACGAGGCCTTAGTGGCAATTCTAGGACTACCAGCAAGTTGGCAGTCCTAACATATGTTAGTTGGCAGTCCTAACATATGTTAGTTGGCAGTCCTCGGAGATGCTGCGGAGGGAGACGCACGAAGGAGGAGGAGGAAGGAGGAAGGTGGTGGAGGTGGCGGTGGCGGCAGAGGTCGACGGTGAGGGCATGGACGGAGGAGGAGGAGACGCGGGAGCAGAGCTCGGAGGAAGGAGGCGGAGGAGGTCTCTTCACGGCAAGGCCTCGGAGGAGGAGGAAAGAGGCGGAGGAGGAGGTCTCTTCTGGTGTTGCTGCTACTGTTGGTAGGAGGAGGAGGAGGAGGGAGGCGGAGGAGGAGGAAGGAGTCGACGGCTGGTAGTGGTGGTGGCGCCGCCGATGGGGAAAGGAGGAAGGAGAAGGAAAGAGAAGAGAAAAAAAAATTCTAATTTTGGACTAGCTCCAAGCAACTTGTGGGCAGCCTCCAGCAAAAGTTCCACCTTCTTGGATTCCCCCAAAGTAAGGACTAGTCCTAAGTAAAAGTGAATGTGCCCTTAGAATTAGCTCAAAGAAATGAGGAAACATTTAAAAAAAAATCGAACTTTAGAGACTTGGGCCATGTATCACAATTGATCTTGGTACGTGATGGAGCGTGTTGAGGGTTCCAAAAAGAGTAAAAACGTTGTTACCAAATACGAGAGGGAAGAAGAAAAGGGGTGATAAAAGTGAGGGGCACAAGGGTCAAAAAATTAATAAAAATCTCATTCCATTACTGGACTCATAATCAAATTGCCAGTAATTTGGATGATTTCTAAGAACAGAGCGACTTATGTGAAAACAACATTAGCTGGAGGGGCTTCAATGCAAAAAATCCATATAAAATATACGAAAATGCTACGTTGCCCGTAGGCTTGGACCGCAATCCTGACCCGCAGGTTACGTGTCGCCTCCCGATTGGCCACCTCCCTGCTAACTTCCGGGCCCACCAACTCCCCCAGCCAATCAGGAGGCGACACATGGCCCACGGGCCAGGACTGCAGTCCAAGCCAGCAGGCAACGTAGCACTTCCGTAAAATATAAGTACCAGTAAAACAGTCGGTATATATGTCAACTAAATATTAACTGGTACTTCCCCTGTTGTGCAAGAACAGCTAAACAAAGAGTTAAATTGTGGAAACTCAATTTGGCTGTACAGTTGAGAAACTGGAACCCATAAAGCACTTCTCACTTGCATAACCTTCCTTGGTTTTACACATAAGCACAAGCAACACTCGAAATCAACATGACCAAATATTCTTGAATTGTTGTATATATATCGAGCAGTTGTATATCAGAAAACAAAAAGTAATTTAATTACACTCTACACTGGTGATCTTGAATTTTTGTTGTTGTCAATAACCCACTTAAAACAATTATTGTCATCCATACACAAGGATATCAATTGCTGACCATTGAGGCCTGTGCTAAGGATCCATATGAAATTAGCATATACTGTATGGGCATGAAAACTTGGAAACAAAAATAAACCCATGTATAAAGTTACAGAAGCATATCCTGCAATAAATACAAAAAAGCATCTTCTTGCAAAGAGGATCTACTACACTTGGGGTGTCTGCAAGAATAAAAACTGCACCCAAAAAAAAAAGCAAATCAATCAAAACCATCTTCACAGAAATCTCTATGAAAGTGTTATGAAGGCAGACGGTTACCTCAAAAGATTTTCCAGACGTGTCAAACTCTAGCATGCTGAGGGCGACTTCACAGCTCTGAGAAACTAGAGGCTCAGGGTCTTTCGAAAATTCCTCAATAAGTGAAATACTAGTGCTGTCTACAAAAAACAATAAGAGCGAATGGTTCCGGTCAAACATCGAAACAATGTTCAATGACCAAAATCAATCAAAGATAAAACAATTGCACAACTGACATGGATTTAAGGGGAAAGACAAGTAGTCAACTCGTAAGACAAAGACTAGTAGTCGAGTCCTAAGACATGGTTCAGAACGGTCATTATAGCACAAACTTGAATTATTACACAAGATAAAACCATCTATCTTAGTAGGGAGAACACTGAAGGAAAAAAGGGAAAAAAAAAAAACATATATCACCCATAGGTCACAAGTTAATAAACCTGTAGCATACGGTGGTGAGGATCTGAAAGTTTTAAACCAATGATGGATGCATTGCCAATGACAAAAAATTTTTTGCAATCTAATATTCTAGTTTCCATCAGCATGTTTCCTACAGCAAGCATGTGGAATCTAATTCTCTCCTAGGCCAATAAACTTGTCATAGTCATAGGCCATTCATCTCCAGAATACCTGCAATTGAACCAAGAGCTTCAGCAGCTTCATGTCGAACCATGGGATGCTCTTCACCATTTCTAAGGATCTCAGAAAGTGCAGAAGCAGCAGCTTTATTTTGCAATTGGCCCAAGACATATGCTACCTACAGGAAAAACATAATTTGCAAACAATACAATTAAACCACCGAACAATATAAAAGAAACAGCATGATATAAATAAATACAGAACAAGCTTCTTCCTAATCTACAATAAATGACTGAGCAATGCAAATGACTTGCACGTTCTGAAGGATGAATGCCATGGAAATATGCACATCAAATATCCAAGTATGAAATGATATGTACAAGGCATGCTGATATCACCTCAAAGAAGATTTTTGCTATCCCAATTCTCAGCTACCTCACACTTCCTCTCACCACTAGCGCCAACTTTTACATGGCTGAGTTCATCAGGCAACCAGAACCAAGGTTGAGCTTTGTTTTTGTGGTAAGTGGTAAATGCCTTCAACAAGCTCAAATCAAATGGTTTCCCTTATATCCAAGGGAAGTCAACTTAGTCCCTTGACAATGGTTATCATCATAATCTCATCCAAGCCTTTCCCTATCAGAATGGAGTCGACTATGGAGCATGAGCAAGATGCACAACATAATTGACCAAGTTTTATGGCGGGCAGTAAACCCAACAGTAATCCTCTAACTCTATCATGGCGCCAAATTTGTAGGCAATGTAGCTATGAGCAAGAGTGGGCTTTGCCCTAAAATATAGGTTACTTGACAGGTAGGCAGATCAACCTTTTTAGTCATGTAGTTCAAGCTCATGCAAACGAAGGTGCACCAACCAAGTTGCCCTTAGACTAGAAAAGAGGTTAAAATAACATGTAAAACAACAAGATTATGACTTTTACAGAAAATTATTGACATTTACTTTTACAATGTGACTGTGAATTGGACTGTAAGTTCCCATTCAAGATGCTAGATACTAGATAGTTCAAGCTTATGCAAAGCAAGGAGCACCATCCAAGTTGCCCTTAGACTAGAAAAGAGGTTAAAATAACATGTAAAACAATAATATTATGGATTTATATAGAAGATTATTGACATTTACTTTTATAATGTGATACTTTATGTTTGGTTCTAAGTTCCAATTTGAGATGCTAGATAAAACAAACATGAGCAACTAGCAAAAGCTTTATCATATAGACATTGACGAAAAGAAGGCATCAGTGAAAAGGATGCATCGCCTATTGAAGTACACCAATAGTGTCTCTATTGGTAAAAAAAACACTGAGGCAACAATGAGCAAGGTCGTCCCTAATATCTACAATCACACAAGAACAGGTTGCTCATGGTACCATTTTTAGATCTTCTAGAGTTCCACCCTCAATTTCAATTACCGTAATTCAAGAATAAGCACGATAATCTTTGACATATTTACATCTAAAAGTTTCAAGTTGTTGCTCAAGGGCCATTACTATCATGTTGCTGTTGTTGATTCTCTTATCTGTAACATAACATTCTAATAATAGCGACTAGGAATTGGAGCAGATGAAGTGTTCTTGTGCAATATTCATTAGAATATTAAGTCCAGATGTCTTTGCCTTTGTGTAAATCCTTAGAATCCTCAAGACAAGGTATACCCCGACTCTGATAAATAATCGGAAAGATGTATCAAAAGTGATCAGTGTTGTAGATGTCAGACAACATGGCCAATATGTCAGCCGACATGTTAGATTTGAGGAGGAAACAACACATATCAGACCAAAATGTCCTTTGTGGTGCTTTGTCAAAAGTCGGGCGATATTTCGGGATTTTTCCGACATGTTGGCCAATTCCGTTATTTACATAAGTCGGTCGACATTTGAAGAATCGAATTTTTTTGTGATTTTTGGTCAGGTTGATTTTCAAAATGGATCAAACCCGTAACTAATAACTAACCCCTCAAAGAAACACTAACCTCTCTCTCCCTCAATTTGTTGTTGTTACTCGAACACATGCCATCTAGGCTACACTCAGGCTACTCTAAGCTCCACTCTCACTAGGTATATACCATATAGAATTACTTACCCTTAAGTTATTTGATATTTGTAATAGAAATTATGTTCAGATTGGACATTTAGGTTAAAAAATATTACCTATTTATTGATATCCAACATTTAAGATGTCCCCAATATGTCCTCGACATTCGACATTAAATAACCCAACTCGACATGAACCCGACATATGACATCTACAACCTTGAAAACCTTGAAAGTGACACATCTTAAATGCAGACATGAATACATGATCAAAATGAGCCTGGATATCTCAAAGTTGTTTGGATGCCAATAAATATGGACATGGATTATCATCCTCTCCGTAATGGTTACTGGTTTCAAACTTCGACGTAACTTCCATGTATATTCAGTGTATGATATGAAATGATGAGGGTCGTGTGAAGGAGGTAAAGGACGAGGGGACCTTCCCGACAGTGGTAGGTAAAGGACAAGGGGACCTTCCCGCCAATGGTTGCAGCTTCGTCAATCTACTCGGAGAGAGAGAGAGGGAGAGAGAGAGAGAGAGAGATGCAGGTGTCAAAGATAAATGAAATAAAAGGATCGTCGAAGGACAAGCATAGCATATTAGGGTTCTTTCAGTTTCGGTTTAATATTATATTGTTATATCCCGCTCCATAACCATTTAAATTAAGATAACCAACTATTATTGGATATGATAAAACTCGTAACGGGTTACGGTCAGCAACATATCTTCATAAGAATGGCCGTAAGGCGAAAATCATGGTGGTCAGTATTTTTTCAAGAATAAAACGTAGAAGAAAAATGGGTTGGTAGGAAAAATATAATCAAGGCATGTCACATCATCTCCAAGATATAATCTAGTAGGGTTTCGTGATGTATACCCTCTAACATTCATTATTGTATGTATACGCAAATAAAATTTCTAATCCAATCAAGTTGTAGCACTTATGAAAAAGGGTCCCTTTTATGAATTGATGCACTAAAACCCCAATTTAATACAGTACATGCTTATCTTAAATTAATTAAACAGGTACTATTCGTGTCAGAAAATAAAAGTATAATAATAAACATTAAGCCAGCAGAACCCTAATAGAATCTTTTTTTACTTCGACAAATTCTCATTCTCTCATCTTTGAAACATACCTCTCCCTCTCTATCTTGCCGCGGAAAATGTATAGCCATTGGAAAGTGCGACCACACCATCCTCTTCCACCAGTTCCCCATTTTAATATAAAAATTAAATGCACGGAGGTACTCAAATTCTAAAAGCTCTGAATATTTGGGAAAGGTTAATAACTATGACCATATTCATCGAAATCCAACTATTTCATGATATCAAGGGCAGAAGGAGGGGTTGGACAGGTGGGGCCAGTGCCCCACCTGGAATTGAGGAAACCTATATATGTAGTTCATCAAATTCTATAGGTGACTCACCTTACAATAAATCCATGGGAATCTCAATTATATTTGGTAGATAAAAGTTGGGTTTTTCACCCAACTATGTTCCCTTATTTTTCTATAAATGCTATGTTTCCATTTTCCTTTCTAACACCCACAATATTAGGCATACATTTATTCAAATATTTTCCTGGGCACACATGTTAACTATTTGATTCTCAAATCTTCTTAGATTTATTTTACAAAAGCTTGTTTGTACAACAAATTTTGTTCATGATGGAAATCCATTCCAAATTAATTAGCTGATGTTCATCGTTTCTTCCCTATTCGTTACAGCAAGATTGATTTCACCCATATATCAATGAGCCGGACTGCTCATTGCAGCCTTATTAGTAAGTTAGCTTGATCAATATTTATTCATTTTTATCTATTTATTAAACTATTAGGTTCTTGATGATTGTGGAGTTTGAATTACAGTATGAAGACTCTTCCAAACTAATATAATTTTATTATTATTAATTATTGATTGGAAGTTTATTACATGTTTAAGTTAAATTATTTTACAACCTTAAAAATTTTAAAAGTTGCATACACATATATTGGTTATAGACAATAGTGCTCCACCTGATATTGAGTTCTGGCTCCGCCCCTGCATGATATTCTAGGCTCGTTTGGTTGAACAAATGTATTTACGCTTTAAAATCACTATATTCACTCCGTTTCCTACATTTTCATAATATCCTCCATTATCAATTTAGACCTTCTGATGGTCGAACTTACATCTTCACATTATTACCACCCAAAAGAACTATGGGGTATTGGCCATGACAATCAGCTTCCTATATTTTGCTTTGCCATAAGTGGCTTTCACAACTTGCAATATCAGTTATCACTACAATATATTCAATCTATACGAAAGTACAATAGTTCTATGATGAACCATAGTGACAACAAACAAACTTGGGGACCAGAAAAATAATAAATAATCAAGTCCTGAATCATACTTCATATATCATATATCAAAAGAAAAAGAAATGAATTAGACGTGAAATAAAATTTCTGATAGAAGGTCATTAAAGCACTGACTCATGGGCGGCCCTGGGCAGGCTGAGCGATGGCCCAGGGGCCAAAGACTAAAGGGGCACCAATATAGACGTATCTAGAATAGAACCACAATGTACTATGGACCACCTTTAACTCAAAAGAGCTGTGGTGTAGTGGTTATCGTGTTAGACTTACACAAAAGATCCTTGGTTCAAATCTGCGCAGCAACAATTTGTTATATTTACTTTTATTTTAGTTACTTAATATGTATTTTCACATTATATATGGTATGGGGACCCCATTTTGGGAGTTCGCCTCCGGGCCCCCATGAGCTCAAGGCCGGCCCTGCAATACCCTGCTACAATAAGATTATTGAATTATGAGAATGTTGGTGTACCTCATGACGTAGGAGAGCACTTCTAGAACCTAATGATGCAATTATAGCATTGACAGCAGCCTCCTCTCCATGGTTCCGAAGTGCAAATAGAGCTCCATATCGCTCGTACATGCCCAACTCTTCATTCAAGAGAACTTCCCTTGAACCAGGAGTAAAACGTCAAATCAGAAGCTACAAACAAAATTCTCTCCAGGATACATTTATTGACACTTCACCTGAGCTGGTCTATTGATGAACAACAGGAAGTAGGCATTGCTGGATCAACTGAAAGGAAAGGTGAGACATCAGCTGCTGGTGCCCCCTCACTGGCACTGACATTCTTCTGTTCCTTAATGCGTCTGAGAGCTAATTCACACGTCTCCTGCACTTCAACAGCAGGATCTGATACCAAGCTTTGCTCCAAAAGGGGGATAACGCCCTCCAAACCAATTGCTCCAAGAGCTTCAGCTGCCTGGCAGAGACAAACTTCTTGTAAACAAAATAGGAACAAGACAGGTAAGGAAACCCTGAACAAGTAGTATTGATTCAGAAGAAGGGCAACCTCATGACGGACAATGGGATGCAAGGAAAGGTCTTTCAGGACTGCCTCTAAAGCAGGAACAGCTTCTGCATCCTGCATTTGTCCCAGTGCAAATGCTGCCTCGTGAGCTAGCAAATTTGAAGGATCCCTTGTAGCTGAAAGAAAAAAAGGATAAGCAATGTGCATGAGACAATGAACCCTCATCATAGATGAGCCACACATATTTTCGTCTTTCAAACACACCTTTCACTTCAAGTTAGCATCAAGAGGGCTCGTAAGGGAACATGATTAAGAAAACTGATGCTCGGAATTAGACTTCAATCTCCAAATGATTAACTTTTGAGCTTATCGGGTGGATTTTGGAGTTGGATGAAACTCCAATTCCAAGCACCCTAACACCTTCTAGACCAGAGCTAAAGTAACTTCAATCTAATTGGATTTTTGTGAAATTGCATTTTAGACTCCATTTCTTCTCTCCTTTTTACTAAACTCAATCCTAATTCCAAACACCTAAAAAGTTTTCCCAACTTAAATATAACTTCAACTTTCCAACTGAGTCTCATCTTTTCAAACTCATCTCAAACTGATCGTGTTTAGAGGGACTTGTTTTTGCTTATTACAACAATCATTCTATAGTCAACATTTTCAAATGATAGCTCAATATAGAACATTCAACCAAACAAGGGTATATGTCTCAAATGACATCAAACACAAACTTCAGTTACAAAAGAGTCTCTTTTCTATATAAACCAGAAAAAAAAAATCAAAAACTTTGTGAACCTATAACATCAAAATACATCCTTTAAGACTTCAGATTGATCAGTTCATTCAATTTCACAACAAAAGCATAAATAAACAAACATTGTGTTTAGAAAGTCTTCTTTCGCTTACAACGACAACTCATTTATCATCAATAGATTTTACAAGGTATGGCTCAATATGGAACATCAGATCAACTAAAATTATGAAATTATAACATCAAAATGCCTCCTTTAACACTTCAGATTGATTCATTTACACAATTTAACAAGAAACACATAAATAAACAAGGAAATTTCTACAAGCTATCAAAGTTTACAACTTTATTACATAATCATACAGAAAAGCCGATAAAGTGACAAATGAGGGGCCTAAGTGGAAATTCGCACCGAGTAATAGAGCGTTGCGAGGAGCAGAGCCACGGAGATTGCGGAGGGAGAAGAGTGCTCTGAAGCGCTCGGAGATGGGCTGCTCCCGATCGAGGAGGCGGTCGCAGAGGAACTGCACCATCTCTGGGGACGCTTCGAACGAATTTTGGCACAACATGGCTATTTCTCTCTCTCCACTGGGGAAAAAACAAAGGAAACCCTAGCTTCTCCAAAACGAGAATGTTGATCGAGAGGACGATAGTTTATGGGTCTGCAAAAAAATTATTGGAGCCCCCAATTCTTTGGCATAATTAGAAATAACCCCTCGAAGATTCCCCTTTTTTCCTGAATTTTTTTTGGCATAATTAGAGATAACCGAGTTAAACTTTGATACAGCCCGGTGTATGACAGGTGGGCCCCCATATATATATTTGGTTACACGGTTTACGAAAAATAGGGGGGCCCACCTGTCATACACTCGGCTGTATTAAAACTTTGATACAGCCGGCTGTATCAAAGTTTTCTCTAGAGATAACCCCTCGAAGATTTCAATTTTTCCTTGGAAAAAATTGAAAAAATATTAGAGATTCCTTTTTTTCCTGGAAAAAAAATTAAAAAACATTATATTTGAACCCGACGTGAATCGAACACGCAACCTTCTGATCTGGAGTCAGACGCGCTACCATTGCGCCACGGATCCTATAATTCGTACAATCCAATTATTTTATTTAATCCAAAC
Source organism: Iris pallida (assembly GCA_029216955.1). Classification (NCBI taxonomy): domain Eukaryota; kingdom Viridiplantae; phylum Streptophyta; class Magnoliopsida; order Asparagales; family Iridaceae; genus Iris; species Iris pallida. Next base: position 20,458,300 of record JANAVB010021796.1, on the reverse strand, counting down.
TTCTGATCTAGTCATGTTCACATACATTTTATAATAAATATTTAGATAATATTAGGTTGTTAATTTAAATATATTAAAATAGTTTAAGTGAGATAGGAATTATATGATTTTAGATTTTTTTACGCGAGGGATTTACATATGGGTGGTAGTTAGAAGAATTTTAAAAAAAAAATTTATTACGTAAGTATATGTATACATACGATTTGGACGATTCATTTTTTGATTTACCTCCTATTTTTTTTTCATCCCATTATCATGAAAGAATTAATCCTCAATCAAATAAAATTTCATACGTTGGTAGTCTTCCCTTCCTTTCCGATCGATCGGTGGTCTAACCGCTGGGTCTATTCTTGGCATCAAGCCTACTCTTTTATTATAAATATTTATACTATTTTTTTGCTCTAATTTTAGCATGTTATCGTGTTTCGATCAAGCCTACTCTTTTATTATAAATATTTATACTATTTTTTTGCTCTAATTTTAGCATGTTATCGTGTTTCGATCATGCTTTTCACTGTGCCATGCTTTCCCTCTCGAAATGGGAAAAGTATACTTTTGGTCACTGAATGTTTGTCTGACCAAAGTTTTAGTCACTCAAAGATATTTTCCAAAAATTTAGTCACTGAATGTTTGGTCTTCCAAAAAAATGGTCACTCTGTTAAATTGTTGTTTGTTTTATTAACGATTTTTGTTGACATGGCATGTTATGTGCCATGTCAGTTGTTGAGTATGACGTGGCACATCTACGTGGGTTATTTTTGGATTTTATTTTGCAAAAAAATTCGTTTGGGTATTAAGTTATGTGTCATGTCTCAATGTTTATGACATGATATTTCATTTTTTTAAAAAAACTTAATACCCAAATAATTTTTTTTGAAAAATAAAACCCAAAAATAGCCCACATAAATGTGCTAGGTCATACTTAATGACTGACATGGCACATAACATGCCATGTCAACAAAAAATGTTAATAAAACAAATAACAATTTAACAGAGTGACCATTTTTTTGGATGGCCAAACATTCAGTGACTAAATTTTTGGAAAATATCTTTGAGTGACTAAAACTTTGGTGAGGCAAACATTCAGTGACCAAAAGTATAGTTTTCCCCTCTCGAAATTGCTTCTACCCAACATTTATACTTCTCCTAGGGCTAGTTATACTTCTTTCAAATTCACAATTTTTCTTGGTCGGTAGAGCAAAATCCACTGGTGAAAAAGAAAAAAATAAAAACAAAGTATGTCTCCTACTAAACTCCCATTAATATGAAAACTTTTCATTCACTACAAAAAATTCGGATTTTCATGATAATTAATTTGTAACAATTGTAAAATTTGTCATTGAAAGGGATATTTCTGTGACAAGTAAATTTTGTTGTCGCTCATAATTTGATTCTGTGACAACAGTTGTTTACCGCCACACAGCTAAATCATTCAGTGACTATATTTTTATTGGTCGTCACAAAATGTTGACTCTGAAATAAAATGAAAATACATGTCACTTATGGTATATTCTGTGACGTCCTTAAAGAATTTTAACAACAAGTTATATGCGATAAGTGAAAATAGTTGCCATTTAAGATGTATTATATGACAAGTGAAAATTATTGTCACTTAAGGTGTATTCTGTGACCTTTTTTTTAAGAATTGTAACAACAAGTTCTTTGTGACAAGTGAAAATACTTGTCACTTGAGCTGTATTATGTGACAAGTAAAAATCTTAGTCACTTAAAGTATATTTTGTGACTTCGTTATAGAACTGTAACAGTAAGTTCTATGTGACACTTAAGGTGTATTTTGTAACTTCCTTAAAGAATTGTAATAGTAAGTTTGTCACTTAAGATTTATTATGCCACTTAAGAAGTATTCTGACGGAATTCATAAATATATTTTTTTTTTAACAAACTAATGGTTGTGGTGTAATGGTAGGATGTTTAATCCTGGAGTAAAAGGTTGCATGTTCGAATCACATAGGATATATATATATATATATATATATATATATATATATATATATATATATATATATATATATATATATATATATAAGATGCTTATAAGATGCTATTTGTGACAATATCGTGCGTCACTTATGACATTCACATTGACGACATATGTTGTCACGAAAAGAATACTATTAGTGACAAGATTTGCTTGTCACAGTTGAAAACATTTTGTGATGCAGGTTTGCTAGTCACAATTGAAAATATTTTATGATGCAATTTTTAGTCTGTTACTTTTTCTTTTAGCTACAGAGCTATATGTAACTGAAGTAAGTCATCACTATACTCGTCACAAAAGATATGTTGTGACGAGTTTTACAACTTCTGTGACAACTTTACATGTTACAGAAACCATATTTTTCTTGTAGTAATTTATTTGGACAAACGAGAGCAGGGATGTCGTACACCGCTGGACGCAGCGTTGGTGAGGTTGCGGATGATGGTGGGGTCGGGGCTATATAGGTGGATCTTCGATATCGACGTGGATAGTGGATTGAGGGAGTCGAGCGGTGGTGTAGGGCGAGGGGAGGTTGTCGACAACCTAGCTGTAGCTTAGGTCGGGATTAGGGTTCCAAAAATACGACTAAAATTCTAATATATATATATATATATATATATATATATATATATATATATATATATATATATATATATATATATATATATATATTATTGCTTAGTTCCAAATTCTACGATAAATATTATTATAAGGGATAAAAGAGTATGCTTGATTCCAAGTAGAGGCCCGGCATTTCGACCCATCAGAAGGGAAGGGAGCCGAAGAGAAGATGGCGAGCAGATGAAATTTTATTTTATTGAGGTTTTTATTTTTTTCCTCTCTTCTCTGATTGTTTTATTTGATTTAATCTAGATCGTTAATAAAATTGATCCAACGGATATAGTGTGGATGATAATAGCGTGGACAAAATAGAGGGCGAATCTCTCCCTCTCTCTCATGGGTGAAGTGTTCTTATTAATAATAAAAGTGGATGGGGTTGGTTTACATAATAGGGGAGGGGGTTGATCGTTTATGAGCATGTGAAAGATGTGCATTCGTACAAGATTCTAAAAGTCAGAATGTCCTAAAATTTCTAACTTATATTGCTAATGTGAAAATCTCTTCTTTTTTTAATTTAGGTCTCTCATTTTTTTAGAATCTAGAGTAACATGGTCTTTAGAATGTAAGAAGAAACCCTTTTTTAAAAAGTGGTTCAAAATATATTTTTATTTAATATTTGTACAAGGTCTTTAGAATGTCATAAACAACCATGGGTAGAAGCTTGCAGTGGTAATCAAGCTAAGGAGATGGGGTCGTAGCTCGCAACGACGATCAACGAGGGAGATGCAGCAACTGTTGCTCGTGGTTGACATTCATGCAAGGAAAAGATGGTCAAGAGACACGACTGTAATATCCCTCTCCTAGTGGTGGCATTATATGTGGACATAAATGTTGATTTGTTGGCTCAAGTAAGAGGAAACATTCAGTAAGAGCTCTCTTGTTGGAATAGAAAGACGCGTTCATCGTTAGGTGAGTGGACAAACTTCACTTTCTGACTCTTCACGATTAACAAAGATCCTACAAAGAATATGCATATTTGTTGCTAAGATTGAAGTGCTTACGGATTTTATTCTTGTTTATCATGTTTCGTGATCTCCGAGATTATCTTAATTATTGTGATTATCGTGTTTATTGTGTTTATCATGTTACATATTTTGTGTCGTGACTTGAATCCATTATTACTAGTCGGACGGAAGAAATACCATAGTATATATGTGATCAAACTCCTAGACTGTGTTTCATGTAGATTGTGATAGACCGTGATAGACAGTGGATAAAGTAGACTGTGGATAATAATTGGATCATGCACATTGTTTACAAGAACAAAAGTCTTTATTACAAACTTAAAAAGAGAGTACAAGAGTACAATTAATTTCTAGGGAAGTACAACTATAGAAATCTGATCAGAAGACGATCATTTTATCCCTTGGACGATGTGATATCGAAGACACAAGCCTTTGGAGGATGCAATAGCACTTTAGCAGGAGATTATGATCATTGTTGATGCTTTGAGATTGATTTGAAACTCCATTTATAGAGTTCTTGAAATAAATGTTTAGCAGTTATTCTGAGTTGCGCGTGCTTCAGGTTTCGCGCCTCCTGTTTACTTGGGCGAACGGTTGTACTAACTGTTGTGGATGCGTGGCATCATTTGATTGAGCGTGGTCGTGGGCAGTGTAGTAGATACGTTCTGCGAAGTTAGTGGCTTGCGTGCCACGTCACTCTGTTATGAATACTGTTTGATCACCTTGCGCGAGCTTCATCAGGTTGCGCGTGGACACAATGTAGCAACCTGCGCGAGAGGTTACACCAACTGCTATGGACACGTGGCATCATTTGATTGAGATGCGCGTGGTCATGGACAGTGTAGTGGGCACGCTCTACGAAGTTGGTATCTTGGCGCCACGTCACCCTGCTTTAAAATAAAAGTTAATCAAGTGGTGCCAACTAGCCAGGCTACGCATGGGCGCAACTCAACAACTGGTGCATTTGACTAGGTCTTCTGTGCTGTACTGATTAATTCTCATGCCACACAATGACTTGCGCGAACCATATGTCAGTATTAATTATATGCTGACAAAAAATTTCGAGCATCGCGTTGTGCGGGATTCGAATGGATTTTTCTTAATCTCCGTGCTGCCAGTTGTCACGCAATAATGATGCCATTATAGCTTCTCGAGGAAGTGTACCACGTGGCGTTCGCACAACCTGACTCCTGTGCAACCAGATGTTGGCACAACCTGATGCTGTACAACTTGATGGTTTGGCGCAACATAATGATTTGGCGTCATCTGATGATCGAACACTTTAATGGGTGGCACAGCTTAATTTTTAGCCTCTACAAGACCTCCTTCAAAGTTTTTGAAACTTGAAAATACTTCAAAGTTTTGAAATACTTTGAATTATGCTAGTTTTGTCTAGATTGCGCCAGTCAACTCGAGCCCGATTCTTTAGCATAAATTGGTAACTGTTTGGGCTATAAATAGCCATACACTTTTAGAGTTTTTTCATTCTTCACATCAGTTGGGATGGCTCAAGAGAAACCCTATCTTCTTCTCTTTTTTCCAATCTTTGAGAGCTTCGATCGACATCAATGGCACCCAAGCACTCCGCTACTGAGAAAAGAAAGACTGTGGCCGAGCCATCCACGCGAGCTCCGCCTTCGTCACACCTAGAAACGGCCAACCCGGCCATGGAGGGTAAGTGTTTGACCATAAACCGATCATCGATCACCCACTTTAGGGTTCGGCTCGATTCTGACAACGTGTGTCCGCTCTTTTTAGAGTTGGGCATACTCCATAACTTGTGCCTCCCTTATTAGGGTTTGGGTTGCTGTCGATTTGTGTTGCATGATATTTCGAAAGTTGTGCTCTCTTTTGGATGCAACTTGACATATTGTGCAGCAAAAATGTGGCGCAACCTGAATGCTGCGCAATATGAGGGTCGTGCAATCTGAGTACTGCGCAACATGAGTGTCACGCAATCTGACTGCTGCACAACATAAGTATCATGCAACATAAAGTCACGCGTTTATTAACAAAAAAGATCATTAAGTGCTCAGTTCATTCCCGATGATGAACCTATTTATAGGGGCGTTCATTTTTTGAAACGAATTTCTCTTCTTCTTCTTCCTCGTTTCAAGTTTTTTTCTTTAAATGCATCCCGCCTTTTCATGGGAATCTGAAGAGTCTGCGAGGGATGATCTTCACTGTATATATATGGGCATGATGTCCAGCCTCCATCTTCATTAACTCTTATGACTTCCAAAGAGAACGTGAAGCAGGAGATGAACATCAATGTCGACGGCAAAGCTTCTGACGAGAAAACACACTCTGCGCCTATGGCGTATTTGTTGGAAGTTGACCCGTCCTTGAGGGCGGAGAACTTTCTAGACTGCTTTGGCCTGACCCAAATAGTCTTCGCTCGTTCCAGTGGTGGGCCAAAGTCTTCTTTCGAAGAGCGTGGTGCATTAGAACAGAGGGAAGGGTTCCTTCGTTTGATGCACCGTTCGGGTATCCACAACATGGAGGAGCTAAACGCTGCTTTGCGTCAGACTGATGATGAAAAGAAGAAGTGACGTGATATGAGAGCGTCATTTTTCATAATGGCCATAGCACCTATGTCAGTAGTGTCTGTCCTCTTTTTCCATTAAAAAATAAAAAAGTTTGGCTTTATTAAATCCTGACGCGTTTAAGTTTTGTTGTGTAACTGTTTTGACATATCATCAACTTCCAAACAACACGTAGCGTTTCTTCCGAAATATATGCCTATGGACGTGCATAACGTTTCAACTCTAATTGCATATATAAATAGTTATGAGAAGAAAAGAACATTTACTGTATTCTCTTCTTCTTTCTGATGTTTGCAGGGGACCAACTGACAAAAATTCCCAGAACCAGTATCGGTGATTTTGGATGCTATGAAGTTGAACCACTTTGACACACACATCAGAGAGCTCAGAACTCTTCATGCTTAAAAGGGCTTCCTCGAGAAGGTAGGAAGGGCCTTTATACATAAGGGTTGAACGGTGGAGACACAGAATTAGGAATCGTATCACAAGGGTGATCTCATTCCTACTTCTCATGAAGGGTCGTCTCTTATCCACCAGTTGTATTGACAACAACTTTTCTTCGAGCTGCTGCACTCTGTGGTTCTCCTCTCGTCTTTCTGAGAGAGAAGACCATAGTTGATTTCGTTGCCTTGCTCGCTGCTTCAGGTCGAGTCGACAAGGAACTGGCACCAACAAGAAGATCCAAAGATGTAATAGACCTTCATTTGTTAAATTTAGAATGAAAATCCGAGATGTAATTGATTTCCATTAAGATGTATCTATATTTTTAAAGAAGGAATAAAGAATGATTTTCTCTTCTTTATGATTTGATTTGATGTGATGATATAGAAAATAGAATCCAGAGGTAATGTGGACGTGAACTCATTTTTTTATTAATGATCTTCAAGTCCGCTGGGACTTAAAGACAGAATATTGTGTCTAAAAAGACAATATATGTGGTAATACAGATTTATCATAATGAAAAGACATCTTTTAAAAAAGCTGGATTTCAAAAGACAGAATTGATGATTCGGATAGGCTCCACAGGGGTTTTGAGTTTTTATTATCTTGTGGCTTTATTTATAAAAAAGTAAATAAACGATAATAAATGTAGGCCCATTCACGAAATGAAATAGAGATGAAAAGACTGATGAATAAGCATGCATTTTCAAGGAAAGGTCGCTTCGATTCTCGAGACAGTCAACAAACGGAGACCTATTCAAAAGAGATGGAATGAAAGAACATGCATTTTCGAGGAAAGGTTGCTTTGGTTCTCGAGACAGAATATTTGGCTTTTTTGTCTATAAATAGTGTGGAACTTTTTTGAGAGCGTCATTCACTCCTTTTCTTTTCTTTGCAAATGTCTTCAGAAGATATGCCTAAGGAGGCGGAAGTCATCCCGAAGATCGAAGCCGCCCTCGACACTCCTTTCGACGAGCTTCCACTGCCTACTCAGCCAGAAGTCGGAGAAAGCTTAGCTATCCCTGGACAAAAGCAGGACATTCTTGCCAAACTGGTGAAGCTTGGGAGTACTGCCGAGGAAGAAGCTTTGAGAAAAGCTGCATGTAAATTGTTGGTGTCATCCAACAATAATGTATTCGAGCTCCTTGCAAAATTTGTCTTCGCTCAGGAGGGCTCTGGTCCTTGTTAATTTTATGTATTTCCTTCCATCTGAGATATGCAATAAAAGGAATTTTGTTTACATTTTGAGTCTCTGTGTTGATATCTCTTTGTCTTTAAACATAATATTTCTTGAGAAACTTGTCATTGATAGGCATCATGGCGACTCGACCATCCATACCAATCAATTGATAAGCTCCGTTGGAGAAAACTTTGCTTACAATGTAGGGTCCTTCCCACTTCGCTTCGAATTTGCCTTTGCTCATGTGCATCATAGTCATAGGACGTCTGACGGTTAGAACTAGTTCTCCTTTCTGTCACGATTCGCTCCCAAATAATCGGACACGAGTCGGACACGCCCAGCCTTCATCGTAGACACTATGAAGTAAGTTGTACCAATATCTAGGGAGAACTATGAATCAAGATAAGAATGAAAGTAAATCACATCATCTAATATATCGAATCCCAGAATCTCAGATACAAGTCTAAATGTTATTACAATCCAACAAGTGTAAAATGTACTGATGTCTCTAATACAAGTCCAGATAAAGCTAAAGTAGAAAATACTAGGCTTCCTCAGCCTCTAGGTCCTGGGCAATATCAACTGGCTCATAGGTGCCTCCAGGCTCCTGCCTATAGTAGGTTTGTAGCTCCCCTTCTCGAAAATTAGAAATATTTTATTATTATTTTATTCGAATGGTTATTTTCAGATTTTATAAATGATAGAAATATACGTAGTGATATATTATATAGATAATTATAGATATAGATATATATATGCGTATATAAATATATTGTGTATGCGTGTGTATATATAAATATATATATATATATATATATATATATATATATATATATATATATATATATATATATATATATATATATATATATATTACATGTATATGTGTATATGTATATATACATAAATATATTATACGTGTGTGTGTATATATATATATGTATATAGTGTATGTATAGATAAATAAATTATATATGCATATGTATTTGTACGTGTGTGTATATATATATGAAACGTATACATAAATGTGTATAGATATATAAATGTATATGATGTATATATATATATATATATATATAAATATATATATAGAATAAATACGTGTAAATATGTATATATATATATATATATATATATATATATATATATATATATATATATATATATATATATATATATATATATTATAGATAATTGTATTGTGTGAATATATATATATATATGATAATGAATACATAAGAAAAAGAATAAGAATGTAGCAACAGCAATAGAGTAGCAATCCCGGCCCAGCAGCAAGGCCTGCGAACTCCCAGCAGAGCCTGGGCTTCTCCCTCCTTGAACCCGAGCCAACAGCCAGGGGAAACTAGAACAAAACCCGACCCTCGGTTTTACTCTAAGCCGATATATATAACGAAGATGGAGAGTTCGATCGAGAACTTCAAACCCTAATCCCGATTCCACCAAGTCCCTACCCAGACCGCTGCCCCGACCCCCCACGGCCCTGCACGCCGTCGCAGCAACGCCGGCCGGCCACCGCCGCCGCGCCAGGGCCGCGCGCGTGAGCCAGTAACAGCGGAGCAACAGCAGCACCCCCCCCGAAGGGTCGACTTCGCAGGTAATTTTCTCCTTAGTTCCTCCATCGATTTTTGAACCAATTGGTTCGATAGAAGCACAACCTATAGGTCTTTAGACGCCTCCAATTAGTTCGTAGAAAAGCGACCCAGAATCGAAGAAAAATTGAACCCAAGTTTGACAAAAACCTGTCCCAAAACAGGGAATATAGCAGTCCATGAACCCATATTTGAGGATCGTTTCCGATCAAACCAGTTCCATATTAGAAATTCTAATTGAACAGTTATTTAGACAACATGTAGGACAACAAAACCCTTTAGATAGATTAATTTTTCGTTTACAGTGTAAAGAGTTAGATTGTAAAGTTTGAGAAAAATCTGTTTTCAAAATTAGAAAATCGCTCCACACGACATGCGTCACGCCAATCCGGACGACGTGGTCGGGTACCAAAAGGATCGAAAGCTGCGTAACGGCTTTGTGGTCGTGTGGGATTTGACGGAATTCAAATTGGTCGCGTGTGCGCGACGAATTTGATGCGTATCGGTCGAAATTCCCCGTATCGTGCACTTTGCAAATTCTCCAATTACTTTGTGCACATTCGTCAGATCGAGACGAAACTTATGCCAACAGAACCGTATCATTTTTCTGGTCCTGCATGCCAAGTTTGGTCCAAATCTGAGACAGTCGAATCGAACGTCGTTTTGCGGGCCCCACGGTCCCACTCAACGGGCGATTTTGTGCACGGCCCGCCGGAATCCAACTCTGGACATACGGTTGGGTTCGTATCGGAAAACTGGATCCGTAAACATGTAGTTTGACGACTTTAGAGACCGTTGACCCTGGCATACTTTTCGGTGCAAAGCGGGTCCAACGGCGGACATCGTTTTTGCCCGAAATTACCGTTTTGCCCCTGTGTCCAGAATTGGACTTAAGAACAGGCAATCCTAGCTAATTGGACTATTCTGAGATCATTGGTATTGTCTATTTTAGCTTCCGGGGACTGTTGTACGGGTTTTGACTATTGTGGCATATTGAGTGATTTGGATCATCGGTTTCACCAGCACAGGACCACAGGCGAGTACAGTTTATTGTCTGCATTTCGATATTGATCTTTACTATATTTCATTGATTAGTCATTGGTTATGTGATTTTTATACTCTATTATAAATTGTTGAGTCGGGAATGAGAAGTACCAAGGATGTGTGATCAGACCGTAGACATTGTAGATATCGTAGACATTGTAGATATCGTAGACATTGTAGATATCGTAGACATTGTAGATCTCGTAGACATTGTTTATTTTTATGAAGTAGACCTCGTAAACATTGTTTAATTTATGCAGTAGATCTCGTAGACATTGTTTATTTTATGCAGTAGACATCGTAGACAGTGCTTATTTTCTGCAGTAGACATCGTAGACAGTGTTTATATTCTGCAAGTAGATATCGTAGACCGTGCGGTGTAGCACCCTAGACCGATCATATGTCAAAGGTACTTCTAACGGTGGAAAGTATATTGGTCTATTTTTTTACTATTGATTTTCTCACGGTTTTACTGTTATTTTCAAAACTCATGATTAATGCCTAACCCTTGTCTTATAGTCATTTTCTTTATTTGAAATTGCATTCAGTGAATTGTGCTCGTTCCATTCCTGACTGGAAACCAACATTTTTAGGTTAGCCGTGGATTCACTTAGCATGGGAGATACGGGGATACTTGCAGCCAGAAGCCTAGAGACTAGCTAGATAGTTGAGTTGTAGTCATTCTATAATTGTACAAGTTTATGTTTTATGCAAAAGTAAAACTTATGATCTTTGTAAATTAAATTAATCTTGTGAATGAGTATTATTTGTGATTTTGGATCTTCATGGCCGTGACAGCGTTCTACCGCCGACACTGCGGCGTAGGCTGGCTTGGACACGTCTCGTATCCGTTTAAAAAAAAAACGGGTGCGGGTCGTGACAAGTTTTTGTGGTGGCCCATACAGGTCATGTCTTCGCAAATAATGCGAACTCGTGATAGTACTTAAGTTAGTCGTACTATTGCGAGCCTGTGACTTCGAAATGCTCATTCACATTTAAGGATTAATTTAATTTAAGAGAATGACTAGGACTAGGAGTCTCTTATACAAATTTACCGATGGGGTAGTCTAGGCCATGCAATTTAGATGAGGAGTTATTAATTTTGATAGTTGTCAGATTTTCATAGGTACACTATTACCACTTGATAGGACGATATGATCCAATGTGGATAGATTATTCACTTGGAGTGGCAGAGCTTCCTAGAAGTAATGATCTAATCCTGATGAATTGATTAATTCATTCTCTTGCCTCTTAGATATCATCCTCACATCTTAGTCGAATTGCCTATTTAGTTCCTATTTTTGCCCTACGAGTTATTATTTATGATATCCATAGATGAACCTCAAGTTAGTTTCGATTCAAAGCTTCCCCCAAAGGTTTGAATACACATAGAATAGGTACTGGAGGGGTTGTAATTCTTTGTCTTCAGTTACTCCCTCCATGTTCAATCTTTTATTTTAAAGATTGTGACTGATAGGACAAATATTTATGCCTTATTACATAGTCGACTTGCTTGAATCTCTAGAAGCTCATGAGTTTTTACATATATAGTTAAAGGTATATTAGTTAACTCATAATGGCAGGACAGCAACGCACTGTCGCCATTTATTTGAATTATAGAGACCATAGATTCACCGTAGCCAGCAGCGCACTGGCAAGGCACGACCCCTAGAGTTGGAATTAGTCTAAGAAAGTATAGGTTATAGAATATTTCTAAAACTATGGCTAGAGGTCCTCTTTTGACCGTAACCCTTGTGTCAATATAAGGTAGAGCATCGAATAGCATAGCACCCTGAAATCACGAATCCAAGGGTTTACCACAGCCCGAGTATACGGGCGAGGCGTAACTCTCGGTGAAATAACTTCAGACGTGATTACAAGTTTAGGGTACATTGGAGGATAGGGAAATGCCCTGTACGTTCCTTGAGATCCAAAGCCAACACTAGTGGGAGTTCTGTAAGTTGGATAACGTGTCTCCCGACCTAGCATTCCGTGGTCCTTGTGATCTATGGACGAGATAATTGATTGACACTAATAGGTTTACCTAGAATACATAAGTTAGAGGTCATGACCCATTAGTCGACCGAATCCTTGTGGATAAGAAGATAGGAGGAAGACCGTATAAGCAAGAACACCGGGTAAGGTTTGATTCTCACAAAACTCGAACTACTTGTGCCTTCTTTCAAAATCTCGTATAATTGTATTCGACTATCTTAACAAACGCTGCTGTTACAGCTTAGTTTTTGCAAGCTCACTCTGTTCTCGAGCTTGATTCGAGGCATATGTTTAGTGGGGACGCCTGCTAACTTATTGTCTAATCAGAATCAGTGTATTATGGTCTGATCAACCATGATGCATTTGGTTCGCTCTTCGTTAATTACACTATGTGGATGGAGATATATAGGTATCTAGGATCTCATCCGCGACTGCTTTGATAATTCCTCTTGAATTATACGTTCGCCCTTGAATCCCGAGATTGTATTCAGTAACATCTTTCTTGAACTCTTTATTGTTTTTGTCTTTCACTGGTTCGGAAAGACAGAAGCTCATAATTGGTAGCGAGATACCGCATATCCCCATGGTTATGGTAGCGGTATACACAAAGTGTAGCTAACATCGACTAGTCATATGACTGAGTTACTCATTCTCCTCTTGACCCAAAACTGCTATTGAGACCTTCTAGCCTTCTGAATTTGAGAATGATTAGGGTTTTACCCTTAGTCGAAATGCCAACCTAGGAGACTACCTATTATTTAGAGACCAAAGGTTGCGAGTCTCTAATTATTGCTGGAAGCTTGCCTTAACTAGCAACCCTTAAACCTTGAACCAACCCTTCCTCGACCGAAGCCACAGAAAGACATGAGATGAGTGGACAATAGGGTAATCATTTACTGTGACACTCATCCCAAGATTGGTTTCCAACAAATATTGCTCTAGTTATGTAAGTTTTATTATTAAGACCTAACTAGTGTTGGAACACCACAGTCACTAGCTTAGCCAATACCATAGCTTAAATACCATGTCAAATTGTGACATACCAGTTGCCAACAATAATACATGATCACTGCAACCCATACTACTAAAACTCTTATGACCATAGTCTGACAGGTTTGACACAACTAGAGATTTATTGACTGAATTGTTAGAAATCTTTTCTTATGTTGTGCCTTGGAGTTGGTTACCCCATCGGAAACTCTCATATACTGCGGACGAGTAGGTCATTCTATTTTATCGACCATGTGTCATTGTACACACTCGTTCTCCATTTATTGATGAACGATCCTTGACATGATTTATATCTACCGTATTCTGTTACGCAGTGCCTTATCCTCAATTAACAAGAGTCGGGGTACAGTATCCGGACTTTGAAGTTCTCCTGATCTCATTATTCCTAAAGACCGTATCCTACCTTCTAAGGTGGGTAGACTGTAAGCCTTCTAGAATGTTTGGGGTATGCAAGGATTATCGATGGATTAGAATAAATTCTTTTAGGGTGATAGTTAGTGCCCCAAGGACTCCCACTTTCCATTTAGATTATTTTGTGTCCCTGGTCGTGTCATTAATATTCAGAGCACGAGAGCAGCTGTTACCTTCCAACAAATTTCATATACAAGATCTAGACGAGTCCACCTTCATCTAGGTATATCATGTCCCACTCAAACATGTTCCTTTGTACTCTATTTTACGGTACGACTTTCAGGTAAAAAGGGACTAGTCGTAACCTTACCATAGTACCGGTAAACCTTCCAACTACAATTAGAGCTTCAACCTCGACTCTAACCTTTTGACCTAATATATGGTTGTGATCTACTCGAAGCCCACTACGCACATGTCACTAGTGTGCCACTCAATTGTGTCTTCTCATGCTACTTAAACACAGAAGTCACCGAAGACGCATTTTTTTGGCTTTAGAAACCTAGCTAACCAATCCGACTGCCCATCTAGCTCAATCACTTGAGTGAAAACTACTCTAGGATTATCCTAATCTTGCAGAAATAGTTTACCATTGGGAACTAGACTAGTCAATAGAGACTGAAATTCGGGGTTCATCTAACCAACGATTGACGTCCAATCAGGAACCCATTAAGACCCAGTAACAACCACCCATGCATACCACCATATTTGGACTATAGAACCAAACTGTTTGTAATAAGTCCCCATAGCTATTATGTGTGCTCCACCCCTTAGAAAGCGAGGTCATTCGTAACCCTTATTACATCTACCCGGAAGTCGCGACACGAGCTTGTGTTACATCATAACCCTTGCTCGTCTGTTCAAATAACCACGAAAAAGATCACAATCTTGATTTCTCAAATTCCGTTCTATTTTAGAATTGATGTTTAGAATTTCGACAACCGATTTTCTGTACTGCATGGATTGTAAACCCCTCTAAGAAACAAGTGTTCTTCGATTTAGCAAGTGACTAGACTAGAGTAGCCCAATCTAGCAAATAAGACAGTGATTCATAAACTCCCTTCTATCCGTAACATTGGATACTCTCCACTGCTCTGAAAACTTCACAGTTACTTTCGATTATTCTGCCTTATCTTCATGTCCTCCCTACTTCGGAGTGACGAATAGTCATGCTTACTAGAGTTTAGCAATATTTATTAGCTACTTGTGTAAGTTTGTTGATTGTTAAAATTTCGGGTTACTTGATAGATACGAGAGGATTATAGACACCATATGCCTAGGTATTTGTTGGTAGGTTGTTAGCAACCAATTAGAAGATTTTGAGATTTTAGTTGTGAGGAGTAGTGTGACCAAAGGTGGGTAAAAGTCTTCTAGGATTCGTTGTTACGAAATGACTAGAGAAGGCCATAAATATTTTTAGAAATTAAATTTAAGAAGATTGTGGTAATAGTGGACTTATTATTATTATTATTATTATTATTATTATTATTCAAATTTTAGGCATGTTTATAAGTTAGAATTTCGAGGACGAAATTATTTTTAAGGTGGGTAGATTTGTAGCTCCCCTTCCCGAAAATTAGAAATATTTTATTATTATTTTATTCGAATGGTTATTTTCAGATTTTATAAATGATAGAAATATACGTAGTGATATATTATATAGATAATTATATATATATATATATATATATATATATATATATATATATATATATATATATATATATATATATATATATATATATATATATATAAATATAAATATATTGTGTATGCGTGTGTATATATATAAATATATATATATATATATATATATATATATATATATATATATATATATATATATATATATATATATATATATATATATATATTATACATGTATATGTGTATATGTATATATACATAAATATATTATACGTGTGTGTGTATATATATATGTATATAGTGTATGTATAGATAAATAAATTATATATGCATATGTATTTGTACGTGTGTGTATATATATATGAAACGTATACATAAATGAGTATAGATATATAAATGTATATGATGTATATATATATATATATATATATATATATATATATATATATATATATATATATATATATATATATATATATATATATATATATATATATATATATATATATATATATATATATATATATATATATAAGAATAAATACGTGTAAATATGTTATATATATATAAACTTTTCGGTATGGTCTTCCTCCTTCCTCCCGTGGAGCTATCCCCGCTCCTTTGGCCGGCCTAGGCCGGCCCCTTTCACCCAGCTCCCCCCTTCTCCCCAGGTCATCCCCACCCCCAATGTCCTCTCCATGGCCCCCAGAATCGCAGGAGTGGCTTCGTCTCCTCCTCCCCGCCGCCGTTCGGTCCCACCCCTCTCCTCCTCCTCCCCCTCCGAGATCCCCTTCCCCGCCGCCGGCAGCCCCCTCAGTCGAGCAGCCCCCGTTGTTACGGGATGGTTCCCGCAGCCCCGAGCTGTGCTCGCCCAACGTCTCCTCGCCCCTCCAGGCTCCGACCGCCGGAGACGTTGACGCCGGCCACCTTCAGCATCCCCCCCGAGCTCCCGCCCTCCCCCCCATTTCGAACTCACCCTTCCCCCCCTTGGATGGCGTGAGTCCTTGCCCTGCCAGCCTCGGGCCCCCCCGCCCCCCCTTCTCGAGGCCTGTGCTGCAGTCGTGCGCCCCGATATCCCTTCCGTTTGCGCTGCCAGCATGGAGCTCAGCTCTGCTGTGCAGTCGCCAGCTGTTCAGCAGCTCTTGGCATCCCCTTCTTTTTCTCTCCTCGTGGAACTCATTTCTTCCCACGTGACTCGTGAGCTGTGGACCGCGCTCAATCAGGGTGGGCCACCCCCTCCCGCGCGG
Organism: Iris pallida; assembly: GCA_029216955.1. NCBI lineage: Eukaryota > Viridiplantae > Streptophyta > Magnoliopsida > Asparagales > Iridaceae > Iris > Iris pallida. Next base: position 20,441,586 of record JANAVB010021796.1, on the reverse strand, counting down.
TCCAGTTCCTATGCCCCCCTTTGAGCGCAGCGGACTGCGCCAGCCCTGGGTGAGCCACCTCACCATGCGCAAGCCTATTCCATTCCCCCCCTTGGGCCTCCCCCCATGCGCAATCCTCTTCCAATGCCCCTACCCCCTTTGCGCGCAGCGGTCTGCGCAAGCCCTGGGTGGGCCACCCCTCCTTGCGCAATCCTATTCCATCCCCCCGCCATGCGCAGTGTTCCCCCCTCCCTTTGCGCAGTCGTCCACCCCCTCTAGTCCGGCTCTGCCCCCCCCTTCCGTCTCTCATCCCCTCTCCCTCCTTCCCCTTCATCCCCATCCTCCTCCGCCACCGTCCCTCCACCCCTCCCAGTGCGCTTCCCTCTCGCCTCACCCTCCTCTCGCTGCTCCCCCTCCCCCTCAGCGAGACATCACCCCCGCCCTCGCCAGCTCCCCCCTCCCCGTGGCTTTCCTGTGGGCTCCCGCCCTGCTCCGGCGTCCCCCAGGCCGGTCGCTTCCGCGCCTGTCGCCCCTCTGTCCCATCCTCCGCTCGTGTCTCCACCCTCGGCCCCCCCCGCTCCGGTGGCGTCCGTGGCATCCCCTTCCCTCGGGGCCGGAGTGGCCTCCGCCTCTGGCCCGAGTGGCGTTGCGCCATCCGGCGCCCCTCTTCTTCCCCTTGCAGGAAGGCATTCCCTCGCTCCCTCCACCGCCTCCCTCCCTCGCGCTGGAGCTGCCCCACCCCTCGGGGTCCAGCCCGGCTCAGCGGGACTCCCTTCCACCGGGACGTCTCCTCTGTCCTATGCTGCCATGCTGCGCCCGGACCTCTCCCCCTCGAAGGGCACCATTCTCACAGACGTTGCTCTGCAGGACATCGATTACTCTCTTGACTCCCCTGTTCCAGTCATCCCCTTCTCCGAAGTGGAAGTTTCTTCGCTGTCGGGGGCCTTTCCTCACACCTTCATTCTGAAATTCTCCTCGGGGTGCCCCAAACTTGCCAAAGTTCAGGAAGAGATAGCCAAGTGGAACTTAGCTTCAGACTATCGAGTTGCCCCCCTCGACCCCAGGCACATCCTACTCCACCTTTCCTCGGACCGTGATCACAGGTCAGTGTGGTCCAAGGGCACAGCTAAAATCGACAATCACCTCATGAAGATAATCAAGTGGTCTCCAGAATTCAACACCAGAGAAGATTCAACCAGGGTGGCAGCGTGGGTTACCCTCCCCAATCTTCCCCTCATCTGCTTTGTCCCAGCAGCGCTAAGACGCATTGCCAACTCTTTCAGGACGTACGTGGCCACGTCGCCCGAGACCAGCAATCTCACCAAAGCTCACTATGCCAAACTTTGTGTTGAACTAGATCTCACTTCAGAACCCCCTAACTCCATTACCATCGAGCTGGGCAACCAATCCCACACCCAACAAATCCTCTACGACAACCACATTCAGTTTTGCAACCACTGCCACTTAAGAGGCCACCTTCCGAAGTATTGCCACCGCCTTCACCCGGAGCTCAAAAAGAAATCCTCCAGGAGAGACATCGACCCCACGGGCGGAAGATCTCCCAAGTCTCCCACCTTACCTCCCCCGAACTCCCACATTCGATTCGAATCAAGCCCCATCGAACCAATCTCCAACGACCCTCCGAGTAGAGCTATGATCCCTTTCACTCCCCAACTCTTAGCGACCTCCAACCAATTCGCTATTCTCGACTCAGAGGAGACGGAGCCGGCCTCCGACACAGGCGGACCCGGGCTCACCGACCTCTCACCTTCCTCACCCAACCCTTCACGAGCTACGAAGGGTACCGCCGCGAGCGGCACAGAGCATCGGACTACCCCCAGCGGTCAGGAGACAGATCCCCAGGCCTCTCCCTCAATCAACGCAGCTCTTCTGCCCCCCAACGGGAACCCAGTCGTTGACTCCCTTGCCCTTCTCGGTCCCGACCAAGCACGGACAGGCATGCAAGTACTAGCCGCAGGAGTCCCCCTTCAGCTGTTGTCGACCGAGCAAGCAGACGACTCCCTGGCCATTCCTCCAGAGGACCACGCTGTCGACTCTGCCGCCGCAGGAGTCCCCCTTCAGCAGTTGTCGATCGAGTAAGCAGACGACTCCCTGGCCATTCCTCCAGAAGCCCCCGCTGTCGACTCAGCCGGAGACCTAATTGGCCCTTCCTTATGTCCGAACGTTCATCACAACGGAAACCCTCCAACAACAACTATCGCGACCGTTCCGAACCCCCAACGGAGCAAGGAAGGCGCAGACACGACAGTCAACATCCTAACCAGATCCGCCGCACGGCGGAAGAAAAAATCCCTCCACAACATCATTAATGCTTAACATCCTATCTTGGAATGTTCGAGGTCTGGCTAACAAACCGACTCTAAGGCGCATTTCCAGCCTCCGAAAAATTCACAAAGTGGACATCTTCATCATCATCGAACCCAAAATTCCCGCCAAACGCCTTAAATCAACCCAATTAGCCCTGGGCCTCCCCACTGCCATTGCTGGCAGACACGACATCTGGATTCTGGCCTCGAAGGAGGTCAAGCTCGACATCATCCAGGACTCCCAACAAGCCCTCTCTTGCTGGGTTACTCATCCCACTCTACCAGAGCGCGCCATCCTTTTCGCTGTGCACGGCAGCTGTATCATCGCTGAACGCAAAAGCCTTTGGAGCGATCTTCTCGACATCCACCTCCACAACACCAACACCCCCTGGCTTTGCATAGGGGACTTCAATGCCATCACCCGCAGAGAAGAGAAGATTGGTGGGCGTCCCACTCCCCTACCAGCCATAAATGACTTCAACAACTTCATCTTCAACGCACATCTTACTCCTCTTCAGTTCAAACGGAACGAATTCACCTGGTGCAATATGCAGGACGGCGATCACCGCCAATACTCCCGTCTGGACAGAGCCCTAACCAACGCTCACTGGCAGGGAATGAGGATCACTTCCACCCTGTCCCACCTCAACTCCGTAGAATCAGACCACGCCCCTATTCTGGTGGAGACCAACAACAACAACCACCTACCCAAAAAGAAATTCCAATTCCTTGACTTTTGGACTGATCACCCGCAGTTCTCGGGCGTCGTAGCAGAAGCCTGGAACAGTCAGGACTCCCCAAATCCTCTCACCCGGATTAGTAACAAGCTCAAAGCCACCAGGAAAGCCCTCTCCAATTGGAGCAAACAGGCCTTCGGGAACATTTTCCAAGCTATCCGAGTCGCCGAAGATGACGTCGCCCGTGCCGAAGCCAAATTGCTGACCGACCGTTCCCCTGCGGCCAGAAGTGCCCTGAACCTCACCAAGGCCATGCTCAAATTCAGACTCAAAGTTGAGACCGACTTCTGGAAACAGAAAGCCAGGCTGAAATGGGACAGCGAAGGGGACAAAAACTCCAAATACTTCCACGCCTGCGTCAATGGCAAAAGAAACAAACTATCGATTCATCACATAACCGACGAGCACGGCATCATCAGAACCGACCAGAAGGGAATCCAAGAGGCGGCCGCAGATTACTACACCCAGTTATTCCACAAAGAAACGGTCCAGAAAGACTCTTCTTTCCTCGACCAAATCCCCACCATCATCAACGATGCCGACAATGCTTTGCTGGAGCGCCCCCTGTCCGAACAGGAAGTGAAAGACGCGGTGTGGGCTTTGAACGAGCACAGTGCCCCCGGACCTGACGGATTCAACGGAGTTTTCTTTCGTTCTTGTTGGGAGATCATCAGGCGGGATATCACCGACGCGGCTGTCGCCTTCCTTGAAGGAGCTCACTACCCCAAAGCCATCTCCAGCGCCAACCTAATCCTCATTCCGAAAAAAGACAACCCCAACTCGTTCCGCGACTTCCGACCGATCAGCCTATGTACTTTCATCAACAAAATCATATCCAAGATCATTGCCACCAGAATGACAGACATTCTCCCCAAAATCATTTCGGAGGAACAAAGCAGTTTCGTTCGAGGCAGGAACATCCAAGACAACATCATGCTGGCCCAAGAACTTATCACCTGCATGAAGTTTCCCGTTCGCGGGGGCAACATCGCCATCAAAATTGACATGGAGAAAGCCTACGACAGACTCGATTGGCAGTTCATGATCTGGGTCTTCAGAGCGTTCGGATTTTCAGAGAATTGGACCAACACTGTGTGGAGATCCGTCAGCAATTCCTGGTTCTCCACTGTCATTAACGGGCAATCCGAAGGCTTTTTCAAATCTAGCCGCGGTGTCAGACAAGGCGATCCTCTATCATCCACGATCTTCATCATCGCAGCCGACGCCCTGAGCAGAAACCTAAACAACATGGCTAACACCCCCAATTTCCAACAATACCACACCGCCAGTGGATGCCCCACCATCACCCACCTGGCGTTCGCCGACGATTTACTTATCTTTTCTTCAGGGGATATCGGATCGATGGAGGTGGTTCACAACACCCTAACGCGGTACTCCACTTGCTCAGGCCAGAAAATCAACCATTCCAAGAGCATCATCTACGCCCACCAAAGCATCAGAATCGAGAATGCCACCAGTCTCACCAATCTCACTTCTTTCTCGGTGGCCCATCCCCCCTTCAACTACCTGGGCTGCCCGATGGTGTACGGGAGATCCAACGCCAGCATTTTCGAGAACCTCACTACCAAAATCAGGAACAAAATCGAAGGTTGGCACAATGCCACCTTATCCCCAGGCGGCAAAATAATCCTCATCAAGCATGTCCTTAATTCCATCCCAATCCATACCTTAGCGGCGTGCTCTCCACCCAAGAAGGTCCTTGAGTCGATCGAGCAGACATTCTGCACGTTCTTCTGGGGTCATACCGATGGCAAAGACAAACACCACTGGGCAAGCTGGGACGTCATGGCAACCCCGATCGCGAATGGCGGGCTGGGCTTCACCAAACTAAATGACATCTTCAAAGCCTTCTCCATGAAACTGTGGTGGAAATTACGCACGAGCGATAACTTATGGACCAGGTTCATGAAGGCCAGATACTTTAAATACATCCACCCAGCGATGGCCAGAGCCAATAGCAGATCATCCGCGGCTTGGTGCCGCATCCTGCGGGGCCGCGATTTGGCCGAGCCAGCGATTAGACTCCGTCTGGGCGACGGCAAGGCCAACTTCTTCCAGGAAAGATGGATCGGCGACAGCCTCATCCCGAACACATCTGGGGCCCCCAGCAACTGCAGAATCAAAGACCTGTGGAACCCCACCAACAACGATTGGTCTTGGGACAGGATTCGCGATTGGGCCAGCAACGACACGGTTGACAGCATCCGTCAACACGGTCTTATTATCGGTCCAACGCGGACGAGCTGAGATGGTCACTGGAAGCTTCCGGAGTTTTCTCAGTGAAATCGGCGAGGGCGGCAATCCATGTCATCGGCCAAGCTCACTTCACTGCGCAATTCTGGCACTCGTGCATCCCCAAGAAATGGTCATTTCTCCTGTGGAGAGTCACGAGGCAGAAATTACCAACCGATGAGAACCTTAACTCCATCGGCTTTAGTCTGGCGTCCGCTTGTAATTGTTGCGACGAGAGGCAGACGGAGAATATCGACCATATCTTCCGGGAAGGAAGCCTCCCCAATCAAACCTGGAGCCTCCTCAACCGCATCTACAACATCACATCAGGAGATGGGCGCTTTAACGATCTCCTGGCCCTCTGGGGAGTCAAGTCCCACGGCCATCAGATCGTAGCAGCGGCCGCCACCTGGGTAATTTGGAAGAATCGCAACAAAACGAGATACGAGGGCCACCAATACTCCGCCGAGCAGCTCATTCGGGAAATTAAACGGCAATGCCGCAAAAGGAGTTCACTGTGCTCCCACAGTCCTCCAGCATTCTGGCAACCCATCTTCAGCTAGTTTTGTCAGGCGCGAGCGCCCACCCCCTTTTTTTTCCCTTTGCTTGTTTCAGGCTTTTCGCCTTATTCGACTTTTTGGGCCTTGTTGAATAAAAGAGGGGGTTATTGAAATATATATATATATATATATATATATATATATATATATATATATATATATATATATATATATATATATACAAATATATATATTATAGATAATTGTATTGTGTGAATATATATATATATATATATATATATGATAATGAATACATAAGAAAAAGAATAAGAATGTAGCAACAACAATAGAGTAGCAATCCCGGCCCAGCAGCAAGGCCTGCGAACTCCCAGCAGAGCCTGGGCTTCTCCCCCCCTTGAACCCGAGCCAACAGCCAGGGGAAACTAGAACAAAACCCGACCCTCGGTTTTACTCTAAGCCGATATATATAACGAAGATGGAGAGTTCGATCGAGAACTTCAAACCCTAATCCCGATTCCACCAAGTCCCTACCCAGACCGCTGCCCCGACCCTCCACGACGCTGCGCGCCGTCGCAGCAACGCCGGCCGGCCACCGCCGCCGCGCCAGGGCCGCGCGCGCGAGCCAGTAACAGCGGAGCAACAGCAACACCCCCCCCGAAGGGTCGACTTCGCAGGTAATTTTCTCCTTAGTTCCTCCATCGATTTTCGAACCAATTGGTTCGATAGAAGCACAACCTATAGGTCTTTAGATGCCTCCAATTAGTTCGTAGAAAAGCGACCCAAAATCGAAGAAAAATTGAACCCAAGTTTGACAAAAACCTGTCCCAAAACAGGGAATATAGCAGTCCATGAACCCATATTTGAGGATCGTTTTCGATCAAACCAGTTCCATATTAGAAATTCTAATTGAACAGTTATTTAGACAACATGTAGGACAACAAAACCCTTTAGATAGATTAATTTTTCGTTTATAGTGTAAAGAGTAATTAGATTGTAAAGTTTGAGAAAAATCTGTTTTCAAAATTAGAAAATCGCTCCACACGACGTGCGTCACGCCAATCCGGACGACGTGGTCGGGTACCGAAAGGATCGAAAGCTGCGTAACGGCTTTGTGGTCGTGTGGGCTTTGACAGAATTCAAATTGGTCGCGTGTGCTCGACGAATTTAATGCGTATCCGTCAAAATTCCCCGTATCGTGCACTTTACAAATTCTCCAATTACTTTGTGCACGTTCGTCAGATCGAGACGAAACTTGCGCCAACAGAACCGTATCGTTTTTTTGGTCCTGCATGCCAAGTTTGGTCCAAATCTGAGACAGTCGAATCGAACGTCGTTTTGCGGGCCCCACGGTCCCACTCAACGGGCGATTTTGTGCACGGCCCGCCGGAATCCAACTCTGGACATACGGTTGGGTTCGTATCGGAAAACTGGATCCGTAGACATATAGTTTGACGACTTTAGAGACCGTTGACCCTGGCACGCTTTTCGGTGCAAAGCGGGTCCAACGGCGGACATCGTTTTTGCCCGAAATTACCGTTTTTCTCCTGTGTCCAGAATTGGACTTAAGGACAGGCAATCCTAGCTAATTGGACTATTCTGAGATAATTGGTATTGTCTATTTCAGCTTCCGGGGACTGTTGTACTGGTTTTGACTATTGTGGCATATTGAGTGATTTGGATCATCGGTTTCACCAGCACAGGACCACAGGCGAGTACAGTTTATTGTCTGCATTTCGATATTGATCTTTACTATATTTCATTGATTAGTCATTGGTTATGTGATTTTTATACTCTATTATAAATTGTTGAGTCGGGAATGAGAAGTACCAAGGATGTGTGATCAGACCGTAGACATTGTAGATATCGTAGACATTGTAGATATCGTAGACATTGTAGATATCGTAGACATTGTAGATATCGTAGACATTGTTTATTTTTATGCAGTAGACCTCGTAAACATTGTTTAATTTATGCAGTAGATCTCGTAGACATTGTTTATTTTATGCAGTAGACATCGTAGACAGTGCTTATTTTCTGCAGTAGACATCGTAAACAGTGTTTATATTCTGCAAGTAGATATCGTAGACCGTGCGGTGTAGCACCCCAGACCGATCACATGTCAAAGGTACTTCTAACGGTGGAAAGTATATTGGTCTATTTTTTTACCATTGATTTTCTCACGGTTTTACTGTTATTTTCAAAACTCATGATTAATGCCTAACCCTTGTCTTATAGTCATTTTCTTTATTTGAAATTGCATTCAGTGAATTGTGCTCGTTCCATTCCTGACTGGAAACCAACATTTTCAGGTTAGCCGTGGATTCACTTAGCATGGGAGATACGGGGATACTTGCAGCCAGAAGCCTAGAGACTAGCTAGATAGTTGAGTTGTAGTCATTCTATAATTGTACAAGTTTATATTTTATGCAAAAGTAAAACTTGTGATCTTTGTAAATTAAATTAATCTTGTGAATGAGTATTATTTGTGATTTTGGATCTTCATGGCCGTGACAGCGTTCTACCGCCGACACTGCGGCGTAGGATGGCTTGGACACGTCTCGTATCCGTTTAAAAAAAACGGGCATAATGAACAAGTCCGAGGAGTATACTTGCCTGGCTCAAGGTGATCAAGTGTGGAATGTATCGCTGGAAATCCTCCTATTTATGAATTATAATAATTATTAAGTCAACACTTAAAAGTTGATATTTAAGTCTAAGAGATCACTAAAACATTCCTAAGTTCTATCTCGATAATACTAATTTACCATATATATGATTATTTACATAATCTAGAATTAGACTAATACATTAGTTAAGGATTGATCCTACTAGGTTTCTATCAAGGCCTTCATGTTTACTTCAAGTAATAGTAAAACTGTGGTATATAAAAAAATAGTCCTAACTCAATGTACTGAAATGAAGTCACTTCAAAAATCTGATGGTTACCTTTTGGTTTAGGAACCAACAGTCCTAATAGGAATCAGTCCTAAACAGGGGACTCCTGTTACAGGTGGCATGGTCTACTCTACAATACCCAGTTCCAGTTAGGGTCATGTATCAACCTAAACAAAATAATATTACTCAGCCTTCAGATCATGGTATAGTCCATTTAAGCTAGGACCACTGATTTAATTTAGTCCTGGAACACTGCTACCATCAGTCCCAGGCTATTATACCTACCAGTCTTCATTGTCCATAATGTTTTTCTGAAGATGACTAATCCATATCAATCCTTGATTTAGTAATCAGCACCACTTGGTTTACTGAACATTGATTCAATTCAAAACATCTCAACACCAAATGTAATCCTACAAGATATCTGAACATACAAGGAGGGACTCAACTTATCCATCTACACATATACAGCATGGGTGTCATCTAACACAGGCAATACAGTGTTTACCAGTAACTGGTCCTATTCTACTCTAGTGACCAAGTCACAGATTTCCCATCAAGTCCAATATAATCTAAATACCAGTCCTTAAATCTATTGTTATGATCCCAAGTTAACATCCCAAAGTCTAAATTCACCTCATCAGTTACTCGATTTCATCAAGCTACCAAAATCAGTGACTTAAAACCTAACTAAGGTTTCATACTAATACACCAGTCTCCAAATTTGAGGCTGATGCATGCCTAACTTCAGTTACAGTACAAGGTAAAATAAAACAAGAAAATGGGTTTACTGAATAAGGGAATGACCAATCACAGGTTGCAAGTTTATCTCTTATAGTCTGAAGTAGACTGCTAACTGTTAAAATGGAAATTCCATTCCAACTCAGGGCTTCAAAGTGTTAATTCCTGAATCAGGACTGTCATATGAGAATCAGTCCTTAGTAGGACTGGTACAGTTAGTCCATTAGAGCTGATGTATATCAGTTTTATAGGATTTACATGTATCAGTCCTCATCAGGACACATTATCAGTCTAATCCTAACACTGATACAACTACATGACAGTCCCCCATATTTCAACCTACCATTCATCCTTCCTAACATACCACCCTAACCTATTCCTGAGAATGGGTTATCATTCAATCTCAAGACATCAATCCTGTACTCATATGGTTGAGATATTGCTCAACCAATCTACCTACTTAATAACAGTCAGTAAAAATATACAGTTCAATACATCCCAGTCCTGAATCAGGACATAATCAATCTTGATAAATACTGATATCAAATAAATCCCAGTGCTGATATACACAAATCTAAAACCATGACTTCTCAGTTTACTGAGACAATCAGTCCTGTTAGAACTGACATCGATCTCAGTCCTAAGGCTGATATCAATCTCAGTCTTAGGACTGATCTCACAGTTCAGACTTTACTTAGGCATCTGAATCAATCCCTATTTCTCATTTCTATAACTTAACAATTGATCATAAACTTAACAACATTATCCTTCCAATATCCTTATGATAAATGCATAATCAAAACATTCAGTCGTATCAGTTCAATTTTTGATATTATGACTGATATCAATTGGCCAGATATAAGACACAATTCCACATCTGATACACAATTTGACCCACCAGAAATGATAAAATCCTAAGATCATTCATCGAACTAACTAATTGAATCTATAACAATGCAAAAATCGAGAATTACCTGCTGTAATTTGTCCTGAGATCTCTTGCAATTACACCACTATTCAGTTCCTAAATCAAAAATTAAATAAGAACAACAGGCAGAGTGACATAAGGCAGGGTCAATTGATAAGCTGTTCGAATTGATCAAATGGTTTATACATCAATACTTACCCAAATTTGCTTTCAAGGATTGAAATGACAATTTAAAGGATTCAACAGTCCTATGGATCGATCTGTAGGATCAATTATATCAATGATCAAAATCGATCGGCTCACAAAATAGATTTATCATTCTAAAGGAAAGAACAACATGAATCCAAACATCAGCTTGGATGATCTCACCTCCTGTGTTGTTCGAGGAACACAATTAGGTTGAATCGATCAAGATCTACCAGATCCTAGCTAATGCAGAAAGAAGAAGATCCCCACAGCCAATTTAGTAGACATTAAGATTCTAAGAAATAAAACAGTTCAAAATCAAAACTGATTTGATTTAGGAAGACAATGGACCGATCGAATGAGAATTAACCTACTCTAAATGTCAGAAAGCTCTGGTATGCTAATCTAGCTCCTCTGGAACAATGCCTTCGACGAACACTGACCTTCCACCGCCGCGTCTAAGGAATCAAGCACTACTCGACGACCCGCACAGAAGACTCCTCGAGTTCCTTGTGTTCGCCATGGTTGTCCTCCTCTAGATTAGGTTGAGAAGGATCAATTTGGAAGAGGAGGAGAAATTTAGATCTGAGAAGAATGGAAGAGAGTGAGGATTGATACTACTTAAGTAGGCAGTTAGGAAATTTGAAAAAGAAGAAGGAAATTGGAGGGAAAATGTCACGTCCCAGAACCAAAATACTGGAGAGCGGGGGCAGACATAGCCAGCTACGTATAATAAAATGGAATCCATCTCACCATACGGTCACGGCTGTCTAGATATGTGAGGGTTTATCTATAAGCCATCAGTCTCTTAAGGTCATAAATTATCCTATTGTCTCAATCTCAATCAACTAGTAATAGTTACAAGATATCAGACCACTAAATATACAATTGTAAGGTGTCCCAAACATTACATATCCAGATGATCATGAAGCTAGTCGTACAAAATGTAAGGACTAGCAAGAGTTAAGTTATACATGATCAACCTCGAGTTGCCAATCATGTTACAGCCCGTAGGCAGACAGTAAGTAAAATATACACGAGCTAACACTTGCTCGGCGGCTAAACGCCTCAAAAGAATAATGTACAGTTACAGTGGGAGAACAAAAGAAACCCACTCGTTGTCCTGGTTACGCCTGGCGGTCACCATCGGGCTGGAAAGCAGGTAGATCCTTTGCTGCTGCTCCGGTATCTGGCCATACAAAACCAGCTGGGTCAGACCCCAGAAAGAGCAAGTGCCACAAAGGAGGCTTCACTTAGGAACTAAAACCAGCAATCAACACAATAATATAATTACGAAATAAGGGACAGTAATTGAAGAAAAGCATGATAGGTAAATATAAAAGACAATCTTGTACAGGATCAATAAAAGACAAGACATATGGAATAGCATGACAGGATGATATACGATAAGATAACCATGGGACTATTCAGATAACCAGGTTACAACCCGTAAACCAAACAAGGACCGGGGTTGTAACCCTTCGTCTGAACGGAACTTGGATTCTCCCACCATTTATCGGCAAAATAATACAAGAAAATCTTGACAGGTAGCAATTCTTGTGCAGGAATCAAGACAAGACTAGACAGGTTATTCTTATACAATCAATCACGGCCAAGCAATAAGTACGGCTTGCTACTTTAACTAACTAGGGTTATCACAGGCCTAGTTACTAGCAAGATGCAATGAGAATTCCAAGTCCGATTACCTGTTTGTTACTACCTGAGTGATTCCAGCAAGAAAAGGAAAAGATAGCAGGATATAGCAGACACACTGTAGTAAGATACATGTGTCCTAAGGTACCACACTCGACGGTGGGCTGGAAGTGCGCTCATCTCGACGGATAGCAACAAATCCCATGTATATATATATATATGGCCGGGACCAAAGGGGCAACAGGTAACTGGGAAATTCTCTATGAACTATTTGATCAATCTAGTCATTAACCTAGCTAAATTCAGTATGAATCCCTGACCGTGGTACTCAGGGATCATGCCCTAGACATGATGCAAGACACAATCGGAACAGTAGTTTATACAAGCACAATTCATGCAAACAACCACGGTGTCCAGGCCAATGAATTAATTTGTCAAGAGTGCGCCACGATGGGCTACTATCATTATCATTATTACTTATCAAGAGTGCGCCACGACGGACCACTATCAAGCATTATCAGGATACTTGTCAAGAGTGCACCACTACGGGTCACTGTCATGTCATGTGTAGCAGGTCAAATTATCAGGTCAAGTTATTATGTCAGGAGTGCACCACGACGGGCCACTATCATGTCATGTTCCATTATCATTTCAAAACATATTAAGTAAATTCGCGATTATCAAGTTCATGACAAAAAGGCGTAAGGATATAAAATGGACGTAAAATATCTAATAAAATATCAATATTCAGGACTATAGAAGAGCCATGCGGCTAAGGCATATGCGGCCAAGAATGATCTCATGCGGCTGGGAGGAGAACAGCCCATGCGACAGAATTCGTCAGGGTTCATGCGGCTAAGGGTGTCGGGTTTATGCGGCTGGAGAAGACTGGGCCTTATGCGGCCAGAAAGTAACCGTGTCTCATGCGGCCAGGAAATGACAGTGGCATATGCGGCTAGCGGGAGTTTAAGTTCATGCGGCTCAGGGTGTTGAGTTCATGCGGCTGAGGGTGGGCGGAATCCCATGCGGCAGCAGGGGGGATGCTTATACGGCTCAGAGGGGAGAGTACCCATGCGGCCGGAAGGGTGCTGTACATAGGCGGCCAGGAGCAATGAATGCATATGCGGCTGAAGGAGCAGTGGAGCCTATGCGGCTCAAACGAATCCGGGTCATGCGGTTAAGTATGACGGGCACATATGCGGCTGCATAGATAAGAGGGCGCATGCGGCTAGAATTAAATCTTCATGCGGCTGGGAGAATTGAGTTCCTGCGGCATAGGCCATGCGGCCAAGTAACACAACAAGGCTTATGCGGTCAGGAATAAAACTTGCTGCATAAAGCTATGCGGCTAAGTCTATTCGGCTATGAACTGTTCTTCTTCTCCATCCTTCCGAGAAGAAGAACCCTTCAAGCCATGGCTCCCAAGCTCCATGAATCTTTCATCCAGAGTCCAAATCCAAACTTTTTTAGGTCAAAATGGGGTAGAACGAAATGCTCTACAACATGGAACCATCAAAACTTAAAAATAACAAGATTAAGTAGATCAAAATCCAATAAATTCAAAAATAATGTAAATATAGATCTACAAGAATCTAGCCATGGAAAGTGAAAATGCCAAGTACTAAGGAGTGATAGAATGCTGTAAGGAAGAGAATGGAACAATAAAATTTGGGTTCCTCCATGAAGCAAGATGCACTTGCCTAGACCTCTCTCTCCCTCTCTCTGGTAGGTAAAGAATTAATGGTGGAGAAGAAGAAGATATTAATGAAGAGAGAGAAGGAGAAAGGGTTAAATAATGGGGATAGTGGTAGGTGGGAGTGGTTTGGTTCACATAAAACCCAACCAAGCCAAATCTACTAAACCGAACCAAACCAAGCCAATTCAATGCCATGATGAACCACGAAATACTCAATAAACCAAGCTCCATTAATCAGAATTAATCCATGAACGATAAATGACAATTAAACCACAATGCTAAATATGAAATAAACTATAACTAACTAATCAAAGAAAATGAGAAATACGGGTCAGAAATACGAACACGTATAAAAAAATACGTATCACGAATTTTGGGGCGCTACATCCTACCCACCTTAAAAGAATTCCGTCCTCGGAATTTAATCAAGAGGCTAGAGATGTCGGGACAGCTATACTATCGAAAGCAATCTACGCTACCAATCAATCATACAATCATACATGCAAGCAAGGAATCGAAGTGCAAGGCATAAGGAAGATATTACACCTCACGAGCCAAACCGATTGGGAAAATCGTGATCGGATATCATCCTCACACTCCCACGTTTGACTCTCTCAAAGAGGGATGAACTCAAGCAATACGAACTAAACTGATAGTCTTGCGCTTGAGGTCTCTCTCTTTGGTCAAACAGGGACACGGGCCTCTCTTTATACGAAAAAGGTTGGTACCAATAACCGTTTTCGAATAATCTAGGAAACAGCTCGAGCCCGGGATATACCGTGGTAATTAGGATACATGAAACATGACATGTATCCCGCATAACGACGGTCGGAAAGCAAGACAATAGGACACAGATACCTCTCCGCCGATTCTGGATCTGGGCCTGGGCCAGGGCGAACTGCTGAGGCCTCTGTTGCTGGAAGGCCTGGGCCTGAGACGGCAATGGACCTGGGAACGGAAGCTGCTGTGGTTGGTAAACTGGAGCTGATTCTGGTGCTGGTCCCATAACCGAGGGACTAGTTACTGTCGACGATGATCTGTTTCTGAACGGACAAGATCCTATCATGTGGTCCGGCGAACCACAAACCAAGCACAATCCCTGTGCTCTGCGGCATTCAGTAACAACATGCCCGGGCTTTCCGCAATGAGAACAACCGGTTGCGAAAGGCCGCTTCTGCTTCTGCTGCTGGGGATAGGTCGGGGCAGAATGCTGTAAGGAGGTAACTGAATCTGTCCTTGTAGCTCCAATAGTCAGGGCCCTAGCTGCTGGGGCCGGTGCTGAGGATTGGTTCATCTGGTCATGAGACCGCTTCCGATCTCCGGTCCGGTCCGCTATCCTTCGGGAAGTGTACTCATGCCTCCTCGCTGCTCGCAAGACGGCATCAAAAGTTCTGTGCTCGAACTGCTCTACTGCCAATATGATCTCCAAGTGGAGCCCCTGCTGAAATCGCTGTGCTCTGTCTAGCTCGGTTGCCACCAAGGTGGGAGCAAACCGACTCAACCTTGAAAACTCGGCCGCATATCCGTCGACCGTCCTGCTCATCTGCCTAAGATTACTAAACCTAGTCTGCAGGTCATATCTAGCCACTGCGTCAAAGTACTTGGTCTGAAACATATCACTGAATACCGCCCACATGACAGGCGTACCCAAACTCGCTGCTTGCATAGCCCACCAGCTGCGGGCTAGATCTAGTAGCTGCAGGCGTACCACCGCCACCTTTTCTGCTTCAGGGGTCCTGGCTGTCTCCAAGATAACTTCAATGTCCTGTAGCCAGGCATCTGCAGCAATAGCATCCTCGCTGCCGTCGAAGAAGGGAAGGTTCAGGCGCTTGAAATTGTTGACCGTACTATTCCCTCGAGGACCACTTCCGCTCACAGCATCTTGTACTGCTTGCTGCAAGGCATCACCTTGACGGTCCTGAGACGCAAGCAACTCACGGATGAGCCCTATCAAGACCCCATCCTCTGACCCTGCTGGCTGAACTGGCTGGACTGGGGGCTCTGGTTCTCCAGAAGGCATGGCTCGGGAGGTGGCTGCTGAGGACTGATCTTGATCTTCTTGATGTTGCTGGTCTGCCGGTCGAACTTCTTCTGGCTGATCAACAGGAATGATGCCACTGAAGCAATGACATCGGGAATATTAAGGAAGGACCAGGATAGAACAATGATACAAGCATGCTATCAAGTCAGAAATCCAAGGAGATGAGAGGATACGAATGGAGATCAAAGGCGAGTACAGATTGAGACATCTATCCGGTAAACCCTCACATTTCTTGATTAACAAGACCTGCATGGGCCACCACTTAAACCATGTCACGCCCCAGAACCAAAATACTGGAGAGCGGGGGCAGACATAGCCAGCTACGTATAATGAAATGGAATCCATCTCACCATACGGTCACGGCTGTCTAGATATGTGAGGGTTTATCTACAAGCCATTAGTCTCTTAAGGTCATAAATTATCCTATTGTCTCAATCTCAATCAACTAGTAATAGTTACAAGATATCAGACCACCAAATATACAATTGTAAGGCGTCCCAAATATTACATATCCAGATGATCATGAAGCTAGTCGTACAAAATGTAAGGACTAGCAAGAGTTAAGTTATACATGATCAACCTCGAGTTGCCAATCATGTTACAGCCCGTAGGCAGACAGTAAGTAAAATATACACGAGCTAACACTTGCTCGGCGGCTAAACGCCTCAAAAGAATAATGTACAGTTACAGTGGGAGAACAAAAGAAACCCACTCGTTGCCCTGGTTATGCCTGGCGGTCACCATCGGGCTGGAAAGCAGGTAGATCCTTTGCTGCTGCTCCGGTATCTGGCCATACAAAACCAGCTGGGTCAGACCCCAGAAAGAGCAAGTGCCACAAAGGAGGCTTCACTTAGGAACTAAAACCAGCAATCAACACAATAATATAATTACGAAATAAGGGACAGTAATTGAAGAAAAGCATGACAGGTAAATATAAAAGACAATCTTGTACATGATCAATAAAAGACAAGACATATGGAATAGCATGACAGGATGATATACGATGAGATAACCATGGGACTATTCAGATAACCAGGTTACAACCCGTAAATCAAACAAGGACCGGGGTTGTAACCCTTCGTCTGAATGGAACTTGGATTCTTCCACCATTTATCGGCAAAATAATACAAGAAAATCTTGACAGGTAGCAATTCTTGTGCAGGAATCAAGACAAGACTAGACAGGTTATTCTTATACAATCAATCACGGCCAAGCAATAAGTACGGCTTGCTACTTTAACTAACTAGGGTTATCACAGGCCTAGTTACTAGCAAGATGCAATGAGAATTCCAAGTCCGGTTACCTGTTTGTTACTACCTGAGTGATTCCAGCAAGAAAAGGAAAAGATAGCAGGATATAGCAGACACACTGTAGTAAGATACATGTGTCCTAAGGTACCACACTCGACGGCGGGCTGGAAGTGCGCTCATCTCGACGGATAGCAACAAATCCCATGTATATATATATATGGCCGGGACCAAAGGGGCAACAGGTAACTGGAAAATTCTCCATGAACTATTTGATCAATCTATTCATTAACCTAGCCAAATTCAGTATGAATTCCTGACCGTGGTACTCAGGGATCATGCCCTAGACATGATGCAAGACACAATCGGAACAGTAGTTTATACAAGCATAATTCATACAAACAACCACGGTGTCCAGGCCAATGAATTAATTTGTTAAGAGTGCGCCACGATGGGCTACTATCATTATCATTATCATTATTACTTATCAAGAGTGCACCACGACGGGCCACTATCAAGCATTATCAGGATACTTGTCAAGAGTGCACCACTACGGGTCACTGTCATGTCATGTGTAGCAGGTCAAATTATCAGGTCAAGTTATCATGTCAGGAGTGCACCACGACGGGCCACTATCATGTCATGTTCCATTATCATTTCAAAACATATTAAGTAAATTTGCGATTATCAAGTTCATGACAAAAAGGCGTAAGGATATAAAATGGACGTAAAATATCTAATAAAATATCAATATTCAGGACTATAGAAGAGCCATGCGGCTAAGGCATATGCGGCCAAGAATGATCTCATGCGGCTGGGAGGAGAACAGCCCATACGGCGGAATTCGTCAGGGTGCATACGGCTAAGGGTGTCGGGTTTATGCGGCTGGAGAAGACTGGGCCTTATGCGGCCAGAAAGTAACCGGGTCTCATGCGGCCAGGAAATGACAGTGGCATATGCGGCTAGCGAGAGTTTAAGTTCATGCGGCTCAGGGTGTTGAGTTCATGCGGCTGAGGGTGGGCGGAGTCCCATGCGGCAGCAGGGGGGATGCTTATGCGGCTCAGAGGGGAGAGTACCCATGCGGCCGGGAGGGTGCTGTACATAGGCGGCCAGGAGCAATGAATGCATATGCGGCTGAAGGAGCAGTGGAGCCTATGCGGCTCAAACGAATCCGGGTCATGCGGTTAAGTATGACGGGCACATATGCGGCTGCATAGATAAGAGGGCGCATGCGGCTAGAATTAAATCTTCATGCGGCTGGGAGAATTGAGTTCCTGCGGCATAGGCCATGCGGCCAAGTAACACAACAAGGCTTATGCGGTCAGGAATAAAACTTGCTGCATAAAGCTATGCGGCTAAGTCTATTCGGCTATGAACTGTTCTTCTTCTCCATCCTTCCGAGAAGAAGAACCCTTCAAGCCATGGCTCCCAAGCTCCATGAATCTTTCATCCAGAGTCCAAATCCAAACTTCCTTAGGTCAAAATAGGATAGAACGAAATGCTCTACAACATGGAACCATCAAAACTTAAAAATAACAAGATTAAGTAGATCAAAATCCAATAAATCCGAAAATAATATAAATATAGATCTACAAGAATCTAGCCATGGAAAGTGAAAATGCCAAGTACTAAGGAGTGATAGAATGCTGTAAGGAAGAGAATGGAACAATAAAATTTGGGTTCCTCCATGAAGCAAGATGCACTTGCCTAGACCTCTCTCTCCCTCTCTCTGGTAGGTGAAGAATTAATGGTGGAGAAGAAGAAGATATTAATGAAGAGAGAGAAGGAGAAAGGGTTAAATAATGGGAATGGTGGTAGGTGGGAGTGGTTTGGTTCACATAAAATCCAACCAAGCCAAATCCACTAAACCGAACCAAACCAAGCCAATGTAATGCCATGATGAACCACAAAATACTCAATAAACCAAGCTCCATTAATCAGAATTAATCCATGAACGATAAATGACAATTAAACCACAATGCTAAATATGAAATAAACTATAACTAACTAATCAAAGAAAATAAGAAATATGGGTCAGAAATACGAACACGTATAAAAAAAATACGTATCACGAATTTCGGAGCACTACAGAAAACTTAATTGGTTGGTTAGAGCCATGTGCTCTGCAGCTCAGAAGAATGGAGAAGAGATCTGCTCCTAACCGATCTATGGTTTAAATAACCTAATGGCTATGGCCTTTCAAATGGGCCTAACAAATGGGCTAAATGAATGGCAAAAATTTAATAGCTAAATAAATATAATCCAATCAGTTTTGAATAGGCTGAGAAAAGAAAGCCCACTCGAAGGAGTGAAGAAAATAATAAATAAGAATTATATTCAAGAAATTGATTAAATACTACTAATTTTAAAAAAAAATTATTTAAAACTGAGAGGTGGAGTTACACTTTCTGAAATGCTCGAACTTTGACTTTACGGTTGAAGGCTTTTGATATACGAGCTTGGTATAACTCAATATGTTGTTGAGCTAGGAGCCATTTCTCGTCAAGCGCTTCAAGCTCCTGAAGTCTCAGACGATCATTGTTTTCGGTTGTGAGTTCATTAGCAATGGCAATCCTTAGAGAAGGGATCTGAATTTCCAATGGTAAGATGGCCTCGCATCCATATACCAAAGAGAAAGGTGTGCAGCCTGTAGGAGTACGTATAGTAGTACGGTAAGCCCACAGACATTTTTCAAGCTTTTCACTCCAATTTCGTTTGTTGGTAGAAACAAACTTCTTGAGGAGTTTGAGGATGGTCTTGTTAAATGCTTCTGCCAACCCGTTAGCTATAGGATTGTAAGCTGTAGAAGCAATATTATTGATCCTATTGTCATCGCAGAATCGAGTGAACTTCTGACTGATGAATTGTGGTCCATTATCATGAATGATTTGTCGAGGAATATCGAATCTGTAGATCACATGATGCTTAATAAAATTGATAACGCTGCTTGTCTTGACCTCAGCTAGAGGTATAGCTTCAGTCCACTTTGAGAAGTAATCAGTTATGGCCAATATGAACCGATGTCCTCGAGACGAGGGAGGGTTAATAGGGCCAACGACATCCATGTCCCAAGCTTCAAAGGTCCATGATGCTGCCGTCGGGTCAAGAAATTCTGATGGTTGATGGATGAAGTCAGCATGGATTTGACATGCTCGACACTTCCTTGCATACTCAATTGCATCAGATACCATCGAGGGCCAATAGTAGCCCATACGGCGAATACGATCCTGTAGTTTAGGATCAGGTTGATGTGTGCCACAAACACCGTCATGAGCTTTACGAAGTATTTGTTTTGCTTCTTCTCCTGCGAGACAGCGTAGAAGTAAGCCGTCAAATGTTCGTCGGTAGAGTGTCTTTGTAGTATGATTATAATAGAATCTGAGTGACCATCGACGAATTGTTATAGCCTCCTTAGGATCTTTGGGTAAAATATCATGGACCACGAAGTCTATGAAAGGAGTCATTTAGTCTCATTGATGGCACAAATTTCAACTGAATTGTTGAATTCAATGTTTGAGTTGTTGACTTCAATATTTAAGTTATTCTCGACACAAAATAACTCTCTATTAGTAATGACAATCATTTGTTGCCTTCTTACTGGAATTGCTAATACTGTTACAAAATTAGCGAGTGCATCAGCTTCCGTATTACATGCTCGGCGTACATGCTCGATGAAGAATCCTTTGAATGAAGTAGCCATCCTGATCGATGCATCATGATATAGGACCAGATCTTGATGTCGAACTTCGTACATGCCTCTAACTTGGTTGATAATTAGTTTGGAGTCCCCATAAACTTCAAGATACTCAATATCTAATTATTTAGCCAATTGGAGACCAATGAGCAGAGCGTTGTATTCAGCCACATTATTGGAACACGACTCATCTAAAGAATAAGATCTTTGAATAGCTAACCCTTCTGGTGAGACGAGGACGATTCCGACTCCATCAATAATAGCACATTTTGGTCCGATTCTGGATGTACCATCAAATAATAGACGTCAGGTAAGAATTTTTTCTGAAATCATATTGGACTCCAAAGTTTCGTCTGGAATCTCGTCGTAGAGTTTAGACATTTCGGGAATTGGATGAGCTGCCAGAAAGTCAGCAAGGGCTTGTCCTTTAACAGACTTTTGAGGACCATAAATCATATCTGTCACGACCCGCACCCGCTTTTCGGATGCGAGCTCGTGAGCAAGCCAGCTACGTATCAAGCGAACTCCAGCCAAACTCGAGTACGTATAAGCTGTCAAGATCGTGGTATTATGGCTAATATGGTAATTTACAGTGTATCTAAATCCACAAGAATATGTAAGACAAGAATGAACAAGTATGGGTCGTGGTCTGCAGTCCACTAGCATATATGTCCGATTAGACTCCAAGAATAATATGAGTCTATAAAGCTAAGCTGATAAGAAGGATATATCATAAAAGTACGAGAAAGATAGTAAATCAATAACACTAACAAAATACCTGAATCAAGCAGATGAAGTCAACTACCACATGCTCAGCTAACTAACTACGTACAATCAGCTATCTGAAGAGATCATCAAGTTCTCATAGGACTAGCAAGATGCATAAAACATGCGTACTAATATGACAGTAAATAACATGTATGGAGGATAAGAATACTGCAAGAAGAACATCTAAGGACGACGAGTCAGGTGGAAATGTAATACTAGACTTGGCTAACTATCAATCAGAAATCCTATAGCTTGTAGTACAATGTAAGATACTCCCAATTTATAGTGTTTCAATTGACGTACAAAGCAGGATGCTCTTAGTCGAGATTAGCCAATTCTAGTATCGATCTCCTCTCCTAAAGTATACAAGGTTAAGTAGACTCCTATAAATCGTAGTACAATGTAAGATACTCCCAATTTATAGGGTCACAAATCAAGTCAATCAATCAATCAACATGTGCTATAGGTCATAGTACAATGTAAGATACTACCAATCTATAGTATGTCTCAAGTCAAGTCAATCAAGCAATATCAAGATAAAAGAATCGGCTATAGGTCGTAGTACAATGAAAGATACTCCCAATCTATAGTATATCTCAACTGTAGTACAATGCAAGATACTCCCAGTCAAGAATGGTCAAGTCAAGAACAAGATATAGAAACTGACAACTCAATCACGAGATAAGGTAACACGAAAAGACCAATAATCAAGCAATGTCGAATATCCTATACGTGCACGAAAATCTAGAAACAGGTAAAACATGCGATGACAAACCAATCACAATATGGAAAATAGGTAACCATATGAAAGAAGTACAATAGAAAGAAAATAATATAAATACTGCATATGTTCGGCAAGGTATACTTGCCTGAGGGTTGTACGGAGAACCAACAATATATCGCCAATCAACAAGCCAGAAAGCCCAAGTCTCACAACCGCCTCTAGAAGCTGTAATAGTTGTTACCAATATTTCCAGATTAATCAAATTAGCTAGGATAGCCTGTCCTTAAGTCCAATTCTGGACACAGGAGCAAAACGGTAATTTTGGGGCAAAACAGTATCCGCCATTGGACCCACTTTATACCGAAAAATGTGTCAGAGTCAATGGTCTCTAATATCGTCAAACTATATGTCTACAGATTTTTTTTGATGATACGAACCCAACCGTATGTCCAAAGTTGGATTCCGGCAGGCCGTGCACAAAATCGCCCGTTGAATCGGACCGTAGGGCCCCCAAAACGGCAATCCGATCAACTGTCTCAGAATTGGACCAAACTTGGCATACAGGACCAGAAAAACGATACAGTCTTGTTGGCACAAGTTTCGTCTCGATCTGACGAGCGTGCACAAAGTAATTAGGAAATTCGCACAGAGGCCGATACGGTGAATTTCGATGGATACGAATCAAATTCGTCGTGCACACGCAACCAATTTAAATTCCGTCAAAGCCCACACATCCACGAAGTCGATACGCACCTTTCGATGCTTTCAGTTCGCGATCAAGTCGCCCAGATTGGCGGGACACACGTCGTATCGAAGGTTTTTATTATTTTTAAAACATGTGTTTCATGAACTTTACAATCAAAATTCTTTTCTTATAACAAACAATAAATTAAACTACTAGAAGGATATTAAATCCCTATACGTGGTCTATAGTTGTGTTCAAGCACAATTTCTATACTGGTAATAGATCGATCGGAATCGATCTTCAAACATGGGTATATGGATTGTTATATACCCTGTTTTCGAACATGTTTTTACCGAACTTTGGTTCGATTTCTCATCTAATATAGACGAATTCGACTTGAACTAATTGGCAGAGGTCAGAGTTCGTTATGTCGGGATCGTACCTCAAAAATTGGTTCACACATTGGTTGCTCGATGGGGGAGATACGACGCCGCGAAGTCGGGTGTGCCAACTACTATTGCTGTTGAAGAAATCCTGTTTCACGCGCGCATGCGGGTTTCATTCGCTCTCCGGCGACTCGCACGGCGGCACGAGGTCGCGGGGAAGCCGCAAGGGTGACTGGGGAGGCGCGCCGATCGTGGTCACAGAGGCGCGGCTAGGGTTTGGTTGTTATTGTTGTCGTCGTCATACTTATACATAGGGTCGGGGTTCTGTTGCGTTCATGAGAACGTTTACTGTGTGGAAAGAAAATTTTGTTTGGGCTCGGGTCCGAGCTGGAGCTGGGCCTAGGTTTGTCCAGCTGATGTGGGGCAGGGCTCCCCTTCCTTATTTGTTTTCCTTTTTCTTTTATTTTTCCTTATAGCTATATATATATATATATATATATATATATATATATATATATATATATATATTTATATATATATATATATATATATATATATATATATATATATATATATATATATATCTATTCATATGTATATCCAAATATATATATGAATAAATATTTAATAAACCAAAGAAAATCTTAATAATATTTTCCTTGTGCATGGTAAAAATATGTATATGTGTATAATCTACTTGACAATGGATTATAAAATACGAATAATAAAGGTATTATTTAAGTATAATAATAATAATAATAACAATAATAATAATAACAATAATCATCATCATAATAACACTAACAAACTAAAATAACCAATAAGAAGGTTTAGTATAGGGTGCCACATTATACCTCTAATTTAACTGGTCCAATAATCGTACAATAATCTAAAATGCTATTTAATATTACCAATAATTTATATATAATAAATATTTAGAAATTAGTCGTCAATTCCTAAAATAAATAAGAAATATTTGTACACACATAAAATATGTCTACATGGACGCCTTTGGTCTCACTACGTGCCTACATGGGTTTGGGTTGGGTTCGGGTTAGTTTGGTACGACCGAGTCCTCTAAAAGTCAATAATCTAAATAATAAATGATTAAAACGTCTTTAGAGGTTAAGTCGCAACTTGGCCTAGTTTTTCTAGTTAGGACACACTTATGGATGGGTCTTTCTTGGCATGGCTAATACACTAGTCAAGGCACGCCACTGCACTATCCGTGCCATAATTTCTAGTCGTCTGGTACTTCAAAACTCAACCATGGCTAAAGTCATCCACCGTAATAATTAACCAAATAATTATTGATAAAAATCTAAAAATCACCATTTAAATTAAATAAATAAATAAATAAAATATTTCAAAATTTTTGGGAAGAGGAGTTACAAATCTACCCACCTTAAAATAATTTCGTCCTCGAAATTTAAATTCATAACTATTCATTAAAATTCAAAAGAAAGTCTAATATTACCTTAATCTCCTCAAATTTTAATTCCTCCAAAAAATAGTTTATATCTTTCTCCTAACCATTTTGTAACTACGAAACTTCGAGAACTTCTACCCACCTTTGGTCACACTACTCCTCAAAACACGGTCACTAAAATCTTATAACCTTCTAACTAGTGGCTAATAATTCTACCAAAAATATCTAGGACATATGGTATCTTTAATCCCCTATATCTATCAAACAACCAAAAATTAAATAATAAAGCAATATTATACTAAAATTTAAGAATTTCTGATAAATTCGAGACAGCACGATCATTCGTCACCCCGGAATAGGAAGGGACGAGAATCAATGGTACGGGAGAGAAAGGGAGAATAATCGAGAACAAATACGAAGTTTCAAAAAAACGGTAGAAAAATTTCTAAGAGAATTTTCAAGGTAGAGTGGATTGAGATTTCTAAGATTTAGTCATAGTCGCAGGCTCGTATCAGTACAGTTACGTAACTGATACGATATGCTCTGACCTGCATGGGCCACCACACAAACTTGTCACGACCCACACCCGCTTTTCGGACGCGAGCTCGTAAGCAAGCCAGCTACGTATCAAGCGGACTTGTCACGCCCCGCTCCCAAAATAAGGCGAGCCGAGTACGTAACAACATTTCCAGGCTACGCGACGTATGAATACTCCAGTACCCATATTCGCGATTGTCGCCCGTAGGGTTCTAGGATAGGTTGATCACAGGACACCGGGTACAAACTATAATAATTACAATTCTGTTTTCAGGACAATCTAAACTATAAATAATTTTTTTCTCAATCTATCCGATTGCAACCATTAACCCAACACATATATTACATTACCAGCTACAAAGTTTTACTAGTTGATACCAAGTCAACCTCCTCTTTGTCTCATTCATAAAACTTCTCTTCAGTGTGCATCTGCATTCTCTCCTGTCCTTCATCAAAACCTAGTGAACAAAACTAGGTCGTCAATACGACGAGCAAGCCCTCAGTCAAAGGAGTAAAGTAGGTAAGGTAAGATGAGAAAATTATCGAAATTGAACTGAAGGAAAAGGATAATTTAAAAGGTATATTCACTGATAAAATTTCTTATCGTATTAACATCTTTTTCTAAAAGAATGTAAGTGTGTCAGGTATAAATGTGTAAGCAATCAAACAAATCTTGTAAAAAAAATACAATATTTAGAGAAACACTTCTGGATCACACAACTTCTATTTTCTCAACAAGAATCCCATTTACCCGGGATCAGGTTTATACTAAATGGGCGGTGCTTAGATTTATCCGTCCCATTAGTATCAGGATCACATATTGATGTGATAAAATCAGGATAACACATGAATAGTTTTCCGAGCTATCGGAATCAAGTGTTATAACAATTGTCGTATGACTTAAAATTTTTCAAGAATATCGGAGCAGGCTACATTGGATATTACAGGGCCGAATTCGGAAATTCGGAATCCAATGGAAAACAGAAAACAAGAACAACAGGAAGTGAGCTAAGCCTCATCCCGACAGACCCGTATGGCCATACGAGTGCCGATAACAGGAACTGATCAGTTTTGTAAAATATAATATTGTAAATATTTCGAAGGTGTGATCCAAAGTTTTCTCTCCCATCCCAAATGCAATTCTTACCAAAATGTAACCTAGTTAAAGTACATTTCAATTTTGTATCTCGTTTTTCGTGTGATAGAGAACACACATTAAACGAGAATAAAGTTAAGCAGGAGATTCCGTCTTAGCGGAAATAAATTTGTGCGCCTAAGGCAACACTTTCAAGGATTTCAGGGTTATGTTTGTATAGGAACTTTGATAAAATCAGGAACTAAAGTTTAATCATTTTCGACATTTCTAAAAATGGCTAACTCTGGAATTTCTCAAAAATTTCGGCATAGCCTCCTTTGTATTTTGGAGCCCGAAATTTTCACAATAGACATTAATATAAAACATAAGTCCGGGTTCGCCGACCCCTTAGGTGGAGCAACCCTCAACACCGGTACCACGCAATATATAAAATCTCGGGTATGCCGACCCCTTCGGTGGAGCAACTCTCAACACCGGAACCAGGCATTTATATATATATTTATAAATTAGATTCCATAAAGTGAGAAATATTCAACTTCTTACCTAGCAAGTGTTCTTAGCATTTCTTACCCATTTGCAGTACTAAATGGTAGCAAATGGTCAACTCTCTAGTACTCTATCAAAACACAAGTAATCTAGCATTTTCGTTAGTCACCATAGCACGTGAAAGATAAATCAAAAAACACTTTATACTTGCATGGCAATTTATAAGGTTTTGATTAATCCAAAGAAATCAAAAATTAATTATATTTTAATAACTATTATAAATCAAATATATAATTATGCATACATAAATTCAAGATTCCAGATAATTGAAAAAAATTCTGAAAGTTACTGAAAATTTAATAAAATTTAACAATCGAATCTATAACTATATCGATAAATATAGAATATTTAAAATTTGGCATCTACGATAAAAATTTGATGGATTTCGGTTCAAATTGTTAAATATTGATTATGGATTCCGTATTCTAGTCTACTTTAAGGTATAAAGACCCATTCTACGTATTTTCTTTTCTTTCTAATATCTAAATGGTCATAAGGTTTTTGTA
Organism: Iris pallida; assembly: GCA_029216955.1. Taxonomy (NCBI): domain Eukaryota; kingdom Viridiplantae; phylum Streptophyta; class Magnoliopsida; order Asparagales; family Iridaceae; genus Iris; species Iris pallida. Next base: position 20,414,011 of record JANAVB010021796.1, on the reverse strand, counting down.
ATGCTGAATTTAACAAACACATATTAACTATTTTGTCATTAGCTCAAGTTGACCCCGACAAGGCCTAAGAACTATTAAACATAATAAATTTCTCTGTCTCAGTATATCATTTATATTGATATTGGTCTAAGATCATGTTGGATTAAATGTACAAGGCATATGTAAGGGTAAGAGGCAAATTTTTAGAACCAGTACGATTTAGAATCTTTATTATAAAATATTGAGGCTAGTCAATACATAAATGTCTCTTTTGCAATGTGCAGTATAGTCTAAATAAATTATTAGATGTGCTTAATTCTATTTTTAATAATCCCTAATGACCCATCGGGTTACGAAATCGAGTCGGAGAAATCCAAAACTTGCATTGGAAGTACCATGCATGATTATAATAATAATTATTAATTCTTAGGCCTGAAATGTCATCTAAAATATAAAATTAATCATATTTCTATTTAGAGCAGCGGTTAATCCTTTAATTTTGAATGTAAAATTTTTCATTTGAACCATAAAGCAACTTAAAGTATTCCGAAGAGGGATTTATGAGTACTACTTGAATTTAGACCCAAATTGGCAAGTGTACGACATCTAACATACACGATTATAAACTTATACCCTTACAGACATAATAAATAATATAGCTAATCCATAAGAGAATTTCACATTTGGGGCTTAAGATTAGATCCCTAATCTACTTACACCTCACAAGCAACTCCTCATAATCTAGCACACTAGAATAACCATATAAATACATTCCCAATTTCTACGTCATGCACAATTCATTTCCAATGACCCACTAGAACAATTTCAATTTTTGGATATAGTCATTTATTTCATAATAACTAATATCAAACAATTTAAGGAACAATATAGGAATTTGACATGAATAAAATTAAAAGATTTATGATGGGAGAGGGCTTGCCTTTGTTTTGAGCAAAACCTAGAATTCTCTTCCTTCCCCAACTCTCTCCCCAATTCAACCCTATTTCAATAACAATAATTTTAAACAACAACTAATTCTTCTAAAAATTAACCTAGATTTAGAAAGAGGAAAATTTTGAAGGGAAGAAGTATTCCTATGGTTTTGGAATGAAGAAGAGGGAGGAGATGAAGACCGGAGAAGAGGAGGCGGTTGTGTCGGGTCCGGTGGCCGGCGGTGGTGTCGGATCCGGCGGCAACAACATCAATAATGAGAAGAGGAGGAGGAGTACGCCGGAGGGAGGAGGCCGGCCAGCCCGTCGGCGGTCGGGCGCGCGGCTCTCGCGACAGCGTGCGGCGGGCTGCGGGCGTGGGTGCGACGGACGAGGCACGGGTGCGGCACAGCAACCGCAGCAGTGGTGGGAGAGGGGGAGGGTGAGGAGAGATAGAGATGAGAAAGGAAAGGATGGAGATAGGAATTGAGTGCTGAAGAGAGAGAGAGGAAGGGTGGTGGGTGTGCTGGTAGTGATGAAGGTTTTTTTTTTTGTAGAAAGAAAAAAATCCTTAGAAAGTGAAATGTGTTTAAGAGAGTAACAAGTGTCTTCATGGGAAAAAGAGAATGAAAGAAATATGGCCAGCTCTCCTCTTTCTTGGCTGAGTCATAGGGAGAAAGAAACCATGGGTCCATTGGCTTTGTTTTTCCATAAGATGGAAATTTGCACCAACCCCCTTTCCAAAACTAAAATTACAAAGGTGCCCAAATGACAATTTAATGTAAAACGAATTTGCAACAAAACATGATTATTTAATATGCAAACATTTATACTAATACACTTATATATATATATATATATATATATATATATATATATATATATATATATATATATATATATATATATATATATATATATATATATATATATATGGGATAATAATAATTAATAGTAATAATAATAAGTAGTTATGACACTCTACTCTCCTTAGAAAAAATTCCGTCCTCGGAATTTAAATTTATAGGTAGGATTTTAAAAACAATTATAGAGAGAAACAATATATTCTACCCACCTTACAAAAAATGAAGTATAATATATTTTCTGAATAAATACTTCAAAATTATATTCATTAAAAACTTTTATGAATATAGAATACTAAGATACTTGAATTCATTAATGATCTTAAAATTCCAAAAAAATTAATAAATTTGTCAGATACCATAACATTATGTGTACTACAGAATCAAGATCATATTCCTTATTTCTCGTTTTCTGGCGTGATATAGTAATCTTGTGCCTCGCCATTGCGCATATGGCTGCAATCAAGATACCGTTTCACTATCAAGGTTTCATGGCTGCAGCTTTTGTTACTACGCCAATGATATCCATAGAATGAGTAGGAATCATGATTGTGAAGTAGCTTTACAGGTCATGATATTCTTAGTAATCCAAAATATGTTCAAAAAGCAATACTTAATTTTAAGTTCTCCAAATATTATCAACGTTATTTTATCATGGTATCAAACTAATAGATAATATTATAACATAAGATAAACCCATAAATCTATATTATCAAAAGCACTATATGTCATTTTAAACGACGTTTTTCAAATTCCAAATCAAGGTAAAATGAAATCAAGTTCAAAAATTCATTATGAAAAATTATGTCTTGATCCCCGAAAATTTTATTAAATTCCTGAATCATGTTTCGAGAATACGTGCCTCGCCAATTTGGATGGCCAGTCCGAATGGCTGCAACAACTTCTCTTCCACGATTCAATCTAATTGACTGCAGGTGGTCTCACTGCCTTGTCAAATCAATAAATAGATTATCGGGTTCTTGACACATAAAAAAAATACTTCTTGACACATAAGAAAATAAGTACTCATTCACAGGAAATTCAATTACAAAAGTCCAATCAAAATATTATTTTACAAGATATCCAATGAACATTTAATGAGAAATGTATATCTAGATATTTAGATGAAAAACGATTCCCAAAACTCAGGTTTACTACTAGAACAAAATTGGATTTAAAAGAGAAGATACAATTCTAGATTCTAATCGACAAATTTTGGATGGAACAAGAAAATTGAGAAATTTTGAGAAAGTTGGGGATTTGTGAGGATAGATATATATAATATTTGATAAGGAAGGGGGATGAGTCAAGATTTAGGAATGGATAAGATCAAGATATTGAGGAGCCGAACTACATTTTAGAAGCTATATACAATATATATTATGCCTATACCTCAAGCAAGATACTACTAGTACTAAATTACCAATAGTTTCTAAGCTATATTTGTGTATATATGTAATCCCACAAAACCACACTCATCCTAAATAAAGCCTTAGATCATTATTGGTCTATTGGCTAACTAGTCCTTATTTCCTTTACTAATTCTAACTATATATAGTCTTAGATAAATCTGATCTCCAGACTACCAAGTACAAGATCCTTAAGAAACTTTCTGCAATCCTTCATCGGCTACTCTAGTAAGAATACTCGTCTAATTCTCTCAGAATTACTTGACATATATATATATATATATATATATATATATATATATATATATATATATATATATATATATATATATATATATATATCAGGTTATGTCTATCCTTATACTACCCTTGATTTCCTGAATATTATCTACATCCTTAATGGCAGTCATAGATTAGGATTTTTAACTATATCGAATCACGATAGGATATCCATAGGTAATGATTTATAGGGTAAGCAGAATGGAACATAGTCTATAAGGGGTAAAACTTGTAGGGTATTCTCTATATGAAGGTTCTTTGTAGGCTTTTCCTAAGAAAATATCTTAAAGTCTATGGGTTAACCTCTATATAGATTTCCTCAAAAACTTGACCTCAACCCTATCCTAGGTTTCCTATTTTTCATGACCTGCATCCTATCCTAGATTTTTTATTCTTCGCAGACCTGCATGGGCCACCAATAAAAAGACGTGTCACGCCCCGCCCCCAAAATAAGGCGAGCCGAGTACGTAACAATATTCCCAGGCTACGCGACATATGAATACTCCAGTACCTATATTCGCGATTGTCGCCCGTAGGGTTCTAGGATAGGTTGATCACAGGTCACCGGGTACAAACTATAATAATTACAATTCTGTTTTCAGGACAATCTAAACTATAAATAATTTTTTTTCTCATTCTACCCGATTACAACCATTAACCCAACACATATATTACATTACCAGCTACAAAGTTTTACTAGTTGATACCAAGTCAACCTCCTCTTTGTCTCATTCATAAAACTTCTCTTCAGTGTGCATCTGCATTCTCTCCTGTCCTTCATCAAAACCTAGTGAACAAAACTAGGTCGTCAATACGACGAGCAAGCCCTCAGTCAAAGGAGTAAAGTAGGTAAGGTAAGATGATAAAATTATCGAAATTGAACTGAAGGAAAGGATAATTTAAAAGGTATATTCACTGATAAAATTTCTTATCGTATTAACATCTTTTCCTAAAAGAATGTAAGTGTGTCAGGTATAAATGTGTAAGCAATCAAACAAATCTTGTATAAAAAATGCAATATTTAGAGAAACACTTCTGGATCACACAACTTCTATTTTCTCAACAATAATCACATTTACCCGGGATCAGGTTTATACTAAATCGGCGGTGCTTAGATTTATCCGTCCCATTAGTATCAGGATCACATATTGATGTGATAAAATCAGGATAACACATGAATGGTTTTTCGAGCTATCGGAATCAAGTGTCATAACAATTGTCGTGTGACTTGAAATTTTTCAAGAATATCGGAGCAGGCTATATTGGATATTACAGGACCGAATTCGGGAATTCGGAATCCAATGGAAAATAGAAAATAGGAACAACAGAAAGTGAGCTAAGCCTCACCCCGATAGACCCGTATGGCCATACGAGTGCCGGTAATAGGAATTGATCAGTTTTGTAAAATATAATATTGCAAAGATTTCGAAGGTGTGATCCAAAGTTTTCTCTCCCATCCCAAATGCAATTCTTACCAAAATGTAACCTAGTTAAAGTACATTTCAATTTTGTATCTCGCTTTTCGTGTGATAGAGAACACACATTAAACGAGAATAAAGTTAAGCAGGAGATTTCGTCTTAGCGAAAATAAATTTGTGCGCCTAAGGCAACACTTTCAAGGATTTCAGGGTTATGTTTGTATAGGAACTTTGATAAAATCAGGAACTAGAGTTTAATCATTTTCGACATTTCTAAAAATGGCTATCTCTGGAATTTTTCAAAAATTTTGGCATAGCCTCCTTTGTATTTTGGAGCCCGAAATTTTCACAATAGACATTAATATAAAATATAAACTCTAATTCGCCGACCCCTTCGGTGGAGCAACCCTCAACACCGGTACCACGCAATATATAAAATCTCGGGTACGCCGACCCCTTCGGTGGAGCAACTCTCAACACCGGAACCACGCATTTATATATATTTATAAATTAAATTCCATAAAGTGAGAAATATTCAACTTCTTACCTAGCAAGTGTTCTTAGCATTTCTTACCCATTTGCAGTACTAAATGGTAGCAAATGGTCAACTCTCTGGTACTCTATCAAAACACAAGTAATCTAGCATTTTCGTTAGTCACCAAAGCACGTGAAAGATAAATCAAAAAATACTTTATACTTGCATGGCAATTTATAATATTTTGATTAATCCAAAGAAATCAAAAATTAATTATATTTTATTAACTATTATAAATCAAATATATAATTATGCATACATAAATTCAAGATTCCAGATAAGTGAAAAAAATTCTGAAAGTTACTGAAAATTTAATAAAATTTAACAATCGAATCTATAACTATATCGATAAGTATAGAATATTTAAAATTTGGCATCTACGATAAAAATTTGATGGATTTCGGTTCAAATTGTTAAATATTGATTATGGATTCCGTATTCTAGTCTACTTTAAGGTATAAAGACTCATTCTACGTATTTTCTTTTCTTTCTAATATCTAAATGGTCATAAGGTTTTTGTAATGCTGAATTTAACAAACACATATTAACTATTTTGTCATTAGCTCAATTTGACCCCGACAAGGCCTAAGAACTATTAAACATAATAAATTTCTCTGTCTCAGTATATCATTTATATTGATATTGGTCTAAGATCATGTTGGATTAAATGTACAAGGCATATGTATGGGTCAGAGGCAAATTTTTAGAACCAGTACGATCTAGAATCTTTATTATAAAATATTGAGGCTAATCAATACATAAATGTCTCTTTTGCAATGTGCAGTATAGTCTAAATAAATTATTAGATGTGCTGAATTCTATTTTTAATAATCCCTAATGACCTATCGGGTTATGAAATCGAGTCGGAGAAATCCAAAACTTGCATTGGAAGTACCATGCATGATTATAATAATAATTATTAATTCTTAGGCCTGAAATGTCATCTAAAATATAAAATTAATCATATTTCTATTTAGAGCAGCGGTTAATCCTTCAATTTTGAATGTAAAATTTTCCATTTGAACCATAAAGCAACTTAAAGTATTCCGAAGAGGGATTTATGAGTACTACTTGAATTTAGACCCAAATAGGCAAGTGTACGACATCTAACATACACGATTATAAACTTATACCCTTACAGACATAATAAATAATATAGCTAATCCATAAGAGAATTTCACATTTGGGGCTTAAGATTAGATCCCTAATCTACTTACACCTCACAAGCAACTCCTCATAATCTAGCACACTAGAATAACCATATTCATACATTCCCAATTTCTACGTCATGCACAATTCATTTCCAATGACCCACTAGAACAATTTCAATTTTTGGATATAGTCATTTATTTCATAATAACTAATATCAAACAATTTAAGGAACAATATAGGGATTTGACATGAATAAAATTAAAAGATTTATGATGGGCGAGGGCTTGCCTTTGTTTTGAGCAAAACCTAGAATTCTCTTCCTTTCCCAACTCTCTCCCAATTCAACCCTATTTCAATAACAACAATTTTAAACAACAACTAATTCTTCTAAAAATTAACCTAGATTTAGAAAGAGGAAAATTTTGAAGGGAAGAAGTATACCTATGGTTTTGGAATGAAGAAGAGGGAGGAGATGAAGACCGAAGAAAAGGAGGCAGTTGTGTCGGGTCCGGTGGCCGGCGGTGGTGTCGGATCCGGCGGCAACAACATCAACAATGAGAAGAGGAGGAGGAGTACGCCGGTGGGAGGAGGCCGGCCAGCCTGTCGACGGTCGGGCACGCGGCTCTCGCGACGGCGTACGACGGGCTGCGGGCGTGGGTGCGACGGACGAGGCGCGGGTACGGCACAGCAACCGCAGCAGTGGTGGGAGAGAGGGAGGGTGAGGAGAGATAGAGATGAGAAAGGAAAGGATGGAGATGGGAATTGAGTGCTGGAGAGAGAGAGGAAGGGTGGTGGGTGTGCTGGTAGTGATGAAGGTTTTTTTTTTTGTAGAAAGAGAAAAATCCTTAGAAAGTGAAATGTGTTTAAGAGAGTAACAAGTGTCTTCATGGGAAAAAGAGAATGAAAGAAATATGGCCAGCTCTCCTCTTTTTGGCTGAGTCATAGGGAGGAAAGAAACCATGGGTCCATTGGTTTTGTTTTTCCATAAGATGAAAATTTGCACCAACCCCCTTTCCAAAACTAAAATTACAAAGGTGCCCAAATGGCAATTTAATGTAAAATGAATTTGTAACAAAACATGATTATTTAATATGCAAACATTTAGACTAATACACTTATATATATATATATATATATATATATATATATATATATATATATATATATGGGATAATAATAATAATTAATAGTAATAATAATAAGTAGTTATGACATGACTCCAGTCCAACTCGAGTACGTATAAGCTGTCAAGATCATGGTATTATGGTTAATATGGTAATCTACAGTGTATCTCAATCCACAAGAATATGTAAGACAAGAATGAACAAGTATGTGTCATGGTCTGCAGCCCACTAGCATATATGTCCGATTAGACTCCAAGAATAATATGAGTCTATAAAGCTAAGCTGATAAGCAGGATATATCATAAAAGTACGAGAAAGATAGTAAATCAATAACACTAACAAAATACCTGAATCAAGCAGATGAAGTCAACTACTACATGCTCAGCTAACTAACTCCGTACAATCAGCTACCTGAAGAGATCATCAGGTCCTCAGAGGACTAACAAGATACATAAAATATGCCTACTAATATGACAGTAAATAACATGTATGGAGGATATGAATACTGTAAGAAGAACATCTAAGGACGACGAGTCGGGTGGAAATGTAATACTAGACTTGGCTAACTATCAATCAGAACTCCTATAGCTTGTAGTACAATACAAGATACTCCCAATCTATAGTATTTCAATTAACGTACAAAGCAGGATACTCGCAGTCAAGATTAGCCAATTCTAGTATCGATCTCCTCTCCTAAAGGATACAAGGTTAAGTAGACTCCTATAAATCGTAGTACAATACAAGATACTCCAATTTATAGTATCGCAAATCAAGTCAATCAATCAATCAATATGTGCTATAGGTCTTAGTACAATGTAAGATACTCTCAATCTATAGTATGTCTCAATCAAGTCAATCAAGTAATATCAAGATAAAAGAATCGGCTATAGGTCGTAGTACAATGTAAGATACTCTCAATCTATAGTATATCTCAACTGTAGTATAATGCAAGATACTTCCAGTCAAGAATGGTCAAGTCAAGAACAAGATATAGAAACTGACAACTCAATCACGAGACAAGGTAACACGAAAAGACCAATAATCAAGCAATATCGAATATCCTATACGTGCACGTAAATCTAGAAACAAGTAAAACATGCGATGACAAACCAATCATAATATAGAAAATAGGTAACCATATGAAAAAAGTATAATAGAAAGAAAATAATATAAATACTGCATATGTTCGACAAGGTACACTTGTTTGAGGGTTGCACGGAGAACCAATAATATATCGCCAATCAACAAGCCAGAAAGCCCAAGTCTCACAACTGTCTCCAGAAGCTGTAATAGATATTACCAACATTTTCAGATTAGTCAAATTAGCTAGGATAGCCTGTCCTTAAGTCCAATTCTGGACACAGGGGTAAAACGGTAATTTCGGGTCAAAACAGTGTCCGCCGTTGGACCCGCTTTGCACCGAAAAGCGTGCCAGAGTCAATGGTTTCTAAAGTCAGCAAACTATATTTCTACGGATTTTTTTGATGATACGAACCCAACCGTATGTCCAAAGTTGGATTCCGGCAGGCCGTGCACAAAATCGCCCGATGAATCGGACCGTAGGGCCCGCGAAACTGTGATCCGATCAACTGTCTCAGAATTGGACCAAACTTGGCATACAGGACCAGAAAAATGATACGGTCCTGTTGGCACAAGTTTTGTCTCGATCTGACGAGTGTACACAAAGTAATTAGGAAATTCGCACAAAGGCCGATACAGTGAATTTCAACGGATACGTATCAAATTCATCGCGCACACGCAACCAATTTGAATTCCGTCAAAGTTCACCCATCCACGAAACTGATACGCACCTTTTGATGCTTTCGGTTTGTGACCACGTCGCCCGGATTGGCGGAACGCACGTCGTATCGAAGGTTTTTATTATTTTTAAAACATATTTTTTATGAACTTTACAATCAAAATTCTTTTCTTATAACAAACGATAAATTAAACTACTAGAAGGATATTAAAGCCCTATATGTGGTTTGTAGTTGTGTTTAAGAACAATTTCTATACTGGTAATAGATCCATCGAAATCGATCTTCAAACGTGGGTATATGGACTGTTATATACCCTATTTTCGAACATATTTTTACCAAAATTTGGTTCGATTTCTCATCTAATACAGACGAATTCGAATTGAACTAATCGACAGAGGTCAGAGTTGGTTATGTCGGGATCGTACCTCAAAAATTGGTTCGTACATTGGTTGCTCGATGGGGGAGATACGACATCGCGAAGTCGGGTGTGCCAACTACTATTGCTTCTATCGAATTCCTGTTTCACGTGCGCGCGGGTTTCAGTCGCTCTCCGGCGACTCGTGCGACAGTGCGCGGTCGAGGGGAGGCCGCCAGGGTGACTGGAGAGGAGCGTCGATCGTGGTCTCAGAGGCGCGGCTAGGGTTTGGTTGTTATTGTTGTCGTCGTCATACTTATACACAGGGTCGGGGTTCTGTTGCGTTCATAGGAACGTTTACTGCGTGGAAAGAAAATTTTGTTTGGGCTCAAGTCCGAGCTCGAGCTGGGCCTGGGTTTGCCCGACTGATGTGGGGCTGGGCTCCCCTACCTTATTTGTTTTCCTTTTTCTTTTATTTTTCCTTATATATATATATATATATATATATATATATATATATATATATATATATATATATATATATATATATATATCTGGGCTCCCCTACCTTATATATATATATATATATATATATATATATATATATATATATATATATATATATATATATATATATATATATATATATATATACATATATCTATTCATATGCATATCCATATATATATATGAATAAATATTTAATAAACCAAAGAAAATCTTAATAATAATTTCCTTTTGCATGGTAAAAATATGTATATGTATATAATCTACTTGACAATGGATTATAAAATACGAATAATAAAGGTATTATTTAAGCATAATAATATTAATAATAATAATAATAATAATAATAATAATAATAATATTTTCCTTGTAATCCTTGTTTCAAGATCAATAAAAAGTATTTTGCAAAGACTTGTGTAAATGCTTCAAATTTTTGCTGCTATTGTTCAATATCTCTGCTTGGGACTTCTGTGCGACGACCCCGTCGCAGCCGCTATAATCGGCTGTTATAGAATCCGCTTTGCACGAGCGCAATCTAGGCTCGTGCGACATCACGCCTTAGCGAGGACGATCGCTCCTACGGGAGCGGGCGTGACATAATGGTATCAGAGCACGGCTTTACGTCCATGAACTATCGATTGAATTCTTTAACTCGGTTGTTTCTGCAAACTCTGAAGTGTTGCTTCCGCAAGTTGATATCTTTGATGCGCTCTCTCTCAAATGTTTCACGGGATGTCCATACAATAAGTCGATCTAATTTGCAAAACGTAGGAGAACAGTTTTTGACAAAATAAAATATGGTTCGCGTAAGCACAGTTGGCTAAGTCGGGCTGGGCATATACACAAAAGTTGCGTCGACTTAGAAGAGTCGAGTGTGAGATTCAATCCGTCTCGGATGATAATGTGTTGGAATCGATTGAGTAAGTGGGATGACTATCGATAGGGGTACTATCGAGCGACGATATCGTTGATGCGATATAGATAAGTGTGCTTGAAATTCGAGAAATGGTTCGAACGAAAAATTTAAAGAAGTCAATTTTTGATTCGAGTGATAGTTTTGAGGATTTGTCGAATGACTTCATCCTTGAGTGGTGTATGCGATAGCCTCAGGGATGTCAATCGATCGATTAAGGATGCGGGGTATTGATGTGTCTATCAGCAAGCGTCGTATGTATGCAAAGCCATAGATTGTGTATCGTTGAATAAGTTGTAGTCTTGAAGATTTGGACGAGTCGATTCAAACAAATTATAGATGGCGCGCACAGGATAGTGATTGTGCGAGTATGAAATACAAAATGATTGAGTAGGTGAAATCGAATCGAAGAAAAGTTAGGATGTACGAATGGATGACTTGATCGAGGAAATTGATACAGATCGTATACAAAAAGTTAGCATGACGGAAAGATAGCGTGCATGAAAATTTTGATTTGAATGTTTAAAAATAACTTTAAGGATTGGAATGAATGTTGCTCGATGATTTGAGTTAGCAAGAAATGATATGATTTGAGGGAAAAAATGTTGCTCTACGACTTAAGATAGACGGATGAATAATACGTGAATTTGGGTTTAAGGAAATTGATGTTGTGAATGATTCGAGAAATAATGATCGAACTTGAATTTGAATGTCAAGGAGATTATCCAGTCAGACGATATCATCATTCGCACGACTCAAAATTCATCATAAAGGAAGATCGTCAGGTTACGCATATCATCGATGGTATTAGGTGTATCAAATATCGATATACGATAACTAGAAGGCACTCTAATTCGAGGAATGAGGATCGTGAAAGTGTTATTGTTCCGACGGATACTATACTTAGGATTTTGATTAAAATAAATGTAGATGAAAACAGAAGTGTCTTGATGGTTACGCGGATAACCACATCGTCGACATTCTTGTCTTGTGCGAGCACAACTCTAGTCTCGCACATGCGTCACGTCGGATTTGGGGCGATCGTTCCGCATGAGTTTGACATGGTGATTCATGTCGCGGGAATGATCGAACTCGAAAAATCAGGGCGCGGCAACTTTGATTGTCTTGACTTGTTGGTTTGATGCGAAGGTAAATTCGAGAAATTGTTGGACTTGTGATGGACGATTGAATAAACTTGAGGATTGAGTAGGTCCAATCCGCACATCGAGAATGAATTAGTCTAGACTCAAAATAAGAGTTACGTCCCGATGAAAATGATTAATCCGTGGGAGCGTTGCATGGTGATTTCATGTCCACTATGGATAATCGGACTCGCGTGAGATCGGAGTGTGGCATATTGTTAAGTCAGACGACCTTGTGATCGATTACGTGAATTGGAATATATGACTTAGGGAATGTGGAATATGAAATTTTGGTTAGCGACGAATTGAGTCATAGCGTGCTTGATTTGAGAATGATTGATAGGCAAACTATATCGAACGTGTTTGAAGGGATAGACTATGCAAGATGGTTTATTGAACGAGCGATATTGATATGTCGTGGAATTGGTTGAACGTAAGTTGTCGTAGGATGGCTTTACTGAATGACTCGGACCCCGTGCGACGAATGTCGAAATGTATATAGAAAATCAATGCTCGAAGTTTAGAAATTGGAGTGATGCGAGCTTGGGTAGAAAATCCCGTATTATCAACTTGCTTCGACCTTAGGATGGGGTCAGTGTTGATATCGTTGTTTGGGAACAATGATTCCAATACTGATGGATGACCTTAGCCTAAAGACATAGCCTAGCAGTTAGGCAGACGTTCCAGCACAAAGAGATAGGAATTATGGAGGCATCGCTCATGATGCTCGGTTGACATGCATGTATATCAGGAACGACTGAATATTTGTACGATTCGACTCAAGCGGTGATAGCAGGTTCTTTATCACGAGGCTTGGCTGAAATACATGTATTCTGAGGACGCCTGGAATATGTACACGATCCCACGATCCAACTGATTGATGCGCTGAATCAAATGAGACTAGAGGAATGTAAAAGTGTCAAAGATTTTGAAATCTTGTTTCAAGAAAAAGATTGATGGTAGTATGAGCATGGCCCAGATTGAGGGAACGCATAGGAGAAATGTGTACGAGAAACATAGGATGTTGAATCAAGTTATAAGTCAATAAGTGTACTCAGTTATTTTCGAGGACAAAACTTTTTCTGAATGGTGTATGATGTAGTGCCTAGTCCCGCTCAGTCAATCGGAGAAATCGAAACGCCAAAGGCATACGGACTTAGCCTTGCAGCGGCTGCTCGAAGGCCCGCTCGGTCGAGGCGACCCCTCGCTCAGGTGGGTGGCTTCGGTAAACTTGCCTCAGCTTGGCCTTCGCACTAATAAAATAAAAGTTTTCAATTGCACAAGTAGGCTGGATAATAAAAAGAGACGAATCCACATAGCTAAGGAAATAATCCCAAGTCGGGTTGAATCGAGTTAGAATATGGAAAGGTCCAACGGTCGGCTTAGAGTTGGTGCACGACGTGCTTTGAAAATGACACTTGGTCCTTCATCTCGTGGCTTGGAAGAAGGAAAGTTGGTCTTCGGTGCAAAAGTTGTGAATTAGCCTAAGTCATAGGTGTCGTCCACGTAAATGCTCGATAAAGCATGCATGCTTTCACGATGCATGACTCGGCATAGCCTTTGCTCTCCCCACGGATTAAAGTTGTATTGTATGGCTTGTGGCATAAGTCTAAGCACCCAAATAGCTTGGTTATTCAAAGTCGATCGCGTGCACGACACGTTCCCATAATGCAAGGCTTGACGCAGTCTTTGCTCGTCAAGTTGTTGCACGATTAAGTTAGGCAAGTTATGTTAGGCTATCGGAGTAGTAACAAGCACGGTCCTACGAGTTCTACGGCTGCACATAGTCTTACGGTCTCAAGGTCCGTCATATAAAGTATGTCTTGGACGGTAATGTCGCATAGAGTTCAAGTTGGTTTAAGGCACGATGTCACAGACTTAGTATTTTTAAGGCACGGGCCATTGTTGATTAAATTAAGTTGGAAGGAGGGCTTTCAAATAGTCGTTCTTGAGTCGAATGAAATGATAGGGCAAGAAGGAAGAATACTCGCGACCATGGGTCGTCGAGATGGTCACAAATGATAGAAGTCTTGATATTGGTTTTGAAAGAGATGGTAACACTGGAAGAAGAATGACTGTACGAGACGTTAGTTTGAGTTGAATCTTGTATGGTCAGTGGACAACTTGTCGACAAGGGCAAAAGTTTTCTCGAGCGACAACCCGGGGCCACGAGATTATTTCGGCCTAGAAGAAAATACGGTATAGCCGAGCTGGGAGTACCGCTCAGGTTAGTGGGGGACTTTCAGCGGGGATCGCTACTTGCGCTGAAAGGGTCCTGAATAACAAAGCTATAAGTCCAAAGTATAGCTTGTTGTGCTAGTGACCTCATATAGGTGGGTCGGCACGGGCGGCAATCCATGTTTGCAAAAATAAAAAGTTTTATTACAAACTTAGAAAAAGTGTACAAGAGTACAATTTGGATTCTAGGGAAGTACAACTATAGAAATCTGATCAGAAGACGATCACTTTATCCCTTGGACTATGTGAACTTGAAGACTAGAGCCTTTGGAGAATGCAACATCAATTTTACAAGAATTCTTGATCTCTGTGTCCTCCCTTTAACAATGATTGGAAACTCTATTTATAGAGTTCTGGAAATAACTATTTTATCAGTTATTCTGATATGCGCGAGGCTGAACTGCACAACTTTGTATTGCGCCAACCTTATGTTGTGCCAACTTCCATCCAGTTATCAATCGTGTACTAACTGTATTTAGATGCGTGGCATCATGTGATTGATATGTGCATGGTCGTGTACAGAATAGTGGACACATTTTGAGAGATTAGTGGCATATGCGCCACATCATCCTACTTTAGAATGTAAGTTATCTCGACTTCATCAGGTTGTACGAGCTTCAGTCAACGAGTCAAACTGCGCCTGATTGGGTTGCGCCTAGACACGTAGCAGCTTTTGAATATATGAAAATAATTTATCTGGATTGCACCTAGCCGCAGCTAAGGAATTTATTTAGATTGTGCCTAGGCGCAACTCACAAGGTGTGCAGGACAGTTGTTAATAAAATCTCCTTGAGCGGCACATTTTGAGGGATTCGAAGAGATTTTCTTCGTTTACTATGCTGTCAACTGTGTAATGCCCGAATTTTGAAATACGTATTTTTAATTAGGCTTATATGTATTTCGGGCATGTATTTTATTTTCTCGAATTTTTGCCTGTAATTGTATTTTGGCTTGACTTGCGAATTTTTAGTTTTCTCGTAAAATGGGTTTTTGGACCTGGCGTGGTTTTATTTTATGGAGAAGGAATTGGTTTGGTTTGGTTTAGTATGCATTGGACCACACTTAGCTAACCTCCACCTTCAACACAACATATCCTCCCTCATTAAAACCCCACCTAATTTTATCTCTCATCATAACTTCTATTAATTTTTCTTCATCTTCTTTATCCTTCCTCCACCAACACCATAGGCAAGTGCACCTTGCCACCACATAAGAAACCTATTTTATTTGCCCATTAGCTAGATTAGGCCATTGTGAACAGCATTAGAACTTGGCATTTTGTGATTTGGAGCTTCTATTTTTCTATATCTAAGTTTTAACCATTTTCGGATTTTCTTGGTTTTGATCTATTAAACTTAGATTTTTTTTTTCTTGTTTTGAGGCTTCCATGTGGAAGAGAATTCAATTTTACACAAGTTAGAACTTTGAAAATCCAAATTTGGTTTTATTTTGGCTAAGATATGAAGATTAGAAATTTGGTGTTCTTGGGGTTTCCTCTCGGCCAGTTGGAGTAGAAGACCTCGGCCAGCGCTCTTTAGCGCATGGCCGAACTGTGCTAACTCCTTGGCTAGCGCTTTGCGCTGGGCTGACCCGCGCTGGCGCTCTTTAGCTCCAGCGCCTTCATTCCATTGGCGCACTTGACTGCTGTACAGCTCGCTCCCCAGCGCGCTTCACCTCAGCGCAACCCGTCCCTAGCGCAGTTCGCTCCCAGCGCAACCTAATCCTGCGCAGCTCATATCCTGCACGGCTCGGCTCCAGCGCAACCCAATTCTAGCGCAGCTCAACCCTGCGCAGCTCGCTCCCAGCGCAACCCAACCTCACCGCAGTCCATTTCCTCCAGCGCATTCTGATCCCCAGCACACCCTGTTGCCCATGGTGATTTGGTTTTATTTCCTTGTACTTGGCTACTCTTTTGTGGATTGGAGTTTTGAGATCTTGTTCCACACAACACGACTGTCTCGACCCAACACGAACTGGCACGATTTTCGGTGTTTAGTTTATGACTAGTACGGTTTTCGAATATGCATGTGAAGGAAAAATATATATAAGGATATTGCATACATGCGTGGAAAAGTAAGTCACTACAAGAAAAATGATTTTTTATGGCGCACAAAACGCGCCGTAAATGATCTTTCACGGCGTACATTTTGGTGCCGTAAAAGGCCATGCCGTAAATGACCATATTATTTACAGCACGCATTTGCACGCTGTAAATGACACTTATTACAACGCGCATTAGAACGCTGTAAATGACCCTCCTTTTACAATACGTTTAAGAACGCTGTAAATGACCTCTCTTTTACAGCGCACATCAGAACGTTGTAAATGACCTCTTTTTTTACAACACATTCGAACGATGTAAATGACACTTTTTTTTACAACGCGAGAGCAAATGCTGTAAATGATCACCTATCACACATTGTAAATGCATATTGACATGGTGATCAGGACATAGTCCCTGCAGCCATTCGACTGACGAGGCAAAAACTATGTAGCCGTAGATGAAGTTGACTGTCCTCCGACCCTCATCCCTCGGCAATGATGATACGACAACCAACCAGAGAGGATACTCTGAGAGATCCATCTGAGTAGGACGTATACTCTGAGAGATCACCTTTACAAGAATGATATCAGTAGTGGGATTGAGTATTAGAGGAGATATTATCAGAGTATACGTCCTACTCAGATGGATCTCTCACCGTTACTATTTTTTCTGACAGCATGGTGGATGTGCTCCGTCAACAGATTCTTGCTCCGAGCCAAAACTTTGCCCCGGAGCTCAAGTGGACAACCTTCGTGTAGAGCTCGAGTGAGAGGTTCCTGACAGCATGGTGGTCTTCTTTGTCAAAGTATTCGTGGACGAGCACGGATACTTTGACAAAGAAGACCACCATGCTGTCAGGAACCTCTCACTCGAGCTCTACACGAAGGATGTCTACTTGAGCTTCGGGGCAAAGTTTTGGCTTAGAGCAAGAATCTGTTGACGGAGCACATCCACCATGCTGTCAGAAAAAATAGTAACGGTGAGAGACCCATCTGAGTAGAACGTATACTCTGATAATATCTCCTCCAACACTCAATTCCACTACTGATATCATTCTTGTAAAGGTGATCTCTCAGACTATACGTCTTACTCAGATGGATCTCTCAGAGTATCCCCTCCGGTTGGGTTGTGTTCTGAGCCATTCGTTCTCACACTTAAAATACATATGAATTAGAACTGTGTTTTGTATTTTCGGCGAACCCATGGATTGGATTTTGTATTTTGTATTTTGGTTTCTGTATTTTGGCTCCAGCTCTATTTGCATTAATCTACGGTACGACATGGTGATCAGGACATAGTCCCTGCAGCCATTTGACTGGCGAGGCAGAAACTATGTCGCCGTAGATAAAGTTGACTGTCCTCCGACCCTCATCCCTCGGCAATGATGATACGACAACCTATCAATATATCTTATATAGTAGTAGATGATGTTTTAGTATTACATTATGTGAGTTCATCTTGATTCTGTTATATCCTTCAGATACTAGATACGATAAGAACATATACTACACCATATGTACAGAACATAGATGATTCACACTAATGTATGCTAGAATGAATTTTGGGTTGTGTTCTGAGCCATCCGTTCTCACACTTGGAGATAAATCGAATTTTTGCTATTTTATCTGAGCCATCAGGGCAATCGAACTCCTCCTCCTCTTTAAACTATTGTAATTAAGAAAAATTGGAATATTTGTGGGAATTTTGGAATATTTGTGCTATGATCGGATTATAACGACGGATATTAGGTTACTCTTCAGGATAATTGATGTCTATTTTATATTAATTTGGTTTGGTCTATATGATTCTTGGATAATTGGTGTGCATTAAATTCTTATGTGCATATTTGGTCTATGTGATTCTTAGATAATTGGTGTGCATTATATATTTGGTCTATGTGATTGTTGGATAATTGGTGTGCATTATATATTGGTTTGGTTTATGCATATTTTTGTGAACAGAGAAAGTGCTGTAATTTTTTTCAAAAAAATCTCAGTTAGCGACGGACTAGTGACCGGTTAGCGACGGATATTTCCAGCTCCATTTGCATTAATCTACGGTACGACATGGTGATCAGGACATAGTCCCTGCAGCCATTCGACTGGCGAGCCAGAAACTATGTCGCCGTAGATAAAGTTGACTGTCCTCCGACCCTCATCCCTCGGCAATGATGATACGACAACCTATCACTATATCTTATATAGTAGTAGATGATGTTTTAGTATTACATTATGTGAGTTCATCTTGATTCTGTTATATCCTTCAGATACTAGATACGATAAGAACATATACTACACCATATGTACAGAACATAGATGATTCACACAAATGTATGCTAGAATGAATTTTGGGTTATGTTCTGAGCCATCCGTTCTGATCAAGCATCTTCCTTCTCCTCTCCTCCACAATAGCTCTGGACCCATCTGCTCCTCCCTACTTCCTTTTTTCTTATTTAACTCTCTCAGCCACATATGATGTCCACCTCAAGTGTAGAGTCGGGGGAGAAGAAGTGGGCAGGAAGAGGAGGGGGAAGCAGCACAGCCGTCGGCATGACCCGGAGGAAGTACAGAGGTTTTCTTCAACATCCGTAGGAGAACTATCCTTAGTACTACATAGCAGGAAAGAGTTTGGAGGATTATGTCAAAACACACGGCTTAGAAAATTATGACATGTTAGTCTTCCGACACCGCGGTAACATTGTAAGCCCCCATAATTTGTAATCAATTTTTATTTAATTTAAATTAATTTTATTACGTATTTAATTAGTTATGGATTTATATGCTACTAGTTAAATAGTATAATTTTTGTATGTGTGTATGTATAATATATTATTGTATGTGTGCATGTTAATATTTCTATTAAATAAGGAATATACTAAATTCTAGGATTTTTGAGAAATTATTTGTAAATTATTTGAGAATTTATTGCTAGCTATATATATACTCTTAGATTTTGATATATATATATATATATATATATATATATATATATATATATATATATATATATATATATATATATATATATATATATATATAAGTATTATATATATATTGTGTAAAAAAAAAAGTAAAATCTTGTGGTGGCTGAGCCCCCCATAAACGCAGCAGCATCTGTAGGGGACCCCACCATCCTAATGCCCCGCTTAATATAGCAGCAAGCAGCTGCTATTGAAACACCCCAAGCCCGACCCCACACTTATAGCAAACCCGAGCAACAATTCCTAATTCGAATAGGAGTAGTCGGCGGAAGTATTTAAAACATACTCGAACCGAAACCCTAACTCTCTCAAACTTTTCATCTTCCATATCTCCTCTTCATCTCGAATCCTAGACGGACTACCCAGGCCGTTGGCGGCGCCGCACCACCGCATAAACACCGCCGAAGAGCCCAAGACGACCCCACTTCCGAGCGTGCTCAGTTTTTGCGAACAACAAGGTACCCTTCTTCCAACCCTCTTTTCTTCACGCACGCTCGATGATTTCTCGAACTATAAATTTCTGTGCGTAGCCCATATGAACCCCTCCAATCCCCTTCTGATAGAATCCTGGGAACCCCAGGGGATTGCTCGAAAAATTGAGGCAAAGTTGTCCCAAAAACTGTTGAAAACACAGTTTAGAAAGCAGTCCCAAACTACAACTTAGAAGCCAAATTTCGATCTGTGTGTCGAGATTTTTCAGAAACTAATTAAACACAGGTAAAGACAACATAACCACGAATAAAACGCATTTTGTAGATCTGAATTTCGTTTTCTGTGCGAGTATTAAATCAGCGTTAAAGTTGGGCGAAAAATTGTTTTCTTAAGTATAAATTTCAGAAAATTTTCACGATACGACGTACGTCCCGACAAACCGGGCGACGTGGTCTCGCGCTATACGCATCGAAATGCGCGTATGGACGTTGCGGACGTGTGGGAACTGACGGAACTCAGTTTCGTCGCGTGTGTGCGACGAAATCAACGCGTATCCGTCGAGATACCCCCGTATCGACGTTTTGCAAACTTGCCCATAACTTCGTGTACAGTCGTCGGATCGAGACAAAACCTGAGCCAACAGGTCCGGATCGAAATTCTGGTCCTGCATGACAAGTTTGGTTCGATTCTGAGAAGGTCGAATCGGAACCCAATTTTGGCGGGCCCACGACCCACTCAAACGGGCGATTTTGTACGGACATACCGTTGAGTTCCTCTCCTCAAACTGAAACCGTAGACATGTAGTTTGATGACTTTAGAGATCATAGACTTTGGCACGCGTTTCTGTGTAAAGCGGGTCCAACGGCGGACATCGTTTTGACCCGAAATTACGATTTTGCCCTGTTCAAGAATTTGACTTTTGGACAGGCATTTTCTAGGTATATCTTCTTCACCGAGATCATTTTTGATGTTTGTTTCAGCGTTTGGAGTCATCTGTGATTTGTGAGTTTTGGTGCTGACACTTGCTACTCTTGGACTTGCCACTTTGCACCACCAGGCAAGATACCTTACCACCTTACTCTGTGATTATTATATTCTTATTTTCAGTTGTTATTTTCAGCATTTTATTTTGTGATATTTAAACTGTGCGTCCAAGTCACACTTGGGTGCAAGCGACTCTATCGGTCGTTTTCTTGCTTTATTTATTCTCTTGTATTGACTTAGTTTATTGACCACCCATTGATGTTGAGGTATTGGTATATCTCATACGGCCTTGACACTTGTTGTATCATGTGATGTGAGTCACATATAGGACACGTTTCTGCGTAGTCGGCTAGCCACCGATACGTATGGAGCGTGCGACGGATAGGGGTAACTGCCAATAAAATTGCATGTTAGAAGACTTGGCGGTTACTAGAGGTACATGTCAATCATGGAGATGATGATACTAGGCATTGGGTGGGGAGAACATTACCTGACGTATGGGCTTCGATTGTACTTCCCTTGTAACCCGGAAGCTCCGTTGGAGATACGGGTATGAGCCTCTCAGGTTGGCCACTGTCGTTTTTCAACGACATGCTCTTGGTCACTGGTGCCCAAGAGGGGACTATAACGGATCCTATATTCAGCCAGGGCTCATGCGTCGAAGGAATGTATCTCAACTGCATATTCATAATAGAATGGTCAGGAACCCGTTTGCATGTATACCTTTCTCTCTTATTATATTATCACAGTTTATATGGCATGGTGTTTTCTTGTATCTTGCTATGTTCCCTGAGGACCTGGTTATCTCTCCAGGTTTAGACGATTTTCCACAGGAGTACGGAGCAGCATTGGAGCTATCTTATATTAATGACGAGGCAGTGCCTTATGATTATAGTCTATTTTTTATCTGAGACAGTTGTAGACATTATTTTACATCTCTTTTTCTTTCTATTTTGCGGAGGTCGGACTCCGATCTTGTGAGACTATTTTTCATAGCTGTTTGGAGTGAGTATGTTCACCCGGCTATCTTTTGATACTCTTATTTATTTATTTGGACTTTATTATCTTCTGTGTTGAGCTGTGATGAGATTAGATATGTTATTCTGGCATGTGATTATTTATTTACAGCTTATGTGCATATATGAGGATTCTATATAATGGAGTGTTCTTCGTATATGTGCAGCTGGCATGTTCACGTACTTGGTCCTACGTATTTTGGGACTGGGGCGTTACAAACATGGTTGTCACATTAAGGGTCTTTGACAAGGTGATATGTTGTGAAAAGATATATCCTTATAGTTCTCCTACGGATGTTGAAGAAAACCTCTGTACTTCCTCCGGGTCATGCCGCCGGCTGTGCTGCTTTCCTCTCCTCTTCCTGCCCACTTCTTATCCCTCGACTCTATACTTGAGGTGGATATCATATGTGGCTGAGAGAGTCAAATAAGAAGAAGGGAAGTAGGGAGGAGCAGATGGGTCCAGAGCCATGGTGGAGGAGAGGAGAAGGAAGATGCTTGATCAGAACGAAGGAATTGATGGATGGACGAGAACTAGAAAGCACTGATCCTTCCTGTTGTGAGAACTGTGAAGAGTGAGAAAGGAGAGGGGGGGTCTTTGATTTTTGCGTTCATCATCATTAGAGGGAGCAGCACTGGAAAAGTTGTGACGTTGATAGCATGAGAGAGGGAGAGGGAGAGGGTGAATGGAGGGAGGGAAGTGGTTGCATGCCTTTGGCTCACTCGAGCGGTATTTGTCCTCCGACCCTCATCCCTCGGCAATGATGATATGACAACCTATCACTATATCTTATATAGTAGTAGATGATGTCTTAGTATTACATTATGTGAGTTCATCTTGATTCTGTTACATTCTTCAGATACTAGATACGATAAGAACATATACTACACCATATGTACAGAACATAGATGATTCACACTAATGTATGCTAGAATGAATTTTGGGTTGTGTTCTGAGCCATTCTTTCCCATACTTGGCAATTAAGCATGTGAAATAGAACTGATTATGTTTAGTTTGTCTTACGATACAGATTTTCACATCCAAATTGAAATGGAACGTTACTTGGTTGATCGTACATGGATGTACTAGCGGATCAACCTCCTGGACCGTAGGTACTTATAAGTATTGACTGTATTGGATTAGTATCGATCTATCGTTTTGGTATGGGCCGTATCAGTTGGTATTGGTCTTAGCGAATTGGTATCGTCTTATCCGATATGTATCGGCCGTATAGCTAGGATTCATATTGGCCTTATCGATTTGGTATCGGCCATATCCGATAGGTATCGGCCATATTGGATTAGTATAGACCATTTCGGATTAGTATCGTGGAAGGTTTAGTAACAACTGTACTTGGATTTCTCTCTTCTAGAGCTAGATTACCATTGCAAGAGAGTCACGAGAGCGTAGCTGGCCAGTTACAGAACATACATACTTCCTTTTCAATCTTGCTTTTCCTGATAGAAAAGAAAGCATGTATGTTACTGTAACTGGCCAATCAGGATTTGGTGACTCTCTTGCAATGGTATTCTAGCTCGAGAAGAGATAAATCCAAGTACAGTTGTTACTAAACCTTTCACAATACTAATCCGAAATGGTCTATACTAATCCAACACGGCCGATACCTATCGGATATGATCGATACCAAATCGATACCAAATCGATAAGGCCAATATGAATCCTAGCTATAGGGCCGATACATGTACATATCGGATAGGACGATACTAATTTGTTAAGGCCAATACCAATCTGATACATCCTATACCAAATTGATAGACTGATACTAATCTGATACACTAGATACTAAGTACATCCGGCCTAAACCAGCAGATCCACCAATTACTGCACGATAGGCCCAACGACTCCAGTTACATCCGGTTATTGGTGAGTACATGATTACATAGTAATTCTGTTAGTTTTATGATACAAATTTTTACTCTCTCATGCTACCAACGTCACAACTTTTCCAGTGTTGCTCCCTCTAATGATGATGAACGCAAAAAACCAACGTCACAACTTTTATAATTTGAGTAAATTTCTTTACCCTATATGAAAATTTTTGTTGTCAGAGAGATGGCTCCTAGGACTCGCCGAGGTGGTACTGCTAGTCGAGGAAGGGGCCGAGGCAAGAAACCCTTGGAGGTCGACACGGAGGAAGTCTCCGTCGTCAAACAAGAGCCGGTGACTGTTAAGGAGGAGGTGTTACCAAAGGTCGAGGTCAAGGAAGAACAAATGACCATCAGGAAAGAGATTGCTCCCAAGGTTGAAGTTAAGGAGGAGCCACCGTCAGAGAGTAGTAGCATTGGGACCGACCCTCTTGTCCCTACAGAAGACCTCAACTAGATTGAGCCTTCGTATACAAAATGGCTGATAGAATGGTACATGCCTCAATGCAACTATGATCCCTGGATGTGAGGATTCATCGTCTGACTTGCGGTCTTTGCTGAGGCTAAAGTCGATTTTCTTATGTGTTTTGGAATTTTGGAATATTTGTGGAAATTTTGGAATATTTGTGGGAATTTTGGAATATTTGTGCTATGATCGGATTATAACGACGGATATTAGGTTACTCTTCATGATAATTGATGTCTATTTTATATTAATTTGGTTTGGTCTATATAATTCTTGGATAATTGGTGTGCATTAAATTCGTATGTGCATATTTGGTCTATGTGATTCTTGGATAATTGGTGTGCATTATATATTTGGTCTATGTGATTATTGGATAATTGGTGTGCATTATATATTTGGTCTATGTGATTATTGGATAATTGGTGTGCATTATATATTGGTTTGGTTTATGCATATTTTTGCGAAAAGGGAAAGTGCTGCAATTTTTTTCAAAAAAATCTCATTTAGCGACGGACTAGTGACCGGTTAGCGACGGATATTTCTAATTTCGGACTACTGTTCGACGACATATCCGTCGCTAACTGGAGATTTGAAAATGTTTCCAGGTAGCGACGGATGGTCGACGAAATATCCATTGGCAACGTTCTGGTGGTATATAGTTCGACGGAATGGCGATGACTCATCCGTCGCCATGGTTCTGGAAATGCCAAGCATTTCCAGAACATGGCCGACGGATAATCTGTCAGTATTCCATCGCTACACCGTCCTCTGTTAGCGACGGCGATCGACGGAATAGCGACGGAACGATACACTCTGATACGCTATTACGACGGTTTATCGACGGACCATTACATCGCTAATGTCTACACAGTTCAGTATTTAATACTTGAAATGGACGAAAGCCCGTCGAAAAGTCGTCGCTAATGCTTCGTATTGTGAAGTCGACAAGCCGTCGCTATTCCGTCCCTTGACGAATGCTTAGCGACGGACCGTTATTAGCGACGAGCTGATTGCCGACGTATTATTTTGGCCAAGATCCGTCAGTGATCGGTCGCTAATATAAATTGCCGACGGACGGGCGACGGATATGGCCGTCGCTAAATCGACATATTTTGGTAGTGTGAGTAAAGATATGCACTACCGTCGATAATTTCAAAATTCATGAAACATCTACTCGTATTGAGTTCGAGTCTATATATCTACCCACTGTCGACATCCGAGATGCTTTACACATCAAAATAATCGTCGATGACTTTATGGTCTCGCCTGATCAATCGTAAAGTTTTCAATCAACTAGTTCGACATTCTCGTATTACTATTTCCAAAAGTTACGATATTGTAGGCCCGCTCTATTTTGTGTTCACAGATCGTGCTTACATTTTCTTGCATATCGATTTCGGTAGGTCAAATCAATTTTGATAACACGAGGGTCAACTTTGAATCTGCATCAACGTCGACTTTAGTTCGTATTGCATACCTCCAAGTTCACTACAAACTTTTTCATATGCATCAATTCATTTTTCGATTTGCCGCATCCCGCTATACTTTGAACGCGTAACCGAGTTACCAATTATCCAACATCGAACCCTCGAGTTATACGATTACACCCTCTAAGTTTTGCGTGTTTCAGTTATACTCAAATGAGTTTCGTTGTAACGTAAACAACTATCACTTTGATACTATTTACCCGTATCAACCAACTCTTCACCGAAGTCGCACATTGTGCGATCTGATTATAATTGGCATCGCCCAACATTTCTATCGAGATCGTAAGTCGTGCGACTTGTTTGTAAGTTCAAGTTTCCTATCCCGTCAATCTGATTATTGCATCAAGGTATAATCATTTCGTTAGTCTCGGTCGTTCGACCGACTTATAAATTTTCGTCCGACGTTCGTTCATTGATACGAGTCCCCACCCTATCGTTCCAACCAATTATCGAAGAACGCTTGCATCAACATAATGTCATATAAATTTTCAATCGAGTCTCGGTACTCTCTCGTCCGTTGCGGATAAACCTTCTATAATTCTCACAACACGTCGATGCAATTCATCGCACAAGTGGTATAGCATATACTACTCAAAATCGAGTCATTCATCGCATACGTGGTATGGCATATACCACTCAAAAATCAAGCTATTTTTCTCGCATCATACTCAGTACGAACCAACAATCTATTTTGACTCACGATTTTCGCAGTGATCATGTCGATCACAACCGTAACTTTTGATTAATCAAATTCTGACACAACTCGGCCAATGTATTCATTTGCCAACACAAGCTCGGTGCACAACCGAACAATTCATTCTTATCTACTTACAATTTAGTTCCGTCTGTTGTACCTTGTGCAACGATTCATTTTCTGACATTTGTTGTACCTCGTGCAATAATTTATTTTTGACTTCTGTTGTACTTTTGTGCAACGATTTAATCCTGACATCCGTTGCACCTCGTGCAACAATTTACTTCCAATATTCAAAGGAAATGTTCGAATTCGTTCAACGCTTTCGATATCAACTTTTACGTTCATTGCAACGCATCATTCACAACTCGTTGCATTTGATACCACAACATTTCACGACTTCCATTATATCGATGCAACCAATATTTCTCATATCGACTATTGCATTGAAACAACAAATATTTCGATTCATATTTCTCAACTTTTTGCACTTGCAGCAACAAGCATCTCAATTCACATCTCGCAACTTGTTGCACTTGTAACAACAATTATTTCATGGCTTGTTGTACTCGATGTAACAAATATTTTACGACTTCCTTAGCAAACATCATGTAATTTCAAAACACATGTGGCAAAAATACACGATTTGTATTAGACTTATTGTATGGAACATCCAGTACGACATCGAGTAGAGTCAAGAGTGATTTGATTGGTGGTGGGCAACTCTTTGGAATTGAAACGAAACAAGAGTCCTGAAGAAATTGAGCCTAGAGCTCTAATACCAATTTTTTACGTCTCGACCCAAAAATTGCTCGTCCTCGTATCGATTTATCCGAATCGTTCATCATCGCTGGGGCATGATGCCGTACGAGTCTGGAGTTGCACTCGTACAAGGCAAGATGACAAATTCTCAAATGGTTATGTTTGATTTGATATTAGCAATGGAAGAAAATAGAGTATACGAAACAATTCTCTTTATTGATGAATGAACTAAGATTATAAAGGCTTTCAATAATCCAACTGAATTTGCCAGATTGGCTACAACACTCAAGTTCTCTCTTGCCCATAAAGGATTTTACTGTTCCATACAACATGCCTTCTATATCTCGGCCGCATCAATCATGTTCCAAGTCCGAACGTCAATACGATTGCACGCTTCAAACGCTGTGACATTCCATGTCTCAGCACGGTCAAGCGAAGCTTCGTCGCAAGCAGAATGTATCCTGAACCTGCAAGCAATCTAGTGGAGGATTAGTACTTTCGTCCTCGCTGTACTGATCAAAGACCCACTTAAATAAACCGACATTTGTTATGTATTGATTCATGTAACATACAATTTAGTTATCTTTCTATATTTTCCTTAGGATCTGTTTCATGGCATATTCGAAAGTAGTAAAGCATGATATCATGGCAATCATCTTATTTCGATTCGCATAAGCAAACGAGCAACTAATAGTAATCTCGTGTTGTTTCATGACTTCTTACCAAATATTTGACGCACTCGTCCTTGCACCGAAGCAAGGTGAATACACATCATTCCTTCCATGTCATGTTATAAGTGCTTTGTGTAGGAGCTCTGTGTTCCTGTACTTTCGGACCACCGTTCCTTAACTATATGAAGGTCATTGGCGTATCTGCGCTGGAATGGACTAACTTGTTTCTTTTTTCTTTTCTTTTCTCAAACTGGATAACCCTACGTCCTTCTCGTATGGGATTGCTGGCCCAGTATCCGAAGGACGCCAAACTTACCATCAATTGTGGCTTATCACATCAGTAGCAGATCACAAGTCAAACCCAAAAGATGTGCACCAACAATGATTATTCATCACTCCTAGGCAGAACGGTCCCGGCGCCCCGACGCAAACCCGTTCGAGGGAAATTACCACACAGTGCACAGACAATATTTCAAGTCCATTCGACCATGCAACATGCGTCAAACCTATACAACCAAATAATTCGCCTATCTCTATTTCAATTGGCACAACGCCCCAACTCAATGTTCATCAATGAACGCCCCGAAGGCCATAAACATTTTGAGGCACCATGCCGCATTTAACAATTATGTCACTTTCGTGCCACAACTGTCCTCTCCGTAATGAAGCCATCTTTTGTAAGTCTCGAGCACGTACACACGTTTTCATATAGTTATTCGACATTCCTTGCGTCGTGCATTCGATGCACGCATCGATTCAGTATTTCTATGTTCTACGCCTTAATGTTCAATGTGTTAGACTTATGTTCCTTCCCTCCGAGTCGTGCAACTGAGGCGCGCCTCGATAGGGTATTCAATGTTCTATAGCTCGTGTACTTAGGCACTCGTGCCGATATACTTTCAATGTTCTAGCATACTAACTCGTGTATGGGGGCACAGAATGACTCGTGCGCTGAGGCACTTGTCAATTCAGTTATCCCATGTTTTTATGGCTTGCGTACCGAGGCGCTCGTCTTTGCGATATTCAATGTTCAATAGTGACTCGTACATTTGATGTACGTTTCATTTCAATTATTCTATCTAGTGTTCGGCATGCACTATGTTCATCTCTTGATTGAGCCACGCCCATGGTCTTGATAGGTTAACTTAGCATACAACGATATATTTTACTTAGGCATTAAGGAGTAGGAAAGAGAAGTCAAAGTCCCTCCACCTTAAGCTGATATACCTTGTCGTTTTGCCGAGCCGATGCGGCTCAATTTTATAACTTTGTTGTACGGCCAACTCTTCTGACTTAGCCATTCGACCACTTCGTGCTTCATTGAATTATACGACCGATTTGGCTTACCGAGCCTATGCCTCAGTCCTTTGCGAGACAGTGATTTGGTTTTGAGGACCCCGTTGTAAATAAGGCAAAATGCCGATCTCTTATATTTCAGCGTAAATGTATAGCCTGCACACGAAATCAACTAAAATCAATACTTGTCCGAATCAGACTAATGCCTTGCGTCGATTCGATTTCTTAGGATCTTCGAACCGACTCAATGCTTTCTCTCAGGCCAACTTAACACTTGCATCGATCTTACTCGATGCGTTCCCCAGGTTAACGTAACTCTTGGCATCGATCCGACTTGATGCACTTTTTTGGGACAACGTAACTCTTGTATCGATTCGCATCAATACATTAATCGGGTCAACGCAACTCTTCGAGTCAACGACTCAGCATAATGCACCGTGCGGAGCGGTTTGATATGGAAGTCAAGTTCAGGACATGGAAGTCAAGTTCGATATGACCGCTAGGCAGAAAGAGGTTTTTGGATGTCTACAAGCAACACATGCTCAGGATTTTCTCTTGGCTATCCCAATTGACGGGTTAGGCCAACACATGTCACCAGTGAAGTACTACACTATTCTCAGGTTCTGCATCATGAATCCTCTATTTCCAATGGATGAGCCATGTCCAGTGTGCCGTAAGGTGTGTTTGGACACCTTCGGGGAGCATGCAGTTCATTGTAAGGAGCTTCCAGGTTTCAAATACAGACATGATCTTGTCAGGGATGTTCTTTTTGATGTACTTAGGCATGCATGGATTTCTGAAAAAAAAAGAGGCACCTGTGAACTTATTCTGATCCGCAGGAGGAACGATCGACACTCAGACCGGCAGATGTTCTGGTTTACGGGTGGATAGGAGAAAAACATGCATGTGTGGGCCTAACAGGAGTTTCTCCACTAGTGAGCTTGGGGAGCGGAGGCTTTACTGTGGGACAAGATGCTCTCAAAGCGGCCTCAGCCAAAGTGTCCAAACACGAGAAAGCGTGCACCGACAATCAACACGTTTTCATCCCGTTCGCATTTGACACATTTGGTTTTCTAGCACCAGACGCTGTGGAGCTTCTTAAGAGAGTACAAAAAGTTATGCACAGTAATGTCATGTCTCCCAGGTCTATGGATGTAGTGTTTAAGAGGATTGATTTTGCCATCCAAAAAGGACTGACGGTGTAGTTTGTTGTCCGCTTGTCATCTATTTCGGTGTAATATTTCTCTCTTAAGACATAATATGATTTGAATGGAGACTATTTCTGCAAGATGGCAATTTGTGGGGGATCTATGTGGATATTTGGAAGGTCAGGAAAAGCACAGTCGGTGCCTACAAATTCCCTTTTTCCTTTCATTTCATCTCATTAATCGCAAACTCTCAGATCTGAAAAAAAAAATCCAGGTATTCTTCTTCGTCCATATCGATCGATCAATTACTCAAATTCTTCCCATTCTCTTTTTAGATCTGTAGTTTCTTTTCGATCGATCGTCACGAAAAAAAATTGATTCGTTCAATTGTTGTTTTTTTTGTTCTGAAGGCGATTTCGCCGAGAAGGAAGGAAGAAGAAGAAGAAGGAACGAGCAGAAGATTAGCGGAGCCATGAATTCGAGAAGGTTCTCATTCGATTATGTTATTTCTGGTTATAATCATTCACGTTTTCACCATGTAAAAAATGGTCTAAAACGGCAGACGCCAAACGCTCACGAGAGCACCGTTTGGCGTTTGCCATTCCCAATGTGAACCGAACTAGCCCTAACTTCTACACGAAGTTTCAGAACCACTTTGGATCGCCATTCCGTTTGGTACCAAAAGCAATGCGCGCAAGCCAAACGGCGCTCAATTGCCGGTGTTTCCGAAACGCTAGTCCAACGACGTTTGAGCAAATGAGATGAAACTTAACTACAATCCGAACGACGGCTATAGATGATAAAAATGTTCCAGAATCTTCGTTAGGGTTTAGTTAAGGTCACATTTGAGGCCTTTTAACATTTCTTTATAAATTGTCAACACGATGATGAATTGAAGTGGGACCATGTTGGAGGAAAAGTCGGAGGAAGATCACCTTCCGAAACGAATGACAAAGAAGTACCCTCTAAATTGAACATTTTGGAGCGATGCCCCCCTCTTTTTCGTCCAACATGGTCCCGGTCCAGCCCCCTGTCGGCAATTAAGGGAAACATTTCATGTTAAACCCTCAAATTTAACTTTTAACCTAATAATGAAGAACTTGGAACATTTTAAATGTCGATGACTGATTTTGTGCAAACATTAGTGGTTGAACCGTTTTTATGGAAGCCCAAGTAATTAGGTTCTGGATATTAGGTTGTTGTTCGTATCGATATCTGTATCGCTCCTAATCGTGCATCTATTGATCTATCTTGAACATGTCCAAACCAGAGCGGTGCAACTACTGGTTATCTTGAACATATCCAAACCACCCGAAATGCCCCATCTTGTCCTGGCTCCACCTCCAACTTTCCCAAAATACACTTATCCATCTTTCAGTGTATTGAAAATCGTCCATTTTAGCATTTTAATTTCAGTTACGCTCGTTTTTTTGACATGCTATTTATAGTTGTTGAACACTTTATCCATAAAACATGGTTCGTCTCATAGTTGTCCCAGAATTTTCCTTTTAACTTCAATGATCAGAAAGAACACCAGAAGGCCTCTTCAATTTCTGCAATTCTGCTTTAGTTCTATGAACCAGGTCTTTCAATCTCTCCATCATTATCATGATCAACGTTTGCTAAATACCGGGAACTAGATCTCCTAACGGAAACTAGATCTCCTAACTATCTCGTCCATCAATGTATACTACTTGTTTCTAGCTGACGTTTTGTTGAAGTTACATTTCATATATAGTTTCGTCCTACTACTTTTAAAATTCTAAGATTTTAAGGTTTCTTCACGCATCTATTTTAGAGTCGTTAACCTTCTCTAGTATCCACTAGTACAATATTATCAACAAATAACATACACCATGAAACTTTGTCTTGAACATGCCTAGTAATTTCATCCATAACTACCACAACCTTGGACTTAATATTGATCCTTGATGTAAGCCAATAGTGGTAGGAAATTGTATGGTATGTTTGACAATGATAGACAAAATAGTTGTAATTCCATCATACGTATTCTTTGTAATCTCAATAGCTACTAGAGACTTATTTCTTCTCCAAAACAAACCATGTTATCTCTTTACTTACTCCATCAAAAGTCCTTTAAGTCAATTAAAGCCATATGTAGACACCCTTCTTCTCTTTAAGTTTTTGCGTTAACCTTCTTAATAAGTAAATGCCTTTTATATTAGATCTCTTTGGCATAAAACCTAATTGATTATATGAAATCCCTGTTTCATTTCTTGATCTTGTGTAGTTACTCTCTCACATAATTCCATTATGTGGTTGATAAGCTTGTTAGTTGGTGGCTAGTACAACTCTGTATATCTCCCTCTTTTCATATATATGTACTATAGTACTACTCTAGTCAACATGCATTTTTCTAGTCCTTAGATTTGGTTGAATGAATTACTTAACCACCCGATCAAACCTTGATCTCCTAAACATTTCCAAACGTCAATATCATCATGTCCTACAACTTTTGCAGATTGCATGTAAAATTGACAGTTTACGACAATAACATATGACCTATCTTGACTAACTCATTGCCTCCTTATTATAACTTTCTTGGTTCTCGTTGAACAACTTGCAAAAACACTTCAATATCTCTCCTTTACACACACATACACACATTACACACATTTTTCCTTAGTTTCAAACTTCTTATACAAATGAGCTATGTGTGCGGACACGAATTCAACACGACACATATCAAACACGACGACATGGATTCGACACCTATTTTGGTGTGCCCTATTATATTTTGGATTGTCCATGGCATGTCGGGATACATATGTCCGACATGACATGGACATGGCAAAATTTGGATGTTCCGTGCTTCTTAGCAAATGAATCAGTCAAGCATAAGCTCGCTATTATCTCATGGGCACTGTACTAGACCAAAGTGTCTTTGTTGGTACGAAGAAAGAGAAATTTAACACATCTTATGTAACTTGATTCATGTGGCCATCATTTAGCTTTGTAGACATCAACTTATGATTGTTTATATCTGTCCAGTTTGGGTATTGTTATCAGTATGATCATTGGTTCAACCGTTATTCCTTTATAAAAGAAGAGGAGGTACTGATGCTTTCTTCAAAGTTTGTTGGGTTCAACATGATTTATAATGACAACTGCGATTTCAAAATAATCCTTTGAATATTGGTCTTCTTACTACGGAAAACATGCCATATGCTACATATATACTAGACTTCAGTCGGCCATGTAAAATGCTCTAAACTGCCAAAATGAGATGTCATATTGAAATGTTTGAACTAGCGAAGAAGTTCGCAGCAATCATGTGTCTGGATTCAGTTTCACTAGAGGTTACTGACATACAGTGTCCAGTTTATTCTCAGATGACATATGTATCAGTGAAGTGCCTTGGCAATGCACTGTAATTATCATTACTCAAGGGCTGCATAATAAAAATTACGTGTACGAAGTACAAGCAATTAATATATGCCACTCTATTTCTATTACTGAGCTTTGTAACTCTTACAGTATACAGATCTGGAATTCTTATTAAGTTAGCTTAGGTAGGGTAAGGTCTCACATTCTTACTAGGAACAATGAAGCATAAATGTACATTATTGTTGGGCATTGAGAAATTTCACTAATCCGTGGTTTGTAATTAATGCTTGAATTTCTGATGGATCATGTTTCTTTTATTTACTTTAAGGTTTGATTGTCCATAGGGACTATCGCGGCACTCGGACTGCTCTATTTGATGGCATTGAGGAGGGTGGTATTCGAGCCTCACCCTATGCATCACATGAAATTGATGAGCATGAAAATGAGCGAGCTATTGATGGATTACAAGATAGAGTCAATATTCTTAAAAGAGTAAGTTGCACTCATAAAACCAGTATGCTAAACTATATTTTTGAAAGAGCTAGTTATTTTCGTTGAATGAATGTTTGCTCAGTTCATGATATGCATATTATGCAACAAAAGGTGTTTATATGGAAAATTACACATGATATGGAGATGTGGTTAGTTTCATATTAAGTTACCAGTGGGAAGGATATAAAAGATGATTGAGTGTTTTTAGTTGGTCTGTGCATCCGCATTGCTGGTGTGACAAATATTATAATGGAATTTGTGCTCTTTAGTCAAGATTTTTTTTTCCTTTCTGTTTTCAGTGATTGTGGGCCTTGATCTGCTTAGACCAAGGTCAAACACTCATTGTTTACGGCATGGACTACTGGTGTATATAATCCCATTTGCTTGCCATGTTTTTGCACCCGTGTCTGGTACGGATCCAGATAGCTGCCTTCGTTTTTGGTCTGCCTGTAGGCCTTCAGAGCAGGGGCGTATTTTTTGAGGGGGATGGGGGCGAAAATACCTTCAAGCCAAAAAATATTTTGAGAAAAAGCAGAAAGTTATGCCTAAGAGGATCGAACTTGAGACCTCTTACCTAAAATTCCCCATTTACTTACCAACTAGACAAGCATTTAATTGTGAATTTTTCATATAACTTTCAATAAATAACATCAGAAGTTAAAATATATTGCATGCAACCAAAAACTGCTTCATAGAGCTCGAGATTTCACCCCTACACTCGAAGTTCCACTCTCCTTGGTATCCCTCGAGTGAATTGGTTTTGAGAGCATTTTGCTACTTTTTGGTGACGTCCACTTTCAACCTGATTGATTCACCGTCAATGTGCCTTTTATGCCCAGTCATTCCAAAGAACACTTCTCTTCGTCATCTTAATGTCATTTCAAATTTGAATCATTCAGATGATTTCACCTTAAGCTGAATTTTCCTGATCTCATAAAGGAAAACAAATTCAATACGACAAACAACGATAACAGCAACAAATTATCCCAAATTTTTGTGGTCGGCTTCTTAACAAATTCAATATGATTGATAGAATAAAATATAAGCGAGGAGCCTTTTAGCACGAACTGCCACGAAGTACGTTGGAGAAAAAGCAGAAAGTTATGCCTAAGAGGATCGAACTTGAGACCTCTTACCTAAAATTCCCCATTTACTTACCAACTAGACAAGCATTTAATTGTGAATTTTTCATATAACTTTCAATAAATAACATCAGAAGTTAAAATATATTGCATGCAACCAAAAACTGCTTCATAGATCTCGAGATTTCACCCCTACACTCGAAGTTCCACTCTCCTTGGTATCCCTCGAGTGAATTGGTTTTGAGAGCATTTTGCTACTTTTTGGTGACATCCACTTTCAACCTGATTGATTCACCGTCAATGTGCCTTTTATGCCCAGTCATTCCAAAGAACTCTCTTCGTCATCTTAATGTCATTTCAAATTTGAATCATTCAGATGATTTCACCTTAAGCTGAATTTTCCTGATCTCATAAAGGAAAACAAATTCAATACGACAAACAACGATAACAGCAACAAATTATCCCAAATTTTTGTGGTCGGCTTCTTAACAAATTCAATATGATTGATAGAATAAAACATAAGCGAGGAGCCTTTTAGCACGAACTGCCACGAAGTACGTTGGAGACTTGTAATGCATCAAGCACCTGGTGTTTAAAGAATGGCTTGTTTAGGCTGTTTGAGGACTGCCTTTTTGTAGTTAATGTTGCAGACTTGCAGTTTTCAGCCATTTTTTTCTTTTGCATGAATTTATGAAACTAGGGGGTTTAGCGTTTGCATAGAGGATTACCTCAAGGTTTTGGTAATTTCTTTTTCTTTTTTCCTTTGAGAAATCTAACCTGTTAAATGTTTTGGTATAACAAGAAAAAACTCACTGCATGCCATTAGATATTTGATAAAATAGAATCCTCAGAGGGATATAATTTATGTGAGATCTCTTGCTGGCTAACTTAAGGTCTGCTTGACAATGATATTTTCACCGGTTTTGGGGTTTTTTGAGCCAGCCGTTTATGAAGTGTTTAAAAGAATCCTGCTTGGTAATTTTTTTGAGTCACTGGTTTTGGTCGGCTCAAAACCCCGAAAACCAATACAATGTAATTTTGGGTGTTTTTATAAACACTTATCAAAATCGGGGTGTTTTGAGGGTTTTTATTTTTTTTCTTCTATTTATATCCTTATTAGAAAACATAACTACAACTACTAATACCCTATCATATTTCTTCTTTCTCATCTTTGTTTCTCAGCTACTTAGTCCAAAAGGTGAGTTTTTTAAATTTTGCGGTTCATTTGATGTGGTAGTGAATGATTGTCATAAAATTTTGCGCTCCATTTGACGTGGCAGCGAATGCCTTGCTCTCAACATTTATTATTTACTACTTGCCAAACTATTTTATGCTTGCAAGTTATATGAGTGTATAAGCTATTGCTTGGGAAGGCAATGATATGATCTTTCTTTGGGAGGGCTTTATATATGGGCATATAAGTAATCTTATTATTTTTAAAAACTTTTAGAACCGCTCGTTAATGAATTACCAAGCATGAGTTAGATTGGTTTAAAAATCGCTACTTAAAACTGTTCAAAACCGGACCCTCATAAGTGTTCATAACCGGTACTTTAAAAACACCTCATAACCACTACCCCAACATTTGCCAAGCAGACTCTTAGTGAGGGAAGGGATGTAGTTAGAGGGAGTAATTTGATTGAGGACTCTGCTGTTGTTGTCTAACTAGGTTACCTTTTTATTGTACACATATAATACTCAATACACCGTCCTTGCCTGAAAACAGGATGTGCTAGAGAGGATGAAAGTTAAATTAGCAAGAATTCCATCACTGTCTGAAGACTGGTATGCCTGAACCATTTTCTGCCAGAGAATGATAAGCGTGTTTGTTTTTTGTTTTCTAATTGATCGTAGTAAAGGTCCTAGAGTTAAATAAGGAATTTTGTTGGGTAAGACATCAGGTTTTTACTAAGTTAACCTATGTTTTATTCCAATGTTTATTCCAATGTTGGGGAACATATGGTTGTGATATTTTTATAGTTTGGTCGTTTAATTTCACTTTTCATTGGTTCGCAAACCTATTCATCTTTGTTGTCTCTCTTGAATCTTGATGCCTCTGGTTATCTATGATAGATAGGTCTCTTTGGTTTGGCGAAAAATTTCCTTCTCTTTGCATGTGTAGTTCACAATGTTTCTCAGGTCGTTTGAACCCTAGTTGTCTCGGCTATTTGATAAAGTTCTGAAACCGCTCATTACCAATTTTGCGTGCGGCATTGATTGCTATATGTTCTTCAACACTTTGATAGCATGGCATTGGAGTTCTCAGTTGAGAGAATCAATTAATTTGCTATTTTGATTGATGTTATACGATTTTTGGCAAGAGATATGAAATGATTTATCTTTGGCAGTTGACGGGTGATATACATGAGGAGGTGGAGAGCCATAATCGTGTACTTGACCGAATGGTACTTCTATGCTCTCTCTCTCTCTCTCTCTCTCTCTCTCTCTCTCTCTGCATGTGTGTGTGTGTGTGTGTGCGCCCAGCTAATTAATATTTTGCCTGTTTTGTACTGAATTCAGGGAAATGATATGGATTCATCAAGGGGTGTCCTTTCCGGCACTATGGATCGATTCAAGATGGTAACTATTTGAAACCCCTTATTGTCAACGAGGTTTCTTTCTACCTATTGTTCTGCTTATTGTGTTTGGCATTTGTATCAGGTGTTCGAGACAAAATCCAGTCGCAGGATGGCTACCCTCGTGGCATCTTTCGTTGCCCTTTTCTTACTCATATACTACTTGACCAAATAGCAATCTTTCTATATTTGCAGGAAACTTCAGGTTTTAAGATATGGAGACACTCTGGGTTCTGTCTTTGTTTGGACTGTTGTGACATTATAATACCATCATGTAATATATCCTCCTGCAAATTGGTGTCTATATGAGATCTAAGTGGTTGGTGTCGAGATGAGACCTAAGTGGTTGGTGTCGAGATATCCTGTTTGTTCAACTGGATTGGTCTATATGTGGAAATGAGCTTTATTAGTGTTTACTCTTTGAGAGCACGATTTTGTGTTCGTTATGATGCTAACGTGGGAAGTAGGTGCGGAGGCATACAAAGTTTTCCCTCTATCAAATCCATCAATTGTGGTTGATACTGAATGCACAAGGGAAGAACATGATTCTCTAGGAAGCAGTCGAAAAGACATTTGCTTGTGATTGTGCATAGCAATAGCAAGTGGAAATCTTAATGATATTCATATGAATTTCCTTACTACCCTTGTCATGACCGTGGGACTCGGTCTTGTTTTATATGTGATTTTCTCAAGTTTCCACCACTTGACATCATGTTATGTTACAAAACCTTGTAGTTGCTAATTCGTACCTTAAAAGTTGTTGATTCTTTACTGTCGTATAGTTGGGCATGGTGCTATGCCAGGAGACCTGGAAGTGGTCATTATGGGTCATTATGAAAAATGACCTCTCTGCCTTTTCTGCACCAAGGTTTTGCCGGATGTAGCATTCTATTTCCAAGTGT
The DNA here is from genome assembly GCA_029216955.1 of Iris pallida. NCBI lineage: Eukaryota > Viridiplantae > Streptophyta > Magnoliopsida > Asparagales > Iridaceae > Iris > Iris pallida. The sequence goes on along the minus strand of JANAVB010021796.1, from coordinate 20,375,141 downwards.
CAGGAACCTCTTCCACTTTGGAATACGAGTATGCGACTATGTTCAGTTTATGTCACAATATGGACGATAGTATATTCATCATCAGATTAATGTCAGCAATATTCATCACAATTTTATATTCTAAAATAGCTCATTAACTAACACTGTGTTTGGGAACATTTGGGGGGAGGGAGAGGAAAATTTGAGGGGAAGGAAAATGGAGGGGAAGGAAAATGGAGGAAAGTTAATTTTTCCTCCCTTTGTTTGGATGGACAAAAAGTAGGGGAAGGAAAAGTTTAAAAACAATTTTTTATTTGTTTATGGATATAGGTATAATTACTATTTCCTCCTTGGTATTCTCAAATGATGATTTAATTTTAACTTTTTGAGAGGTGGTGGGGTAAATTCACTCAAATTCCTCTCATCTCTCTCCATTTTCCTCCCACATTTGGGAGGAAAATTTTTTGGTGGGACCCACCTACTTTTTCCTCTCAAATTTTCCTCCCCCATGTTCTCTTCCCCTTTCCAAACACCATCATTTAAAATTTTTCTCTCACTTTTCCCTCAACTTTTTCCTTCCTCCCATTTTCCACCCTTCCCAAACGGTACCTAAGACATAAAGTATGATAGGATAGAGAGAGAAACAAGAGAAGAAGAATATAACACTAGTCTCTAATATAAATAAGAAAACATTTGAATGGACCCGAAATAGAAATCATCGACACCACCAAAATATGTCCAGCTAACAGTCAATAATAATAACAAAAGACATAAATAAACTCATTGGGAACAAACCCACCGAATGTAAGTACTGAAAAGTACTATGCTATCATCTAAGCAACGTATGGATCTCATCTCACACTAAGATTGATTTTCGGAAGCGTCCACGTCTTCCATCGTAGGAACCAAAGTAGGTAGGGTAAAAATATTCGTCTATACCGATGAGTGTTAGTTTATCCAATCAGAATTGGAGTAAGTACACAAACCAACGAAAGTAATAACGATATATTATATATGCATGTAACAGTGTAAGCGTGAACAATACAACTACGGTCTACGAATCAGTATAGAAAATATTCGCATAAAAGAGCATGAATGTATAAATATCAAAATAAGTGACAATATGAACATTATATCTAAATTGAAGGAGAGAAAAAAGGAGGAGTAATGAAAGTAATCTAGCTAAGTGCCACTCAATTTGCCTTAGAAAATACTACTCAACATGTGGACAAGAATAGAGATAGAATAAACACATACATGAGTGTATTAATTTCAATTAGCAACACTATAAGATACACCGAAAAGAGAACATCAATCTCACATAAATGCGAGATATATGTCACTTATTTGTCCACATGCCTAGTATTATTTCCTCCCTTCCCAATGGTCTTTATATAATATCACTAACACGAATGATAACGATATGGTAAACGACAATGGAATGATGATACAATATAGTCTCACTCCGATAATACTGAAGTAAGTAAAAAGTTATAGCTAGCAATTATTACATAGCATGAATAAGAAAACCACAATTAATAATGTTTGGTAAAAGCACTTAGTTAAGCCCAAACAACCCTCTTAGCTATCACCCACAAGCACAAGCATCCAAAAGCGTACCCACAATTCATTGGAAACAATTTATGAAAACATGTTAGTTAAGTTACTTAATTTACATATTTTAGGGTCATAGTTTCTTGACCTACAAGCGACTAGCAATTTAGGACTTCCATAGATCCAACATAGTCCATACTAAAACCCATGCAGGTGTAGGTTCGCATTTGAGATCCGTAACTGTCGGCACATAAACCCATGCAAAAAAAAAAATCGACAATTTGTGCATTCAACAAAAATTAATATAGATTGTGCATTTAACAATACATATGGCGTTGGTTACATCATTCCCCCTCTACAACGACGAAGCATTGCCTATCAAAGTAGGATTACAAAAAGCTATAATTAGAAGAAGATGGAAAATTTTATAGACACTTCAAAAATTGTTTAGTACAGTCAATTTTTTTTCTGTTTATTTATAAGTTTGTCACTCTTTTTTTTTTTGCTTGAGACAGTTCAAAATTTTGCTTTAGGACTGTCCACAAAGTTGATAGTTCTACCATAATGTAGAACTGTCAACAAATTGACAGTCATAAGGTTAGGATTGTCAAATAAGTTGACAGTCTTAACTGAAACTCAAGATGGATAGAATTAGCAAATTAGTTCAATCTCATATACCCAATTTTTTTGCTTGAGGGCAGCCCAAAATTTTGCTTTAGGACTATCAACTTTAGTTGATAGTCCTACCATAATGTAGGAATGTCAACAAATTGACAGTCCTAAGGTTAGGATTGTCAAATAAGTTGACAGTCTTAACTGAAACTCAAGATGGATAGAATTAGCAAATTAGTTCAATCCCATATACTCAATTTTTTGTTTGAGGGCAGCCCAAAATTTTGCTTTAGGACTGTCAACAAACTGACAGTCCTATAAGAGAATAGGACAAAGTTGACATTCTTAATTGAAACTTACTGTCACTATATTAAAGCCCCCCAATCATTTAGGACTTTCAACAAACTTGAGAGTCCTAAATTATGATAGGAATGTCAGCTAGTTGACAGTCCTAATAAGAACTCACTGCCAACATATATTTTGGCTCACAATCCTCTAGGACTGCAAGAAAATTCTAAAGTCCTGCTTATATACAGGACTGTAGAAAATTCTACAATCTATATATAATCCAGGACTGTAGGATTTTCTACAATCCTACAAATAATATAGGACTCTAGGAAAATCCTACAATCCTATATATATATACTATAGGACTGTGGCATTTGCCTACAGTCCTGTTGGTTCGAAGCCACACTGTCGGCTCTGTTCGGTTTTTTGAAACCCTAAATTTAATGTTTAGAGTTCGAAGGTTCGTATATCAACCCTAAATTAGTTCTAAAACTATTTTATCTAACTATTTTAGGCATTGCTTAGAATTGAAGGAGTTGGAGAGAGAGATTTGGAAATTTGAAGAGAGAGAATATAAATTTATAATGAAGTGTTTTTGGAAGGTTTGGGGGATTGGACAGGCCAAAGTAAATTTGAGGTTGTCTTAAGTAAAAAATAAAAAATTTGGACTGTCCTGAAATAATGAACTGTCCTGAAATAATGGACTGTCCTAAGTAAAATATGAAGTACCTTTAGAATTTTCCAAGAAGATGGGCAATATTCCCATTGAAACAAATTCTTGTACTCTAATCGAGATCTTCAAGAACAACAACTATCTATCTCAACACTCATTTCCAATATTAAACTCTTCTTGTCTCAAATCAATTATTGTATCCCCATGTTTTTGACAATTTTTTTTTTTTTTACTGGAAGGAACCTTTTCCTCGGTCCTCTTGAGTCACTTCTGATCAATAAATCTATTTTCCTCCCAAAAAAAAATTGTAAATACTCTACTTTTGTTCGGGCTTGTAGAATCCCTAAAAAAATAATTTACCAGTTGAAAATAGTGTTTTTTTATTATTGCGAGTGTGTTGATGCACTTTTTTCTGTAATGAAATTAAGTTTGTGAGTATATATTATATAAAAAAGAAAACTGCACCAGCCGGGAATCGAACCCGGGTCTGTACCGTGGCAGCGTACTATTCTACCACTAGACCACTGGTGCCAGCAACGTATTTAATTGGCAAACTGTCTTATTTGCACAAAGCTATAATGGAAATAATTATATTAAAAGGTTCTCAGCTGTACTAACCATAGGTGGGAAGAAGCCAAGCTATTTGCACACTGGCTCGAGCTCACTTCATCTCGCTCAAAAGCATAGGAGCATGTGTGTTGATGCACTTTTTTCTATAATAATGAAATTAAGTTTGAAGTATATTACATATATCTATTTCTATTCTACTATATAATAGAAAAACTTGGATGGTGAAAATTTTGAATTCCGAAAATACTCTTGCATGTCTATAATAATTAAAAATTGTTCATTAATTTTAATAAAGACAACTTAATAATTAAGAAGACTAGCCTTTGGTCTTCCTAAATAGTCTTTCTAAGTTAATTAAAAGAATGTTAAAATACGTGCCATATGCTAGTTAGTAGTTATATATATATAAAAAACTGCAACAGCCGGGAATCGAACCCGAGTCTGTACCGTGGCAGGGTACTATTCTACCACTAGACCACTGGCACTGGTGCCAGCAATGTCTATAATTTGCAAACTCTTTTTTTTATCGATTTTGGTCATTTTTGCACATTATTTTTCGTTTTTGACCATTTTTTGTCGATTTTGTACCTATTTTACTTTTTTAAATTGTTTTTGGTCAATTTTGTGCGTTTTGACCATTTTTTCAAGTTTTTATCGCTTTTGGCTGTTTTTGCACCCTTTTTTATCGTTTTTGTCGATTTTGCACTTTTTTTGTCCTTTTTTGATGTTTTTATCGTTTTTGGTCGATTTTGCACGTTTTTATCGTTTTGGTCGATTTTGTGCGTTGTGGTTTTTGATCTTTTTTGCACATTTTATATTTTTTTTGTTATTTTTGCACATTTTTTTATCTTTTTGTCGATTTTGCACTTTTTTGCCGTCTTTACACGTTTTTTTTTTCCGATTTTGTACTTTTTTTTACCATTCTTGCACGTTTTATCGTTTTTGGCTCTTTTAGACTTTTTTAAAAATCATTTTTGGTCGATTTGTAATTTTTTTTTGTCTTTGTTTTACAATTTTAATCATTTTTTGTCGATTTTTGTAATGCCTGTAGTTCGTATTACGTATCTAGGAATACGTGTACGTATTTTATTTTGTATTGCATATCTCTTGGCTTGGCTCGGTTATTCTTGGGTTGGTTCGACTTGGCTTGGTTTGCTTTGGTTCATCATGAACCAAAGGTGAACCCTCCTACCTACCACCACCCTCCTTTATTAACCCATTCCTTCATTCTCTCTCTTCATTACTCTTCTTCTTCTCCACATTTACTTCTACACCTACCAGGAAGGAGAGAGAGAGAGAGAGAGAGAGCTTAGGCAAGTGCAAACTTGCTTCATGATGGATCTCATGTTTTATTGTTCCATTCTCTTCCTTACTAGATTCTAAGCCTCTTTAGAACTGTAAGTTTTCGGTTTTGATGGTTATATTTTTGTAGATCTAAGTTTTAAGTTCCTTCTTGTTTAGTTTTTTTGGTTTTGATCTCTAAAACTTGGTTATTTTTGAAAACTAATGGTTCTATGTTGTAGAGAATTCAATTTCACTAAGTTTTGGCTTTTGTTTCGCTTGATTTCGACTCCGGATGAGTAAGTTATGGCCATTACAAGTTTTCGGAACTTTCATGGCTGAACTTGCTGTTTGGGGACGATGAACCCCATGCGCCGGGAACCTCATGCGCCCGGGAGGCCATGCGCCGGGAGGCCATGCGCTGTGAAGTCCCGGCAACGCAACCCCACACACCGATTTGTGCAGGAATCTCATGTGCCGATTGGTGCAGGAAACCCACGCGCCGATTGGTGCAGAAATCCCACGCGTCGATTGGTGCAGGAATCCCATGCGCCGATTGTACAGGAATCTCATACGCCGATTGTGCAGGAATCCCACGCGCCGATTGGTGCAGGAATCCCATGCGCTGATTGTGCAGGAATCCCACGCGCCGATTGTGCAGGAATCCCACGCGCCGATTGGTGTAGGAATCCCATGCGCCGATTGTGCAGGAATCCCACGCGCCGAAGGTGCAGGAATCCCACGCGCCGATTGGTGCAGGAATCCCATGCGCCGATTGTGCAGGAATCACATGCGCCGATTGGTGCAGGAATTCTACGCGCCGATTGGTGCAGGAATCCCACGCGCCGATTTGTGCAGGAATCCCACGCACCGATTGTGCAGGAATTCCATGCGCCGGAATTGCTCTATTTTGCTTTTTTGCCTGTTTAAGTTGTTTTGTAGCTAAAATCTTGAAAAAACTCAAAACATGAAAGTTGTAGATACTTTCCTTAGCTTCAAGAATATGTCACTAGTTATTTTATGCAAGTTTCTCTCATTCACGATAATGTAAGAATAGAACACGATAGTGGCCCGTCGTGGCGCACCCTTAACAAGTAAACTGACATGATATATCAGGACATGCTGTTACGACAGCTAGCCTGACATGACAAGTATGAATGACCTGGACACCGTGGGCGATTGTGTTTTTATAAATAATCTGGTACTGTCTTGCATCATGTCTAGGATGGGGATCCCTGAGTACCACGGTCAGGGGTACCTACTGAAATTGACTAAGGCTAATTAACTAGAATAATTCAGTAGTCATGAAGAGATTCTCCGCTACAGGCAATCCCGTTATCTGGGCGCATTCAGTGGACTTGTAGCCTACCGACGAGTATGGCACATTTCTAGCACACAGTTACGTGTTGCATTCTTCATAAACGGACATTCGACCTGGATAACCGGATGGTCTGCAGGGCTTGTGGCTGTTGGGATAATCTCATTGCATCTTGTTAGTAACTAGGTCTGTGATAACCCTAGTTAGTTAAAAGTATCCAGCCGTACTCTTGATTGGCCGTGATTGATTGAATGGAGTTTATTCCAGCTTAGTCTTATCCTGATCTTGTGCAAGATTGTGATATGACATGATTATTGATGCTTGCCTTAACAATAACGATCGGGGGTCCAGTTCTGTTCAGGTGAAGGGTTACAACCCCGGACCTTGTTTGGTTTAAGGGTTGTAACCTGGCTCCCGGAGCAGTTCCGTGTCCTCTTTTCGTTTATTGTCTTATTGCAACCCTATGTCATGTTCGTCATGTTTTATCTTACCTCAGTAGCATGATTATCTATACTGGCCTTAACAATAAAGATCAGGGGTCCAGTTCTGTTCAGGTGAAGGGTTACAACCTCGATCCTTATTTGGTTTAAGGATTATAACTGGCTCCCGTTGCAGTTCTGTGTCCTCTTTTCATTTATTGTCTTCACTGTACCAATAGTAATTGAGGCAGGTTTCTATTCAGGCGAAGGATTGCAACCCCGATCTTTGTTTGGTTTAAGGGTTGCAGTCTGGCTACTTGAATGGTTTCTTCGTGCTCGATATATTACCTTACCAATAGTATTTGAGACGGATTTCTATTCAGGTGAAGGGTTACAACCCCGGTCCTTGTTTGGTTTAAGGGTTGTGACCTCGCTACTTGAATGGTTTTCTCATAGTCAGTTTACGGTTGTTATCTCTATTATTATCAGTCCTTTATTTATTATCTTTAATATTCTATTATGATATGCTGGTTTTAGTTCCTAAGTGAAGCTCCCTTTGTGGCACTTGCTCTTTCTGGGGTCTGACCCAGCTGGTTTTGTATGGCCAGATATTGGAGCAGTAGCAGAGGATCTACCTACCTTCCAGCCAGATGGTGACCACCAGGCGTAACCCTGGCAACGAGTGGGTTTTTTTTTGTTCTCCCACTTTATTGTAAAATTATTCTTTTGAGGTGTTTAGCCGACGAGCACTTGTTAGCTCGGTTGTACCTTTATTTATTGTCTGCCTACGGGCTGTAACATGATTGACAGATCCTAGGGTTGATCATGTATGACTGAACTCTTGCTAGTCCTGACATTTTGTAACGACTAGCTTCATGATCAGCTAAATATGTAACGTTTGGGACGCCTTGCTATTGTATATTGGTGGTCTTACATCTTGTAACATTTACTTACTTGTTTGTGATTGAGACAATAGGCTTGTTCACGACCATAGGAGACTGTTGGCTTGTAGTTAAACCCTCATGTATCTGGACAGCCTGACCGTATAGCGAGGTGGGTTGCACTTCAATATATGTAGCTGGCTATGTACGCCCCCGCTCTCTACAGTATTCTGGTTCTGGGGCGTGACATAGCTTTAGTGGTGGCCCATGCAGGTCTTGTAAATCAAGATATGTGAGGGTTTACCGAATAGATGTCTCAATCAGTATTCGTCCTTGATCTCTACTCGTATCCTCTGAATCTCTAAATTCTTGACCTGATCACATGCTTGTATCGTTGATCTGTCCTGGTCCTTATTGTTCTCTATGTCGTCTTCTTCAGCGGTATTGTTCCTGGACCTGCTGATCAGCAAGGCGGAGCACCTCTCGCGGACCAGCAGCAACCCGGAGATCAAGCCCAACATTCAGGAGTAGCCTCCAGAGCCATGCCTACCGGAGGAGAACCACTAATTCAGCCCGTCCAGCCTGCAGAGCCTGATGATGAAACTTTGGTGGGTCTCATCAGGTCACTATTAGCCTCCCAGGATCGTCGGGGAGATGTCTTGCACCAGGCAGTGGCAGACGCTTTGACCAGAGGAGGTCATCAGGGAAATAGCGTGGCCAACAGCTTCAAGCGCTTGAACCCTCCATTCTTCGACGGCAGTGAAGATGTGATCGCTGCAGATGCATGGCTTCAGGACACAGAGGTGATTCTAGAAGCAGCCAGGACTCCAGAGAACGAGAAGGTGGCCGTAGTATGCCTGCAGTTACTAGATCTTGCCCGCAGCTGGTGGGCGGCACAGGCCGTTGGATTAGTGGCACCCGTTGCTTGGGCAGTATTCTGAGAGAGATTCCAGACCAAGTATTTTGATGCTGTAGCTCGGTATGATCTACAGACGAGGTTCACCAATCTGAAGCAGATGGGCAGGACGGTCGATGGATATACGGCCGAGTTTTCGAGGCTTAGTCGGTTTGCTCCCACCTTGGTGGCAACCGAGTTTGATAGAACCCAGCGGTTCCAGCAGGGGCTTCATCTGGAGATTCTATTGGCAGTGGGGCAGTTTGAGCATCAGACTTTTGATGTAGTATTGAGAGCAGCTAGGAGGCATGAGTATACCTCCCAGCAGATCGTGGATAGGACCGGAGGTCAGAAGCGATCCCACGGCCAGATGAGTCAGTCATCAGCACCAGCCCCGGCAGCCAGGGCCTTGACCATTGGAGCTCCGAGGCGGGCGGCCTCAGTGACGTCGGTTCAGCATTCCACCCGATGCACCCTCAGCAGCAGAAGCAGAAGCAGTCTTTCACAGTGGGATGTTCACACTGCGGGAAGCCAGGGCATGTGGTATCAGAGTGTCGCAGAACATAGGGTTTGTGCTTGGTTTGTGGTGCCCCAGACCACAGGGTTGGGAACTGCCCGAACAGGGGGAGTTCATCGGCCTTCTCTAGTCCTTCAGTTAGAGGACCAGCACCAGTCCAGCAGCAGCAGCTGCAGTACCCGTTCCCGAGGCCATTGCCGACGCAGGCCCAGGCATTCCAGTAGCAGAGACCGCAGCAGTATGCTCAGGCCCAAGCCCTGATCCAGAGTAGGCAGAGGAATTTTCAGCAGAGGGGATCCGCACCCAGAGGACATGGTCAAGTGCTGGCTTTGACCATGGAAGAGAAAGGAATAGCACCAGGTGAGGTAGTGGCAGGTACTATTCTCGTCAACACCTTTCCAGCTTCAGTATTATTTGACTCTGGTGCATCGCATTCATTTATGTCTGCACGATTCGCGACACGGATAGAATTGGAGCCCGAGTCATTATCAGTAATGCTCAATATACTTACTGGTAACGGACTTGTGGGAGTAGATAGGGTGTTTTTCTCGTGTCGGATCATAGTTAGCGGTAGAGTGTTCCCCGCTAGATTGATAGAGTTCCCAATGGCCGATTATGATGTGGTCTTAGGGATGGATTGGTTGAGGGACCAGTATGCTAGGATAGACTGCCATATCGGCATGGTTGTTTTTAGCATTCCAGGCGAGCCAGAGTTTTCCTTCTCCCGAAGCGAAGTTGAATATTCTCCTCCAATGTTGCGGATGGCAGTAGCAGCAGTGCAGTTACCCCAGATAGTTGATGAGTTTTCAGATGTTTTCCCCGAAGAGCTTCCAGGGATGCCGCCAGAGCGGGAGATCGAGTTCACCATCGACTTGATTTCCGAAACAGCCCCAGTGTCAGAGAGAGTCTACAGGATGGCGCCATCAGAATTAGAGATATTGTACAAGATGATTGAAGAACTTAGAACCAAGGGTTTCATTCATGCCAGTGGATCGCCTTGGGGAGCCCCGATGCTTCTTGTGAAAAAGAAGGATGGTACGTCCAGACTATGTGTTGACTATCGTACCTTGAACTCGGTGACAATCAAGAACAGATACCCTCTTTCGAGGATAGATGACTTGTTTGATCAACTCAGGGGAGCGACAATATTCTCGAAGATTGACTTACGCTCCGGATATCATTAGATCAGAGTCAGAGAGCAGGACATCCCGAAGACAGCTTTTAGATCGAGATATGGGCATTGGGAGTTCCTTGTGATGCCATTTGGAGCAACCAATGTGTCGGCTGTATTCATGGACCTCATGAATCGTATCTTTATGCCTTATTTAGATCAGTTCATGATAGTGTTCCTAGATGACATCCTGGTCTACAGCAAGAGTGAGGCGGAGCATGAGCAGCATCTCCGAGTTGTCCTCCAGATTCTCAGAGAGCACCAGTTGTATGTCAACTTCAGTAAATACGAGTTCTGGATCGATCGCATTTCATACTTGGGTCATATCATCACCAAGGAAGGAGTAGAAGTGGATCCCCAGAAGATTGTGGCCATTGAGACATGGCCAGTGCCCAGCACGGTTGCAGAAGTTCGCAGTTTTCTTGGATTGGCCGGCTACTACCGACGATTTGTTTCAGACTTTGCTCGAATCTCAGTGCCATTGACCCAGTTGACCCGCAAGGATGTGCAGTTTGCTTGGACAGCAGAGTGCCAGAATTCTTTTGAGAAGTTGAAGCGAGGCTTGATGACGGCACCCATTCTCACGCTCCCAGATGGAACCGGAGGATTCTCGGTGTATTGTGATGCTTCAGGCAGAGGCTTAGGATGTATTCTAATGCAGCATGGAAAGGTAATAGCTTATGCGTCACGACAACTTCGTGATCATGAGAGGAATTACCCAACCCATGACTTGGAGTTGGTAGCAGTAGTGTTTGCACTAAAGTTGTGGAGGCACTACTTGTACGGAGATAGGGTGGAAATTTTCACCGACCACAAGAGCCTGAAGTATGTTTTCACCCAGAAGGATCTTAACATGCGTCAGAGAAGGTGGCTAGAGCTACTTATGGATTATGATGTCAACCTGCAGTATCACCCAGGAAAGGCCAACGTCATTGCAGATGCATTGAGCAGGAGAGCCGGAGTATATTTCCTAACAGCACAACCAGAGCTGTTAGCAGATCTTCAGAAGATGGGCATAGAAGTTGTCCTTCCTTCCAGTGTGGCATTGATGGCCAGCATACAAGTTCAGTCCACTATAGTCGAGAGGATCTTGATGGCGCAGTCAGCAGATTCCAAGCTTCAGCGACTCAGAGCAGAGTGTGAGGCAGGACAAAGACCAGAGTTATGCATCCATGAAGACGGTACACTTCGATATGGGAAGCATCTTTGTGTACCCAGCGGAGATATCAGGCAGAAGATCATGCCAGAAGCTCACAGTTCTCAATATTCCATCCATCCCGGTGGTACGAAGATGTACCGTGATATCCGTCAGCACTTTTGGTGGAATGGCATGAAGAGGAAGATAGCTCGGTTTGTTTCTCGGTGTTTGGTTTGCCAACAAGTCAAGGCTGAACATCAGAGGCCAGCTGGACTACTTCAGCCCTTGCCAATTCCAGAATGGAAGTGGGAGCATATAACCATGGATTTTGTGACTGGATTACCGAGATCCCGGGCTAGCAGAGATACTATTTGGGTTATTATAGACAGGCTCACGAAGGTGGCTCATTTTCTTCCGTTCAGAGTTGGTCAGTCGACAGCTCAGCTAGTAGAGATATACCTCAGACAGATCGTCAGGCTTCACGGTGTACCAGTCAGTATCACCTCGGACAGAGATTCTAGATTTACGTCGCACTTTTGGCGTAGCTTACAAGAGAGTTTGGGAACTCGCCTCCAGTTCAGCTCCGCTTATCATCCACAGACAGATGGCCAGTCGGAACGCACGATCCAAACTCTTGAAGATATGTTGCGGTCATGTACACTTGACTTCGGTGGTTCGTGGGAAGATCACCTACACCTGGTAGAGTTCTCGTATAACAACAGTTTCCAGGCCAGTATCCAGATGGCACCGTTCGAGGCACTGTATGGTAAGAAGTGCAGATCCTCGCTAGCCTGGGACGATGTTGGAGAGAGACAGATGCTCGGTCCGAAAATAATTGCTCTGACCCTTGAAGTGGTCAGGAAAGCCAGAGATCATCTTCGAGTTGCCCAAGATCGCCAGCGTCATTGGACCGATTCTCATCGGCGCCCTCTTGAGTTTTCTGTCGGCGACCATGTATTCCTGAGGATTTCGCCTAACCGTGGCATCATTCGTTTCGGCGTATGGGGAAAGCTTAGTCCTAGGTATATAGGACCGTTCGATATTCTGGAACGAGTAGGAGATGTATCCAATCGTCTTCCTCTTCCGTCGTCGCTACGTAAGGTGCATGACGTGTTCTATGTATCCCAACTGCGACGGTATATCCCGGACCCGAGCCACATCCTAGATCATTCGAAATTGGTTGTTGGTACCAACCTTTCGTATGAGGAGAGACCCGTGTCTATATTGGACCGAAAAGAGAAGATACTCAAGAACAAGACTATCAAGTTAGTCCGAGTTGCTTGGGGCCATCACTCTTTAGGTGAGTCAACATGGGAGCGTGAGGATGATATCCGATCGCGATATCCCGACATGTTTGACTTGTGAGGTATAATATCTTTCTTATGCCTCATGCCTTCGATTCCTTGCTTGCATGAATAATTAATTGATTAATTGATTAATATAGCTTGCCTGTGAATAGTATAGCTTGTTCTTGTCCCTCTAGCCTCTTAATTAAATTTCGAGGACGAAATTCTTTTAAGGTGGGTAGAGTTGTAATGCATGTGGTTCGTATTGCGTATCTTGGTATACGTATACGTAATTTGACCCGAATTGCATGTCTTCCTGCTTGATTTATTCTAGCATTTCATTAATTGGTTTATTCTTGGGTTGGTTCGGCTTGGCTTGGTTTGCTTTGGTTCATCATGAACCAAAGGTGAACCCTCCTACCTACCACCAACCTCCTTATTTATAACCCCTTCCTTTTCTCTCTCATCATTATTTTCCTTCCTTCTTCATTTACTCTCCACCATTACTTCTTCAACCACCAGGAGGGAGAGAGAGAGAGAGAGATCTTAGGCAAGTGTAAACTTGCTTCATGATGGATCTCAAGTTTTATTGTTTCATTCTTTTCCTTACTTGATTCTAAACCTCTTTAGAACTTGGCATATTTGGATTTGATGGATAGATTCTTGTAGATCTAAGTTTGTAACTTTTCAGTTTTCTTGGTTTTGATCTCTAAATCTTAGTTATTTTCGAAAACTAATGGTTCTATATTGTAGAGAATTCAATTTCATGCAGTTTTGGCTTTAGTTTCGCTTGATTTCGACTTCGGATGAGTAAGTTATGGCCATGACAAGTTTTCGAAACTTTCATGGCTGAACTTGCTGTTTGGGGACGATGACCCCCATGCGCCCGGGAGGCCATGCGCCGGGAGGCCATGCGCTGTGAAGTCCCGGTAATGCAACCCCACGCGCCGATTTGTGCAGGAATCCCACGCGCCAATTGGTGCAGGAAACCCACGCGCTGATTGGTGCAGGAATTCCATGCGCCGATTGGTGCAGGAATCCCATGCGCCGATTGTGCAGGAATCCCATGCACCGATTGTGCAGGAATCCCACGCGCCGATGGTGCAGGAATCCCACGCGCCGATTGGTGCAGGAATCCCACGCGCTGATTGTGCAGGAATCCCACGCGCCGATTGTGCAGGAATCCCATGCGCCGATTGGTGAGGGAATTCCATGCGCCGATGGTGCAGGAATCCCACGCGCCGATGGTGCAGGAATCCCACGCACCGATTGGTGCAGGAATCCCACGCACCGATTGTGTAGGAATCCCACGCGCCGATTGGTGCAGGAATCCCACGCGCCGATTGTGCAGGAATTCTATGCGTCGAAATTGCTCTATTTTGTTGTTTTTGCCTGTTTAAGTTGTTTTGTAGCTAGAATCATGAAAAAACTCAAAACATGAAAGTTGTAGATATTTTTTTTAGCTTCAAGGATATGTCACTAGTTATTTTATGCAAGTTTCTCTCATTCACGATAATGTAAGAATAGAACACGATAGTGGCCCGCCGTGGCGCACTCTTAACAAGTAAACTGACATGATATCAGGACATACCGTTACGACAGCTAGCCTGACATGACAAGTATGAATGACCTAGACACCGTGGGCGATTGTGTTTTTTATAAATAATCTGGTACTGTCTTGCATCATGTCTAGGATGGGAATCCCTAAGTACCACGGTCAGGGGTACCTACTGAAATTGACTAAGGCTAATTAACTAGAATAATTCAGTAGTCATGAAGAGATTCTCCGCTACAGGCAATCCCGTTATCTGGGCGCATTCAGTGGACTTGTAGCCTACCGACGAGTAGGGCATATTTCCAGCACACAGTTACGTGTTGCATTCTTCATAAACGGATATTCGACCTGGATAACCGGATGGTCTGTAGGACTTAGTGGCTGTTGGGATAATCTCATTGCATATTGTTAGTAACTAGGCCTGTGATAACCCTAGTTAGTTAAAAGTATCAAGCCGTACTCTTGATTGGCCGTGATTGATTGAATGAAGTTTATTCCAGCTTAGTCTTATCCTGATCCTGTACAAGATTGTATCATGACGTGATTTCTTGTATCGATAAATGATGGGATACCAAGTTCTGTTCAGATGAAGGGTTACAACCCCGGTCCTTGTTTGGTTTAAGGGTTGTAACTTGGCTATCTGAATAGTTCCATGGTTATCTTATCATATATCGTCCTGCTTATTGTGCCCGCCTTAACAATAAAGATCAGGGGTCCAGTTCTGTTCAGGCGAAGGGTTACAACCCCGGTCCTTGTTTGGTTTAAGGGTTGTAACCTGGCTCCCGGAGCAGTTCTGTGTCCTCTCTTCGTTTATTGTCTTATTGTAACCCCCTGTCATGCTCGTCATGTTTTACCTTTACTTCAATACCATGATTATTATGCTGGCCTTAACAATAAAGATCAGGGGTCCAGTTCTGTTCAGGCGAATGGTTACAACCCCGGTCCTTGTTTGGTTTAAGGGTTGTAACCTGGCTTCCGGAGCAGTTCTGTGTCCTCTCTTCGTTTATTGTCTTGTTACCTTATCAATAGTAATTGAGGCGGGTTTCTATTCAGGCGAAGGATTGCAACCCCGGTCCTTGTTTGGTTTAAGGGTTGCAGTCTGGCTACTTGAATGGTTTCTCCGTGCTTAATATATTATTGTTATCTCAGTTATTATTAGTATCTTTTAATTACCTTAACTATTTATTTATGATATGCTGGTTTTAGTTCCTAAGTGAAGCCTCCTTTGTGGCACTTGCTCTTTCTGGGGTCTGACCCAGCTGGTTTTGTGTGGCCAGATATCAGAGCAGCACCAGAGGATCTACCTACTGTCTTCCAGCCAGATGGTGACCACCAGGCGTAACCCTGGCAACGAGTGGGTTTCTTTTTGTCCTCCCACTTTATTGTAAAATTATTCTTTTGAGGCGTTTAGCCGGCGAGCACGTGTTAGCTCGATTGTACCTTACTTACTGTCTGCCTACGGGCTGTAACATGATTGACAGATCCTAGGGTTGATCATGTATGACTGAACTCTTGCTAGTCCTGACATTTTGTACGACTAGCTTCATGATCATCCAATATGTAATGTATGGGACGCCTTGCTATTATATATTTGGTGCTCTGACATCTTGTAACTACTATTACTTGCTTGTGATTGAGACAATAGGCTTGTTCATGACCATAGAAGACTGTTGGCTTGTAGTTAAACCCTCATGTATCTAGACAGCCGTGACCGTATAGCGAGGTGGGTTGCACTTCAATATACGTAGCTGGCTATGTACGCCCCCGCTCTCCAGTATTCTGGTTCTGGGGCGTGACAATTTTGCACGTTTTTTGCCGTTTTTGACCACTTTTGTATCTTTTTTTTATCGTTTTATGTCAATTTTGGACTTTTTTAGTCGCCGTTTTGCACATTTTTTTATCATTTCTACTCGTTTTTTTTCCTATCGTTTTTGTATTTTTTTTTATCATTTTTGTCATTGTTGCTCGTTCTTTGCCCTTTTTCTCAATTCTTCTCGTTTTTTTGGACTTTTTT
Organism: Iris pallida; assembly: GCA_029216955.1. NCBI lineage: Eukaryota > Viridiplantae > Streptophyta > Magnoliopsida > Asparagales > Iridaceae > Iris > Iris pallida. The sequence continues at coordinate 20,358,990 of JANAVB010021796.1, read as the reverse complement.
AATTTTTTTTTGTTCGTTTTTGTTTATTTTTTCATTTTCGCTCGTTTATGTTCCTTTTTTGCTCTTTTATGATTTTTGCTCTTTTTTCTCATTTTTTGGTTGATTTTGCAATTTTTTTTTTTTGCCTTTTTTTTGGGCCTTTTTGCTTCTTCTTTTTTTTGTTGTTTTAGGTCGTTTTTGTCGTTTTTTGTCTTTTTGCAAGTTTTTAAATTCTTTTTAGTCGTTTTTTGTTCGTTGTGTTTGGTCTTTTTTTTTTTGTCGCTTTTTGTCATTTTTTTTCTTTTTTATCGTTTGGGTCATTTTTTTCTTTTTTTTTTATCGTTTTTGGTTTATTTTGATCGTTTTTTGTCATTTTTCATCCTTTTTTGTTTTTGATCTTTTTTTTCTTTTTTGTCGTTTTTTGTTGTTCTTGATATTTTTTTAGTAATTTTTTCGTTTTGGTCATTTTTTGTCATTTTTGGTCGTTTTGCTTGTTCTTTGTCGTTTGTCTTTTTCTTGTTTTTAGTCAGTTTTTCGTTTTTAGTCTTTTTTTTTTTCTTCAGTTTTTGTCGTTTTATTGGTCAGTTTTTGTTTTTGGTCATTTTTCGTCAATTTTAAGGGGTTTCTCCTTTTTGTCAATTTTGATTTTTTTTTTGTCTTTTTTTCGTTTTTTGGTCATTTTCTATCGCTTTTTTCGTTTTTGACTGTTTTTTTGTTTTGTTCTTTGTCATTTTTGGACTATTTATTTATCTTTTTGTCTTTTTTTTGTCTTTTTTTTTAGCAAAAGGGCAAAACATTTTTTTTTTACTTTATTTATTTATTATTTATTTTGAATTTTTTTCTTTTAATTTTCTTTTTTTTTGTTTGATTTTTGAAAGTTTTTATTGGTCTACCTTTTATTTTTATTTTATGTTGTATTTGAAAATATTAAATTAGAAACTCAATTCCATTACATGATAAACCAAACATATGAATGCAATTGACATTACATTACATAGTTTGATTACATGTTTTAACCAAACATCGTAATGTAATTATAAATCTATTACATTACAAATCCAATTCCATTACGATTACGATTAACAATGAACCAAACACAACCCTTCTTGTCTCAGATCAATTATTGTATCGCCGTCGTGTTTTTTGACAAGATTTTTGACTAGAAGGAACCTTTTCCTCGGTCCTTTTGAGTCACTTTTGATCAATAAATCTATTTTCCTTCCAAAAAAAAAAAGAAAATTATTGTAAATACTCTACTTTTGTTCCTTCCTTTATGGGCTTGTTGAAATCCTAAAAAAAATAATTTACCAGTTTAAAATAGTGTTTTATTGCCAAGTTGCAAAACCTTTATTTATTATTGCGGGTGTGTTGATGCACCTTTTTCTATAATGAAATTAAGTTATATATAAAAAAAAATGCACCAGCCGGGAATCGAACCCGGGTCTGTACCGTGGCAGGGTACTATTCTACCACTAGACCACTGGTGCCAGCAACGTATTTAATTTGCAAACTGTTCTATTTAACAAAGCTATAATGGAAACAATTATATTAAAAGGTTCTCAGCTGTACTAACCATAGGTGGGAAGAAGCCAAGCTATTTGCACACTGGCTCGAGCTCACTTCATCTCGCTCAAAAGCATAGGAGCATTCGAGCTGTCATGAGTAAAATTGAAAAAGAAAAGGGCTTAATTATAATTTGATACTCTCGACTATTCTAATTTATGAACTTAATATCCTAAACTTATATGCGTCAAGTTGATATCCTAAAAATAAATTAAACAAAATTGCTCCTGCCCATCCCTTTCCTCAGCTGCCACCCACTCACCCACCGCCACCCCACCACCCGCCGGTTGCACTCCGCCCCCGACCCCCGACCCCCGCCTACGGCTCCCCCCCACCCCTTCCCACCCCGCCGGCTAGTGCTGTCGTCGCCGCCGCCTACTGGATCTGGGGAAGTTCGCGGTGTCAGAGCACAACAGGCGGCTGGCGGTTGGATCCTCCTCCCTGCTTTCATTCGTGAGGGTGGTGAAGGGGGAGAGCCAGTCATCAGCGCTGGTGTCGAATATATACAGGCTCGTGCTCGAGGCTAAAGATCACGGCGGAAGGGCTCGCGCCTACGAGGCTCTTATTTTGGAGAGGCCTTGGCTCGCCTCCCAGACACTCCTCTCCATCAAATCCCTTTAATTAGCTAGCTAGTACTTAGTGTCCATGGTGAACATTCAGCTATATGATGATGATGAGTAAACACATATATGTATCAATATATAGAGAGGGTGGTCGGGGTGGTGCAGTTGGGGGCGAAGGGAGGCGGTCCGAGGGGGGCAGCCACACGGTGGGGGAAGCCTGAGGAGAGCCTCCCATGGAGTCGGAGTTGGGTGGGGAAGAAGGGTAATTTTATCCTTTTTTAAATTTTTAGGTATCAAGTTGAAAATATTCAAATAGTTTATGGTATTAAGTTATGCATATCAAAATTTAGGGTATCAAGTTCAAAAACTGGAATAGTTGAGGGTTTCAAGTTGCAATTAAGCCCAAAAAAAATGAACGAAAAGTTTTGGAAATGTTTGGGAGTTGGATAACCCAAAGTAAATTTGGGCTGTCATGAATAAAAGTTAAAATAAATTAGGTTATCCTGAAGTAATGGGCTGTCCTAAGTTAAAATATGAAATGCCTTTAGAATTTTTCAAGAAGATGGACAATAGTCACATTGAAACAGATTCTTGTACTCTAGTCGAGATCTTCAAGAACAACATCTATCTATCTCAACACTAATTTCGGATATTAAGGGCCCTTTTGGTTTGCAGGATTGGACAACGTAATGTAATTGACATTACGTTGTCAATCTAACTCTGGAGGTTTGGTTGGACAAAAATAATAATTAAATGTAATGCAACCGCGATTACAAATTTGATTATATTACATCAGTTTATTCTAAAATCAATTACATCATAAAATATATGTAATCACAATTACATTACAACTTAAAGAGGAAGGTTGGTGTGTTGTAATTTGATCGTTTTGTTCGTTTTTTTTGACAGTTTTTTCTCGTTTTAGTCATTTTTGCTCCTTTTTGTTTGTTTTTTGTCATTTTGTTCATTTTTTTACTTGTTTGGGCCTTTTTTTTCCTTCTCTTTTTCAAATTTGGTCTTTTTGTACATTCTTGGCCGATTTGATCTTTTTTGCACGTTTTTTTTTATCGTTTTGACCATTTTTTGTCGATTTTGTACCTTTTTCACATTTTTTATTGTTTTTGGTCGATTTTGTATGTTTTGAACTTTTTTGCAAGTATTTATTGCTTTTGGCTGTATTTGCACGTTTTTGTCGATTTTGCATATTTTGTCTTTTTCTTACGTTTTTATCGTTTTTGGTCGATTTTGCACGTTTTTATCGTTTGGTCGATTTTGTGCGCTTTGTGGTTTTTGATTGTTTTTGCATAATTTTTATCTTTTTTGTTGCTTTTGCACTTTTTTTGTCGATTTTGCACGTTTTTTGTCGTTTTTACACGTTTTTTCTCCCGATTTTGTACTTTTTTTTTTTACATTCTTGCATGTTTTATCATTTTTTGTCGTTTTTTGTTCTTTTAGATTTTTTTAAAATCATTTTGGTCGATTTGTACGTTTTTTGTCTTTTTTTACGATTTTAATCGTTTTTGGACGATGTTGCACGTTTTTTTCTGTTTTTGACTGCTTTTGCACTTTTTTATCATTTCATGTCAATTTTGGACGATTTTTCGTTGCCGTTTTGCACGTTTTTTTTTTTATCATTTCTGCTCGTTTCTGTAGTTTTTTTTTAATATCATTTTTGGTTATTTTTTCTCGTTTTTGTATTTTTTATCGTTTTTGTCATTGTTGCTCGTTCTTTGTCCTTTTTCCCAATTCTTGTCGTTTTTTGGACTTTTTTAATTTTTTTTGTTCGTTTTTGTTTATTTTTTCATTTTCGCTTGTTTATGTTCCTTTTTTGGTCTTCTTTGCTCTTTTTCTCTTTTTTTTTCACGTGTTTAGTCGATTTTGCAATTTTTTGCCTTTTGCTTCTTTTTGTTGTTGTTCTTGGTCATTTTTTTTTGTTCGTTTTTGTCGTTTTTTTTTCTTTTTTGCAAGTTTTTAAATTCTTTTTAGTCGTTTTTTTGTTCGTTTTGATTCCTTTTAGTGTTTGGTCTTTTTTCGTTTTTTGTCTTTTTTGTCATTTTTGCTCTTTTTTATCGTTTGGGTCATTTTTTTGCTACTTTTTTTTATCGTTTTTGGTCTATTTTGATCGTTTTTGTCATTTTTATCCTATTTTGTTTTTTATCCTTTTTTCTTTTTTGTTATTTTTGTTCGTTTTTGGTTGTTCTTGATATTTTTTAGTACTTTTTTCGTTGTCAATTTTTGTCATTTTTGGTCGTTTTGCTTGTTCTTCGTCGTTTTTGTCTTTTATTTTTAATCAGTTTTTTGTTTTTAGTCTTTTTTTATTTTCAATTTTTGTCGTTTTATTGGTCAATTTTTATTTTTGGTCATTTTTGATAATTTTTCGTCACTTCTGAGGAGTTTCTCCTATTTTGTCATTTTTGATTTTTTTTTTTTTTGTTGTTTTTTCGTTGTTGGTCATTTTCGAACGCTTTTTTCGATTTTGGCTATTTTTTTGTTTTGTTCTTTGTCATTTTTGGACTTACTAAAATTTTTTGTCGTTTTGGTCTTTTTTTTAGCAAAAGGACAAAACAATTTTTTTTCCTTTTATTTATTATTTATTTATAATTTTTTCTTTTAATTTTTTTTGTTTGATTTTTGAAAGTTTTTATTGGTGTACTTTTTTTTATTTATATTTTATGTTGCATTTAAAAAATATTAAATTAGAAACTCAATTACATTATATGGTAAATCAAACATATGAATGCAACTGACATTACATTACATGGTTTGATTACATGTTTCAATCAAACAGAGTAATGTAATTATAAATCCATTATATTACAAATCCAATTCCATTACGATTACGATTAACAATAAACCAAACACAACCCTTCTCGTGTCAAATCAATTATTGTATCACCGTCGTGTTTTTTGACAAGATTTTTGACTAGAAGGAACCTTTTCCTCGGTCCTCTTGAGTCACTTTTGATCAATAAATCTATTTTCCTTCCAAAAAAAAAAGAAATAAAATTATTGCAAATACTCTACTTTTGTTCCTTCCTTTATGGGCTTGTTCAAACCCTACAAAAATAATTTACCAGTTTAAAATAGTGTTTTATTGCCAAGTTGCAAAACCTTATTATTGCGAGTGTGTTGATGCACTTTTTTCTATAATGAAATTAAGTTTGTGAGTAATATATATAATATATAAAAAACTGCACCAGCCGGGAATCGAACCCGGGTCTGTACCGTGGCAGGGTACTATTCTACCACTAGACCACTGGTGCCAGCAACGTATTCAATTTGCAAACTGTCTTATTTGAACAAAGCTATAATGGAAACAATTCTCAGCTGTACCAACCATAGGTGGGAAGAAGCCCAGCTATTTGCACACTGGCTCGAGCTCACTTCATCTCGCTCAAAAGCATAGGAGCAGAGCTTTTCGAGCTCCAAGCACGAGCTTGAGCCTACAACTAGACTCGTCTGGTAATCGAACCCGAGTCAGGTATCACATGTATTCGGCTCGCCAATCCGTCTGGTCTTTATTTATACAATTTTATGAGAGAGTTTTTTTTTTTATTAATAGTTCAAACCTGTAATAGAGAGACAGACGAAATCCCACCAGAAAAAATAAAATAAAATAATCCTAGTATTATTTTTCTTCAAATAATCTGTAGAGTGATCGTTGTAGTCGGAGTTAATTTTGGTTACCTCCTTTATGTGCTCGGGGTTCACCTATGACCTCGACCTCTTATAGGTCACATAATGGATTGTCCAGATTCAAGGTCATGTCGGACTTATTCTTTGACCGGTAGAAGGTTAGGAATTTGTTAATTTAATAATTTTAATAAATAGGATATTTGTTAGATTATATTTATAATGCAAATATGGCCCATACCCAAAAGCCCAAATGTAGACACTATATATATTGTGAGAAACCCTAGCAATAAAAAACAAGGCATTATTATTTCCTACATGGTATCAGAGCCTCAAAAAAAAAAAAAAAAAAAAACCTAGCCGCCATCTCCCGAAAAATCATTGCCTGCTCCCGCGCCAACTGCGCCGACTGCGTCCGCGCCGACCGCGCCCGTGCCGACCGTCCCGTACGCGCCCGCCGCTCCGCCTGACTGATCCGGCGCCGACCGGAGGGTGCCCATCCGCTCTTCTTCCCCCCGCCTAGCTTTCCTCTTCCAACTTTCCTCAACTTCAACCGCTGTCGGGTTGCGTTGCTTTGCTTTCCTCTTCCAATCGCTGAGTGTTGGTGGATGATCCTCAACTTCAAACTTTCCTACGCACCAGATCCGTAAGCTGTGGGTTGTCCTCTTCCAACTGCTGAGTGTTGCTTTGCTTTGCTTTCCTCTTCAAACTTTTTGAAGAGATTGCTTTGCTTTGCTTTCCTCTTCAAACTTTTTGAAGAGAGCAAAAAAAAAAAAAAAGAAAAAAAAAGAAAACTTTCTTCTTTTCTTTTGCTGTGGGGTTTCGTGGAAGAAATCGACCGCTCCCGTAAGCTGACCCCTACGCGTCAGATCCGGCGCCCCTGATCGCGGCCGATTCGCCGCTGACCCCGTCCACCAGCGGCAGATTCGTCGGAGTTGTACAAATTTTTGTACACCCGACAACCGCTCGCCCCTACGCGTCAGATCCGGCGCCCCTGATTGCGGCCGATTCGTCGCCGACCCCGTCCATCAGCGGCTAATTCGTCGGAGTTGTCCAAAATTTTTGTACACCCGACATCCGCAATGGCAGATGATGTTGCGTCCAGCTACTCCGTCGCGACTGGCGGTGGCGGTGCACACAACCCAAATTATCCTAATCCGAAGGATCCATATTTTCTGAGTTCTGCTGATCAACCAGGAAATATCATTACTCCTATTATTTTCGTGGACCGAACTATGTTGAGTGGTCTCGGTCGATACGTCTCTCCATGATCTCTAGACGAAAGATCACTTTTCTGGAAGGTACTGAAGTCAAACCTGTTAATGATGCTAGTAAATTGCTTGATTGGCGATGCGTGCAAGCGCTATTGGTTCAATGGGTTCTTAATACCATTGATCCGTCTCTGAAGAAGTCTTTGCCGTACTTTGAGGAGGTTTATCCATTGTGGAACTTGTTGGAGAAAAGATTTGTTGTTAGCAATGGCACTCGGAAGCAACAAATTAAGGTGGCTTTGGCCGAGTACAAACAAACGGCGTCGATGTCTGTGGAAACCTATTTTAGAAATTTGCAGTCTTTGTGGGACGAACAAGCTGCTTATTTTCCATTGCCTACTTGTACCTGTGGTGAACTTGCTGCAAAGCTACAGGCTATGAGGGATGAAGACCACTTTCAGGACTTTATGTATGGGTTGAATGCTGAGTTGTATGGTCATACCCGATCTAATCTTCTGGCTCAAGATCCTCAGCCAAGTTTAGATCGGGCATACCATGCAGTCCGTGAGGAGAAAGATATGCGCAAATCTCAGGTCCAATCCGCTACTGAGGAGGTGATGGCGCTGGCTATCAAGTCTTCGCCTCGTATTTCTAATACTTCTAATATTAGAACCTCAGATTCCAGGAACAAATCAGGTATGATCTGTACTCATTGCAAGAAAATAGGTCATGATATTGCAACTTGCTTTGCCAAGATTGGCTATCCAGAGTGGTGGGAGACTCGTCCTCGGCCTGAGGGCGGACGTGGTACTGGTGGTGGCAGAGGCCCGACACCACCGTAGAGACGTGATGGGGGACGTGGTGCTGGTGGCGCAGGGGTTGTTCATCATGTCGCCGCTGCTGGTCATGGTGTCCCTGCTGGTCTTGCTGGGAGTTCGGCGGATATGATGCATGGAGGGTATCCTTCACCACTTTCAGGTGAACAATGGCAGAAACTGATGAGCTTGCTGGGTAACGATAATTCTTCCAACTCTGGTTCTTCAAAACCGGATCGTCTGATAGGTAAGAATTCTTCTGTCCCTTGGATATTCGATACTGGGGCTACTCTTCATGCGACAGGCTCTCGTGACTGTTTAGTTGATTGCTTTGAGGGCCCTGTCTGTCCTGTGATTTTGCCTGATGGAAGCACTATTGAGGCTGTTCTGAGAGGCAAAGTATTTTTGACTGCTTCGTTGGTGTTGACGGATGTTCTCTATGTTCCGACATTGACTTGCAATTTGATCTCTGTCTCCCAATTGATTGGTGCCAGAAATTATGATATGTTATTTACTCCTGATTTGTGTTTTGTTCAGGACCGAAGTACGAGGATGGTGAATGGAGCAGGTGAACAAAGGGGTGGACTTTACTTCTTGGAGGAGGTTCCAGCTTCTTTGGCTTCTGTAATCCTGGCATACAAAGAGAGTGAGTCAGAGGTGTGGCATAGTAGACTGGGGCATCCTTCAGATAAAGTAATATAGACTTTACCTTTTCTCTCTGGTAGTAGTGTGTTTTCTCATAAGGCTTGTGATATTTGTCATCAAGCTAAACAGACTCGTGATGCTTTTCCTGATAGTAGTAGTCGTGCTTTGAACTTAACCACTGTGATCTGTGGGGACCATATAGTGTTCCGTCATCTAATGGGGCACGGTATTTTTTGACTCTGGTGGATGATTTTTCTAGAGCTGTTTGGGTTGTTTTGTTGAAGGATAAGTGTGCTGTCTATTTTATGTTTCTTAAATTCATTGCTATGGTGAAGCGTCAGTTTGGGGCCGATGTCCGTCGTGTACGGAGTGACAATGGCACAGAATTTAATTGTTTACGAAATTATTTTTTATCTCAAGGTATATTGTTCCAAACATCCTGTGTTGGGACACCTCAACAGAATGGAATGGTGGAAAGAAAACATCGACATATTTTAAATGTCGCCAGGGCATTGAGATTTCAGGGTTCTCTTTCTGTAGATTTTTGGGGGAAATGTGTTCTGGGTGCATGTTATCTGATAAATAGAACACCTTCTAGTATCTTGCATTTTAAGTCTCCTTATGAAGTTTTATATGGTTCGGCTCCTTCGTATGATCATCTACGTATTTTTGGTTGTCTGTGCTATGCGTATGATTTGAAATCCCGACATGATAAATTTGCTAGCAGGAGTAGAAAATGCATCTTTGTTGGGTATCCACTTGATAATAAGGGATGGAAACTGTATGATTTGGAGACTGGTGAATTTTTTGTGTCCCGTGATGTAACTTTTTATGAAAAAGAATTTCCTGGGCGTGGCTCGACTAGCGAGATGTCTTCTGCGACACGTCATACATCTGTTGAAGTGCCGGGAGACGATATAGAGACTTTTGGGATGGTGCCGGCTACGGTGGCTGAGGCCGGAGTGGTTGCTGGTGGCGCGGCACCGAGTAACGAGGATGCACAGGTAGCTGCAGAAGTATTGACAGAAGAATCCGCTGGGGGTAATGCGGATACTACTAATGATACATGGGATACAGTGTTGCCAGAGGTGCCCGACGAGGTAGTATTGGGAAGAGGAATGAGAAAGAAATCACAGCCAGTGCGATTACAGGATTTTGTGACGAATGCTGTTCGAAGTAAAAGTCCCCCCCTTCACCACAGTTCATCTGTTCCCGTCACTTCCTCAGGTACTTCGTATCCTCTAACACATTTTCTAAGTTATGACATATTTACTGCTGGACACAGAGATTTTCTTGCAGCCATCACTGCTGGTGTTGAGCCTACTTCATATCGCCAGGCCTCGCGAGATTCAGGCTGGCGTGCAGCTATGCAAACTGAAATACAGGCTCTGGAAGATAATGGGACATGGAGTCTTGTCGATTTGCCTCTTGGGAAGAAAGCATTGGAAAGTAGATGGGTGTACAAAATAAAGTACAAATCCGACGGCAGTGTTGAGCGCTTAAAGGCACGGCTGGTTGTGTTCGATAATCATCAGGTTGAGGGGATCGACTATTCAGAAACATTCGCCCCGGTAGCTAAGATGCCTACAGTTCGGGCGTTCTTGGCTGTTGCAGCTGTGAAAGGCTGGACTTTACACCAGATGGATGTGCACAATGCTTTTCTTCATGGAGATCTGACAGAAGAAGTATATATGAAGTTGCCGCCAGGTTTTTTGCATAGTGAACCCAACAAAGTGTGTCGCCTGCGTAAGTCTCTATATGGATTGAAACAGGCACCACGTTGTTGGTTCGCTAAGCTTACTGCTTCTCTGATATCCTATGGATTTATTCAATCATATTCCGATTATTCCCTTTTCTCTTTTTTTAAGGGGAAGGTAGAGTTGCATGTTTTGATCTATGTGGATGATATGATTGTGTCTGGTAATGACACAGGTGCTTTAGATGCTTTCAAAAAGTACCTTAGTTCTTGCTTTCACATGAAGGACCTTGGTGTGTTGAAGTACTTTCTTGGCATAGAGGTGGCTCGGAGTGCGGAAGGAATTTTCTTGTGTCAAAGGAAGTATGCTTTGGACATCATTTCAGAATGTGGTTTGCTGGGGTCTCGCCCTGCTGGTTTTCCCATTGAGCCCAATCATAAGCTGGCAGAATCGACTAGTCCAAGGATGGCGGATGTAGAGACTTATCGGAGACTGGTTGGAAGGTTGATTTATCTATCATTTACTCGCCCTGACTTGGCCTATGCTGTGCATACCTTGTCTCAATTCTTACAGGAGCCTCGACAAGATCATTGGCATGCTGCTTTGAGAGTTGTCAGATATCTCAAAAATGTACCAGGACAGGGTATTCTTTTGAAAGCTGATTGTGATCTCCGTCTTTCTGGTTGGTGTGATTCTGGCTGGGCAAGTTGTCCTTTGACTCGCCACTCTGTTACAGGCTGGTTGGTGTTTCTGGGGGGGTCTCCTATTTCTTGGAAGACCAAGAAGCAATCAACTGTTTTCCGATCTTCCGCTGAAGCTGAATATCGATCTCTTGCTGCGCTTGTTTGTGAGTTGAAATGGTTGAAGGAGTTATTGGTGTATTTGGGCGTTCGCCAGGAGTCTGCTATGTCGGTGTATTGTGACAGTCAGTCAGCCCTGCACCTGGCTCAGAACCCGGTATTTCATGAGCGCAGTAAGCATATTGAGGTGGATTTGCATTTTGTTCGCGATGCTATTAGAGATGGCACCGTAATAGCTTCACATGTTCCTACTTCTTCTCAACTGGCTGACATCTTCACCAAGCCCCTTGGAAAGCAAGTGTTTGATTCTTTTCTTTCCAAGTTGGGCATTTGTGACTTGCATGCTCCAACTTGAGGGAGGGTGTTAGATTATATTTGTAATGTAAATATGGCCCATACCCATAAGCCCAAATGTAGACACTATATATATTGTAAGAAACCCTAGCAATGAAAAACAAGGCATTATTATTTCCTACAATATTACATGGCCGGTTATCAAAAAGTATATCCATAATTATATGTTGGTATTGTTGCTTGTGTAGCAATAAAGCTCCTTTTTTTTAGTTCCACATTGGAAAGGAGAAAATGTTCTCCTTTACATATAATATTTTATCCTCCTTAGTGGTTAAGTAAATTTTGTAGGAGGATGAGCTACATCTCATCCAATTCGCAATTTGATACGTGTTTTCAATGTGTTCAACGTGTCTCGAATCTATACTATTAATTTTTGTTCTTAATTTTTTTTCTTCTTCTGATTTACATGAGTTAAAATTTTTATCCAACGCCAACAGGCACCAAAGTTTGAGTTATCGCTGCTAACATTATAGGATGAACTCAAATAGAGTCTGTCCTTGAGCTTATTACAAAGCACGTTAATTTTGCTGACTACAATATCCTACACTACACACTACAATATTTAAATCTCTAAATTGGTGTTTTAGAAATAAGACGGACTGGCCAGTCAACTGCTTTAAAAATTAATATTTCATAAAAATTAATGTCTATTACATTTGGACCACTTATGTTAATTTTCACGCCCCAGAACCAGAATACTGGAGAGCGGGAGAATGACTCAGCCAGCTACGTATTACGGGTAGATGAATACCGTATAATACGATCAATGCTGTCTAACCAGACAAGGGGGTGCATACTACATGAAAGTCTTACTATGGTCACTTTACATCTATTGTCTCAATCATTCAAACAAGAAACAGAAAATAGAGAACATGTGAGAATAAGCAGTAAGGCGTCCCAAATGCTCAGTCAAAATGTTCTTGAGATCTGGCTTTACAAAACATAGCCAGATGGTATAGTAACATATACACAATTGTTATCAGCTACAGTCTGACTTAATTACAATCATGTAAAGTAAGTGCAAGAAAATCCGACTAACATGTCGGTGCCAAACGGCTAAGTATAAAGTAAATAACAAAACGAGCGGTGGAGTAAGGAACCCACTCGAGTCCTCCTGCGATCATTCCCCTAGTATTGACCATCTTGGAGGTAGAAGTAAGCTGGATCCTCGGGGACCGGCTCTAAATCTGGCCATACAAAACCAGAGAGGTTAGACCTCTAATAGCAAGTGCCACAAGGGAGCACGATATAAAGGATTTAACCAGTAAATAAGGGAATATAATAATAGATCTCTGCTATCTACTAGGATTCACATAATATCACGGCACTTCGAACCAACCTCCCAACCAAACAAGGACAGAAGTTGGCCCGTCATGTCCTGACATTCTGATCATCTCAGTTAGGCAGCAGAGTAGGTACAGTACACAAACAAATCATCTTGAACGGCCAATCAACTACTACGGCTTGCTATTGTGAGTCCCAAGTTATCCTGAAATTATGCAAATAGGGATTTCTCAGTTCTTACTATGTACGAGCAAGGCTACTCTATCCAGTCAATCAATTGTGCCAATCATGTAATTAGACGAGTCCCAGCGGGACGTCCGCCGTTAATATAGCATGTACAATAATATAAGCAGATACCGTTCCCTGCCCGTGTGACAGATTTACAGTATCTGTGGGAACTAGCCGACCCGTCGGGCACTACTAGTCCCAAGGGGGCTGCCATGTAAGAACTCGGGAATCCATTCTATCCATGCAATCATTATTTTATTTAACTTAATAGTCTCTACGTTGAGTGAAATCCCATGCCGTGGATCATGGTCATTCAAATGAGTACTTTCGTACGGGGTACAATATGCGCAACTCTACAACGATACCCGTGCGGCTAGGTTGTAGGTCTTACATAGCGTGATGCAACAATCAAATCTAACCACGGAGTAATCATGCCTTGACCATAAAGTACACATGCTGTTTTTTTGTAAGAAAATAAATAACTAAATAAATAAATAAATAATTTGAAGCCTGCATGTGCCTGTATGCCAATATTCGGGATCGGCTAATCGAGTACAATAGTTCATTACATGAACGTGTCTCATTCATTCAATTCAATAAAACGACTAGCCAGTCTCTTAGTTCCAACTAGGAACGCATGATCAATTATTAGTCAATGTCACAATCATTATCAATGGTGACAAGGCATGAAAGTCAATTAGTATTACATGGGGTCGAGCCTATAACTCCTCAGAGTTAAGTTCTAGTCATACTGGGTATCCATAAACCAATCAAGACACAAGACGCATTCCACATAACAATCTGTTTTAACAATATTAACATATCATGGTTTTATCAAGTTCATGCCAAAAGGCATAAGGATATAATAGAAGAATTATCATGCCACCATTAAATGAATAAGTTATAGAGCAAATAGTAACACCCAGGTTAGAAAGTCACGCCAATCAAGTCTATGCTAAGGCCCAAAAGTCACGCCAACAAGTCTGTGCTAAGGCCAAAAGTCACGCCAACAAGTCTGTGCTAAGGCCAAAAGTCACGCCAAGTTTAGTAGGAGTGAGCGTGAAAGTGATGCATGTTGGCACGCACAGTGTGAGCGTGAAAAAGTGAGCGTGGAAAATGGGCGTGAAAAGTAAGCGTGGAAAAGTGATAAGAAATTCACGCACGCATGCAAAGATGGTGCGTAACTCAAAATTTACGCAGACATGTAAGGACGTGTCACGCACTCATGCAAATATGTGTGCGTGACTGAAAATTCACGCACGCTCGTCAAGACGTGAGCGTGACTGAAAATACACGCACGCACGTAAGAACGTGAGCGTGACTAAAAATACACGCAGACACGTAATAACGTGTGCGTGACTAAAATACACGCAAACACGTAGAGACGTGTGCGTGACTAAAATACACGCAGACACATAATAACGTGTGCGTGACTAAAATACACGCAAAACACGTAGAGACGTGTGCGTGACTAAAATACACGCAAACACGTAGAGACGTGTGCGTGACTGAAAATACACGCAAAACACGTAGAGACGTGTGCGTGACTAAAATACACGCAAACACGTAAAGACATGTGCGTGACTGAAAATACACGCAGACACGTAATAACGTGTGCGTGACTCAGGAACCTTCGTCCCAAGCCAGAAATGAAGTTTCCATGGTTCAGAACCCATGGACAACCGAGAATACACGCAAAGTTGGGAAATCAAAACCCATGGTCAACCGAGAACACAAAACCTTAGATCTGGGAGAAACAAGCCAACGAAATCCAAAATACTAAGTAGTAAACTCTCTCAGGATCATGAGAGGAAGAGAAATGAACCATAAAAATGGTTCTCCAAGCAAGAAGCAAGATTGCACTTGCCTGCTGCTACTGTTGGTAGGTGGAGAAGTGATGAGAGGAAGAAGAAGAAGTAATGGTGAAGAATGAAAGTTATGAGGAGAGAGAATGAGATGAAAGCTTTAAATAGGGAAGGGTGGTAGGTGGGGTTATTGGGTCGGGTTCATACGGATCCAACCAAGGCCAACCCGAAAGCAAAGCAGAGAGGTTAGAAGCAGAAAATAAAATACAGAAAAAAATGCAGATAATAAAATGCAGAAAATTAATTAACATGAAAATTAAAGAGCAGATAATTAATTAACATGAACTTAAAGGAATTTAAATACAGGATAATCCATGATAAATACTAAATAAATATACATGAGTTACACATGTATAAAAATACGCATTCTTGTATAAAAATACGCATTCAGGGAACGGGGGAGTGACATTAATCTACTGGTTGAACCAATTTGATCCGATGTTTAATTTTCGGTTCGATTTTTTAAACAATGGTCTAAATCAATCCAGAGGTTCCCAGAATCAATTAATTGTAACCTCCATTAACCCAAGTTAAGAACTAGCTAAGAGCATCTCCAACCCTATTGTCTTGTTAAGTGTTGCGAGTCTTAGGAGGCTCCTATGTGGCATGAGCCACAAGACAATGTCTTGTTTATGTAGCAAAATTATATCTCAAAGACAATGAGATAGAAAAACTCTCTCCAATGCAAAAGTATTGAGGAGACAATAAAAAGTATTTTTTTTCAACTTCCAAGGCAACTCCTCCACTTATTCAACTTTTTTATAAATATTTCTATTCATAATTGATGATGTGGAGACAAAGTCATTGTGAAGTGCATTGTCTAGATCTAGACAATCAACTTCACATTCTCTTTGCCATGTCATTGCCATGTCAACTTCATGTTTTATTCTTTATTTGCATTGAAATTTTTTTTTGGAATGAAAGTTTGTCATTCCTATGTGGCAACTATTTTTTTCTAAACTCACAATAGGGCTGGAGATGCTCTAAGTCGTACTTGGTAGCAATTAGGAACTGAGTCATAATTGGATGATAAGAGGGTTAAGCGACTGCTCGCATTGATATCTTTGTTTGAAACAAATGGCATATATTAATTGTCATCCTTTAGTAGAGATGAGTATTATTCGATTTTGGAATGAAAAATGATTTGGCCGAACGGAATAAAGGATTTGGTTTGATTTAAAAAAAAATATTTTGATTTTGAAAATATTAAAAAAATTTATTTGATCTCAGTTTCGTTTTCGAATCGGTCTAAAACCGAAAAAACAAAAACTTAAATAATTATATAATTACCTTCAATTTTATGCATATTTAATTATTAAAATGTTAATACTTTTTTTAAATTAATAATTCTATGAATGTGTTTAACTTTGATAATTTAATATCTAGTCTAACTTTGGGTACAATTTTAAAATACAATAAATGTATGTATGAAGATTGTATTTTTAATGTAATTTGACCATAATATCAACTTTGGATCCGATCTATTAAATAATAGAAATAGTCTAAATGGCAAAAATGAGCGGGAGGAGAGAGAGAGAGAGAGGGAGAGAGAGAGAGAGAGAGGAGGGGGGGGGGGGGGGGGGGGGGAGTTAACGATTTTAGATTAGTACGGAAACTTAAATTAGTAGGTGAATAAATAATTCTTTTGTATCCTAATAATTACATGCGAAAAATTATTACACACAAATTTAGTGATAGTTCCGATATTTAGATACCAAAACAATTAGTGATACCCTGATATTTGGATTGTATTCTAGTTGAAATGAAGATCAAGCAGCAGGGCATTGGAATCTAAGGGACTGAGCCAGTTTAAGAGAGAACAGATCTACTGTTTCTAAAATTTGTGTATTAAATATATACACTCTCTTATAAACATGTGACTCCTGTTATTTATTTTAAAAATTAATACCTACGAATCCACGATAGTAAGATCCATATTTTTATAGTAGAGAAGACAAATTTGATGTGCATATTATGGGAACATCATATCTTGTTCCAGATCTAAGGCCTCGTTTCGTTGGCAGAAAAGGAAAAAAAAAAAAAAATTAATTCTTTGTTATTTTATTTCTTTTGAAAAATTATAATTTTTATCAAAAATTTTTTTTTTGGTGTTTGGAAAGACTGAGATTATAGTCTGAACATACTTTACTTTTCATTATAGTGTTTGGTATTTGTAAGAAAATGAAACAAAATCAAGTCAATTTTGAGTAATATCCAGGTGGTAATGAGAAAACTTATTACTCAGTTATATTTTTGTCTAAAAGATATTATGAATAAAAATGATAATAAATATTTCTGAGCAGAGATATTTTATTCAAACAAATTGTAATAAATACAAAAAAGTTACATGAAAAGTGATTACTTAGATGGATGTGGGAACCACTTCCTCTTCTTTTTTTCACCCCTCAAAAATTATATATATATTTTAACTTCTTTTCTTTGGTTTTCAAATACAGAAAATAAATCATTTTTTTTTAAGTTCAAAATCTGGTAACCAAACAGGGGCGGATCCAGAGGTAGGGTGGGGTGGGCTGGAGCCCATCAAAAAAAAAAAAAATTACATTTTTGTATACAAATTTTATTTTTTGTTTTTTTATATGAATTTATCTACTCCCAGCCTACTCAAATTTTTACCAGTCCATTCCAACTATAATTTCTGGATCCGTCCTGTAACCAAACGAGGCCTAAGAGAATGCTGGGGAACAGTGGTGCATGCTCAGATGATGCATCTGGGGCTGCAAACGAGCCAAGCCGAGCCAAGCTTTTGTAAGCTTGAGCTTGGCTTGACTAGAATTAATCGAGCTCAAGCTCGAGCTCGAGCTTGATAATTTTTTTTATTTTAGAGCTTGAGCTTGGCTCGAGCTTGTTTATATAAAGCTTGAGCTTGGCTCGAGCTTGTTTATATTAAGCTTGAGCTTGGCTTGGTTTGAGCTCGAGCTTGGCTTGATAAGAAAGCTTGATTCAAGCTTGATAAACGAGCTTGATAAGCGCAAAAGCTCGCTCAACTTTATTTCAAGCTTAACGAGCTCGATTTTAATTTATCTAGGTTTGAATTCAAGTAACTGTTATATTAACAATTTATTTATAAAAATTTAATTAAAAAGTTCCTTAATATCAATTTTTAAGAACATATAAATATATAATGCACACAAATATATATAATTAGAATTCAACAAAGAACAAACGAGCTTCTAAACGAGCCAGCTCGCGAGCTCAAATGAGCCGAGTACTTCTAAGCTTGGACTTGGCTCGTTTATTAAACGAGCTCGAAAATGAAGCTTGAGCTCAGCTTGCTTACTGAACGAACCGAGCTCAAACGAGCTTTTATCGAGCCGAGCTTCGAGCAGCTCGCGAACGGCTTGGCTCATTTGCAGCCCTAGATGCATCCAATGCCTGCCGTCCGTTGCGTAGCTTTCCGCCAACTGGAATTTGTTCATTGCTTGGATGTGGACCCTTTCTCTCTCATCCTTTTTTTTTTTTTTTTAAAGCATAGCACAGGCCACCAAATGTTGACATGCAAACTCATCAACGTACCTAGCTTTGCTACTGTTGCTACAAAATATCAGTCCAATGTTGGAATCTCAAATGTAATTCTTTCGACCCTCCCATAAATAAAAGATATGGCACTGGCCTCTACTTCTCGGCTTCAAATCTAATCCACTGCCGCTATGCCAGGTTACACAAGTACAACTTCCAATATATGTGGAATTGCGACAGAAAACTGGGCAGTCCATTCAGTTTGTAGGACTGCCAGAAAATTAGGCAGTCCTGGTCGACGCACAGTTTTGTCGTTCGTGCATACTTGTGTTTAATTTAAATGAGTAATTTTTCACTCCGAATGTAGTTTAATTCAAATGGGTTACAGACAATTGAAATAAACAATACAATGGATGTTTGAATTTTTCAATTTAATTTCTAGGATTTTGGAAACAAATAGAGAAAGAATTTGGGTGCCATCGATCTTCTTGAGAAGAAAATTAGAAGAGAAGAGGAAGAAGAAGAGAAAATTTCTAGGGTGGAAGAAATTTCTAGAAATTTTCAAATTAACTTCTTGCTTGGGGATGGAGAAATGGTGGAGGAGAAGAGGAAGAAGAAGTATAGAGGAGTTAGGGTTTAGGAAGAGAGAGAAAAAAATTTGCAAATGAGAGAAAAATTTTGGATTTAGGAGAATTTTACTTTGGGACAGCCCTCTGATCAAATAAATGGACTGTCCTGAGTAAAATCCAAAAAAAATTGGGCTAGCCCCAATCCGGACTAGCCCTGATCAAAAAGGGCAGTGCCTTTATAAAAAGCCTATTTTATTATCCTTAGTGGTTAAGTCGATTTTGTGGAGGGATAAGCTACATTTCATCCAACCCGCAATTTGATACGTGGTTTTGATGTGTTCAACGTGCCTCGAATCTATACTCTTAATTTTTGTTCTTCTAATTTGCATGCGTTAAAATTTTTATCCAACGCCAACAGGCACCAAAGTTTGAGTTATCGCTGCTAACATTATAGGATGAACTCCAATAGAGTCTGTCCTTGAGCTCATTACAAAGCACGTTAATTTTGCTGACTACTATCTCCCACGCTACACACTACACACTACAATGTCTAAATCAGTGTTTTAAAAATACGACGGGACTGGCCGGTCAAGTGGTAAACCGATAGTTTTTTCGATCGGGATCCGGTTCAATATTGATCCATTATTTTTTTTAAAAATTAATATTTCATAAAAATCAATGTCTATTACATTTGGACCACTTATGTTAATTTACTGGTTGAACCAATTTGATCCGGGGTTTAATTTTGGGTTCGATTTTTAAAACAATGGTCTAAATCAATCCAGAGGTTCCCAGAATCAATTAATTGTAACTAGGGCTGCAAACGAGCCAAGCCGAGCCAAGCTTTTGTAAGCTTGAGCTTGGCTTGACTAGAATTAATCGAGCTCAAGCTCGAGCTTGATTTCAAGCTTAACGAGCTCGATTTCAATTTACTTAGGTTTGAATTCAAATACATATAATATTAACAATTTATTTATAAAAATTTAATTAAAAAATTTCCTTAATATCAATTATTAAGGACATATAAATATATAATGCACACAAATATACATATATTTAGAATTCAACAAAGAACAAACGAGCTTCTAAACAAGCTCCTAAACGAGTTTCTAAACGAGCCAGCTCGCAAGCTCATCAACGAGCCAGTTCGCGAGCTCAAACGAGCCGAGTACTTCTAAGCTTGAGCTTGGCTCGTTTATTAAACGAGCTCGAAAATGAAGCTTGAGCTCAGCTTGTTTACTAAACGAACCGAGCTCAAACGAGCTTTTATCGAGCCGAGCTTCGAGCAGCTCGCGAACGGCTTGGCTCATTTGCAGCCCTAATTGTAACCTCCATTAACCCAAGTTAAGAACTAGCTAAGTCGGTACTTGGTAGCAATTAGGAACTGAGTCATAATTGGATGATAAGAGGGGCAAGCGACTGCTCGCATTGATATCTTTGTTTGAAACAAATGGCATATATTAATTGTCATCCTTTAGTAGAGATGAGTATTATTCGATTTTGGAATGAAAAATGATTTGGCCGAACGGAATAAAGGATTTGGTTTGATTTAATTTTTTTTTTTTCGATTTTGAAAATATTAAAAGAAATTATTTGATCTCAGTTTCGTTTTCGAATCGGACTAAAACCGAAAAACAAAAACTTACATAATTATATAATTACCTTCAATTTTATGCATATTTAATTATTAAAATGTGTATACTTTTTTTTAAATTAATAATTCTATGAATGTGTTTAACTTTGATAATTTAATATCTAGTCTAATTTTGGGTCCAATTTTAAAATACAACAAATGTATATATGAAGATTGTATTTTTAATGTAATTTGACCACAATATCAACTTTGGATTCGATCTATTAAATAATAGAAATAGTCTAAACGGCAAAAATGAGCAGAGAGAGAGAGAGAGAGAGAGAGAGAGAGAGAGGGGGGGGGGAGTTAACGATTTTAGATTAGTACGGAAACTTAAATTAGTAGGTGAATAAATAATTCTTTTGTATCCTAATAATTACATGCGAAAAATTATTACACACAAATTTAGTGATAGTTCCGATATTTAGATACCAAAACAATTAGTGATACCCTGATATTTGGATTGTATTCTAGTTGAAATGAAGATCAAGCAGCAGGGCATTGGAATCTAAGGGACTGAGCCAGTTTAAGAGAGAACAGATCTACTGTTTCTAAAATTTGTGTATTAAATATATACACTCTCCTATAAACATGTGACTCCTGTTATTTATTTTAAAAATTAATACCTACGAATCCACGATAGTAAGATCCATATTTTTATAGCAGAGAAGACAAATTTGCATATTATGGGAACATCATATCTTGTTCCGGATCTAAGGCCTCGTTTCGTTGGCAGAAAGGAAAGGAAAAGAAATTAATTCTTTGTTATTTTATTTCCTTTGAAAACTTGTAATTTTTATCAATTTTTTTATGGTGTTTGGAAAGACGGAGATTGTAGTCTGAATATACTTTATTTTACTTTAATATACTTTACTTTTTATTATAGTGTTTGGTGTTTGTAAGAAAAAGAAATAAAATAAAGTCAATTTTGAGTAATACCGAGGTGGTAATGAAAAAACTTATTACTTAGTAATATTTTTGTCTAAAAGATATTATGAATAAAAATGGTAATAAATATTTCTGAGCAGAGATATTTTAGTCAAACAAATTGTAATAAATACGAAAAAGTTAGAGAAAAAATGATTACTTAGATGGATGTGGGAACTACTTCCTCTCCTTTTTTTTACCCCTCCAAATTTTTTTTTTTTTTATAAGTTCTTTTCTTTGGCTTTCGAACACAGAAAATAAATTATTATTATTTTTTTTTTCAAAATCTGGTAACCAAACGAGGCCTAAGAGAATGCTGGGGAACAGTGGTGCATGCTCAGATGATGCATCCAATGCCTGCCGTCCGTTGCGTAGCTTTCCGCCAACTGGAATGTGTTCATTGCTTGGATGTGGACCCTTTCTCTATCCTCTCTTTTTTTTTTTTTTTTTTTTTTTTTTTTTTTAAGCATAGCACAGGCGACCAAATGTTGACATGCAAACTCATCCACGTACCTAGCTTTGCTACTGTTGCTACAAAATATCTCCAATGTTGGAATCTCAAATGTAATTCTTTCGACCCTCCCATAAATAAAAGATACGACACTGGCCTCTACTTCTCGGCTTCAAATCTAATCCACTGCCTGCCACTATGCCAGGTTACACAAGTACTACTTCCAGTATATGTGGAATTGTGACAGCAACTACTTCTCCACAGGAATTATTTTTTATTTGCTGTTGTTCTTGTCCTCGTCTTGTTATTGTTGTTGTTGGTGGCCAAGTAATATTTTGTTGCAACGCGACGAGGACAAACTTGTTGATCTTTAATTCATTCGATTGGGAGACACATCCCCAAGTGTCGTACATGTTATAAAGTATTATATACTGGAAATTGTGTAAATGTAAACATGTTCCTAGTGCTTATACTTAGGATATACGAGGCAAAAGTTTTCATAAATGTTATTGTATGATATGATATTAATAATTTTGTTCTTCGATTAAATATTTAGTTAATACTAATTAATAATTAGTTTTTATATTAGTTTTTTAGAATTATTATTTTTGTAAATATTTGATTATAGTTATTTAAAAATTAACTAATAGTTAATTAAAAACTAGTCATTATTATTATTTTAAAAATTAATTTTCTATATCGAATAGTTAGTTATCATAATTAATCTAAATTAATAATTTATTAATTATTAATTTATTATTTAATATTTTATAATAATTTTAATTTTAATTTTTTGAGATGTCCGACGAACAAAACTTAGTGCACACTGTATTGCATGCCTGTTGGGCCCACTGTCCCCAACTCCCACCAAATAAATAGAAAAAATAATACTCTCCCGTAGCTCAATCTACTAATCTTTTGCCACCCAGCCAGGGTCTTATACATCTCCTCGGTAACCACAAGAGCCACTCGAATTCGGTTCTTAATTAATAATTTATAACTTTAGTAATCGTAATTATAATAATATTAATCATAACTATCATCTTAACTAATCAATTATTAATTAATATCCAATTATAATCATAATTAATAGTTTATTAGTCTTATTATAATCTTAATTAATAATTTGTTAATTACTATTTTATTATAATCTTAATCTATAATATTTTAATCACAATTATAATCATAGATAATCATTTATAATTTAATAATTTAGTAATTTTAGTTAATAATTTATTAATCATCATTATAGTCTTAATCAATAATTTATTAATCATAACTAATATCATAATTATTTAATTATTAGTTTAAAATATAATTATAATTATAATATTTAATTATAATTAATTTATAATTTTATCAGTTAATTTTTTATTATAATCATAATTATTAATTTATTATTCATAAATATATTCTTAATTATTATTTTATTAAGTAAAATTTTATTATTATCTTAATTAATTAATATATTCATTATAATTATAATCTTAATTAATTATATTTTATTATAATCCAATGGCAAATTTTATTTTTTAATCCAAAAAATGGATTTTGATTTCAACCAAATCTAATGGACAAACAAACAATGGATTTGGTAAATGGGATTTGGAAAATCAAGATTTGGATTTGGATTTGAATTTGGATTTTCAAAACCAAATCCAAATCCCATTTACCAACAATGGCTAGACCTTCAGTTCCAAATCCAATGGACAAACCAAACACTAACATATCCTTCATTCTTGTTTTTTCTTCTTCTTCGGAAGTGAGTAATTATGTACTTCCAATAATGGCTACCATAAAAAACATAAAAAAGAACCATGTGTAAATAGGTAGTCAATAATTCTTTTTCTCAAACATCTATTTTACTCGCATTAATTTAACCCGTGTTTACTTGATTTCTTTGCTATTGGCTACATTAGTTGCATTTTTAGGCGGCAGGTGGCCGCTTTGGTCCCGCTATCTTAGCTCCTTTGGTTCGGAGATATCTCTTACTCTCTCTCTCTCTTTCTCTCTCTCCATCTTCTTTTTAGCACCCATTTCCTTCTGCAGCTTAGGTGCCCTATTGGCTTCTTTCTCATCCAGTTTCATATACTTAGAAATCCTCTGTAATGGAAATCAAAGCGAAACACTTTGCTTCCTCTTCAATGCACTGCCTTTTTTCAGTTGCTCGACGAGAAGTCTTTTGCGGAAGGCTAAGAAAGGACTCATTTACTTCCTCAAACCCCGGCCTCGGATTCATTTCAACCAGATTCAACCGACAGGTGATTCCAACTTCGAAGGTCTTACATCAATCCATCGACCCTCAAAGAAGGGCGCCTTTACCTGACCTGCCTTTGATGCCTGCCCTGCCTCTACTCCTTCCTTTTGTTGTCAATCGGAAAAACAATCAAGGCAAAGAATGTATTCTATTCCCATTACAGAGGATTGAGAAAAGGAAATAACTACACTTATCACTTAATTTATCATGAACTAACATTAACTTATCTGCTCACTTCTCTTCAAAATCATGATCCCTATGACTTGCCCCTATACTTCTCAGTTATAGGAATTTGATGCTAGACCAGTTGAAGGAAGATGATATAGTACATCCAATAATTTAAGCAGCTCTAATGTCCCTTTTTCCTTGTTAATATTAATCATAATCTTACTCTTATTAATAAAAGAAATCACAAAGCCAACTAATAATTTTAGCAGAAAACTTCAATCCAAAATAGTTCATAGCCCGACAACATATATCATCAAATCAACAAGTTTATTTTTCAAAATGGGTGTTTACATTAGACACAATATAAGCACATATATCCTTAGATCGGTTCATAGTCAAACGAATTTTTTTTTCATTTTTTAATTCCAAATTTGAGCAGACTCATAATGGGGTTAGGGATACCTTCCTCCCAGAGAATTGGGATTTGCTGGAGTAGGCGAAGGAGGAGGGTGGGCTTCATCGCGCAAAGGAGGAAAAGGGGCAAAGTTGCACTATGGAGCGGGAACCTGGAGTGGGTCGTTGGAGCGGGGCCTGTCAAGAGGAGGGCGCGCGATGGACGAGAGGCGGGGAGGGGGTGGGGGAGCAGCTTTATGTATTTAGTTTACAGAGATAGAAAGACGATCGTGAAGTTTAAGGGATAAATGAAAATTTTAGTAGGTTTAGAGACGTCTAAATACTCCACCTTACAACCTACAATAACGTGAAACAATAGCATCTAGTGACCTAGTACTAACCTTAATATGCAATATATCGACGACATGTATAGCGACGCGTAGCAACATCACAATTGATTCGGATATTGCTGATCTTGCATGTTAATGATCGGAGATGTATCTTTGATGAATTTGCGACCAATTTGTGCATCGCTACTGTGTCGCGATGGAGTCGTTAAGATATTGCTTGTATAATGCTAGTTTCACATCCATACTCGCATAACGCAGGGACTCGTTGACGATGAGTGACAAATCTTTCTAGAGTCGCTATTATGTCGTTGTCTTCACTTTTTTTGATCCTATGTCATTACGACATCGCAAAACAGGGAGAAATTTTTTGGAGTTGTTAATTACTTTGCTATGTCCATATATATAATCCAAAATAATATGTTGTATTAATATCCAAAATAATATGGGGAATGTGACTCATCTTTTCATTCTCCATAGAGCTCATTCAACTCACAGTCACATTACATTTCACTCATGAAGTACATCATAGCATGTCCCACTTATTAAGATCTTCTATGTCCTTTTGTCGACTGTAACTCCTCTTTCCGAAAATTTTAAAATTTTTATTTATTTATTTGATTTAAATGGTAATTTTAGATTTTTGTAAATAATTATTTAGTTAATTATTAAGGTAGATGATTTTAGTCATGGTTCGAAATTGGAGTACAATGTGACTAGAAATCGTGGTACGGATAGTGCAGTGGCGTGCTTTGACTAATGTATTAGCCCTGGAAGGGAAGGCCGAGCCATAGTGATGTCCTAACTAGGAAAACCAGACCAAGTTGCGACTTGACTCCTATAAATAATTTAATTATTTATTATTAAGATTTATTGACTTGTAGAAGACTCGGTTGTACCAAACTAGCCCGAACTGGACCCGAACCGAACCCGAGGCTACGTAGAGGTGTAGTATGTGCAAAGATGTCCATGTAGATAGATATATTTTATAAGTAGTAATTTTGGTATGTCCAAATTAGTATATTCATATATAAATGACTTATTACATATAATATCTATATTACTGGTACTATTTGATATTTTCATTAGAAATAAGGTAATCAATTATGATATATATATATATATATATATATATATATATATATATATATATATATATATATATATATATATATATAATGGATGATGGGCACCTGGGTCTTCCCCTCCCCTTTTTCGTTTTGGGATGGTGAGCGGGGCCGGTCAGCCCCTACGGCGTCGCCGGGTGGCCGTGGCACCCCCCTTCCCTCCTTTGGATTTTCCCCTACTCCAGCTCGCCGTCCCAAAGCTTGGTCCCCCCCGTTATGGGGGGGCCTTCCCCTCTCTCGCCGGGGACCCAACGTCGTGCGGCCACCCCCCACCGCGGAGCCGTCGTCGTCCCTAGCGTCGCCGGCGTAGGCGACGGCCGACCGTTTCTATCCCTCAAGCCCTCCTTCCCGGAGCCTCCCTGGCCCCCTCTCTCCTCGGCCCTCCGTCGGGCACCCCCATCGCCTCGCCCGTCGCGCAGCATCCCGCCGGCCCGTCGCTCCCTCATTCCGTCGTTTCTCCCACGGTGCCGTCCACCGCCTTGGCCGCGGCCCCTCCCCCCGAGCTCCTCTCCCTGAGGCTTTCCCCCTCGCCTCAGGCCTCGCTCGCTCTAGTCCCCTCTTCTCCGGCTCCCGGCTTCTCCTCCCTCGCAGCGCGCCCCCCGGCTCCTCCTCACCCTTCTCCAGCGTCGTGCCCCCAGCCGGAGGTCCCCGCAGTAACCGCTGCCCACCCCCCGACGGAGCTAGCCGCCCTCTTTCCTTCGCAGGCAGCAGCCCGGCTGCCATTCTCCCAGTAGTGCTGGGCCGCCCCTCGCCGGTGATCGCCCCCCCCCGCGTGCCGCTGGCCGCCCTCCTCGCTTCCCCCCTCAGCCGGCTGGCGCTTTCTTCCCGGGTTGAGCACCCTGCCTCCCCGTAGTCGACATCCTGGCGCCCCAGGCTCTTCTTCTCCCTCCCCTCGCCAGGACCCCCTGGTCCCTTTCCTGCCCCCGTCGTCGTGGCTCCGCCTCCCCTCCTACGACGTGGCTTTCCCTCTTCTCCCGGTTGCTCATCCTGGGCCTCCGGGCTCCGTCCCCTCCCGTCGGCCCTCCGTTGGCCGCCGTGGATCCTCCCCTTCGTCTCGACGGCGCCGCCTTCCCCAGCGTCGGCCCCCTCCTACGCCTGGGCGTGTTACCCCGCCCCGCGTAGACCCCGCTCCCCCAGCCGTCGTGGCACACTCTACTCCCGTCGTGGCTACCCCGGCGACGAGGCGCCGCCCCCCTCATCGATCTGGGCGCCAAGCCCCTCGTGCTGCGCGCCCTACTCGCGCAGTGAACCTCTCGGGTTGCGTGACCCCTCGGGCCGCACGCCCGACTCTCCCCCCTTGGGAACAGTGCCCCACCCCTTACGCCGTTCAAAATTCAAATTTGATCGGTTTGCTATTTTTTGGGATTCTAGGGATTCTAAAAAAAAAAAGGTTTTTACTTTTGTTTATGGGTATTTCCGGGTTTAGGAATCCAATCTCATTTTGTAGGAACTTGGGCTATCTCCCGGTTCCAAACTTCTCGGTTTCTTTTTCAATGAAGGCTTTAGCCATTGCAAAAAAATAATATATATATATATATATATATATATATATATATATATATATATATATATATTGTCATGCCCCAGAACCAGAATACTAGAGAGCGGGGGCAGACATGGCCAGCTACGTATATTGAAATAGAATACATCTCAACTATACGGTCACGACTGTCTAGATATGAGGGTTTACTACAAGCCAGCAGTCTCTTAAGGTCAAGCCTATTGTCTCAATCTCAAGCAATTAACAGAGTTACAAGATATTAGAGCATCAAATATATATATATATAAGGCGTCCCAAATATTACATATTGGATGATCATGAAGCTAGTCGTACAAAATGATAGGACTAGCAAGAGTTCAGTCATACATGATCAACCCTAGAATTTGTTAATCATGTTTACAGCCCGTAGGCAGACAGTAAGTAAATGTGCATCGAGCTAACAGGTGCTCGTCGGCAAACGCCTCAAAAGAATAAATTTACATATAAGTGGGTGAAACAAAAAGGGGAAAACCCACTCGTAGCCCGGGTTCCGTCTAGTGTTCACCATTGGACTGGAAGCTTGGTAGATCCTCGGGAGCTGCTCCAAAATCTGGCCACACAAAACCAGCTGGGTCAAACCCCAGAAAGAGCAAGTTCCACAAGGAGGCCACAAATAAGAATAAAAGCCAGCATATCAGAACATAAAGAATAAAAGAAAGTACAAGTAGTAAGGTACACAGGGCGATAAATGACTAGGGACGTGGAACCATTCCGGGAACCAGGTTACAATCCTTAAACCAGACAAGGACCGGGGTTGTAACCCTTCGCTGAATAGCTCATTGTCTCTACTCATTATCGTTAAGATAAGGAAAACAAACATGCTCAGGAGATAGCAGGTACTGGAGCTAGACAAGACTTAGACAAGGCTGGATATTATGCATTCATAAGCGCCAAGCAATTACTACGGCTTACTACTTTAACTAACTAGGGTTATCACAAGCCTTAATTACTAACAAGATGCAGTGAGAACTCCCAGTCCCAAGCCCTGCAGACTATCCATTATCCTTCTGCGGGTTGAGAGTTATAGGTGGGTACATTGCCCGGGAGACAAATGTACCCTTAGGTGACTTAGAGGGTGCAACACATGACAGTGTGCTGGAAATGTGCTCTACTCGTCGGCAAGCTACAAGTCCATTAAAGCGCCCAGATAACGAGATTGCCTGTGACTGGGAATTCTCTATGTTCTAGTTTGATCTAATAATTAGCCTAATCCAATTTAGCGTGAGTCCCTGGCCGTGGTACCCAGGAAGTCACGTCCTAGACATGATGCAAGGACAAGACAAGTGGATTGCACAAGCAAGCAAGCAGAACACCCCGGTGTCAAGTTGATTATACGAGTCAAGTTACCAGTTACAAGTCAAGTCAAGTCAGGAGTGCGCCGCCACGGGCCACTATCAAGTTATCAAGATAATCATGTCAGGGTACTGTCAGGAGTGTTCCACGACTACTATCATGTCGGGTTGGTCATGTCAGGAGTGCACCACTACGGGTCACTGTCGTGTTATGCTAGTTTCTTGTCATACCATGCCATGTACAATAGTCATTCCAACATATTAAGTAAAAATCAGTTCGTGACAAAAGGCATAAGGATATAAAATGGACGTAAATATCTAATAAAATACCAATATATAGGACTATAGAAGAGCCAAGCTAAAGAAATAACAATTCATCATAGACAAGTAGGTTGTGCAAGGGGGTCAGGGTTGGGCTGCGCAGGGTATGTACTGCGCATGGAAGCTGCGCAAGAGTTGCCTTGCGCAAGGGTAGACTGCGCAGGGGGTCAAGGGGCACAGGTTAAAGGGGCACAGGGGATGCCTTGTGCATCAATGGATTGCGCAAGGAGGATTGCGCAAGGGTAGACTGCGCAGAGTATGGACTGCGCAATGGTCGAGTGCGCAGGGGTTACTTTGCGCATGGCTGGCTTGCGCATGGCTAGCTTGCGCCAGCGTAATTCAGCGCAGCACAAAAGCACTGGCTGAGCCTATGCGCAATCGGCCATACGCTAAAGAGCACAGGCCGGGGTGCACAAACGGTCAAGTGCTAAAGAGCACTGGCCGAGAGCCTTCACCAAGGCTGAGATGAACTCCTCAGAACACCAAAAACTTCAAATCTTCATAACTTAGCCAAATCAAACCAAATCTAGATTTTCAAAGTTCTAACTTGAGTAAAATCGAATTCTCTTCCACATGGAAGCATCAAAACATGCAAAAATCGAAGTTTAATGGATCAAAACCAAGGATTTCGAAATGGTTAAAATCTAGATCTAGAAAATGAAAGCTCCAAATCACAAAATGTCAAGTTCTAAAGTTGTTCTCCATGGCCTAATCAGTTAATAGACAATAAAAAGTGGTGCTTATTTTGGCAAGGTGCACTTGCCTATGGGTTGGGGAGTTGTGTGGAAGAAGGAAGAAGAAGAAGTTGTAAGAAATTAATGGAGTTATGGAGGAGAGAGAAAAGGTTGGTAGGTTTTATGAGGGTGGTTGTGATGGAATGGAGGTGGAGAATAGGCTAAGGTGTTCCACTCATGATGAACCAAACCAAACCAAACCAACTCCACAAAATAAAACAAGCCATGGTCCAAAACCCATTTACGAGAACCCGAATCCACAAGTCGAGAAAATAAAATACGTGCCAAAATCAATTACGAGTACAAATACGAAATACAAGAAATGGGGGTGACATATATATATATATAATATATATATTATATATATATATATATATATATATATATATATATAATATATATATATATATATTATATATATATATATATATATGATGTATACCTTCATATACTCAACTAAAGTATACCTTCTTATATATATATATATATATATATATATTATATATATATATATATATATATATATATATATATATATATGATGTATACCTTCATATACTCAACTAAAGTATACTCTTCTCATATATGATGTATACCTTCTTATATATATATATATATATATATATATATATAATATATATATATATATATATATAATATAATATATATGCTCATATATATATATATATATATATATATATATATCTATATATATATATATATAATATATATATATATATATATATATATATATATATATATATTATATATTATATATACATCATATATATCTATCTATATGTATACTTCATATTATATCTTATATATCTATATATCTCTATATATATATATTTTTTTTTTTATATAAT